>CM049576.1:3774473-4974473 GCA_027123335.1 Amphiprion clarkii
CACACACTGATTCTACAGTTTCATTTAGCAGATGCATATCTGTGACATACATTGAGTAGATATAGATAGAGTAGATGTAACACAAGCAAGGATCTAGCCAGGATAAAACAACCTGGATAAGAGCCATAAAACAAGTATCACCAGTGTGATAATAGGACCTTGGTGCCTCCAGGCGGTATGAGAGGTAATAGGATTTTTTTTTTGTTTTTTGCAGTCAAGTGTCAAGGTGTTCAGTGAAGAGCTGTTTTTCTCATCCTTTCTTAATGACTTAGAGGGACTCTGCAGGTCGAACAGAGTTTGGTAACTCGTTCCACCACCAGGGAACCACAGAGGAGAAGAGTCTAGCTGTCCAAACATTCTGGGGACATTTGAGACTTTGATTCATTTGCTGAAAAAGGCCATAATATGAGACCTTTAAAACATGCCATGGAGCTTTTTCTCATGAGACTCCTCCTAAAGCGTGACTGTCACACATGGAGGAAGCATGAATTTAATCTTTAGAGTCTGCACGTACAGAGAGCATGGATGGATTGTTAAATAGGCTTACGGGGGCCAGCGGGGCCCCTGGGCAAGAGCCTCTGTTTGAAGTCACCGATTGACTTTCACGCACCAAATTCAAACAAACAAAAAGGTGCAAAGAAGTCACAAAGAAAAGCTAAATGACCACCACCAGGCTAAGAAGGACAACAGAGGCCTCTTTAAGTCTGGAGGCCTTTCACATGTCCGCCCCAGGGGCTCGATGAATCATAATCCATCCATAACAGCGTGGAGAGCAGCACCTCCAGAACCTTTGGCTCTGTCTGTGAGCTCTGCTGTCATTCAGCAGGAGCTTCAGCTGGATGCTGATTAATGCTGCAGGAAGCCGCCTCCTGCTTCCTCTGCTGATCTGTCAGTCAACACCAGCCTCCGCCGTCGCCCGGCCGATCCTCGCTCCGTCTCTCTGCAAATGTCACGAGCCGCCGCTCACATAAGGAGTTTTAAGCCCGAAAGTAGCGGATTCATTTGGATGAGAAGAAGGAAGCGCGGTAAATTAATCAGGAGGAAGAGCGCTCATTAGTCGCCTTCGCCGCTCTTTAATGAGAAGACAAAAGAACTCATTAGCCACACCGACGCCAAACACAAACACGCACCGCAATTATTTTCTCATGTTGCTACACGGCTGCGGGGTTCCAGATTCATTTACAGATCCGCAGAGCAAACACTGCTGCTGTTTCAGGGTTACGGAGGGCAGAGCAACCACGTCTGAGGGATCCTAAAGAGAGTCACGAGAGGTGATTAACGGCGTCAACGACAAGATGAGGGCCTGAATGGTTATTAATGAGGTCCCGGATTCGTTTTTACTGCCGAGCTCATGAAGATTAGGTTATTAATGGGGTCTTTGACGAGGTTATGGAAGCCCAGATTTTATACGTGAAATAATAGATGAGATCACAGACGTGGCTGGATTGGTTCAGAGGAACCGGGGACCAACATTTGCTGTCGGCCCCCCATTGAAAAAATGGGAAAAATGGCTAAATTTGGATGTGAAATAATAAAATAATCCTTTATTAATCCCACTGTGGGAAAATTTGCAGTGCTGCAGCATCAAATGTGCAAGAACATAGAAAAATACCAATAAGTGTGGAACATAAGAACATTGCACAGAGTAATTTAGTACAGAAAAACACTGATATTGCAGAGATCCTTCTATATGTAAAAAAAATGACATTTTACAGAACTTTCTAATTATTCAAAATATTGATAATGCAAAGAAAATGACCTCACAAAACGTGACAAAGATGCAAACTGACCACAAAGAGATACAAAAATAACAACAGAAAGATGCAATAACCACAAAAAGACATATAACAACTACAAAGACACAAAACCACTAGAGAGAGATCCAGTTGGACTATAGCAACTACAAAGAGACACAAAAACTACAGAAAGATGCAAACTGACTATAGAAATGTGCAAAACTCCTTCAAAAAGATGCAAAATGGCAACAAAATGATTAAATAACCACAGGGCCACACAACAACTCCAAAAAAAAAAGCAAACTGACTAAATAGATGTGTAAAACTGCTACAAAGACATACTAGAGGAGGCAAATGACTACAAAGAGATGAAAACTGAAAGAAACAACTGCAAAAATACAACACAAAGAAACAATATATATGCACATCGGCCAGAGAGAGACACACAATGCAAACATAAAGGTGCAAATTGACCACATAGGGGTCTAAAACAACCCCAGAAAGATGCAAACTGACAAAGCGGTGTAAAACTGCTTATAAAAGACGCAAAATGCCAATAAAAGGATCTAACAACAACGACGAGACACACAACAACTACACAAAGGTGTGTAAAACTGGTGCAAGGACATGCAAAAATGACAAAAAAAACAGGCAAAATGACTACAGTGAGAGGAAAACTTGAAAAACACAACACAAAGAAGACAAAAACTGGGCAAATCAGCCTGAGAGAGACACACAACACAAGCATAACGATGCAAATTGACGACAAAGAGGTGAAAAATAACTACAAAGATATGCAAAATGACAGCAAAAAGAGGTTAAATGACCACAGAGACACAAAACTACAGAAAGATGCACAAACTGACTAAAACAATGTGTACAACTGCTACAAAGACATGTAAAATGACAAAAAGAGGCAAAGTGACAACAGAAATACAACACAAGGAGACAAAAAATATGCAAATCAGCCAGAGAGACACACAACACAAGCATAAAGGTCAAAGAGCTGTAAAATAACAGCAAAGCTATGCAAAATGACAACAAAAAGAGGCTAAAATGACTACAGAGACGTACAAAACAACTACAAAAACAAATAAACCAACTATAAAACACAACAAAACAACAAGACAGACATACAAAAGATGAGAGAGATGGAAACTGACC
Source organism: Amphiprion clarkii (assembly GCA_027123335.1). NCBI lineage: Eukaryota > Metazoa > Chordata > Actinopteri > Pomacentridae > Amphiprion > Amphiprion clarkii. The sequence continues at coordinate 3,777,374 of CM049576.1, forward strand.
ACAAAAAGTCACAAAACCTCTACAGAGACATTCAGACAGACTACAACAACTACAATGAAGAGACACAAAAATGTGCAACCACACAGAGACAACGCAACTGCAGAAAATTGACTACAGAAATGTGTAAAACTGCTACCAGGGCTTTTAAAATAACAGCAAAAATAGGAAAAATGACTAGAGAGACATGAAAACTGAAAGACACAACTAGAAAAATACAACACAAAGACAAAAAAAATTGTGCAAAACAACCAGAGAGAGAAACACAAGACGATCATTTGTGTTCTGCATTTCTGAAGCCGTCTGGTTTATTCTCTTCAGTCGCTGTTATTTTCCTGTCATGTATCTGCCATGATATTCAAAATGTCCCAAACATCAGCCGACCAGCCAAACGCTGACCAGGTTTGCCTTGGACTGTTTGTTTGGCAGGAGGCCCGGTGATGATTCCAGCTCTGTTCTCCAAATCTAACATCTCAGGCCTCTTGGGAAATGTGGAATTAACCTGGTGTCATGGACACGGAGATTGTTTCCTTTCTATTGTAAATGAAACCGCAGAAGGCGGATATATTCCTCACTGTGTAGTTTTGGGTTTGGGTTTTGTCGTGCGCTCCCCGAAGACGAGCTGTCAAAATAAACCTCACAGACTGATGCGTTTTATCACCTTCTGCAATCCTCCTGATGCTTTAAAGAGCTCCGATAACTCGGGGTTTCACTTCGCTAGAGTTTTTGCACCCATGACAGTTGGCGCACTGCACTTATCTACCACCTGAAAAAGGAAAATGATCACCAGCGGCTCTTCCTAACAGATGTTCCGACATATTTTGGAGATTTCTGTGAAGAGACCCAGGGACTGTGTTTATTTCCTCCAAAGAGTTTGACAGCACTTTGAAAGATAACTGCTTATTTTGAGGTGCAGCTTGTCAGACTGTGACACGGGTCTGTAAAAGGCAGATTTATATGTAAACTCTTAGCTGCTATATGGAGTTTATCATATTTATTATTAGAGAATATCACATATCATACATTACTATGATATGGAAACACCCATCTAATTGGTCCCAGCTTGATTTGAAACATTCATTGTGGCCAGAGGTCATTAAGCGTCATAGAAGACTTTGTCGTGGTGCCCCTTTATTACCTAAACCCTTACAATGCTCTATTCTTGCTGCTATAGAGGCAGAAAAAAATCTCAGTGTGAAGAGTAGAAGAAGCACTAAAATCACTGAATCATTTGGACTTAAACTTGGCATGAATGGACAAACTTCAATACAAGAAACTCATAAATAGAACATAAACACGCTGCAAAGGCATCATATTACATATATTACTATGATATGGAAACACCCATGGAGTTGTTCCCAGCTTGATTTGAAACATTCATTGAGGCCAGAGGTCATTAAGCATCACAGAAGTATTTGTCATGGTGCCCCTTTACTAGCTAAAGCCTTACAATGGTCTTTGCTGGTCAATATGGGACTACTGGAACAACCAGCTGATCTACAACACTACAAATATTATCTAGGAAAAATCAGCATCGTATTGGAACTAAACATTAAATATGGGGCAAAAAACATAATTGAGACATCAACTCGGTGCATTAAATATGAGATCGATTCAGCTGTGAAGGAGAGTTGTGAATTTGGGCTCTAAGCATTCAAGAAGTGGATGTTAATGAGACAACAATCTACATAGTGTTGATCACGTTCTACTTAATAAGCCACAGATATTCGTCATCTATACATGACTGTTCAAAAGTTTGGGGTCACCCAGACAATCATGTTCTCCATGGAAACTGACACTTTCATTCATGTGCTAACATAATATGCACAAGGGTTTTCTAATCATCAATTAGCCTTTCAACACCATTAGCTACATTAGCTACAGACATTTTAAGTGTTCAATATGTCCACAAATAAAACTTCCACAGTCATGAAATTTACTGTATATGGATGTATCCACAATTCCTAGACGTGGAAGCAACTTTAAACATGTAATGACGACATGTAGACCCCTGTGAACACCAGTTTTTATTCTTCTTTGTCAAAATAGAAGTCATTTACCACATTAACAATGTCTAGACTGTATTTCTGATTAATTTAATGGGATATTCATTGGGAAAAAAAGCTTTTCTTTCAAAATTAAAGACATTTCTACGTGACCACAAACTTTTGAAGCAGGTTTCAAATCTTATTTTTCATTAAACTAAAACTAAAGGCATGAAAAAGCTGCATCACAGGAATCCAATAGACGATCATTTTAGCTCCAATCAGCCTTTGATGATTAATATGTCGCGATGGCAGCAGCAAACAGGTCTAAGTGAGCCGGACTTGAGTGTATATTCTGTTTGATGTGCTTTTAGAAAGCTCTTCACACACCGAAACAAGCTCCCGAACACAGGCACAGTTTGTTCTTAGCATAAAGCAGCTCCCCTCATTCCACTCAGGACGTGGCTTTTGTGATGCAGTTGCCGGGTAATCAATGCTTGTGGCGCTAAAGCCTCTCTCAGCCTCCTGGTCCTTTCGCTCACTCGAGACAACAGTGAATAGCAGAGGACCTATGGGAACACAGTATTCCAGGCTGAGCTCGGTAATTGGTCCTGTTTGCCAACTTTGATCCCTCTTCCTGTTTCGGTCCACATTTCTCAAGTTTAGGTTCGAATGTTCGTGTTCTCCCATCTGTCAGCCGCTTCATGTCTTTCTTCTGTCCTACTTTGCAGGTTTTAACCCCGCTGTTCACCCGTCGCTCCTGCCATCGTCTCCTCTGTTTCCGTTGTCCAGAGCTTTTCCTCTCGGAGGGTGTCTGACAGAAAGACAACAAACACTTCTGTTTCAAAGCCTTTCTGGGTTTTTACCCTGTTTTTGAGGACAGGCAGCTGTGTGAGAGATTTACTTGAAAGATTAGGCTGTTTCTCCTCCGGATTCCCCCCACGATTCACTCCGAAACTAAATCCACATCTCTGCAGTTTTCTGACACAAGCGACGACTTCAAATCCTGTTAGATAATTTGGCAACAAATAATCAGGAAATGTGGTTCTGTTTAGTGACAGGATCACCTGTCAGTTTATTCCTTTGTTGATGTGTCGAAGTCATTGCTGCTCATGCTGGAGCGTAATCATGAGTTGGTTCTGATTGATATATTGATTATTGGGAGACGGAGGAGGTCTCGCCTTTAGCCTGGGAATTAAAGGAAAGCAGCAGATCCATCGCTGCCACAAAAACAAGAGAAAAAAAATGCTGAAAAGAAGAAGAAAATCCTGTATGAAGGTTCAGACAGCTGTGTCCTTTATGCTAAAAGCTTCTCTAAGTTTGTGAAAAAGGAAAAGCCGACGTTTTTCTGCACAACGTCAGCAGAATAAAGAAATATTTCCTTAAGATTGATGTGGAAGGAGTTTATGAGTTTATGATTTAGACTGTTAAAAGACTGCAAATAGGAAAAGAAGCACCAAAGATGCAAAAAGACAAAGTTTATTTCACATGTAAAATAAGTATACAGTGAAAAATCATTCAAGATTTTTATCGTCATTATACAGCTGCAGACAACAATACAATGAAATTATGGTATTACTCCATGAGTCAAAATAGAATAAAAGTATGTTTATTAAGAATAACATAAATAATAAAATACATGGAATAAGACAATGTATAAATAATATCCAGGAAGGTGGGCTCCATACAATTACAGCTCAAAACAAGCTGGAAGAAAGAGGTGCAATATGGCCACAAAAACAGGCAAAAAAAAAACAACAAAGAGGTGCAAAACTCCTTAAAACAGTTGCAACCTGACAACAAAGAGGTGCACAACTGCTACAAAAATATGCAAAATGACAACAAAGAGTTGCAAAAGAGATTTTAAAAAATGCAAAATCTGAAAAAAGAGGTGCAAAATTGTGACAAAAAAGATGCAAGCTGACAACAAAGAGGTACAAAACGGCTACAAAAAGACACCAAAGTTTTGAACACAACACTGGCTGACCATAACTTTTTAAAAGTATTATTCACTTATTCAGACATCCAGATGTTGAACAGCAGCTTTAGTAGCTCACGAAGACAAATCAGTTCCGGTTACGTTATAATGTCATAACTGAGTGCATTTAAGATTGCAGTCGCCTTGTTTTTCTTAAATTGATTATTTTGCAGCGTTCATTTCTTCCTTGCTTTCTCGTCCATGCAGATAATTCTTGTGTTCCTCCAGCTGTCTGGACTTACAGACTTTCTCCAAAGTGCCGAATTTGAGCCTGTTAATGGGAAAGATTTTCTCTTGGAACGTAGTGTTGATTTTGTCCACATTATCTCCTGAAAAGCCTGAGATTAAGAGACTTTATAAGGATTCCTGCTCATTCCTGACCTCGGCCAATCCGTTACCTGGACCTGGTCAGATCTTATCACTGAACATGCAGCAGCTTCAGCATGCAGAGGTGGAGGCTGTTCGCCGTTTCATTCACTCTCTGTCGGTGCCACTGAAGGAACACTTCTGGTTTTTCTTGTCCCTGTTCTGCGGCCCGATTGTCACATTAAACTACTTCTGTAATCGTCTTTGCTGGGTTTCACTGTTTTATATTTCAATAAAGAAATGAGTGAAACCGCCTGGGATGAGAATAGATCAGGAGTCGTTTCAGGCCGAGCTGTTTGTTCTTTCACCTCGTCAGGTTCTGCACCAGAAATAGCAGCTAAACGCTGCAGGAACAGCTGGGCTCCACACAAACAGTCCCCGAGGCAGGACAATAAAAATTGTCTCCCAAACAAAACATCCTCATCGAGGCGTCTAGAGGCTGCACTGTTCATTACACCTCAAAATAATCAAGAGACGTAAAGAAGAACACGATGATTATAGCAGCATTTTCAGGAAATAAGCAAATCACCACTAACTTTTCTAACTTTTCACTGAGACACAAACTCTTAACATATTCAATTTTATACAAATTACATCCTGCTACAATACGGCAAAAACAGCAGAAATAACAGAAAATAGCTTTGCAAACTCATTTAGCAGAACAATTAAGTGAACTGCAACCTGCAATACGGCCAAGAGCAACATCCAAATCACAGAAACTGCAGTTTGTCATCAAGTTAAATGCAACACGATTTAAACAGCTAGATTTAATGCACAGCGATGAGTTTTTGGAGCTTTAAACAACGATGTAAGATCTTTAAATCCGGAAAAATGCAGAGTAATTTCCTTTAACATCTTTACATAAGGACCTGAAAACCCTTTACCTAGACACAAATGCTTAAAATACCAATTTTATACAAACTGCATCCTGCTAAAAATACAGCAAAACACTGGAAACGGGACAAAATAGTTTTCCCAACTCATTTAGCTGGACAATTGAATGAAATATAATCTGCAATATGGCCAAGAGCAACATCTAAATCTCAGGAGCTGCAGTTTTTGATCAAGTTAAATGCAACATAACAATTTAAAGAGCTGAATTTGATGCACAGAGATGAGTCTCTGGAGTTTTAATCAGTGACGGAGCAACTTTAAATATAGAAAAAAGTAGAATGATTGTCTTTACATCTTCAAACAAAGACCTGAAAACCTTTCGCTCAGACACGAATGCTTAAAATATCAATTTTATACAAACTGCATTCTGCTAAAATATGGCAAAAATACCAGAAATAACACAAACTCGAAGCTATATTATGATATAATCTGCAGTACGGCCTAGAGCAACATCTAAATCAAAAGAGCTGCAGTTTTTAGCTAAATTTGATGCACAGTGTGGAGTTTTTATAGGTTTTTACCAACAAATCAGCTCAATATAAACTGAAAACAGATCTCCACCGCACCATGAAGGAAGTAGGTCCATTCATTCACAATTAATGAAGATATAAATGCACAGAAACAGAGCAGAGAAAACCCTTTGAGCCAGACGTTCTGCCAGTTGATGTTTGCAACTCTTTGACAATCCAGCCTTCGGTTCCTGCAGGTTTATTCTTCACACTGTTGCACTAAAGTAAAACAGGTAAAAACCCTGCTAGAGAGGCTTTATGACATCAACACGAGGCCAGTTTTTCTGCATCGAGGTATCTTTGCTGCTGAGGAGGAGTTCTGTGATTCCAGACGACAACGAGACGAACCGCGAAGTCGGAAGGTTTATTCCACCCAATTAGTACTTTACTTCCCAGTAGTTATAATTTCAAAGGTTTGTTCCACCCAAAATTCCAATTTTTGTCCAAGTGCTGATGATTTTTGAGGTCTGTTCCACCAAATATATTACTTTTTGTCCAAGAAATTATGGTTTGAAACATTTTAAGCTTTAAAAACACTCTAAAAACAGTACTTTTCGTCCAACTACCTTAAGTTTCACAGGTTTATCCCACCCAAAATACTACTTTCTTACTTAATTATATAAAAAAAACAAGACTACCATTGTGATTTTGAAACCTCCGGCCGGTGGGTATTAAGCATCACAAAAGACTTTATCATGGTTGTAACTCCAACAATGGTTGCCATCAGGGAACTGCTTCCTTATTGATTAATTTTTAAGGTTTTTTAAAAAGTTTTAATTGGGTTAAATTATTAATCAATCATTGAAGTGACAGTTGGATAAGTTAGTCCAGAGATTGAATGGCATCCAGCTCGTGGTTAAACTGTCTACATACTTTTAAAGGTTTGTTCCACCTAAAATATAATTTTTTCCCCAGAATTGATCATTTTAAAGGTTTATTCCACCCAATTTGTACTTTATTTACAAGTAGTTATAGTTTTAAAGGTTTGTTCCACCCAAAATCCCAGTTTTTGTCCAAGTGCTTGTCATTTTTGAGGTCTGTTCCACTTAAAATACTACTTTTTATCCAAGAAATTATGGCTTTAAAGGTATTATACTTTAAAAACATACTAAAAACACTACTTTTTCTCCAAACATAAGTTTCACAGGTTTATACCACCCAACATACTGACTTTGTCTTGGTTGTAACTCCCACAATGCTTGTCAACAGGGAACTGTTTCCTTATCGGTTAATTTTTTAAGTTTTTTTTAAGTTTTAATTGAGTTACATTATTAATCAATCAATGAACTAACTGTTGGATGAATAAATCAAGAGCAGGGATGAAACAGCATCCAGCTAATGGCAGGTTAACTGGATCAAGCATAGCTGAGGACGAGTTGAAGTCTTCGTCCATTAGAGATGAGAACTTGTCCGAGCTCTGGACACAGTTTAGGCTTTAATAATCTGAGAAGTAGGGCGTGAAACGAGCCTTACACAACGGCGAAAAAGTCCTCCAACGCTGGATTCATGGTCACCTTGATGAGACAGTTGAGCACCCGGAGCGAAAATAACCTCGAATAATTCGTCTCCGGATAAAAGAGCTGCATGTTAGCGGAGAGCGGCTGAATAAGAGGCGAGGTGGAGAGTCCCGAGTGGAAAATAGCTCGTCTTGTGTTCATCCATTTGTGCTCAACTGCACGAGATAGGGGAGATTTTGATCCTCTTTGTGTGTCTGAGCTGCACGAACAAAAACCGAGGCAGCGTTCAGCCGGTCGGCCGGCCTCCTCTCGCATGAGCAGACGGAACAAAGTGAAACAGATGCAGACAAAAAGGGCAGAACCATTATCAGGCTCTGCTGGCCAGATGTGAAACAGCAGGAAGAAAGGTCAAGACGGCGGAGAAGAATGTCAAAATAAGAGCGTGGGAGGGAATAGAGGGTAACAGGATGAGGAGGGTCGATATGAATCCAGTCATATTAGTCAAATACAATAACTAACATATTATACAACACAAGAAAAATAAATTGTCTTACTAGGGCTCATTCATGAGATACTAAACAAGTTATGATTTTAAAAAAATATCTAAATTACGAGATAAAAAAAGGTTAAAATTCTTACACAAAAGAGTCAGTTTGACTTATGCAGTTAAATTCATGAAATATTTACTCATTTACTGTCACAATTTCAACATAAAATGTTAAAATTTTGTCCCGCTAACTCAAAATTATGAGGGAGTCAAAAAATATGGAGCAAAAATGTCATTGAGAGGGGGAAAAAACTAAATGTTGAAAGAAAAAGTGGAATTGTGATATTAAAAGTCAACATTTGGAGATACAAAAACTGAATCATGAGATAAAATGTCAAAAAATTTTGATCCACTGAACCCAAATGTTGCAATTGAAAGGGCAAATTTTTAAGATTGAAACATCAAAATTTGTCGTGCAAAGTCCAAATTATGACATTATAGGTAAAAATCATGAGCATATCATCAAATGTTAATATTTACATAAAAATTCACATGAGGAGACAAAAAATTCAACAACAGAGCGTTAGACAACACAACCAAAAATACTGAAAACAACAAAAAGTTAGACAAAAAAATAAAGATAGAAAATGACAAAAAATGAGACAAAACAAGAAAAAATATTGAAAACAAAAAATGAGACAAATAACAAAAAACGACCGAAAATGACAAAAAAATTAGACAAAACACCCTAAAAATTGAAAATGCCAAACATTCAGACAAAAAACTCAAAAATATTGCAAATGACAAAACAATTTGGCAAAACACAACAGATTGAAAATGACAAAAAATTACACAAAAAAACAACAAAAAGAGATTAAAAATCTCTTTAATGTCTGTAAAACCGCTCTTGTGAACTGAACCTTTAATTTGAAAAGAAATTACAAAGTAAGATAAGAGCAGAATCATGTCTGATGGTCGTGAACGTCTAAAACTTGTGAAACTTCCTGAGAGCAGCGTATAATTGATGTGGAATAATTAAGTCTTATGATGACACTCGGCTGTAATTTGGACGTTCGCTTCGCTCTCCGGAGACCGAACTCGGTTTAGAAGCTCATCAGCTACTTTCCTCACATGTGCAGGAGTCTTGGTTCTGTCGTTTCCACCAGTTTTCATTGGTAGATTTCATGTTTATTCTTCTCTTATCTGAGGCCTTGTGAACCTTGTTTTGTGTGTGTTATCTGTAAATTTCACCCATTTAACTCTGAATCATCTTTCTGTCCTCTTTGCTGCTCCACTTCCAATAAATACCTCAGTTTTTATATGATTAGTGATTGTGGAAAGACGCAGCATCACGTCTTTGAGCTGAGGCCATACGGTTCTTTTCTAATTGGTTGTCATTAATGAGTTAATTAGTGCAGCTGATGTGTTAAATAACTGCTTATTTAGTTTCTTTAAGGAAACTTCTTTCATAATGTCTCATTAGACGTCTCATAGCTGATCAGCTCGAGGCCGTTAGAAGAAAATCGATTCACGTAACACTTATGAGACTCAAAATTTTGCACCAAATGACAAATAATTGATGACTTGTAATACACAAGAAAGGTGAGATGGAAAAAAATGCTCTATTTTATTGTATTTTAATCCAAACCCCGATTCAGTTCTAAACCTTAGTAAGTGGTTTAAAATTGAACGAAACGCATGAAAAGGAAAAAGCAAAACAAAAATTAAAGGTTATTACATCTACGAGATTAAAAATTATCAAGTAAAAGAGTCAAAATAAAGACACAAAATCCTAAATTTGGATGAGAAAGAAAAAAAAAGCCTAACAAAAAAATTCAAATTATGAGAAAAAACATCAAAGTTGAACTTATGAAGGTAAATTAAAGCAACATTTTCTAAAATACAGCACAAAAAAATCTAAATCTGAAATAAGACTAACATCAACACAACTACTACTACCACTACAACTACAACTACTACTACTTCTAGTACCACTACTACTACTGCTATTACCACCACCATCATCAACAACTACCACTACTATTACTTCAGCCACTACTATAACTACCACTACCATAAATAACAACAACTACCACTACTACTACCACTACCATCATCATCAACTACTACTACTACGATCATGAACAACTACTACTACTACCATCATCAGCAGCAGCAACTACTACTACTACTACTACATCATCATCAACAGTTACTACTACTATTACTGTCATCATCAATAACAACTACTACTAATACTACGATCATAATCATCAACAACTACTACTATTATGACTATTATTATAATTATTATTAGTAGTAATAATAATTATAATAATAATAATAAGAAGAAGAAGAATGGTAATAAAATATATGTCAGTTCAACCACACAGGATGTTGAACCTGTTATTGTCTAGCTTTTAGTATCCTATTGCAAATATTTTCTTCAGTCCAGCAGAGAACGACTAAGGTGCAAGATGTTTGTAATCACACACCTTTTTTTTTGGTTGCATTTTTTTCCTTTTAGAATGTGTCTTTGTGAACTAGAACAAAAGTGTCTTTCTGCTGGTCTAAACTCTCTGCGGGGAGCTTCAGTCGATAATAAAGTTCTCCTTCATCTTTTTATTAAATCGTGAATCACTTGGAGCACGAACGTGATCATAGAAGTGCCAGAGACGGCAGCTCTACCTGAAACATTTTTTATTTATTTTACTGCTTTAATTGAGCTCCTTACACGAGCATCTTAGAGGGTTTTTGCTTTTGTCTCACTGAAGAAAAATTCTGTCTTTCTAGAAAACAAACAAAACCAAACCAGAAGGACACAAACAAACAGAATTAAACTGTGGCTTTGAGTGTTTTTTTTTTTCTGGCATGTCAGGAGAAAAGAACCACAAGTTGAGCAGCGTAGAAAACTGTTAATCCTCTGTTTTGTCAGAATTACTAGGACTAAAGTGAATCAATGATGAAGCACACTGCCTGTCCAAAACAAAGTCGTCACTTGGATTTAACTAAACAAATAGTTCAGAGCCTCCATTGGATAATTACTGCAGTGATGAATATGTTTCAGCTGCAGCAACTTATTTAACTCTAGCTGATGCAGTGAGGAGCTTCTCATTTCTGAAACAACCATGTTGGAAGACATATGCTGTGGTCATGGAAAGGATGTTAATCTGTCTCAAGCAAACAAAACAACTAAGGAGATTTCTGAAACTACTAAAATGAGGTTAAGAGTTGTCCAATGCATTATTAAAACCTGAAGGATAGCGGTGAACCACCATCTTTGAGGAACAAATGTGGTTGGAACAAACTCTTAGACGATCGTAGGGAACCAACAGTAGAACTCATGGCTGTGTTTAATAGTGAAAGTAAGAGCATTTCCACATGAACAATAAGAAGGGAACTCAAAGGATTGGGACTAAACAGCTGTAACTCTAAGAAAACCACTGATCAGTGAGGTTAATCAGAAAAAACAGGCTTCAGTTTGCTAGGTAGCATAAAGATTGGACTCCCAAGGTCATGTGGTCTGATGAGTCCAGATTTACCCTGTTCCAGAGTGATGGGGGCATCAGGGTAAGAAGAGAGGCAGATGAAGTGATGCCCTCATCATGGCTAGTTCCTACCAGCCTGTAGGGGTTAGGGTTATGATCTGGGGTTGGTCAGGTTCAGCAACATTATGTTCCCAAAGAATGAGGTCAGCTGACTACCTGAAGATACTGAATGATCAGGTCTTTCCATCAGTGGAGTTTTTCATGTTCCAAGATGACGATGCCAGGATTCATGGGGTCACAATGAGAATGAGTGAATCAGGGAGCATTAGATGGATTGTCTTCCACAGAGTCCAGACCTCAGCCTCATTGAGAATCTTTGGGATGTTCTGGAGAAGACTTTGTGCAGCGGTCCAATTCTCTCATCATCAAATCAAGGTCTTTGTAGAAAATTAATGCAACTCTAGACAGAAACAAATATGTAGAAGCTTATCAGAAAGATGCCACGGTGAATGTGTGTCGTTCTCAAAGCTAAAGGTGATCCAACAAAATATTAGAGAGTACGACTTTTTTTTTGGACGGGCAGTGTATGTTGTTGGAGACTAAATTATTTGTTCCTCATCTATTTTAAATCTTTCCAGGAGTAAAAAATGCAAATGCTGGGATTTAATTTCTGTCACTTTGGACAGTTTAGTCTGACATTTAAATACAGTTTCTCTTCTGCATGAAATCCCCTTTTCATGAATGTTTAAGTTTGTCAGACCTGCCAGAAGGCTTTCAAGGACCGCCGAGCGATCTGGCAGCCAAAACGTGATATGTTGAAATATTTACCTTTTTCTTTTTGCGCATATGTGTGGGGACTTTCTTCTAAATCTTGCAGCTCCACAGCAGAAGACTGAACATGCTTTGCAGGTTTACAAAAAGTTTCATGCAACAAATCTCTGCGTCGTGTTTTACGAGCTCAGTGTGCTGAGCCATTTCTAAAGGGCTTATTAGCAGCATTATTGTTTCTTTTAACTGATCTACATGCACAACTGTAGTCAAAACATATAGAATATCAGTAAAATTGGGAAATCTGATGGTAAGAGCACTTTTTTATGTCATTTTCCAGTCATTAAGTCCTCATTTTGTTGTTTAAACAAAGACTCATCACATTAGTGGCCCGTGTTTAAACGAAATTTGTGTTGTTTTCAGTGTTAAATGCAACAAATTTGAGGTTTTTGTGGGCACATAAGGGAGGCAAGACTATTTACTATCTTATGAGCAGGTAATTATGATGAAAGGTTATCTGTTAGCTATCTGAGAAAAGCAATTATGGTTCAACCTGATAATTATGCAACAGTTAGGAGCCTAAAAATCAATATTAGTGTTTTTTCATCAATAAAGTGTTAAGAAAATGTTGTGTTAAGGATCTTGATGGTGTATTTGCATGGAGCATCACCTCGATAAGAAATAAGCAAGGAGTTTCAACTTTTTTTACCTAAAAAAAACCAACAAAAACAAGTAGTAAACATTTTTTTGATTAATTAGATAATCAATAACTGGTGGCACCTGGTAAAACATTTGCAGGAGAGCCACTGCACCACGATAAAAATAGAAACAGAAAGTGGCACCACTAAATTCTACTCAAGAAACACTATGTTGTTGAAGCCAGCTTGTGATTGGTTACTGCATTGTGCTCCTGCGTGATGGTTGGTTATCGGGAATGAATGATAATTATGAACATAGTTAGAATCAGCTCAACTTTAGAACTTCAACGCTGTGCTAAAGTGGAACTAAAAACACATTTTCGTCAGTAGAAACCTCTGAACAGACCAACATCAGTTTCCGTCAACATATTCTGGTCACGTCTATCTGGACTGAGACCTTGGGGCAGAACCAGAACATGCTGGGGGGATTACACCTCCCATCTGGCCTCAGCATCCCGCGGGGACGGAGGGCAGCTTATCCTGCAGCTCAACCTGGTTGGATGGACGGACTTGAAACCTCAGCCTGAGCCAGGAAATGCAAAAAGACGACTGAAACCTGGACAGAGTGTAAATCAGTTCAGTGTGGTTTATCTGGTAAACATGAGTGTAGCCTCGAGAGCCCTCTTCCCATCTCCAAGTATCGTTAGATTCCAGCTTACTGAAACAGGTTCACCTCTCGGCGAGTTTGGTTTGAATGTGATTTATCCCCTTTCTGCTGTTTACCTTGGTTTCCATGCGGCGGTGTTTAAACGTGGACATGTGCGCTCCGTCTGATCTCACCGTGCGTTCAGCCCTGAAACCTTTTCATGTGCAAAACAGGCTCTCTCCCGGCTAATTAAAGGTCTGTTTCATTCTCTACTCCGTTGCTGTGTTGTACAGCAAACACAATTAGGACCGCCGTGATGACAAAGTTCCCCGCAGCAACACAAACACACGCTGATGCAGGCAGGAAGGTGGTCGAAGTGGATTAAATGAAATTAAACACGACGGGGGTTCGGCTGGTTTCCCGACATGATTTATCTTGTTAGCTTCTCAGATAGTCACCAGTACGCTAGCAGCATAAAGCCCCGGGGGTTTAAAGAGTCCCAGTAAAAGGTATCAATCAGTCAAAAGTGTTGCAACCATAAAGAGACAAACAAGACCACAAAGAGATGCAAAATGGCCACAAAAAGGTTACAAAGTTACTACAACAAGACACAAAACAGCCCTAAAAAGAGGTGAAATGACCCTAAAGAGCTGCAACATCGCCATAGAGATGCAAAATTACTAAAAAAGGGATGCAAAATGACAAAGGAGATACAAAATTATTACACAAAGATGCAAAATGATTACAAAGACATGCAGTATGACTACAAAAAGATGGAAAAAAAGCCATCTAAAGATTCAATATGACCACATATGCAAAAAAGAGATGCAAAATTATTTACAAAGCAATGGAAAAATGACTATAGAGAGGTGCAAAATATCCACACAAATGCAAAATGTCAATGTAGATATTCAAAATGACCACAACACTGTGTTCATTTCAAAAACCTGTGACATGTTCGACCAAACTTTATTATTTTATTTTACACAAGAGAGATGCAAAATTATCATACAAAGATGCAAAATGACTACAAAGGGTCAAAATGACTAAAGGGACCCAATAGGTCCACACTGAAATATAAAATTACTACAGAGAGATGCAAAATATCCACAGAGATACAAAATGTCCATGTAGAAATTCAAAATGACCACAACGACACGATGCAATGTGGCCACAGTGATGCAAAATGACTAAAAACAGATGCAAAATTATTCTAAAGAGAAGCAACATGTCCACAAAGAGACACAAAACCTCAGAGATGCAAAATGACTACACAAATGTTGAAAATGATGACAAAAAGATGCAGTGACCACACAGAAATGCAAAATTATTCCAAATTAGTTGAAAGAAATGCAACAAAGAGATGCAAAATGACCACATGGAGACGAAAACTGGCTATAAGAGCTGTAAGATGACCTCAGGTGTGTGAAATAGAAATGCAAAATGACTACAAAGACAATAACCACAGATGCATGTGCCATTGTGTGCAATTTATCTCTGAATAAATGAGAAAAACAGTTTGGTTTAATAAGAGAAACTGTTCGAAAAAGTCAGACTGAATGTTGGTAAAACTGTAGAAAATGATTCACAACCAATCCAGAAAGTTTAAACCAAAGTAGATGTTGTTCACTAAACATCTATGTCAGCAGAGCTGTTTGGCCAGACTTTATATATTCATCTCACACTTTGCAGAGGAATCTTAATTATTTAACGAGGCTAAACTGTGGTGGTGCAACACAGATGGCAGGGGAAGAAAAAGAAACTCAGCATTCTTCTATAAAAACTTCACAGATTCTCAACTTCAGACATCAGCTTGAGATAGTCGACCGAATTTTTATTTTTTACATCTGTACTCATCTCTTAACCTAAAACTTCAAACCATATCTTCACCTTCGTATCTAGAGACTTACATGATGCACCACAAAGCAAATCCAAACATGGTTTTATCATGTTAGAGATGTTTGAAAAACACTGTATTTTTTAAATTTTTTCTCAAATTATCTAACAATATTACATTTTGAGGATGTTCCCAAGAAAATCAAGCACAGTTTTGTATTATTCCTGCAGAAATGTGGATCCTGTGGGGGTGAAAAAATATAATTGAGGTCTTCCAATCTGGTTTTCTTCAGCACTAAAACACAAAAACTGACCATCTTGAAGCCAGAGATGACTTTCTAATGATATGTGATGCTTTGATGTGGTTGGGGTTCCACAGGTGTCAATATTAGGCCCAGTTTTATTCTCATTTTACATTCTCACGTTACAAAATGTGTTGTTTCAGCACTGATTTTGTGATTTGCACGTTGTTACAGTGGAGGTGGAGAGATGTAAAGTACGACAAATTAACTCAAACGCAACATGCTACAACACACTACTTTTTGTTGTTGTCTTTTTTATTTTTGCTGCTTGTTGACTTGTTTGAATTTTCGATGACTAATCTACAAGAAAAATCTGTCCAACAGAGCACAATATGCTCGAACTGAAGGATTCTTAAGGGTTTTTCTATTCATTTTATCTACATGACACAGTTTGTGCACAGCAAAATTAGCAACGAACAAGAGAGAAACACTGGAAAAGGAAAACATGGTTGCAAAACCAAATGAAAAAATGGAATATTGCTCACAATCATGATTTTGGCTTCCCACAACGAAGTGAACACTGACATTTAAAACGTTCTCCACTTAAAGTACACTCTGCTCATACTTTAATCGGGCCCTTGCAGGGAATTCAGAGGTATCCAGTAGTTCACACATGTTACGCTTAAGAAAATTAAGGTAACTAATGTGCAGTTAACATGCAAATTGTGCTGCTTGAAGGAACAGCATGCAGACATGATGGTATTTACAATCAAAAGAGAGCGTTAAAAAGAAGTCAAAGTACAGTATACAAGTAGAAATCGTAGATAAAACACTTCGATTCAGGTTTTGGTTGAAATTAAAACACCTTATTTTACTCTTTTTAAAGTGATTTTTGGTCCCACATCTGTTTGAGCTGCAGTGGAGACTAGAGGCTTCTCCATGCAAAGGTGTGTTTATAAGGCTAAATATTATGACAACAGACTGGCTGCAGACAAAACACAGCCTTTAACAGGTTTGGAAACATTACTTCAGCCTCTTTACACTGGCTTTCAATGTGTTTTATGAATTATTTCAAAGCTTTTAATTCCTCACAGGGCGTTACATGATTCGGAACCACAGGACATCTCTGATCTGTTAACTGTCGTCACTGTGGGATCCTCAGACAGCAGATTTCTGTCTCTTCCAGACGTCTGACTGAAGAGTAAAGGTGGCAAATCTTCAGAAATAAAAGCCCCGAAGCGCCAAACACCTCCCTGAGGAAATACAGTAGCTCAGTCTGTGGCTTCTGCTAAATCACAGCCTAAAATATACTTTTTCCACCCGACTAGTTGGTATTCTGTTTGAGGGTTTTGCCATTTTTCAAACTTTCACGCATAAATTTGTGAAGATTTATGAACTGTCCAGTGAAAGCAAAATGCAGCCCCCAAAAATATTAAAATTTATGTTTACTGATGACTTAACAGTTCCATACTGTGTTGCAGCTTAAAGTCATGAAGAATTCAGATTCAGATGGATGATGACATAAATAATATCCTCTTCTTTCCACTCAAAAAACTCAAACATAACAAGTTAATATTTAGGAAATTATGAGGAACATTTTAGGGGGGAAAATGCAGAGTTGCTGCCACTCTTTACATTTATATGTTCTATAATGTAGAATGCCTGTTGTGATTCTTCTGTGTCTTATTGAGGTTGGTTAGTTGGTTTTTCCAGTCATTTTGTGTCTCTTTGTAGTTGTTTTTTGCCTCTTTGTGGTCATGCTGTGTGTCTCTTTAGTCGTTCTATGTGTCTTTGTGGTTGTTTTGTGTCTGACTGGGGTTGTTTAAATTCAGTAAAACTGCGCACAACGTGATCCCCTAAACGATCCATGTATGTGGTATGGTCTTGTGAGTGTTTTCTGGTGGTGAAAGGTGGGATTCTTCGTCTTGTGCATGTCGCCTTGGAGAGTTTTAAACACAAAGTTACTCAAAGTTTGTTTCCTACAACTCTATTCTAACCACTTTACGCTACACAGCATTGCAAGTTTGTGTAATGGTGTACATATGGTTAATAATTCCACTTCTTAGCAGTTTTAAGTCTTTGTAGTTGTTTTGTGTCTAATTGGGATTGTTTAGTTGGTCTTTGTAGTCATTTTGTGCCTCTTTGTTGTAGTTTTATGCCTCTTTGTGGCCCTGTTGTGTGTCTTTTTAGTAGTTTTATGTGTTTTATTGGGGTTGTTTAGTATCTCTTTGTGGTCAGGTTGTGCCACTGTAGTTGTTTTGTAAAACCTTTTGTGATTATTGTGTATCTCTTTATGGTTGGTTAATGTCTCAGATTTTTTTCCTTGGGTTTTTTTTGTCAGTTTGTCTCTTCAGACTCATGTCCATGTTTTTCTGTTTGTTTTGTGTGCCTTTGTGGTTGTTTTGTGTGTTATTGGGTTTGTTTAATATGTCCTTCTAGTCATTTTGTGTCTCTTTATAGTAGTTTTTGGCCTCTTTGTGGTCATGTTATGTGTCTTTGTAGTTGTTTTAGGTGTCTTTGTGCTTGTTTAGTTGGTCTTTCTAGTCCTTTTGTGTCTCTGTGGTTGTTTTGTGTCTTATGGGTGTTGTTCAGTGTGTCTTTCTAGTCATTTTGTGTCTCGTTATAGTAGTTTTTTGCCTCCTTATGGTCATGGTCTGGAGCCATAGTGTGCAACTGGCATCGGTGCCACACTGTCGTTTCCTGAGATGCTTGCATGAGGTTGGTTGTGGAGCGGAACACCGGCTCATAAATGGTTGTTGTCTTGATGCTCCTTTTGTTTTTTTTATGACTATATGTGCACTTTGAACTACTTGGATGTTCACTGGAGTGTGTTGACATATACTTTATGTTTCTGTTTAAGTACGTTTATGCGAAGCTTGAGACACTCCGTAAGCTAGCTAGCTATCTATCTAGAGAGCATTAGCCTGCATGAGACTCCTGAGCCTGCTGACCAGAGTGTTTTCTTATATTTACCAGATGATACAATAAATGGCAAAGAGAAGATATTTCAGCCTTCCAACTTCTTTTTAAAAAAATAAAATAAAATAAACGAAGAGTTGAGTGTGACTGGGCATGGTAACATTTGTAATACTGGAGTAATTCAGCCATAAATGTCCGAACCAGAAATTGATTCTGAAGTGGAATGAAGATACAGCAAGCGGACAGGATTTGTTCTTTATGTTACGTAAGAAACTCCAGACGTCTGAATCTGTGTTTTTGAGACTCATCAGTTCATGGTTCTGGTTTGACAAGACTTTAACACAAAATGTAATTAACTTAACATTCCGATCCCAATTTTATCCATCTGTATCTAATTTAATTAAATGTTTTATTTACTTAATTTTAAAACACTTTGGCTTAATGACTGTTGTCTAAATGTGACTTTACTTGACTTTATAGATTTCCGCCTCAAGCTCGATTTGCATGAGATTTCTCTGTAATTAACAAAGTGCTTGTTGTTGAAAACGCCGAGGAGGAAGCTGCAGGGTTCTGTTTTTCCTGCTCAACGTGTGCATTAAGTGGTCATCGTGGGTGGAAAACATTCATCACAAGAGCTGATGTCGTTACCATGTCTTTGCTGTGGCTGCTCCTCGCTGATTATAATCACTGGGGCTGTTATTTGGGCAATTACAGCAACACTTTAAACTTTCAACATGCAGGAGTTTGGATTTCAGATACAGAAAGTAAGAAACCACAGTGCTACACTGGATACAGGAGTGTGGAGGTATGATTTTATGCTAAATTAGCATTTCCGGTCATTTGGTCTTCCTCGTCTTCTTATGCTATCTGCAAGCTACTGTTTTTTTTTTTTTTTGCAATTTTGCTGCTTTTTGCTGTATTTTTTTGTGAAATATCAATTTTATAAATACCACTTGTTTCCTTCCATGCAAATGTTCCACAAAAGCATTATTTTTACTTTGCATGGGGCACTATTGCTGTATCCCGGGCTTAGCACCTCCAAAGACGATTAAAATCGATTTTAATACAAATGAGCCATTTTTTTAACCTCGTTATTGTTCTACTACAAGGTAAGAAAATGCTCTGGCTTGTTTGTATTTATTCAAACCAACTGTTTTTGAAGTCGCTAAGCCCAGAATGCAGCAATGGTGCCCCCTGCAAAAATAAAAATAATGTTTTGGCAGAACATTTGCAAATAATAAAATGAATATTTCACTGAACAAAGCAAACAGGTCTTTTGCACAACCCAGGTATTTAAGAAAACTTGAAACTTTCAGTGTGTTTGGTTGCTGCTCGAAATGTCGGTTTTGAAAATGGTAACTCGTAGAAAGCTGAATGAAAGAGAACTTTTCTTTGCGTAAGCTAATTTTACGGCGATGTAACAAGTGACAGGGAGGTGATATTTTCAAAATATTCATATCTGAAAATGCTTTTGTCATCAGATTTTTCCCCTTGAGGTTGCTTGACATCACTCTTTTAAACTGGGGATCATTTACTGCTCAATAGACTCTTATATTTACCAATGTTCCCTAAATGCACCACAAGCAGGCTGTGCACAGAGAAGCCTCTAGTCTCCGTTCACTATAAGCAGCAACTCAGACAGATGTTTGACTAAAAATTACTTCGAAGAGAGGGAAGTAAAGTGCATTTTGTGTCTTATTGGGGTTGTTTTGTCTGTTTGTGATGATTTTGTGTCTCTTTGTAGTTGTTTTTTGCCTCTTTGTGGTCATTTGTGTGCCTTTCTTGGTGTTTTAGGTGTCTTTGTGTTTGTTGTGTGTCTTATTGGGGTTGGTTAGTTTGGTTGATTATGCTGATTTATTTTTGGAAAGACAGCGTTGTGGTTAATTTTGGTTTTATTTATGCAGCACTAGAACTGAGTCGATCATTGTAAATAAATGCAGCATCTTTAATGTTTTGTTTTGGTAATAGCGTATTTCTGCGCCATCCTGCTTGTTGTTAAAGACATAGATCTCCCCAAATTCTTTCAAAATAAAAGCACTAATAGAATCAAACTCGTGGTCCATCAGGGTGAAGCAGCGGTTCATCAAACAGTGTGTGCTGAGGAAGGAGTTTTACTCTTAATTCAATTCTTTTGGGATCATAAATCGATTCAAAACTGATTCATCTCATTAACTGCAAGTCTAATTTGGTTAATTTAAATTTATGATGTTGGGAGTTTGCGAGAACTTTTTCAAACATGATGAATCGAGATGAAAACTTTGTGTGTGATGCAGACGTGGCGCTGACTCTGCTGCAGTTGGATTTTATAAACTCATCCAGTCACTCCGTTTGTTCTCTGTTTGTCCTTCATCTATGAAAAAGTCGTCCTCCTCTTAATGAGTATGAGACCTTAGATTTGGTATTCAAGCCTTGATTTTTGCTGTCGCTGTAGGAGAAGCTGCACACTGACCTCCTCGGTCTCTACTGTCTTTATTCACCTCGTGTCTTCACCCTGAAACACAAGCAGCTGCTGCAACACGTCGACTCCTGTAGCGAAATTCTGCTCCCGAAATGTCACAAAGTCGGTAAAAACAAGAGGAAGAAGAAGTTCTGGCTGTGACTCCTTCAAATGTGTTGAACCCACTGAATTTTTAAACCAGCTACTGGGTTTGAAAAGCAGATTATTTTTTTAAAAAACACCAGAATGGCACCATTTAAAGGAGACGGAAACTGCAAGAACAGAAAGAATCATCGGATGTTTCAAACAGTCCTTGAACTTATCATGTGTGACTTTATGGTTTAGTTGGGAAATTTTACACTCTAGTGACTACACAGTTTACTTAATCTTCATTTTGTTAGCAAAAGTACATTCTATGTTTATGCTTAAACTGTTTCTACTCTATATTTTTAGGATTTTTTTTCTACTTATGTTTAGATTTTTAGACCAGATTTTTCCATCCATCCATCCATTATCTATACACCGCTTAATCCTCACTAGGGTCGCGGGGGGGCTGGAGCCTATCCCAGCTGACTCGGGCGAAGGCAGGGGACACCCTAGACAGGTCGCCAGTCTGTCACAGGGCTACATACAAAGACAAACAAGCACTCTCTCATTCACACCTACGGGCAATTTAGAAAAATCAATTAACCTCAGCATGTTTTTGGACTGTGGGAGGAAGCCGGAGTACCCGGAGAAAACCCACGCATGCACAGGGAGAACATGCAAACTCCATGCAGAAAGATCCCGGGAAAGCCGGGACGTGAACCAGGGACCTTCTCGCTGCAAGGCGAAAGTGCTAACCACTACGCCACTGTGCAGCCCTGATTCTGATACTGATTCTGAAAATTGAACTTAAATTTATTGAATCCCTTAATTCTATATGTTTAAATTTAAAAATTACGAAAAAAATACTACTCAGAATTTGTGACACACAAAACATTCTGCACACAATGGTGCAATCGTAAAGATTGTCTATTTAAAGATTCTTTATGTTTTCAGCTTAGACCAATAGTCATGAGATAAAAATTCAGTTTTTAAGCGTTTTCATCTGAACTGTATTTAAAGCCAAATTTTTTTTCAGGTTTTTGTTGCATCTGTGACCGTTTTGAAAAATATTCCACGTGTTAATTACGGGTTTCTAAAATTTTTGCAAGATAAATCATCCGAGAAATTCATGTTTTTCATGATTTTTGCCTTCATATCAAGGTCACACTGTACAGAAAACACTTTTATCTGCAAGCGTCTGAACCTGTGAATCCCAACGTCGGCTCAGACTGAGATCAAACTAGATTTCTGTCAAAAAGGGTGAAACGGGGATAAATCAGTGCAAAACTCCTCAAGTGTTTGTCCTGGATTCCCTCCTGAGAAAGAGTTAAAAGACTCTCCTCATCCTCTGAGACACCAGACCGCCTTCTTTTTCCTTTCAACAGAGACTTGTGGAGCTTTTATTTAGTAAATTCTGTATCAGTGATGAAGCAGCTTTTCTGTCTCTCAGTGAAGAAAGCTTCACGGATCGATCCTCTGATCTTCTGATCGTGCTTTGAATACAACTTATCCAGTTTCCACAAAGTCTTTTGGATGTTCGTGTTCTCCTTAGAAAGCTTCTACCTACTCAGATAGAAGTTTTTATTGTTCTAAAAATGTTCTGAGAAAATTCTGTAATGTTCTGCTGATATTTTCACTGGGAAGTTTTCTTTTAGTTCTCAGAATGTTCTTCTTAAAGACAGAAATGTTTGGCGATAACGTTGTTAGAAGGTTGTGTCCTAAATATCCTAAAACTGAATGTTGCACCAAGAACGTTGTTCTGTTGTTATCAATTAACTCTGTGGGAACATTGCATGAATTTAATTTAAAAGCCACTACAAGACGGTTGTTAAGGAACATTTTGTCACCTGAGGTCTTGATAACATCTTAACGTTTTCTGAATGTTCCACTAAGAACATCATTCCTTTGTTATCTTTGGGAACACATTGTATATAAGAAAGTTCTATAATGAATTCCCTCAACAACATCCCCAAAACATCCTCAGAATATTGCAGGGAGCAAGTTCCACCATTGGTAATATAATAAACATTAGAAGAACGTTTTATCAGGAATGTTTGTTTCCGCTGAGATCTCAATAACATTTTAACATTTTCTGAACATTGCCCTAAGAACATCCTTCTCTTGTTTTCAATGAGGAAACATAACAAGATTGTTCTATAATATGTTCCTTCAACAACATCCCCAAAACATCCTCAGAACATTACAGGAAGAATATTAAACTTTTGTTAATTTAAAAGCCACTAAAAGAACATTTTAGAAAGATTAATTTGTCATCTGCAGTCTTGATAATGTCTTAATGTTTTCTAAATGTTGCACCAAGAACATCCTTCCTTTGTTACCATTGAAGAACGTTCTATAATGTGTTCCCTCAACATCCCCAAAACATTCTCAGAACATCATTGGAAAAAAACTTTGTTGGTACAAATAACATTACAAAAACTTTTTATTAAGAACATTTTTTGAATGTTGGTTTGAGAACATTCCTTCTTCAGCATCGTGGAACATAATCTGTGTTTCTGACAACATTCTCTGAATATTTTTAACTTTACAGGAACATCAGATGTGAAAATCTTCTGAGAACCTTTATTTACCATTGGACTGAAACTGGTTCTTTAAAAAACTAGAACTTTGGTGACGTTTGCTGATGTTGTGGGAACGTTCCGTGCTAAGAAAGCTGCTTTTTGCTGTGAAGAACAATCTGACTTCTGACACTTAAATGAGTCGTTTGCTGTGGTTCTTGGTGAGCAAACTGGAAGCACCGTCGTATTTGTATCAGGTAACGGCTGCTTCAGTGGACGGATACAACTCAAGGAATAGTCTCAATTTTGCTTTAATTGTTGGCAGGAATAGTGGCAATTTCTTCATTTTCCATCAAAACTTTTTGTTTGTACAGATTTCTAAATCCTTAAACTTTCTGTCTTTCATTTTCAATGTGGTTTTAACACATTTGAACTCCAGTGTAGGCATAGAAGAATTTTAGTAGTTCATTTATGCATACATTAAAGACATTTTAGTCCTTAGAATGGTAAGAAATCGAAAGAAAATGCTTACACTCGGACTCATTGCCTTAATTGTGGGTTAAGGTTATCCCTAAACCCTACCTTCTAACCGCACACCAAAGCTCCTGAGCCAGAAAATAACCTTGTATTCAGTCAGGATTTCTTCAGAAAATGAAGCACGCTCCACAGTTTAAGGCAAATTAGCTCCTCCACCACCACCAATTTCTTCATGAGCACATAAAAACACTACAAGTAGCAGCAGATATACGCCAGAACAAACAATCAGCCACCATTAATGAAGATTTACGCCACTACAGCTTGTTTAAAAAGCTGCTAAAGACGTCCAACAAACATTTTATTACGTGTCGTTTGAAAAGTCAAGGGGCTTTTATAGCGGCGGCGCTGGTTCCTTCATTTAAAAGTCATTTACATATTGGAATTCGTTAGCATTCAGCGGCAACGCTTCCCACGAGTCTTTGGCACAATGTCACGGCTGCCGAGGTCGAGAGCAACGAAATACAAATTGTGTTTTCAGAACAAAGAGATTCTTCCAGGCAGCTTTGAGTAGAAAGACAACATAGGAAAGACATCAGGCTGACAAGCAGAGGCGACCGGTCACAGAAATCAAAAGGGCATCAACATCTATCGGTGAGGAGAATTAACGAAAAACAACAGTGAAGGAGTGACGGAGGCCTGACAGGCTCGTCTGGATTAGGAGCTCGTGTCAACATGGAGATGATTGTCTGACCGACTCGTGCTGTTTTTATAGATATAATCAGGGATGAGTCAAGCAGAGCAAAGACGAAGGAAATAATGTTTATTGTTAATGTGTGTTTCTACGCTCACAGTCAACCTGGTTCTATCAGCATTCTGACCCACTGGTTATAAGATGATGCCCCGTTTTCCAACATCTGTTTCTTCAGGACAGAAATCAATTTAACATTCGCCCTGTTCAGAGACAGATGTGCACCTATTTTCTGTTAATCCGACGGCATCTGAATGTGTCGGTTGTATGTCTGAACGTGAACTGTCTCGCTTTTCCCTAAAATTTTAGGCGACAATCTAACAAGGCCAGACAAAGGACATACTTTGTGTTGTGTGAAGCGATTTATCGAAGGATTTTTCGACATTTCAGCAGCAGTATTGGTACAGAATGCTGCCAAAATCATTGACCACCATTCCCATTTGCTTTGTTAAGGCCTCTACACACTGTGCGATTTTGGGCCGTCCCTGATGAAATATAACAATCGTGAGAGAATCATGGCGATATCTTTGGTCGTGGCTCTAAATCAATGGTCCTACGTTGCACAGAGAGACAGGTTCAAGGACGGCCGTTATCATGGTCTGGCGACCAAAGACAAGCTGTGATAAAATTCTGACTGTCAGAAATTCTGGGTGATTATCTCACAGTGTGACTGCTGCTGTGGCCTACGACAACTAACTAACCAATAGAAACGCAGTATGAAATGACGCACTGATCAGCGCGACACTGGCGCTAAACCCAAATACAGGATTTGCGGCTAAATGCATCGAAACAAGTATGTGGGATTTAAACAAAGAAGACAGCCTAGTAGAGTTGTGGCAACAGAAGAATATTAATTACCACCAATATAGAGATGGGATGGATCAGGATGCAACAGCAAGCCACATTTGATGCTAAAAAAAAACAAACAAAAAAAAGCCCTTACAGATTAGCTTGTTGCTTCCAGCTGTTTAGGAATCTTTCCTCTGAGTTGATTAAACACCTGCAGCATCACAGCAGTAGGATCCATACAAACGTCTCTTAAAAAAAGACACTTATGCACATTTATGCCTGCAGAACTACCACAGTAACTTGAATAATTTCTTCTAAATATTAATTATCACCAATATGGAGACAGGATGGATCAGGATCCAACAGAAAGTCACACTGTGGACCTTTTTTTTCCTGCTTTTTCTGCATCAGGCACTTAATTTCCTGCATTCTGGTATATTCTTCTCCACCAATTTCTGCATTTTCTGAACCAAACTCTTGATTTCCTGTATCCTGGTGCATTTTTATCCACTAATTTGTGCCTTTTCTCAATCAAACACTTGATTTCCTGCATTCTGGTATAATTTTCTCCACTAATTTCTGCATTTTCTGAATCAAACACTGTATTTTCTGCACTCTAGTACATTTTTACAAAACTATTCGTGCTTTTTCTACAAACACTTCCTTTTCTTCATTCTGGTACATTTTTCTGCACCAGTTTATGGCTGAAATGTCTTTATGTATGTAAGAGAAAATACAAAATTAGTACATTCTGATGTGAAATGTGGGGGGAAAAGGATACCATTTCCATTAAGATCTCAGTGTTTGTTGTTGTTCTGCTCTCACGTTTTTACCTCTTTTTGTCTGTTCGCTCTTTCATAAGAACTTGGAGCTGCTGCAGTGCTCAGTTATTACCTTCTACCCACTCAGCCTCTTTGTTTTCTTGTTCCATCTCCTTGTTTCTTCTTGGTTCTGATGTTTCCGGTTCAATATTACAGTAAAAATAAAAAGGCAGCATCTGTGTTTTTACCTGAAATGCTGTGGATATTATCATGTGATGAGCAGCATTTTCAGGCGGGGAAATGGTCGGGTGGCCATTTCTATGGACAGAAAATTACACTATTTGACATTATATGCTGTTTCACATTTCCCACAGGGTTTAATGCAGGTTTGATGTGGCTGAACACACCCCTGTTTGTTCGAAATGCAAATTTCCTCAATGACTCCTGCAGTTTTCAGGTTTAATAATCATCTCAGGACACATGGATGAGTTCAGGTCAGCAGGTTACAGCAGCTCCTACTTTCTTTCAGTGTTTCTAGTGTTTACTTTATTGTTTCTCTACACCAATCTCCTGCCCATATGTGTAGTTACAGATGTGCAACTGGCGAAATTAATGGCACTTATGCATTTTGTCATATCTGTGAAAGGCAAACATATATTTTTTTTCTACTTTTGTGTGTCTTGTCTTGTGTTTTTTTTAATTGCGGTTCTTGTTTATCTCGCTGTCGTGAGCCTGGAAATTTCCCCGGTGAGAAATCAATGAAGTTTATCTCATCTTATCTAATCGTATCACAGTTGACATTTTTGCTGTTTTCAGGTCTAAAATCAACATTTCTATTATTCTAACCAAATTGTACATACTAGTGAGTATAATAGAAATTGAAAGTTATTCATACAGATATTGTAGTAAACCTGTTGACATGCCATAAATCCACACTACTTTATATTAAATAAGTCAGAAAGCCTTGGAGTCCGGCCAGTCTTTTCTTCAGGAGGAAATGACATCATGTGGAGCAGGTCATGTGATCTGGAATCAACACACTTCCTTTAGAGGTGTTTTTGGAATGGGGAACTTAGTTGAAAGTGATTTCTCGGACAATTTGCTATTTCCCATGTAAAATTTGATATTTTGCAAAAAAAGAAATATCTGTCATGATTATCTCAACTTAACAAAAAGAACACAATCAAAACAATTTTTGGATGAGATCATTTTATTATTGTTTAGCTAATTAGAAGTTGGTTGTTATTAAATTTGGACGGTTATTTAGTGGACATTTTAGTGATATCCAGTCATTTTCTACTAATAAGTGATTGTTTCCATAATAAATAACTATGGAATTTGTAAAGACATGATCATAATGAACATAAAAAACATTACTTTTTTACTTTGAATAAAAATGTGTGCAAGATATGTCCCATGGCATTCAAAAGTCCCTCAATTATATATTGACCCAAATAAGTAAAGAATTAAAAACCATAGAATGTCTTTTAAATACATCAATAAAAATCAATTAGATGATCAAAAATACACAATAAAAAACAAATAGACAATAACACGAAACAAAATGATACATGAGATAATCTGAACTACAACAAGAAATAAATACATGAGGCAGAATTAGAAACATCTGAGGAAGATGTGGAAGGAAAAGGAGGAAATAAAACAAGGCTCAGACTGAATCACACCAGATTTATCTGATCAGGTCAAATATTTTATCAGTCTGCTGTGGTTTTTTTGTTTTAGCTTCCATTTTATCCACTCGCTGCTTAAATCTCCTCTCAGCTCTCGCTTTACTTTTTTAATCATCCACATTTTTTGCTTTTTGGGTTTCCAGCTTTGCATCTGCATGTGAACCCACAGAAACGACAACACTTTTCCCTCCTTCTTCCCTCTCTATTGTTCATCTGCCGGCTTCCCTCCTCGTCCAGCCAAACTCTCGAAAGCAAAACACAATCAAACTTCTTTTATCACCGCAAACATGCTTCGGATGGAAAGTGGAATAATTACGGGCGCTTCCCGCCCAGCTGAGGCCGTCTTCCAGCCCCACTGGCTGCTGGGAGGAAACAATTAGAAAGAATTTCTGCAGCTGAGACGATTTCTGGGGAAAAAGTAGACTCTATTTTTGAATTCTGCATCGTTAGCAATGTAAATAAATGTTACTGTTACTTACTACAGCTGAATAAATGGTTTGACAGTCTGAGTTTACATCCAAACTGAGGGCTGAACTACGGAGCCAGATTAGTGGGTTAACAGGTAAGTTGAGCCAAAGGTCAGAGTTTTCAGAATCACAAAGGTGGCTCTCGTCTACCTGGTTATGGTAACTGATGCCACAGAGCTAGATCTCCATGGTAACTGATGCTGCAGAGCTAGATCCCCATGGTAACTGATGCCACAGAGCTAGATCTCCATGGTAACTGATGCTGCAGAGCTAGATCTCCATGGTAACTGATGCCACAGAGCTAGATCTCCATGGTAACTGAAGCTGCAGAGCTAGATCTCCATGGTAACTCATGCTGCAGAGCTAGATCTCCATGGTAACTGATGCTGCAGAGCTAGATCTCCATGGTAACTGAAGCTGCAGAGCTAGATCTCCATGGTAACTGAAGCTGCAGAGCTACATCTCCATGGTAACTGAAGCTGCAGAGCTAACCTGCTCCAGATCAGGTTCCGTTCAGAGTTTTGTCCTCATTCAACAAACCGTTTCCTAATGATTCTCTGAGTTTGTCTGCAAACCTGTTGGTTTGCACGTTACTAAAACCACTGAATGAAGCCGTGTAGTTACAGTTACACTGAGAAAATACTGCTCATAGCTAAAACGTGATCCATCAATTTACTGTGACAACAAGCCAGATGGACACATTTCTGTATCATTGTGTCTAAAACTGGAGCAGTGAGACAACACTGACACCATGAGGTTGAAATGGGAATTACAACACTGTCCTCTCATTTTTTTAAAAAATTAGTACCTACAATTTTAGTTTAAAAACGTTTTTGAAAAGGCTTTTTCTATCATTTTATCCCACATATCACTACTCTGCCTGTAAAATGTGGTTCGGTCTGAATGTAAGTCGATGTAACGTCCTGTGAAGTGATGGACTGTGTCTAAATAAGATCTTGGCTTCGTCTTCCGACATCTGGCAGGATTATTAAAAATGTAAACGAGTCAGATTTGGAGGAGCTACACCTGGTTGGAGAGTTTGGGAATGAAACGTGTTGTGATTCAGGTGCGTGTTAAATGTGTGTTCGTCTGCCTTCATCTCTGCTCTCCTCGTCCTCCAGATTTCAGTCTTTTCTCTGCTTCTCTTTCATCAAATCAACCTTCCCGCTCGGCCCCCGTGGGAGCTCATTTTCCCGCTCTCTATTTCCACTCGCTCTTCTTCCATCAATTGTTTTCACGTTTCTTTGCATTTGAGAGCGAGCACACTTGGCCGCGAACAAGGCCGTCTCAAAACCTTTGCGATGCTTCGCCGTTTTTTCTCTCGCTGTTGAAATCCCGCCAGCAACGATACTCTTTTGCTTTTCTTAATCAGAAAACTAAACGGTGTCAGCCCCTGTCTCTCTGAGCCTCGTTCTGTCTTCACTACTTAGCAGCAGATCAGAAACAAACAGCTTCATGACAGGAAACTCTTATCTGTTTGCACATTTTGGCTTTGGAGAGCAAGTTTTTTTTCTCACGTCTCTAGTAGTTTGATTTTGCGATTTTTACAGTCACGTCTCAAATCTCTTAGCTGCAGCATCTGGTTCCATCATGTTCCAGATTCTCCAGATCCAATCGTTTCTCAGGCTGATAAAGCAGAATTGTGCCTGTATTGTTGGAAAGGCGAACATGCACATTTACCATATATTCTCCTAAGGGCAGCCACAGAGACACATTATGTTGTTTAATATCAATCGATATTATCAAACATTTCATAGAATTTGCCACTTTTTGTAGTCTTTGCGTTACGACAGCCTGAAAATCGTTGGACTGTTGGTCAGAAAAAACATTTCAAGACATCTTCTTGGCCACTGGGATACTGTGATTGTTAATATTATTATATGCACTCATCAGGCATAACATTATGACCACCTGTCTAATATTGTGTTGGTCTCCTTTACGCTGCTAAAACTCCTCTGACCCAGTGGGGCATGGACACAGGACCTCTGGGCACTGGGATGGCACCAGTGGACTCTGTGGGTCCTATGGGTTGCAGGGTGGGATCTACCTAGATCAGGTTGATCCTGGTACATTCCACAGATGCTCAATAGGATTTGGATCTGGGGAGTGTGGAACCCAGATGAACATTTTAGCTCTGTCATGTTCCCCGGGACACTCGTGAGCAGTGTGTCGGGTCGGCTGCTGAGGGTGGCAACTGGCATCAAGGACTGCTGTTGCCATGGAGGGCAGGGGGTTGCTTGACCTGCAATGCTTAGGTGGGTGGCAGATGTCAAACATCCACATGAATGTCAGGACTCAAGGTTTGCAGCAGAACATTGCATTATGACAAGATGATCAACGTTATTCACTCATAATGTTGTGGCTGATCGGTGTATTATCTTTTACAGCCCTAAAAATGTTTCAACCAACATGATAAAACAGCCACAGATCATAATACTGCCACCACCATGCTTGATAGCAGGCTTGGTGTTCTTGGGGTCTAAGGCTCTCTGGATGGATGGATGGATGGATGGATGGATGGATGGATGGATGGATGGATGGATGGATGGATGGATAGATGGATAGATGGATAGATGCGATAGATAGATCGATAGATAGATCGATAGATCGATCGATCCTCGGTTTACAACATCCTTGACCGATGGCGTTTCGTGGTTACATCACCATCTCCAATACATTTATTAAGAAAATCTTGTTCCATCATTCTGATGTACACCGTTTGCAACGTTAAAACCAATTTCACGTGGAACTAGTTAGTAAATGGAGCCATGCAGCGCTATACGGGGAAGGAGGCTTTGCTTATTGCCGGTTACATACGTATGTGAGTTCCGACTTACGGAGAAAATTGAGTTACATCACGCCGTAAGAACGGAATTCCAACGTAAGTCGAGGACCCCCTCTAGGTAATTAGTTCGGTAGGTATGATATGAAGATGTCATAAAGCAGCACTGCACTGTTCTTGTTAAATTTTTCTTTGTTTCTCCTTTGGTATTATTTTTCTTTTTGAGACTGCTGTTTGTTTGAAAGTTACATTTTTTTCTTCTTGCCAGTGTAATGTTTTGTCCTCCACATGCCTCATCATGCCACCGACTCATCTCCTTGCAGCATCTTTAATTTAAATTTTGCAGTTTCTGCGTGTTAGAATTTAAAGAAAAGAATATCTGTTGAGTTTGTCCTCGTGCATGTGATGCAACCCCAGTCTGTTTTTAAAACTCCTGTGGTCAGATATCTAGCATAGTAAACTTTAAAGTCTCTCTGGTCTCCTGAACAACATCTGTGAAGATACTGAGAACATAAGGAAGCTGCTGCTGTCCTGAATCCCAGGTTTCCTCCACTTTCCTCCTGGGAGTCACTTCTGAAAACTCTCCTGGGTGTTTGAAGGCGCAGCTGTAGACCTTATTTCTAAATGTGCTTGAGTTATTGCCAGTTTGATTTAGAACACCTCACTTGTGGTATAATGTTTTTCTCTTCTGTTGCTATGATTTTTTTCCTGCTGTAAAACACTTCAGAGCTCAGGCTTTGAAAAGTGGCGTATAAATAAAATTTTACTTACTTACTTAGGGTGCTGAATGATGCGAGCGAGAGGGCGAATTTCCACATAAAGCCAGATAACCACATTACAGCTGCACACACAGAAAGGATGTGTTGATTAGTGCTAGAGGAACTATTGTGTTACTCAACAATGGCCCGGTTATTCAGCTTAGCAGAGTATGAAGATTAAACGTTTAATAATTTATCTTTAGGTTTCCCGTTTTCGCTTTTAATTGTCTCGCTCGGTGAGTTTATTCCCTCATGGAGTCGGACTCCCTCGTCTTTGTTCCGCAGTCGGAGTCTGAAAAATTAAACAAGTTTGAAAAATGCATGAGTTGAGTTTTTGTGTGACATCTATTAACAAACAGCCGCGGCGCATAGTCTCCAGGTGAAATTCACTGGAATTCCGACGACAAAGAACAGGAAAGAAAACATGAGAGACGTGTGGTTAACACGGAGCCAAAGGTGCAGAAGTGTTCCTCTTGTGTTTGTTGCTGCTCTGACCCTCTGAAGACCTCCGATGTGACAGTTCGAGTGCCGCTTACGTCCCATAAAAGCCGGCATTGTGGCCAACAGTTGTCAGCGTCGACCCCGAGTTAACCTCCCCAAGAGACGAGCCGAGTGATCGAATCTCTTCATGCCTGTGTCAATCTGTAAATCAATACTCCGCTCTCCCTCCTCCAGCTGAACATTTAAAGAAAAAAAACTTGAAAGCCTGACCCATCGTTCACCTTAAGAGCTCAGTAATGAAAGCGTGAAATCGTGCCACTATCCCTCCACTTCATCCTCCGACTGCAGTAAATGTCTGACAAAAGCTCTCATTAAAGTAAAATGAAGGTTTGCTGATATCTCCGTGATAAATTCGTGATTGTGGGTTGTTTTTTTGTGACATTTATTTGACAGCCACAGCAGAAAGGGAGAATGAAAATGTTCTGGAAAGAGAGCAGGGCAGTGATTTGCAGGAAAAGTTTCTGGTTGACAAAGAATCAAACCTGAGACATTTGAAAAATTAAAGATGACTGAACAGATGTTAGATCTGTTTTCTTTCTTGTTCGTTCGTCAGCAAGAAATCTCAAAGCCAGATTCCAATTTAGTGCGGAAGCAATAGGAGAGTATAATAAGAAATTTAAAGACTCGGGGAACCTGTCAGAATAATGACACTGATATAATATATAAAACATAAACTGTAGACAGGAAGGAGTCTGAGCTCTTCAGACCAGTTTCCTCCTCACTAGCTAACATTAGATGACATAAAACGAAATAAAATAAATTAAATATGAACTATTAAAATATAGACAGATAGGTGAAGAGCAAGATAGACGTCAAAATTTATAAAAACTGAGTAAGAAAATAAAAATTGAAGTAATAAATGATGCATTGAATAGACTAAAATGGCTGCCTGGACGTCATTAAGCCTCAAAGAAGACTTTGTCCTAGTCCCCACTTATTATCCATTTACTATCTAAATTCCCACAATACTCTATTTTTTTCTTTATTGTAACCAATTTCCTTAACCTATAGTCGGCCTCTGTAACAATTAATAATCGATTAATCGTTAGCTTGAATGAAATACAGTGGATATTTTTCCACATCCTGATTAAAATCCAAAAGGTTTATGACCACAGACACTGATATAACATATAAAACATAAACTACAGACATTCTGAAGGTATCTGAGCCCTTCAGACCCTTCTGACCACAGTGTTTCCTCCTCAGACAAGTAGATAGGTGAAGACCAAAATAGACATCAGTATTCACAAAAACATAATAAGAAAAGAAAAAATAAAGCAATAAACGATGCATTAAATAGACTAAAATGTGTAAATAAGTTAACCCTCCTGTTGTCCTCATTTATGGGCACCAAAAAATATTCTTTCCTTGTCTGAAAAAAGTCCAAAAATTCAGCAGAAAAATTCCTCAAATTTCTGAAAATTTGCAAAACCTTCAGGAAGAAAATTCTAATAATTCCTTAAAAGTTTCCCTTAAAAGTTTTATTTTTAAAAAATCCCCCAAACTTGGCAAGAAAATTCTTATAAATATTTTCAAAAGATGAGTAAAAATCTTCCAAAAAAAATCCTAAAAATATCTAAAGTGATTACATATATATCAGTAAAACTTATAATATTTTCTTTCTTTCTTTCTTTCTTTCTTTCTTTCTTTTCTTTAAGAACATTCACAAAAAAAATCAACCAAAATCCAGCAAAATTCACTGGATGTTGGTTGAAATATTTAACCGTTTCCACCATGTTTATCTAATTTCAGCAACACTATAGGACCCACTCTACATCAGAAGTCATCTCAACGAACTTAATCCACATCTGATTCCCACTTTCAAGTTCTGCAAGTCACACTGAGGACGTGACCTGATCAGATCTGCAGCAGCGTCTGTTATAATCACTCAACTGGAATGTTTCACTTAGAGTTTTGAGGGTTTTGCTGTAACACGGAGTTGTTCGGGCTTCGAATGTCGCTGTGTGAGCTGAACAGGAGTGTTTCCTCACAGATTGAACCCCGGTGCAGAACTGACTGGCTCTAATTGGTGTCAGCGACTGAGAAATAATGTCACAGTGGCAGGCAGCCTTTCTGCTGTGTTCTGACTCCTCTGAAGCCGTTGAGGTTTTACAAGCCGGGAAACAGCAGCAGCAGCGGCATCAAACTCCCGGTGGCTCTTTGAGAGGAAACGAGGCAGAGGTGACAACGCCAGAACATGTCGAGTTTAAAACTACAGCAGCAGTTTTGGCCAGGACAGCAGAAGGCGACTTAGAAGGTCCTGAGGGGTTTTATTTGGGTGGTTTTCTCTTTTATTTTTTATTTTTGTCTGCGAGGAGGTTGTTGGGGGGAAATCTCTCAGCGAGGGATAATTCACTGTGGTTCCAGGTCATCGCCATCAGAGGTTGTGCAGCCGATAATAATGTGATACTTTATCAGTCCCCGAGGGGAAATTGTCTTTTTTCTTTTTGTGGGTCTCTGAGGGGAAGTTAGAATGGAGGATCAGCTGCAAGTTTCTTTCAGGTGAATAAAAAACGGGGTCTGAGCACAGGACCCAGGTTGTGTTAATGCAAGTTTTATCTCTCCAACTGTACATACAGATGTCAAAACAGCAGGAATTTGGCAGCACTACTTCTGAAATCCCACTATTTTCAGTACCAGCCTTGATACCACTATGAAAATACATCAGTACCATGAATGTGTTAATCATCAACTCTTTTATTGAAGTAATAAAAAAAGATATCACTATTATTTAAGACGATATTCTGCCAAAAAGTACAAAAGTATAAACTTTATACGGCAGCATTAGCATTTTTACTAGAGTGCCCAGCTGTCTGAAATATGAAAAGAGAAGAAAAATAATAAAGGGCCTCAGTCAGAACTGTGGAATGCAGTTTTCAAGTGTTTAAGACAAACAATACTGTATAATTAAACTCACTCATGCAGTTTGCTTGTGGGGACTTTGATGAGAGTCTTTGTCAGATTTTCCAAACCTCTGAAAAGTTGTAATCGACTTCGTGTGCTGGTTTACTTTGCGCCTTTCTGTCCTGCTGCAAGTTTTAATTGCATAAAGACCGTAGACCACGTCTAGCTCACATTGTTAAAAACTATTGCTACGCTAACCAAAACAAACTAAGTTACTCCTAAATGTAAAGTATGCAGTTACACTAAATGGATTATATTAACAGAAAAAACTTGACAGACTTTGGTGGAGCTGTCCTAAGCCCAATCTTAAGGTCGGGATTAGGGTCAACCACGGCAAACTTTAATTGGTCGGTACTAGCAGGAAGCTAGCTCTGATCTTTTGTTTACATCTGTTGTCACATGGTTAAATAAAACAAAGACTGAAATAGTTGTTTTCCAGGCCACTAGGATATAACAGCACTATCCAAGTTGATCTCAACTTGATTAAATACATGTTGGCCGGCTGAAGGTCATTAAGCCTCAGAGAACACTTTGTCGTGGTGCCCGTTTATTATCCAAACTCCCACAATGCTCTCTGCTTGCCAACAAAGAACTGTCAGCCTCCATCGTGATCGCTGCAGTGGTCACAGTTCACCAGCAGTGACACTTCACGAACTGCATATTTTAAGCAATTTCCTTAACCGACAGTCAATTCCATTAACAATTAATAATCGTTTATTCTTTAGATTGAAGGAAATACAGTGAGTGTGTCCCCCAGTGCTGATTAAAATGGGTTTAAACCACTGACACTGCCTTAACAGTTCACGTTTTCAAAGTTATCTCATCTTTATTTAATACATGTTGGCCGGCCAGAGGTCATTAAGCCTCAGAGAAGCCTGTCATGGTGCCCATTTCCCATTTATACTACCTAAACTCCTACAATGCTCTCTGCTTGATGAGGTCATCCCTACACTTCAGTGATGTCTGACGTTGCC
Organism: Amphiprion clarkii; assembly: GCA_027123335.1. NCBI lineage: Eukaryota > Metazoa > Chordata > Actinopteri > Pomacentridae > Amphiprion > Amphiprion clarkii. Next base: position 3,813,479 of record CM049576.1, read on the forward strand.
ACACCAGCAGGTCATAATTTCGACTTTCTGCTTTAAATCAGTCTGAAAACAACGAGATTTAGCAACCTTAAGTACAGGAAAAGACAAGCAAGGAAAAAAACAGGCAGAGAGGTTTTTCTTTACAGACTGCAAGGAAACTAAAGTGCAGGAGAAGTAGAAGCCATAATGGAAAAGAAAGAAGGCTGTTTGTTACCAAAGCCTGGGCATAATAGGCCTTACAGAGTGGAGGAAGGAGGCCAGAAGAGATTCACAACGAAAAAAACAAGGTGAAAGCGAAAGAACAGAACAGAGAGGGAGGCAGAGGACATAAAGAATCTGACGGTCAAACATGGAAGACGACAAAATAGCCTCGAGATTGAAAGATGTGCAAGAAAAAGAGGTGAACAGAGAGCGATGAGGACGGTGAGGAGGCGGCGGATGGCTGGCGGTGACCATGGCGACATGGAGCATCGTGGATGAGTCATCTCCTCCCAAATAATAAAAGTCTGGATGAGGTCGTCCCTCACCTGTCGCTCCAAGAGGGGGAGGACTGAGAGGAGAGTCGGGAGAGGAGCAGCCTAAATGTTCCATCGAGAGCCGGGATTCGATGGCGGTCGTGATGATCCGGCTTTAATCCCCCTCAGCTATGGGGCTATTTCTGTCGGCACCCTGAGGACGGATCCTGGGGAGGCGACGACACCTCGGCCACAAAGAAATCTCCCAGATGCAGACAGCGTAGAGTGTTTAAACATTTGAATTCACAAATATGGGCTCCTGTGCTCTAATTTCTGTATGTTTACATTTAGTTTTGTTAAGACTTGTGCCAAATTAAGGCTTTAATTGTCCTTGAAATTAGTATAAAGTCCTTAAATCCACCTGCTACAAACACAGTAGATGCAGTTTAGGTTTCTTATCCTGTGCCATCTAAACTCAAACAAGACAGGCCAAGATAGACATGAAGAATCAGGCAGAGAGGTTTTCTTTACAGACTGAAAGGAAACCAATGAGGAATAAGGGTCAACCATGACACAACACGAAGCTCGGTCTGACATTTTGTTTACATCTGTTGTCACACGGACACAAAATAAAAGCTGCTACAACAGCTATTTCATACACTACTGGGATATAAAAACATCTATTTCAGCTTGATTTCATACATGTGGGCTGGCCAGAGGTCATTAAGCCTCAGGGAAGACTTTGTCATGCTGCCCATTTACTTTTTAAAGTCCCACAATGCTCTCTGCTTGCATTAAAATTAGGGAAAAGACAGTGAATAAGAACAGAGGTGATTCAGAGAGTGTTGTCCAGTGAAAACTGAGGAAAAAATTAGTTTTTTTGGCATAGTGGGGGCATGTAGCTCATAATAATGCTTTCGTTTTAGCAAATGAAGCCAGCTATTTATAACAAGAGAGAAATCAAGAAACATGTTGGTGCATTATTTCAGATTTTGAGTTCACTTACGGGCTGCACAGTGGCGTAGTGGTTAGCACTTTCACCTTGCAGCGAGAAGATCCCTGGTTCACGTCCCAGCTCGGACCTGGGATCTTTCTGCATGGAGTTTGCATGTTCTCCCTGTGCATGCGTGGGTTTTCTCCGGGTACTCCGGCTTCCTCCCACAGTCCAAAAATATGCTGAGGTTAATTGATTATTCTAAATTGCCTGTAGGTGTGAATGTGAGAATGATTGTTTGTCTCTGTATGTAGCCCTGCAACAGACTGGTGACCTGTCTAGGGTGTCCCCTGCCTTCGCCCGAGTCAGCTGGGATAGGCTCCAGCACCCCCCGCGACCCTAGTGAGGATTAAGCGGTGTATAGATAATGGATGGAGTTCACTTACCCGTTTTGAGAATTTCATATGGTTTCAAATTTGAACTTTTGGGGGTATTTTAAGGGATATGGGGTTTTAAGGGTTCAGTATCTCCAGAAATACAACTTCCCACAGCCATGAAATTTGGTGTGGACACACACATAATTCTTTCCTTTAGATCTGAATGATTGAATGGCTCCAACAAAAGCCAAATTTTTAATCATCAGCCGTTAAAATGGGGGAAAAGGGCAAAATTTTCAAACAAGTGTGGTTCAGAAAGTTCTCCTAAGTGTATACCACCGGTTCAAAAGTTTGGGGTCACTTAGAGATGTCCTTATATCTGAAAGAAAAGCATTTTTTTAAAAATGAAGATAACATTAACTGAATCAGAAAGACAGTCTAGATATTGCTAATGTGATATTCTAGCTGGAAATGGCTGATTTTTAATGGAATATCTCCATAGGAGTACAGAGGAACATTTCCAGCAACCATCACTCCTGTGTTCTAATGCTACATTGTGTTAGCTAATGGTGTTGAAAGGCTCATTGATGATTAGAAAACCCTTGTGCAGTTGTTAGAACATGGATAAAAGTGTGAATTTTCAGGGAAAACATAAAATTGTCTGGGTGACCCCAAACTTTCATTGTCAATGAGAAATTGCTCTCAACTGAGCTTACCTGGTAAAATAAAGAATAAAAAATTTTGAGTGTATTTACATGAATGTGTCCATATTTTCTCACTAAAATACAGTCTTTGATTATCATTTTACAAATTTTGAGGCCTTTCTCATCAGTAGAATTTGATGTGTGGCAAGTATGACAAGTCAGTGTTTTACTTTTAGTTTGACATGAAAGAGTAGGTTTTTGTAAAGTCTCTTTAAAAAGCCAACTTAAATTGATCATGATTTAAAATTGAAAAGCAATGAAAGGAGAAAACTTACAATTTTTTTTCTATTCACTGTATTTATTGCATCTGATACATGCTAGGTCAGTTTACCTCTACTTCGTTTTTTATTGTGTGTAAAGATGGAATCATTCTTTCATCCTTATTTGTTTTTGCTTAAAGTAAGTAATCAACAAAAAAAATCTATTTCTACGCGCGTCTTTGTAAAAATAATCACTTGTAATTACCGATATCACCTGACATTAAATATTTTATTTTGACATTTTTCAGCTACACTGCCCGGCGCTACTTCACATTAATATTTTTAAAGAAGACAGGAGCCTGAGCAGTGTCAGAACTCAAATACACCCGAGGATAATTAGACCCGATCCGAAGTGCAGTGGACCAGAACAGACAGAACGAAGCTCCGTCAATTAAACTGACCAATTAACAAGCAGCCACGGAGGGAAAAAGCAACTTTACAATAACAACTTCACAGAAACTAAAGTTAGTTTGTGTGCATCAAAAACAAAGTCATATTAAATAAAGCCTGAAAGTCCTAATTCCATCTTCTGCAATGACAAAAAAAGTCATAAAACACGAAGAAGATGCAGCAGAGATTTGATGAGAGCAGAAGAGACAATGCTAGAATCAAGTGTCAGCTTCTCTATCAGTAGTACTTAAACAAATGCTGTGTCATTAACACTAATTAATACAAAATTTCAGGACATATTTACACTTGTCAGAGAGCGTTGTAAGAATTTAGGTAGTAAATGGAAAACGGGCACCATGACAAAGTCTTCTGTGAGACTTCATGACCTCTGACCAGAACTGGACTCTTTGACTTCCTGGGAACAGTTACTGTGTTTTTAGTAGATGATTACCTTTTGCATCATAACTTTTTTGGCACAGTTTTTCCTGCACATGTCCCGATCTTTGTATATCCAATACGTATGAGCAGATCTACCAATATTGTAGTTTTTTTTTTGCAGTTTTTCCTCTACATATTTAGGTCACGCAGTTTGGTATCCATACATAACATGCACATGCAAAGTCATTTTGTTTGTGGGTACATCTATATTAAATGACCACATTCTATGATGCCCTGATTTCTGCCACTATTTTTTTCAAAATTTCAGCCGTCAGAAATAATACAATGACTGAGCAGCCTTGGCGGAGTACTGCGCTCTCTGAGTGCTTGTCTTGTTTCTACTGTTACTTACATGTTTGCATCGGGTCTGAGAGAAACGGCATTTTAATCTAGTCTGCATATGGCAGAATTGACTAGAAAGTTGACTTTGACACTTGTTGAAAACATTGTTTTTTTAAGCTGCTCTACTTTTTTCTTCTTTCCATCTGTGATCATTGTATTCCTCTCTGACTCTACCTGTGTGATTTGTAGCTCTCAGTGCTTTTTTGTGCCTCTTAAACTGACTTATATAAGAGATGACCTCTATGGATCTATAAATAAGCTCACCTTGATGCACAAAACGCGTATCTGCCTCCCTGACGTTAATGTATAGAATCCTCTGTACTGTGATTTACATCGGCAGCTGAGTGGCTGGAGGACCTTCAGAGTTATATTTAGAGGCGGATGCTGCTGCTGCTGCAGTGGTTCCAGCTCCACACCTGCAGCTCAGGCTTCTGATCTGGATGTATGTGGAGCGTGTTGTCGGTCCGAGGTGGTTCTGAAAGCCCCCAGCGCCGCTCCATCTGCATGACTCATTCCATTTATCGGTGTGTGGTCACCGTGTAATCAGCTTTTTAGAGGCTACCAGCACGCCACTGCAGCCCCGGCTAATGCTTTTTATTACCGACTACCGTTACATTAAAACTAATAGTCTGAACTCAGACAAAGACAAATGTTGTCCTGGTGTGTCATTAGTGTCTATTCACATCAGAGAAACAAGCTGCAAAAGCCACAGGGGAGAAGTAGTCGGTTACTCTTCATAAAACTACATTATTTCCCGAACTGGGACGAGTGTAAGGCTAAAAACACAACAACACATCTGTTCAGGAAATATTTTTATCTGATGTAAAGTTGAACTAGTAATTGATTAGTGGGCAAAGGTTTTTTTTAAAATCAGAGTGATTGAGTGATTTTTTTATTTCTCTCCTTCTCTGTGACAACAAACTGCTCTCACACTTTAGGAAAGACTGATCAACATTTTCCACTAGTTTCTGACATTTTTTTTTTAGACCAAATAACAAATTTATTTGAAAAAATTAAAGCTCCCACCGGGTTTGAAAGGAATATAATCTATTTTTTTAAAATGCTAAAATTGCACCATTCATCCAAGTCAGAAAGTACAAAAACAGAAATAATCATCAGATTAAAACCTACTCATCAGTGATGTTCAGTTCAGAATAAAAACTTAAAATCGTGATATTTGAGTATGATTTCATTTTACATGTCTCTTTTAACATTTCACCAAAAATAAAGCATTTGCACCAGATTCTGGGATAAATGAAAGTTTTTTTCAGTGAAATCCAAAATGAAGACAGTCATAAAAAAATAAAATTCATGGATTTTTTCACTGAACTGCAGGCAGTGTAGAAGAACAGTATGGAAACAGTAGCAAAATATTTATTTATTGCAGCACTACCATGCTTTTTTAGAATCGGTAACACCAGTGGGCACTTGGAATATGCTGTACATGTTAATTTCAGGACAATTTTTGCAAAATAAGTAGAAAGTAAAGGGGCACCATGACAAAGTCTTTTCTGAGGCTTAATGACCTCCAGCCGGCCCACATGTATTAAATCACAGCTAAAATAGATGCTTTTCTATCCCATTGCTGTATGAAACAGCTGTTTTTGCAGCTTGTATTTGCATGACAATGGATGCAACCAAAATAAGAAATTATTTGAGTTTCCTGAAATAATAATACCCTGAATCAAGGTTATTATGGCTATGTTATAGAGCATAAAATACATTTTGTAATTTGTCTCTTCTTCTAGCCATGTTTATTCTGTTTCCATAGAGGTCCAAGACTGTATAATGCAGAGAAAAATGAGCCAGAAGTCACTAAAAATGCGACATAAGAAAAGAAGAACTGGTTAATGACAATAACTGTTAGTTGCAGCTGTAATCTGCTAGTAAACCTTCTTAACCCTTAGCTGCATAAGTGGGTCAAAAATGACCCGGTGGGATTGTTTTCTTCCAATATCTTTCTAATGAAAAGCTTTTATCATTTCATATTGCAGGTATTCCACAAAAAACACGTTTTTGATATCATTCCACTTAAATGTTTAAGTTACCTTTTAGACTTTCAAGGAAATAGTAATATTTGTATTACTACCACAAACTCTTTATCACTGATAATGTCATACAAGAGGTGATGAAGTGAACAAACTTGGAGGGACGGAGAGCAGCAACAGCTGGAGGAAAAGAGTGGAAAAATGTCAACAAAATGGATGTTGACATTCTTCTATTGCTGTTCTGTGCAACTTTCATCTTTTTCAATCATCAAAATCTGTTATAAAGTGAAAAATAAACACATTTCAAACATGAAATTATTCTTATGTGGACAAAAATATAATACAAACAATAATACAAGTGATTATTCTTAACCAAAATGAAAAAAAGTCATCAAAACACATTGATTCTTATAGAAGTCATTTTTGACAGACTCCAATCACTCGTGCATCTAAGGGTTAAGAAACCATAAAAGGTAGACATTCCTCTGCAGAAGTGAATCATGAAATATATAATGTAACAGAAAATGCAACAGAAAAACTGCATTGGGTGTTTTTTTCTACTCCGACACACGTGGATTTACTGCAGGTTTAATGAAGTCAGATCCGTTTTGCGGATCGGTGACTTGTGGCTTTTACTTTCACTTTTTTCCTCTTTCATCTCATTATCTGCCGCCGCTTATCTGGAATCAGGTCAGTAGCAGTTCTGCTCTACTAATGTCTGAACTCCTGAACTTGTCCCTGAGGGCAAATTCACAGACCTTACCGGGAGAAGAAAAAAAACACTGATTTTAGACGGCTGTATCCACAATCTTGTGTTTTTCGGTTACTGCACACAGTTCATGACCATAGATCGACAGCAGCTTCACTTTGCAGCTCTGAGATCTGTACCAGAAACTAAGATTTTAGGGAGAAAGAGTTTTCAGAGTCCATCTGAACTATTTTTCTTCAAAATATAGATTCTCACTGAAGGAACTCTAGAGTTTCTTGCTTTATTAGTTCAAACAGAAAGAAACTTCAAATCCACTTCACTGCCTTTGTATTGTGATTTAATCCTAAAACAGGCACGGATATAAACATTGCTCCTCCTCAGTGTTCTATCAGCTGCAGGAAATCAAACATAAAAACATATTATTGTGATTTCTGCATCACCAGCTGAATACATGTCAGGTTTCCATGGCAACATGATGCATACAGTGTGTGATACTGTAACTTCACAGCTTCATTCGGTGGTTTTAGTAACGTACAGATCAACAGGTTTACAGAAAAAAATGAATCTGAATCAATCAGAGAATCATCAGGAAACCATTTGGTTAAAGAGAGACGGAACTCTGAACAGAACCTGATCTGGACCAGCATCAGTTACCATGGAGATTTAGCCCTGCAGCATCAGTTACCATGGAGATCTAGCTCTGTAGCATCAGTTACCATGGAGATCTAGCTCTGCAGCATCAGTTACCATGGAGATCTAGCTCTGCACCATCAGTTACCATGGAGATTTAGCTCTGTAGCATCAGTTACCATGGAGATCTAGCAGGTCAAAAGACAGACAAATTCACGACACCGAAAACTCAACATATGTGCTAGCATGGTAATCTCACTACGTAGTTCATCTCTCAGAAAACCAAAAGACATCCTAGATACGTTGAACTGGCATCTGAATCACTGCACCAATAATTCACCGGTCGATGTCATGCTCTTACCTGCCCTGACTCTTAAAAAAGAAAAAAAACACTGAGATGCTTCAACACCTTCAGATTCGAAGCTGTTGATCTTCTTTTCCTGCTGGAACATCTGACAGAAAAGACAAGTCTTCTGATGTCTGTTGAAACACCACAGGTCTTCTTTAAAACATGCATATAACCTTTATTTCAAGAACAATGATTATGTGATAACAATATTAAACCACTTCAATGGGACCTCCTGGGTGGAAACATTGATTGACATCCTTGTACATGAAATAGTAAATGTTCTTCATAAGGTGCCGCTGCATTAATGGATCGTCAGACTAAGTTCTATCGACAGCTTTGATTCATCCACAGAGAATTAAAGATGAAGCCACATCTCTGTTCCACCAGAACGCACCGATGCTCGGTTCTTTCTAGTTGTAACCTTTGAAGTCCAACAACTTCTACAGTATTCTCTCCTGCTGTTATTTCAGACATGTCTGAGCAATCCTCACCCTGTTGAGTCTTCACACATGTCCTGCTTATGGGAAACAGCGTTGATCAAAGGCCATGATGGAACCTTTGAAACACATGAGTCACAAAATCAAACATCATGCATTTTGATTCTTTTATAGGTTTTTTAAAGGTCTTGTGGAAATATGACAAAAGCTACTGCATTAAAAATATACGTACAGAAATGTCGTTTGGTTAATTGTGCTTTGACCATTTTCACCTCAGTTAGGAACTTTTGGTTTCTGCCTACAAGTTTCTGGTTTATCTTTGACTCACCTGCACAGAATTCATACAGTTAAACAAAATTTGTTGTCTTTCTGACTCAGACTTTTTTCTTCATCAGTCCACAGTTTCTTGATGGGTTTAAGGCAGGACTTTCAGGAGACCATTGAACCATTTCTTTACCGCGTCTAATATGTGTTTGGCCTCAGTGTCTTGCTAAAACACTCAACTGTTTCCAAGATCAACTTTCTGCTGATGATTTTAGGTTTTCCTGATTAATGTGGAGGTGATCCTCCTTCTTCATTATTCCATTTACTTTGTGTAAAGCTCCTGTTCCACAGAGCATGATACTGCCACCACCATGCTTGAAAGCTTTCTACATATACAAAGCTGATCATTCAATTTGCTGTATGTGTATTTTTGACCCAGTACATTTTGTTTCAGAAGAACTCTAATAACTCTATGAAAGAACCAAAATGCCTGATTGTTTTATGTGACAAAGATTCAGGTGTTTCAATGATTTCAAATGATTTCAAAGTCAGTCACAAACTCAGGTCTGCAATGGTCTTTGTAAATGTACCTTGTGGGTTTAACTTGGTTTTGCAAAAGAACCCAAAATATCCAGTTCCACTTCACTGGATCTTCTTGTTTCTCTGATGATTAAAATAAGGAATTAATCAAAGAAGCAGAAAGATGCAACAAGTAGCATATAATGGGGAAAGTGCACGGTTGTAGGAAGATAGGCTTGGTTTTGTGTTCCAATTTACTATCATCACTAACTAAAGAGGATGGACTTTCATCTTTATTTCTGTGGTCAACTTTTGATTTCAAGCAATAAATTCACCCCTTTGAGAAATGACAAACATCCATAAAAGTGTTCATCTAATCAAATCTTTCTTCACTGATTCATCAGATATGTTTTTTATTCTTTAATCTGCAGATTACGGGTGGCCTCTGCCCCTAGATCTGTGTCCCATCTGGATCTACCTGGATGTCCTGTTCTCCACGGCATCCATCATGCACCTCTGCGCCATCTCTCTGGATCGGTACATTGCCATACGGAACCCGATCCACCACAGTCGCTTCAACTCGCACACCAAGGCCCGCATCAAGATCATGGCAGTGTGGACCATCTCAGTGGGTGGGTACCACATGCACATAACCAAACACCAGCTGAAATTAGATTCGTTTCTTCCTTGAATTACTTAAACTATCCGTCTTTGACCGTGTTCCAACAAACGTGTATGGTTGTTAGTGATCAGAGGTATGCAGGAGTTCTTTTTGTTTGTCTCCATTAGATCACAGTCAGAGTTGTTCCAAAAAAAAGTTGCGATAAAGTTCTGCAAAGTTTTAGCAATGTTTTGTTAATGTTTCTAACAACATATATGGTTGTTAGCAATGGTTTTAAAACATTCTGAGAAAGTTCCACATTGTTGTAATACAGTTTCACTGATGTTCCTTAAATGGTTATTAATGATCAGGGGTATGGTTTTTGTTTGTTTCCACGTGAGCACAGCTGGAAACGTTTCATTCTAAACACATTCTGAGAAAGTTCCGCAATGTTCTAGTACAGTTATGCTAATGTTTTTTAAAACAAATAGTTATTAGTGATCCGAGGCATGCAGGAGTTGGTTTTTGTTTGTTTCCACGAGATTTAGAATTGCTTTGTTTTAAAAATGTTCTGAGAAAGTTCTGCAAAGTTTTACTATTTACTGTTCTGTTAATGTTTTAACAACATATACGGTTGTTAGCAATGGTTTTGTTTGTTTTCCATGAGATCACAGCTACAATTGTTTTGTTCTAAAAACGCTCTGAAAACGTTCTGCAAAGTTTGAGAAATTTTTTTTTAAATATTTCTAACACATGTCTAGGTTGTTAGCGATCAGAGCTGTGACGGAGTTGGTTTTTGTTTTCAGTGGTTTCCAGCTAGAATTGCTTTGTTCTAAAAACATTCTGAGAAAGTTCTTGCAATGTTCTAGTACAGTTTTGCTAATGTTTCTTAAAACAAATGGTTATTTGTGGTCTGAGGCATGCTAGAGTTGGTTTTTGTTTGTTTCCATGGAATCTCAGCTAAAATTGTTTAATTCTAAAAATGTTCAGAGAAAGTTCTGCAGAGAAAGTTTTTTTTTTCAAATATTTATAACAACATATCTGGTTGGTAGCAATCAGAGGTATGCAAGAGTTGGTTTTTGTTCGTTTCCACGAGATCACAGCTAGAATGGCTGAATTCTAAAAATGTTCCAAGAAGGTCCTGCAAAGTTTAAGTAATGTTCTGAGAATGTTACGCTCAACATTACTACACAATGTTGGAATAAAAACAGGCTCTGAAGGCTCAAATATAGGATCCAACACATTAAATATAGAGTAAATTAAACAGCCGTGAGCATCCTGTTTAATGTATTTTTGCTCGGCAGACATGCAGCCTCTCTTTATCTTTCCTGGTTATTGCCTTCACACTTTGTTGTTTTTTCACAGAAACATTCAGCACACAAGCAGCTTTTCTTACACCAGAAACACTCGCATGGTTCACAAAGGCGCTGTTTGAATAAATGAACAAAGCGGAGATGAACAAATCCAAGCAGAGCCTTTTGAAAAACAACCTGAAAAGCCCCTAATTGGATTAACTATTGTATATTTCAAGGCCAATAATAAGCAGCAGCGTGTCGGAGGTGCAGACGTTTACACTGTGCTTGATTAGTTTCTCATTTTCCGGTGAGCGAATACAAGAGAACAGATTAAAGAACATGTTTGTTCAGGTTTATGTTAAAACAGCAGCCTGTGCACGGAGGGAGTTCTTAGTTACTTTTGTCCATTCTGGATATGAAGGAACCCGACCCTAAAGCAGTTCTATTGTCAGAGGAAAGTCCTCTAAGAGTTTATTTATAGGTGATGTGAGGCTTTTGTGGTGACGTGTGGTACAACACTGTAGATGATCTATGACATAAACATTTTATTTCCACTTTTTACCTTCCTGCTCCGACAGATAGATACACTGGAACACTGAATAAATTGTCTTCTTCTAGCGGTTTTTAAAAGCCAAAAATCGATTCTTTCATGTGTTAAACAAGCTGATCATTAAGTAACACTAAGATCTGCAGAGCTTTAAATTATCAGCAACTTATGAACCACATAACAGTATGTAGTAATATTTCTAATAGCTGAAGCCATTTAAAACTCATTTTTGCAAGAAGCCATGAACTAAGTTGAAATTAAACGATAAAACACAGTTCTTCCTTTATAAACTGTGTTTCCAATGTCTTGTATGATGACAGATAAACGGATAAAGCAGTTTTTGAGAGCAGTTTTAATGGTAGAGAGAGGTCATCTTCAGCTTAAGCCATTAACAATGGTTGTGTAATGTTGACATGGCAAGTTATTAAGTGTGAAAGACAACAACAAAACCCTCTCTGGTCATCCATTTAGTCCCAACAAAACTCTCTGTGTCAAAGTTACACATTTACAAGGTTTTTCCATTAAAGTAATTTTGTTGTTTTGTTTGCTTTTCATCATTTGTTGAATCCTCTGTGATAATTTAGTCTCTCTTTGTAGTTGTTTTGTGTCTCTTTATGGTCATTTTGCATTTTCTTCATCATTTTGTGTCTGTAGTTTGTTGCTTTGTTGCACCACAGTGGTGCATCTGCTAGTTGTCGTGTGCATTTTGTCACATTGAGTCGACTTTCTAGTTTTATATTTTCACTCAAGTCTCATTTTGACTTTGCTCACAGTTTTCAGTCAGTGTTTGGTTAAGTTAAAGCACAAAAACTGCTTTATAGAGGGTTTAAAATATACTGCATAGCTCCATTTTGTACATTTCCAGGGCGACAGATTTTACATGCAATCATTCACACAACCAAAATTGTAGACATTATTGGAGCTACTGTGTGTTCATCTACAATCAGATGAAGAACAGAGCCTTCTAGAAGATGGAGAAGGTCCTGATTTGTTCATAAATGCCTGATAATGGTGATAACATCTGAGTTGGATGAGCTGAGAGGAAGCTTGTGCGGTTTATATTCACTCTAAACTCAGACAAGACATTAAAAATAACATTACAAAATCTGTTTTTCAAACAATTTTCTGTGCATCCTTGTTCAGTGTATCACCTTTTGTAAGGTTAGCGTTTTACAATTACATTTTGCTTAAATAAAACAACAAAAATACATTTTTTTTTAGTTCAAGTTACCTGAAAGAGGCCACAGTTAACCGACAATACTGTGAAGCCAAATAATGAGAGCTTAAATTCACTACATCACCTCTGAACTCAGTCAAGGCAGTAAAAAAGACATAGAAAATAGTCCCACCACTACCACAAAACATATTTTTTGTGTATCCTTGTCCACTGTAAGACTCTTTGTAAAGGTAGTGAGTTGTATAATTAGTCTTTCCTGAAATAAAACCACAGAGAGGAAGTTTGCACGTTTTAAATTCACTCTAAACTCAGACAAGATGGTGAAAATAACATAAAAATATGCTTGTGGTCACGGTGGAACATTTTTCTGTATATCTTTGTTCACTGTAAGACTCTTTGTAAAGTTAGGAAGTTCTACTACTACAATTCACTTAAATGCAACAACAGAGAGGAAGTTTACGTGTTTTAAATTCACTCTAAACTCAGGTAAAGTGGTAAAAACAACAAAAAAAATCAGTTTAGTGGTCGTGGTGAAACAATTATCCTTTGTTTATTGTGTTCTACAACTACAATTTGCTTAAATAAAACAACAAAACTTCCAGTTTTTGAGTTACCTGCGAGAGGCCACAGTTAAACCGACCGCACTGTGAAGGAAAACCAAGGAAAAGCAAATCTAGTAATCTTACGAGCAGGAAGTCAGTCAGCCCCTCCTGAGATGCAGGTTTCCACAAGATTCAAACAACGTTTATAGCTGCATCTAATTCTTAATGGAGGCCAGAACAATCAGCTCGTCTGCCCGCCCGGCTGCTCTCCAGCTGTTCAGGTCAATGGACCTCGATGAGCAGGAAATGTGATGCTGGAGCTGCAGCTGATGGATCAGCTCGAAAACAAGGAGCCAAAATCACCAACAGCGTGAAGATTTCAGATGGAAATCTTCAGGAAACACACCATCAGATATCGTTTGACTGAAGCTGAACTACCAGAAACCACTTCTTCCCGTCTTGATTGATTTGTTTTCCCCATCATTAGCCGACATGCTTTCACACTAAGCTAATTAAGATGAGCAATGGTAGAAAAGTGGAGCTTTTCTGCAGGTGGCAGCGAGCCCAGCGCTTAGATTTTATCAAATTAATGGATGTCAGGAACATTGCAGCTGGATGTCAGCGCTGTTTGGTTCTCTTAATGATTTACAGGAGACGTAACCGAGTTTTCAAAGATAAAAGACAATACAAGCAGCCGGAGGAGTGACGCAAATGTCAAATCTACACAGCAAATACACAAGCAAGTGATAAATGAGGAAATGTGGCATCTTTGTTCTGCCTTAGTTTCAACAAAACGTGCACCTGAGGGTTCAATCTGAGTTCAGCGACAAAGAGAAACATAATCGCCAACACAGATTCAAAGACCCAAAGCAATGACAAAACATCTATTTACAGACACAAAATGACCACTGACAGACTACAGACAGAAAAAAAGGTGTTGCAAAACAACCCAACAGACACAAAACTGTTATCTGCAAAACAACTACGCAAATTAGAGACACAAATTTACCAGGAGAACATGCAGAGGAACCACAAAAAGATGCTAAAAAATTAGGAGCAACAAAACAGACATGCAGGCACACAAAACAAAAAAAGACAGATGACAAAAAAACATCCACTTACAGACACAAAATGACTACAGAAAGACTGAAATACTATAAACAAAAGCAATGTGATGCAGAACAACCATGAAGACATAAAACTGTGGTCTACAAACATCGACACAACGGTGCACAAACTAGTTTACTAGAACAAGCAGAAGAATAACAAAAAACGCAAAATGATCAATAGAAACATACAAAAAGACACGAAAAACAACTACAAAATGACAAAAAAGATACCAATTACAAAAATAATCTCTTTAGTGACACAAAATTACTACAGAGACTGGAAGACTATTAACGGAAGCAAAGTGATGCAGAACAACAACCAAAGAAACACACAAGTGTGGTCTACAAACATGTACAAAAGGAGATACTAATGAAGATACGAAATCACTACAAGAAGACGCAAAACAATCACAAAAAATGTTAAATAATCAAGAGAAAAGTTACCATAAAGACACAAAACCAACTACAAAAATTACCATAGAGACCAAAAGAGTATAGACAGAAGCAAAGTGATGCACAACAACCATAGAGACAAAACTGTGGTCTACAAAACAATTACACAATGGTACACAAACTGATTTACTAGAAGTAGCAGAACAATCACAAAAAAGCTAAAAACAACAAGAGAAACACACACAAAAACAACTACAAACAGATACAAAATGACCTCAAGTGCACACAAAAACCAGAAAAGTCTTGCAAAACAACTACAAAATAATAAAAAGACACCAAATAATTACAAAAAAAATCTACTTAGTGACACAAAAGGACCATAGAGACCGAAAAACTATAGACAGAAGCAAAGTGAGGCACAATAACCAAAGAAACACAAAACTGGGGTCTACAAACATGTAAAATAAACACGATCGAGAGGTAAACATGTTTGCTGACCTTCAAGTCAGCGCCGTTGCAAATCCAACAAAAAAAGATCGATCAGTTCCCAACAAAACGCTGCTATCAATGAACACAAGGTGAAAACAGGGAACCGATGGCATCAGTATAAATAAAAGGCAGACGTACCTAAAATCTCACTCAGTGCCCTTTTTGTCCACACGTCATGCATCAACAGAACAACTATAGAAGTCCTGAAAGAAGGACGGAGTTTTAATGAAACATCCAGAACAGGAATAAAAGCATCAGCATGAAAGACGTTTGACTCATTGCAGCTAAAGAGCTTCCTAATGGTGGAAGAAAAGGACGCTGAAGAGAAAGTTGAGAACACCTTAATGGTTTTGGTTATTGTCCTTAGCGTCTTGTTAGAGTCGGTATGTAAATGTTGCTTTCAGATGCTTGTCATTGCGTCAGCCTTTCATAGAATGACAACCAGGTCATTCATTATTCACCAGTACCCCAATGATCTGAGACTAAAAATATCTCAGAAAGGGGTGCTATCACCTCAGTGATTTCATTTGCAACCAGATTCTGTGCAGCGTTGACCGATGGGTGGAGGTTTGGTATGGAGGTCCTGCCTGGTCTACAGACCCCATATAAAGGATTCACTCACCCTGGAAGTGTATGATTGAATAATGGTCAATTTCACTTGGCTAGTTTGACAAAAAAAAAAATACAACAAAAGACTCCTTCATATCCAAATGAAAATCATTTTTTACAAAGTGATGTCAATTAATTGAGAACTGTAAAAATGTAGGTGATTGCACAAGTATTCGCCCCCTCTAGAGTGACACATGTGTAGCCGATTGGTGCCAGAAGTCACTAAATTAGTGAAATGAAAATCTTCTGAGTGTTTGTAGTATAAAGACTCCTGTATCTGGAAGGTCCAGTACTCCTGGATATAACTACACTATGAAGACTTAATTACACGCCAAGCAACTCTATGACAATGATTATTGAAAATTATAAGTCAGGGGATGATACAAGAAAACTTCCAAGTGACTGAATATGACATACAGTAAAGGTAAATCATAACAAAATGGAAGGAATGTTGCATATGTATACATTTACCGAGAACAGGTTGTTCTCCAAAACTGATTAACTTTGCAAGACAGAGAGTACTGAAGGAGGATACCAAGACACCCATGACTCCTCTGAAGGAAGAATCAGAGGCTGAGATTGGAGGGACTGTGCATCGAGCCTTTTCTTCACCAATCAAAGCTTTATGGGAGAACAGCAAAAGAAAGCAACCGTTGACAATTAAATTATGACGGCAGTTCACCAGAAGACATGTGGGAGAATCTCAAGTCAACTGGAAGAAGATTCTTTGGTCTGATGAGACCAAAATGGAGGTTTTGGCCACAAGACTAGACGTGATGTTTGTCGTTTTAGCACCAAACACTGCACATCATCACAAACACACCATGTCCATTGTGAAGCATGGTGGTGGCAGCATCATGATGTGAAGCATGATGGTGGCAGCATCATGATGTGGGGATGTTTCTCAGTTGCAGATCCTGGAAGGCTTGTACAGGTAGAGGAGAAAATGAAAGCCGCAAAGTCTAGAGAAATGCTGGAGGACAACGCGTTTCAGTACAAAAGTAAACTGGACAAGATTTGTTTTCCAGTGAGACAATTAGCCGAAGCAAACAGCCAAAGCTCCACAGAAATGATTTAAAGAACACAAGATAAATGTTGTGGAGTGGCTGAGTCTAAACTCAGACCCCAATCCAACTGAGAATTTATGGATGGACTTGAAAGGGGCAGTTTGCTCCTGAGTCTTGTGTAACCTGACAGGGCTTTAATGATTCTGCAGAGAAGAATAGGGGTCAGACTGCAGCGTCCAAGGCTGATTGAGCTCTATTCATACAGGCTCAGCGCTGTAATTGTGGCTAAAGAACCATCTACTAAATACTGACCTAAAGGGAGTGAATACTTATGCAATCACTTGATAAACATGGCATGTTTAAGTCTAATTAGAAGCAGTGTTTTGTGCTAAAACCTGACTGAAAATCCTCAAATGAACCCTTACTGTGCAAATAGCTGCATGACTGAATTCCAACAGCATTTTCAAGGATTTTTTTGAAATAAAAGCAAGGTTGGAAAAAGGTCTTTAGCTGACTCTAAAATACGCAGATCAAGAGGAGGCTTTTTAAGTTGAGGTTTAATTACAGCAACCTTAAAGGCCTGTGGATATGTAGACTGTTAAGATTAACGACATCTAACGTGGACGTGTTAATTAAAAGGTCTAACATTAAGCAGTCTAGTTGGGATGGGGGGCGGTCTAACAGACATGTTGCTGAGCAAACCAGGGCTCAGCTAATTCTAAAGCTCGATGTCAAGACATGCAGCACTTAATCTGAATTCGTCAGAGCTTGAAAACAACACTGGAGGGTGGAAATCTGCAGGAAAGGGAGCGTTTGCGAAGCAGAGTCAACATTTCTCGGTTTCCTCGATTCCCGTCTTAGTACTTCCTGTCGAAGGTGCGAGGAAAAGAGGTGAGGACGAGGTTTGACAAAGCGAGACATCCTCACCTCGGAGCTGTCGCTTCAAAGCAGCAGCATTTAAATAGAACGTGTCTGTCACATGAGCACAACATGACAAGTGACTTAGTGTTTATTCACAGCAGTTATGCCTCTTTTGTACATCACAGATGCCATAAAGGCGTCACTCACAGCTCGTCCAGCAGCCTCCTGCAAATAGGAACTGAGACATCCTTCAAGATGTTATATTAAGATGGATTTCTGGGTTTCGATCAGGAGGACAGAGGAGATGTTTTCATGGCCTGGAAGGTGAACTACATCAGTCAACCCTCCAGATTTTAACCAACAGACCCACAGCAGCAGACTTTTGGGCTTGTGGTGGCTAAAAAAGCAAAGATGAGGCAAACTTTGCAAACAATGTCTATTATAGTAACAATACATAGCATGTGGAATGCAAAAAGGAATGATAAATATGAACTGTGAAGGAAAATACCCAGATGTTTTGTAGATCTTCCATTGTGTCCAACAATGCAACACAGCGCAACTGCACAAAACATGTAAGAATGGTGGACAATAACATGTCAGTTTCATTGAATTACATTTCACTTTTAAGGCAAATCTTATTATTGTGATTCATGCTACTGTATGAGTGAAATGACAGGAGATATTGGGTTCAAATGAGGGGGTTAGAAGCAGAGCGGTCTATCACACAAGAAAGAATGACATGAAAATAGTCTAAAATGACTGGACAATTATCCAAAACCAGTCAGAATTTTTCTCAAATTATTAAAATGATCCAGAATGACAGTAAATTTGTCCAAGATGCTTAAAAAATCATCCAAAATGACTCAAAATTTGTCTAAAAATGGCTTGAAAATGATCCAGAATTGCAGAAAATTTGTCTTGAGCTACACAAAAGTAGTCAGAAATGACAAAAACCTTCTCAAAATGACTCAAAAAAAAATGGCCAAAATGATTTCAAAATGTTTCCTCCCAGTGTCCAAAAACATGCTCAGGTTAATTGGGAACCTTAAATTATTCGTAGGTGTGAATGTGAGTGTGCTTGTTTGTGTCTATGTGTAGTCCTGTGATAGACTGTTACCTGTCCAGGTGTCTCCTGCCTTCACCCTCAGTCAGCTGGGAGAGACTCCAGCCCCCAACGACCCTGATGAGGATTAAGCGGTGTATAGGCAGTTTCCAGCTAGAATAGTCATTTACCACATCAGCAATGTCTAGACTGGATTTCTGATTCATTACATGTTATCTTCATTGAAAAAATGCTTTTCTTTCAAAAATAAGGACATTTCTAAGCGATCCCAAACTTTTGAATGGTAGTGTATAGGAGCTAAAGTTGCTCTATATTAGTTGAAGTTGCTCTAAAATGAGTGAAAGTTGACACCCACTACCATTCAAAAGTTTGGGGTCGCTCAGACAATTCCATGTTTTCCATGAAAACTCCCACTTTTATTCATGTGTTAACATAATTGCATAAGGGTTTTCTAATCATCAATGAGCCTTTCAACACCATTAGCTAACACAATGTAACATTAGAACACAGGAGTGATGGTTGCTGGAAATGTTCCTCTGTACCCCTATGGAGATATTCCATTAAAAATCAGCTGTTTGCAGCTAGAATAGTCATTTACCACATTAACAATGTCTACACTGGATTTGTGGTTCATGTCATTTTATCTTTGTTGAAAAAAATGCTTTTCTTTCACAAATAAGGACATTTCTAAGTGATCCCAAACTTTTGAACAGTCATGTATGTTCATCAGTACTATGCAATAAAGAGTTTTCAAGCATAGTCTTTGGTTCATCAAGCCTCAGAGTCACACTCACAGTCATGGATTGCATTCTAAAACCGCACTGCTTGCCTGAAAATCACAAATTAGCGAAACATCCTGGCTATAGAAATGTGCCATGTAGAAATTCAGCATGTTGCCTACTTTTTCTGTGCATGTTTCTCTGTACGAAAATAGATAAAATGCCCTGTTGATAGTTGTATTGACACCATATAGCCAACTGTTTACTACAATTTCAGTGTCTGTATATGTAGAAAATGTCATAAAAACAACCAGGCAAAGACTTGATGATTAGAAAATCAAAATGTTGGAGACTAAATCCTACAGAGCAACTTTGAGAAAAGATGGATGAAAAGCTTTGAGAAAAGGTGGATGAAAAGCTTGAGCTGAACCATGGAGGAAATTCCTCCAACAGCTGCTTGCCTAGCAATAATACTAGATATTAATACTGAAACACTGTAACTACTGGGTGTCCAAACACTGTTTTTATCTTAATTTTCTACTGTTCACTCATTTAAATCCTCACACACTTCTTTTGGTGGAGTATTTTGCTGGACAACCGCACTTAATAAAATAAATGCAGTTTTCTTTGACATTTTGTTATCTAACGTAATTAAATTACACATTAAGTGAGGCTCGAGTGTCCAGATATTGCAGGTGTGCACATATTTGCATGCACAGCGCCACTTCCAGCCTGAGGCATCAGGGTGTTTTCAAGCCCTAATGGTGCTTGTAGTTTTTCAGCTGGAATCTAATTTAAACAAGCAACTTATTAGGTGTAAGAAACTAATTGGGGTTATTTATATGGTGAAATATCTCAAATATCTAAGGGCCAACAACACATACAGTCTCTAATTTACTCTAAAGTTTCTAACAGAAGAAGAAAAACTAAGAAAAGCCAGAAACTTGCAGTGAAGAGGGAATAGACTGGTTAAAAAAAATGAATATTGTAAGCATTAATATTAATACACGGTCCTGCAGTGGGATTATTCTAAATCCACTGAAGTCTGTCGATATTAAACAAGCTCAAAGAAATAACTACAAGTTCAATAGCATCAGTCAAACGTGGCAGGTGGGTGGAAGAAGGCCGTAAAGGTGAAAAACAACCGGAGAAGAAAGGAAATAAAAGACTTTAAAGCCAACTGGAACAAGACACAGCTTCCCTGCTGCTGCTTTATTTTCTTTTCATTGAACCAAACAAGCCTTTGTCCATTTGTCGTGTTTTCTCCAAACTTTATTGACCAAAACTAAAGGCGCTAATTTGTTCGGAGCGAGTTGTCAGCTTCGCCTAATGCCTCGTCGGCCGCCCTGAGGTCTGTGTTTGCTTCTTGTTGCCTCCACTTCATTAGCTCGGTCGTTCTCTGGCTGCTAATGGCCGAGCTGCTTTTAGCCACTTTAGCCTTTTGTTCCATGACCAAAACCCCACAGCCGGATCTGCACATCATTTGCAGCATCTTCCCAAATAAATGAATGCTGTCGTGTCATTTGTCTGAGATCCAGTTTGTTCTGGAGATACGTTAATTTTTTTTTCTTTTTTAACCACGTTGTCCAGCTTCACTTGTGCAGATATAACTATATACAGAGTCAGCCAAAATAATGTATACACACATCAGAAAAAGAAAAACTTGCATTAATATTTCATATGTATAAGTACTTCTATACATAGATACGTCGTTCAATGTTTGATGAAATTACGATAACACAGTGTCCTGCTGTACGATGTTTCCCCAACAGATGGCCTCATGAATGGAGCATCAACAAGTGACGTCTACAACACAACATAAATGTCTGGAAGCCTGTGGCCTCCACTTTGAGCACCTCTTGTAATTGTAGAGGCCAAAGATAACTTTTATTACTCTCATGATGTCCAAATAAATTTGGTATTGAAATATTTATGCAAGTTTTTCTTTTCCTGATGTGTGTAAACATTATTTTGGCTGACTCTGTACACGTCTACTACATGCTGAAAACCAACCACAACATCAGAAACTAAAAAAAAACACTCAGAACGCAGTACTCCTCCAAGGCTGTTCATTCCTCCATATGGCATTGTCAGAAATGCAGCATTTTTTTTCGAAATTGCAGCATTTGTTTATCAGGTAATGATGATCAGAAATCACGGCAACATAGAATGTGTCCATTTAATATAGATGTACAAACAAACAAAATGACCTTGTACTGAGTACAGGGGTGTGTTACGCATGTGAAAGTTATGTACAGATACCGAATCACGTGACCTAAATGTAGCGAGCGGCGGGAATTGATGGGACTCAGAAACACCCCCACAATTTAATCAATTGTTCCTTGTATGATTTCCGACGGATAAGTCCCAATAAGTCCGCAGCGGCTGATTTGTAGTAGGATCACAATCATGCAGTGTTGACCTGTTGTCATGGTTACAGTGACGCCGTGCTGCTATCTCGCAATGATACAGAAATCTTGAACAAATCCATGGATCCAGACTATAAGCTGCATCACTGCCAAAATCTAACCAGGTGGTCCTTGTGTCATTTCTGACCTTCCCTGAAAATTTCATCCAAATTCGTTAATCGCTTTTTGAGTAATGTTGCGGACAGACAGACAGACAGACAGACAGACAGACAGACAGACAGACAGACAGACAGACAGACAGACAGACAGACAGACAGACAGACAGACAGACAGACAGACAGACAGACAGACGCCGATCGTCACATAACTCCGCCGTGTTCCTTGCTGGAGTAATAATAGTGCCCTGAAAAAATAGCTCATAAATATGGAGGCCTCATATCAGCCAAAGTTCGTTCTTAAAGGTATTTACGACTCATTTTAATGCATGCAGTAGTATGCTATCGCAGCCCATAATGATTATTAACTTTCACACATGAAAGGATTATTGAACAGGGACCCAAGGGGAATGCAGAGTAACACTAAGAGATGAAAAAAAAAAAATCACTCTTATAGATGCAAAAGAGACACAAAGCAACCGTAAACAGATGCAGAACACATCTGGGAGTCCTAATGACCTTTTATAAGTCTGCCCCTGGAGTCTGTTGTGTCATAATCCAATGTGTGTTTCTGTGGAACGTTCTTGCATAAAGTCTCAAACTGAATGGGAATCAGCTGCCAGAGGTGATGCTGAGCTGAACTCCATGATGACAGTTGAGTCTCAGCGCTGCATATCCTCCTAGAGCCTCCTAGATCCTCCTAGATCCTCCTCCTGCCAGGTGACAGTCTGACATCAGTCAAAGTGGAGGACATGGTGAATGTTTTCTGTCGTCTCCCATCGCTGGCAGGAAGGTGAAGAAACCCAAACCACAACTAGTGCTAAGGAGCCACAGCTGAAATTATTAGAAATGAGACTAACAGTTAGAGGATTATCAGATTAAATAGCTGTTCTATTGTGTTATAAAGATCACAGGCACAACATGAAGTTTTTATCATCTTTATGAGGAAATAAACAACCTGATTTCCCCGTGCTCCATGGAAACCCCACATTCCGATATATGACCACAACCACTGATACACACAGTGTTAAAAAAAAAAAAACACATAAAAGACACAATAATTAGCATCTAAAAATATGTTTAAAAATATGTGGGGGGGGGGAAGCAATGAAAAGAATCAACAACAATAATAATAATAACCTAAAAAAGAAAAAATACATAAATAAATATAATGATATATATATAATGATTATTATTTAAAAATATGTTTAAATACGTAGAAGCACACAATGTAAAATAAATCTGCAAAAAAAGTAAAAAATAATAGTACATATTATTATTAATAATAATAATAATAATAATAATAATAATAATAATAATAATAATAATAATAATAATAATAATAATAATAATAATAATAATAATAATAATAATAGATCTGCAAAAAATCTCTTTAAAAAATAGAAATAATAATCAAATATGTAAAAAAATACATAGAATTCTGGTGCACACACTGAAAAATCTGCAAAAAAAATATGAAAAACAATAAGAAAAAATAATAATTATTATTACAAAAATATGTTAAAAATACGTGGAGTACTAGTGCACGTACTAAAAAAAAAATCTGTAAAAAAAGAGACAAAATAGAAATAATAATAATAACCTAAAAAATATGTTTAAAACATGGAAGGCTGTGACATTAAATATGGTATAAAAAAAAAACTGAAAATAACAGTAAATATCTGTAAAATAATATTTTTAGGTGACTTCAATAGAATTTAAAAAATTGTGTCATTTTCTAGGTAAATGCAAAAGAAAAAATTAGTTTTTATAAATTATTTTTCAGAAAAATCCATATTTTTAATCTAGGCATTATTTACAGTTTTGACTTTTTTTTTTTAAGGTTAACTTGACAATTGATTAATTTTTTTTCAGTGATTTTTCTAGCTATCTGTAGGTTGACAAAATTGTTCAAACAAATGGCAAATAAAACCTTTATTATTATTTTTTACAGTGCATGTAAACCTAATCGTTGTTTCTTTCCAGTTTATTCTCTGACAGGAAACAGAAGCTCCATGAAACCGTATGACTCAGATCAGTTTGTTTTGGTGATACAACATGCGGCTGATTTGCATTCAGCTCAGAACTTCGCTGCTGCCGTAAACTTCATTAATTCATGCGTGCCGGCATATTTGTGATCAGCGCTTACAGAGAATCAGCAGAGAAAACTGTGACCAGGATTAGTTTTAGTCGGAGAGCTGTGTGCATGTTAACAAACTCATCTGTCCATCAGCGGGAAAACAAACTTTCAAACATCCTCCCACAGCAAGACTTTGTGTTTTTTTTAAAAAAAAGGAACTTTTCCTACAGCTGTCACACCATCTCAATGGATTTGATTAAAAAATAGGAGCTGAATCTTAATTTACATCAGAAAAAGTAAGGAAAAAAAGCTACAATTCAAGCAATTTCCATTCATGTAATGCAGTCAGTATTCAAGTAATGTCTCAAATCACACTTTAGCTGTTAATGACTACACTTTATCAGAAAGCTTTTATCATCTTTGAATTATGAATGAAATTAGGAGAACTGCTTCTGTTGGTGCATAGAAAATGTACTAAATTAAAACACGGAACCAGCAATAAGACAAGCTTTTCTGTCATAGACGCCAAAGTCGGATTTGTTTCCAGGTTTTGTGGACAGCTGGGAAATAACTGGGGTGCATTCCAAGAACTGTCCCATTCCACAGCATGTTAAATGTGGTACTCCAGATGTTCTACTGCATCTGGTCAGGTTTTGTAGTATGTAAGGCAGTATTACTGACCCACAATCCTCTGCTCAGTTACATCACATGCATCAGCAAGAACTTCTCTGCTGGTCTAAGTTCTGTCAGAATCACTGAGTTACGTTTCAATATGTTCCCATTAATCTTTTTACATTATTCCCAGTGGTCTGTTTTCTTCTCTGGTCTGTGCTGCTTCCAGCAGTGTTTATATTAGAGCTTTTATCCAGTCCTATTTCAGCCAACATGTGTTGCCAGGGTTAAAGAAATCTGCTGTTTTTCTGTTTGTTTTTGTCTGTCTTTTGAAAATCAATTTAAAAAAATAAAAAAAAAAACTTTATGACGCGAATGAGAAATGTCCCCTATGCAAAATTATCATTAACCCAGCAGTGGCTACTTTGATTGACCGAAAATCTGAAACATATTTTCAGTTATTTCCTAGTTTTGATGTCTTCAGTACTGAATTTTTTACAGAAAAAATACTTAAATGAGCGAATCCAAGCTTTTGACTGCTTCTGTTTTCTGAACTTGAATAAACCGAAGCCGATGTCTAAGTAGGACATGAGTCTAAAAGCTGGAGCTTCTCTTTGTAAGACGCACCGCTGCAGATAATGGACAAAAACATCAGTGTGTTCTTAGATAGCTCTCCGTTGGTTTTAGAGTAATGTCTTCTCTAATTAGTCCAGCTCTGATGTTCCTGCTTCCTTTTAGCAGAATAAGGCAGGTCTCTCTGACATGTTCAGTCATCCTCTTATCTCCTTGTCCCTCCTCTCTTCAATTTTATGCAGTTTTTAGGAGGATTTTTACTTTCAAACTGCAGTCTTTTGCAGAACTTTCCAGTACTTTAGATGTTTAGAGTCGTCTGATCATCCCAAATTCTTTCACAGACATAAACTCGGATCCCAAAACAGCTCGAGGCTGACGAGGGAATCTCCTATTTACTCTGGCTGCTGCTCCCATGAATAGATAAAAGTGGTTTTCCAGGACAAATTTCCAACTCGGGAAACCAGAAGTTCTCACAAATTCCTGGAAAATGTTGAATTCTTGCAGAAAAGGAAAAGTTTCAAAACCCAAAGGAAGCTTTAAAAGTCTTCAGAAGTGCTCAGGCAGGAAACTAAAACAATAAAAAAAACTATTGAGATTCCTCATTTCTCCATCCAGACTTCAAAAATATCGGTGTGGTGCACAAACTGTGTAGTTTCCATGTTGTAATAACTGATTTAGGTCTGGTAGGTTTTGTTTATGAGAAGTTACAGTGATCAGAGTGCAAAATGGGATACATATCAGCCTGCACTGAAATATTCATTATAGAAATTTTGACATATGGTTAAAAGGAGACACTACAGGTGAGGAGAGTAAAATAAAACTTCTCCCATTCATCACTTACTGTAGGACAATGATCTGTCAGAGTTTAAATATGCAAATGAGGCATGTTATATCTAAAAATGCCCTAATTTGAATGAATTTCTAGAAGAGAAATCTGTTTTTCTTTCATTTTGTTGTCATATTACAACCAAAAGTTTTTTAAAGAAAGGATGTTGGAGAGGGTCTTTATGTATAGCTCATAAATCCAGTAAATTCTGTACACAGGAAGAAAAGAATAACAATTTACCCGACATTTTCAGCATTAAAATGTTCTCTAAATGAGACTGTGAATGGTACATGAACAAAGCTCCTCAGTGAAAGCCTTCGGAGCACAGACGGGTAGATGTGGAAGTATATGTAAGTGCTGCTGGTTTCTGGCTCAGAGTGGGAGAGAAAAACCCGTTTTGCCTTTAAGCATGCGCTTTATAATTAAAATCTAGAGACGCAAATAGACAAAGTGCAGTAAAATAAACAGCTTAATGTGCATTTTGGATGTTTTCTCGCCACAAGTTTAATGGAAGCAAAATATTTCTAAATCTCCAAATGAAAAAAAACACAGATTTTGCCTGCAGTGCATTGCCGTAATCCTTCTTATATAAGTGACCCAGTGAATGCAGTCATGTCTGAAAGGGTTAACTTGTATATTAAAGATTGTTTGTGGCAGTTTTTAAAAGAACCTCCAGTGTATTTACTGTATATGTTAACACAGTGAGGTTAAACCTTAAATAAAGGCTCCACTGTGATGCAGCCAAGCTGAAGCTAGAATAATGTGAACGCCAGCTCGAAGCAGCAGCAGTTCCCGTCCTCGGGTGGCGTCACGGCGGCCAGAGCACGCCTCAGTGCCACGATACGCTGCCGCCCACGAAGCAATGAGATCATTTCAGGGTTTACTTCTCTTCGGGTTTTAAGGATGAAGAAGAAGCAGCTCTGCGGGTTCATGGTGGGAGTACAGCGGTTGGTGTTCAGTCTGATTGGACGGAACATCAGGACTTACACGTTGCTGCACAGAGCAGCAGATGGGCTGAACATGCAAACCAGTGTTTGCATGAATGCTGATGCAGAGTGTGTGTGTCTGTGTGTGAACATAACCAAAATTACATAATCCACACTGAAATGTTTCTTCACACATGGGTTGCTCTTCACCAACTACTGCAACACTCAAACACTTCACCTCACATGTCTTTTAGTTTGTTTGTTTTTTAGCTTGAACTACTGCAAAGATGCCTCATCTCTGCACAACTGTACAGATCCTGGGGTCAGGTCTGCTCTAAATGGGCTGTTTTGCCCTGAAAAGCAACCAGCTGTTGCTGTTCCCACCCCCTTCAGGAAGAAAACTCTCTCTGCTTTTGGTATTTCAGCTCAAAACACGACAAAGATCTTACCTCAACGGTCTAACTTCTGGTTTTAGTGCTCTTCTAAATGGTCGGTTTTGCTCTGAAAACCACCCAACTACTGCTTTTCCTGTCATTTTCAGGAATAAAACCCTCTCTGTTTTTAGTTTTTCAGCTCCATCTACCTTAAAGATGTTTCATTTCACCTTGACTGTCAAAATCCTGGTTGTTGGGCTCTTCTAAATGAGCTGTTTTGCCCTGAAAACCAACAAGCTACTGCTGTTCCAGCAACTTCAGGAATAAAACTCTCTCTGTTTTTACTTTTTCAGCTCAAACTACTGCAAAGATGGTGCATTAGAGTAGAAAGTCGTGTGAAATGCAGAAATGATGGCTCACTTTTAGCACCAGTCTACATCTCTGCCTTTAAACTGCATGAATCTCTGCACACATGAATGCCAGAAATTCAGATGTATCAAGGAGAAAAAGGTTTGAAATAAAGGTGAGAAGAAATGGATGAAGGATAAAGGAAATACGCCACTGTTGCTTCTTTAAACACGCTTGTGAATCTCCAGTGTTTCCTGTTGAACATTCATATCGATTCACTGGAGTGGAAACGTCTTTGGACACAAACTACATTCATTACAGACCATTTCCTGCGAGGCTTGTTTTCACTTTTCCACTCGGCGAAGTCTGAGGGACG
This sequence comes from Amphiprion clarkii, assembly GCA_027123335.1. Taxonomy (NCBI): domain Eukaryota; kingdom Metazoa; phylum Chordata; class Actinopteri; family Pomacentridae; genus Amphiprion; species Amphiprion clarkii. The sequence goes on from CM049576.1 coordinate 3,841,305, forward strand.
ACATCTGCGTCACTCCTCAACAAGGGAGTTTATTTTTTTTGCTTTTACCTGAATTTATATGAATAAATGATCACAAGAGAGTGAAGAGACGAAAACTGCAGACAGTAAATTTGCATTTATTCAGCTTTAGAGTTGCATTCAGCTTTTTCAACACCGTGCAGCATTTACATGACTTATAGCAAATTTAATTTCTCCCAGACGGATGAAATGTTCTTCTGTGGGCTGCTGCTGCTTCAAAATTGATGTTTTCATTCATGCCTCAATGCAAACACACATTTGTGTGTCTCTATAACGGATATATCTTAACAGAATAATTCAACGTAGATTTTACGAAAGCTGAGAAGATGAATGAAATCAGGCTCGGTGGTCGATCTCCAGCTTTATGAGAGTCACAGTCGGCTCTCGTAGCTGCTCAGAGGTATTTCAGATCAATAATCACAAACACAGCGGCGAGTGTGTTGCTTTACATGGAAGTTTCAGCGGCAGGAGGCCAAAGCGCTGGTTAATCAGCTGGTCTCCTTCCAGTTTCTAACACTCCCACTGGGAAACACTGAGCCGAACACACAGATGGTTAATATTTTCCTGTTACTAAAATGATCTGAAACACTGATGCACATTTGTTTTAATTTAATACAATTTATGTCTGGCTAGAGGCACAGAATCTCACTGTCTGAGTCATTCCAGTGTTGGGAAGCACATTTACTTAACCCTTTAAGGCACAACATGGGTCAAGAGATGCCAATTTTCCATTGAATATGAGTCACTTTTGACCCATGTAGTGCATCAAAGGGTCAATTTAACGGTTGGGCTGAAGCATAATTCATGTCACTTGAGGGTTTACATTTTCATGCGACTTTATACTTGTTCACGTTGTTTTATGTACTGAATATCTATGATGTATACTATTATAGTAAAAAAAAAATAATAATTCCCCAAGCCTACCCTGTAAACAACCCACATTGTATATCACCTTTACTTAAGAGTCACCATCAAGGTTTAAGTTATTCACTGCTGCTTCATACAGAAAGATATGCGTTAGCAGTTTCACATCATTTAAAATTAGGGATGTCCCAATCACATTTTAGTTCTAATTCTATCCAATCAGGTTGATCCAATCTAGTACTATTTCCTCGATAACTATTGTAGATTAGCTGTAGTACCTGGTTCTGCCACCAGGTGGATCCTCTTACTGTAGGGGTAGAGGCAGCCATCACTCAGACTACAGGCAGTTCCTGTCACTAAGCAGAGAGCACTGTGGGGGTTTATCTAACCATGGGCACCATGACAAAGACTGCTGTGAAGCTTAATGACCACCAACACCTGCCATGTACAGGGTTGTGTTAGCGGTTATTTCACTAAAGGTGCAAGCTGAATGTCCTGATCAAGTTTTTTCCCCCCCAAGTCATTTAGTATTTAGTATCTGCTGATCTGATACCATTTTTCTTGTTAATACATCGAGTATTGTCGATTAGTGGCAGTACCTGGTTGTGCCACCAGGTGGATCCTCTTACTGTAGTGACCAGAGGTGGCAACCACTCCGACTACAGGTCTGAAACTGTATTTAATCCTCACTGAAAATTCAGCTTTCTATATTCATACATATGTTACTTGATTAGTCTCTCAGTTTCTGAATTTCAAAAACAGATTATGAAAAGCAAACATAGAGAGTTGAAGTTTCAGTGAGGAATGAATTCCATTTCCGAGAAACAGAATTCAATTTCAAACTGTCACCAATACCATCTCAACTTAATAAATACTAATTAAATGTATATGATTCAAATTCAAATGTAAATCATTCAGATTCTGTTTCTGGTCGTGAAGCTTGTTTCCACCTAAACTGAAGTCAGCATTCAGTTAAAAGTGTTTTTGCGGTTTATTTGCTGCAACTATGAAAATATTCCAACCTTCAAAATACTGTAGTGGCCATGCACCAACAGCATTAAAAATAATTATTTTAAAAACACTTGCATTCCCTTGAAAAAGAATAATACAATCCAATACCAGCGTTCATGTCTGATGTATTCCCAATATCGAAAATGATGCCAGTAAACTGTCACAAAAATGTGACTTGGATACCGGCAGCTTTCTGTAACAGTAACAGCCAACAACACCAGCTCACTGTCACCAAAACAACATTTGCCAGTTTGTGTTTCGGTGCCGAGAGTCTTGACACATTTTTACGGCAGGAATTAAAGCTTTAATCCGAGCAGAGCTGCTGCTGTGATGTGAATAAACCCTCATATTACTCACACAGTCTGGTAGATACAACACAGAGCCGAAGGTTGGCATTCAGTGCTGGAAAAGACGGGAAAAAAGTCAGTTTTTGTCTGCATGTGTGTGTCTTTTTACTCATTTGCTCGGGTCTCAGGGGTTTTCATGTTTGTGTGGGTTTTAAATGCTCCTTTTTATGACCCAGAAACCAATCTCCTCCTGATCGGACCTGAAGGACGAGCAAAACCCTTCAAACCAGGTTCAGTTTAGAGGAAACTGAAGTCAAACAAAGGACTAAAAATCTCAAATTCAAAAGATCTTGAGGTCTTCAAGAGTGACTTTGCCCCAAATGGACTTCTAATGCTCTTACTTTCCATGCAAACTCTTTGCCTTTTAATGATCTAGAGAGTCATAAAAAACCTGACAAAACGTGTTAATGGCATTCCAAAATAATCATAATAAACTGGATTAGAACAAAAACTAGAAATGCCATTTAAACGTCTGTATTGTCAGGGCCTTTGCCAAGTTCAAATCACATAGTTAACTTCCAGATATCACTGTCATAGTACAAATTTAGTAATCATTTATGTTCTAAAAGAAGAAATAGCTAATCTGGTGTGCATACAAGGTTCTAGATCACAACCATTTTGGCAGTACATGCAACTAGCATTCTGTAAAGTGCAAGTAAATTTATGAGCAGCCCATCCAGGCAGATAAAACTCACCCAGTTTGAGGTAAACTTGACCTTAAAACAGCTTATTTCCCTGTTTTCAAACTAATTTTCAGCCACAAACCTGCCTGAGTGGCAGTAACTGAGTGGAGACTAGAAGCTTCTCTGTGCACAGCTAGCTGCTAGCATCTAACAAATGGCTCCCCTGTATTATGTGTAATTATTTTATGCAAAAATGTATCTGCAGTTCTTTTTCCACATTTTTTCAGCACTTGCACCTGCAGTGTTACCTATGTGGTAAATTATTGTTGAGTTGGTTCATCTTTTGGAATAAAACATGCAGACTTTGTTTTGTCATTTCTCTACAAACACAATCTTTGCTGTCAGGGCATCATTTCTTGTTGCAAGGTCAAAAAAAAAATGACAACAGAATGATGTGGAAAAAAGAAACCGTGTGAAAGCAACTATAAAAACACTCAAAACACCTTAAGATACAAAATGGCAACAAAGAGATGCAAAAGAATCATGAAATGACTCAAGTCTCGAGTAAAACTCACCACAAATGCACAAGAATCAATGAAAAGACACTTTAAGAGAAACACAAAGATGCAAAACAACAAAAAAGTGAAGCAAAAACACTGAAAAGAGATGCAAACTTAGTGCAAACTGCTGTAAATCGACTGCAAAGAGACACAAACCAGGCTTAAAAAAAAAAGATCCAAACCAAGTGAAAGGAGCTGAAAATAATCACAAATTCAAATGCACTGAAAAAACAGACACTCTTAATATATACTGCAAACTTTTTACTGGAAAATATTCAAACGAGAGGAAAGAAGGGGAAATAGAGTCTTAATTTCTTAAAATCTAGCGCCAAATTACAAATAGAAACACTTTTATCCACCATAAACTGTCATCTAGTCAAACTCTTCAGGTGAAAATCTTTCTACTTCCTCACAGCTGCTCCAGCTGCAGACAAATGAAAGATTTCACTGCTTCCACCAGATGATTGCAGCGTAATAAAAAGCACTTTAAAAGTTTGAAGGCGAGTCATTTTGAGTTCTCAGTCCGTCCATCAGGCTTCCTCCTAAACTCTGTTTGCTTTCTGAAATCAAACCGTTGAAGTCTCCTTCATCTCCTCTGTTCTTTATCTCCTCTCCTGCTTCTGTCAAGTTTTTTTTTTTTTCCTTTTCCCCACCGCCGTCTCTTGTTTCATGTATTCACAGCTGAGAGTTTGCCATCAGGCAGATGAAAAAAACTATGACAAACTAGCTTTTGATTTGTGGGATTGTGTGTGATGGATGCTGGAGGGCTTATCTGGAGAACACAGCGGATCCTCGTATCAACGCCGTCACCTCCACAAATAACATTTGATCTGCTGGATACGAAGCAGGCAGCAGTTTAAGGCCGCTGGTGGGATTTTCTGCCTCTTTGCATTCAGCTTTTCTCCCACTTTCAGTCTGCCACGGAGCCGTTAGACTGTCGGGATGAAAAATGTCCGCGTTTAGTCTCAAAAATCTAATCAGCTGCTGTTTTACAAAGCCGCATGCGTTCACCGTATAAATGGGATTTTGTGAGGAGGAGCTGAATGTTGTCGCCATGGAGCTCGTCCCTGAGCTTCAGGGTCTCCTCACTGAGCTGCTCAAACAAACACTGATCTCTGTTTGATTGTCAAGAAGCTCTCGCCAGTTTTTGTCCTGCTAGAATTATACATAAGATATAATTTATATAAGATCATTTCAATAATTTGTTCAATGACATAATTTCACATAAAGGATTCTTTTACATTAGACCACAAAATGACCGTTTTCCCACTATTTATTGAACAAAAACAAAAATCATGCAGGTATGCAAACTATATGTACACAAGAGGCTAAAAAAACATGCGAACTTAATACAAACTGATACAGACTGATGCAAATCAACTTCAGAAAGAGTCTGAGAGTCAAACTGACCACAAATATGCAAGAAGCAAAGAAAAAGAGGCTCAAAAAGGAAGACACAGAGATAAAACAGCTGCAAAGATGCAAAAAACAGCCGGAAAGAGAAGCAAACAGACTAAAAAGAGATGCAAATTTAATACAAACTGATGCAAATCAACTGCAAAAAGAATCAGAGAGCATCGAACTGACCACAAACACACAAGAACAAATGAAAAAGAGGCTCCAAAAGGAACAGCAAGAAACAAAACAGCAGCAAAGATGCAAAAACAGCAAGAGAAGGAAGCAAACAGGCTAAAAACTGATGCAAATTTATTACAAACTAATACAAATCGACTGCAAAAAGAATCGGAACCAGCAGATAGAGTCAGTAACAATCAATAACAAAAGAGGCTCAAAAAGGATCACAAAGAGGTAAAATAGCTGCACAGGAGCAAAAACAGCAAGAAAAGGAAACAAACTGAGTAAAAAGACATGCAAAGTTCACACAAACTGATACAAATCAATTGCAAAAAGAGTCTGAACCATCAGATAGAGTCAAACTGACCACGAATATGCAAGAATCAAAGAAAAAGAGGCTCAAAAAGGATCACAAAGAGTTAAAACAGCTGCAAAGATGCAAAAACAGCAAGAAAGATGAGCAAAAAGACTAAGCAGATACATAAACTTAATACAAACTGATGCAAATCGACTGCAGAAAGAGTCTGAAAGATCAGATAAGAGTCAAACTGACCAGAAATATGCAAGAACCAATATAAAAAAATCGTCTCAAAGAGAACAAACCATCTGCAAAGATGCAAAAACAGCGGGAAAAGGAAGCAAACAGACTAAAAAGAGATGCAAACTTAATACAAACTGATGCAAATCAACTGCAGAAAGAGTCTGAAAGATCAGATAGAGTCAAACGATACGAAACGAGATAAGAAACGTGATAAATACCTTGAAGAAGTGCAGCTGCAGAACTCTTCGCTGAATCCTAAACCAAGCGACGGCCTCCTGAGTGTTCGAGGGAGTTCTGTCCTCGCTAAGTGTTGTCCTCATCAACGTCTACTCAGCTATACAGACACCTAAACACTCTCCTATCAAACTCCAAGGAACAGGCCATGTGTTGAGTTGGGTAGTTTAATCAGGATAAAGATGTGAAACTACAAACAAAACCAGAGATGAACAAAACATTGCATCAGTATAACACATATAAACAGATCACATGTTCACAAAACACCAAAATAATATTTCTTAACTGAATGAATCTGCAAACAAACATTTCCTACAAACATACCGATTAAGAGGCATACACAATCCAAAGCATCACAAAGAACACGTGGCCTATGAATGAAATCAACCGATATCTTAGATGACCTGTTTGCAAATGACATTTCAAACTAATAATAATACACACATGTTGCTTTCAGAATGAGAAACAAACAGAACTTACAGATGATGCCGTTTTCAAACTGTGAAGGTGTGGATGGTAACAGATGCTAAACAGGTGGGACTGCCACTGACTGGCTTTTAAAGGCAAGGAAGGAGATTAGAAGGAAGTGACCTCATGACCATGACCTCACTTCCTCTTTTCCTCAGGTAACAAAAGTGAATGAATACACAAAACAACCACTAGGGCGCAATCACAACAAACAGAACAGATCTGACTCCATCACAGAGGGAGAAACACTGATTAATAATCAATAGTTTGCTGAAAATGCAGAGCTGAATAAATCCTAAACTCACCGAGTCAAAAGGACGACTGCCAACTCTCTGGATGAAACAAGGAAGAGAGAACATATGATCAATAATTGATTAGATTTATTGATCTTCCAGGTGTGAAGCCACAAAAACTCCCAAACATGTTTTTGTCTTTTGTTTTCTTTTCTTTTTCCTACATCACAGTTCTGCCTATAACTTCAGAAACAAATGAAAACTCTGCAGTTCATTAGTAATTAACAGTGATTCAGAATAATTCAAATCAATAATTGTCATCTTTAAAACAGTTTTAAGCTCTAATTTAAAAATAATAATTTATTGTTATTTTCCAGAATTTATCTTTTCTGTTAAATGACATATAATTTTATGTAATTTGTTCTTTTACAACATTGGACCATAAAGTGACACTTTTTTTCCTTTCTAGTCTGACTGTTAGATTTCCCTGTTTGGATCTTGAAAAATTACAAATATATACTATTGATTTACATTAATTTATTTATTTACATAGTGACGGCAAAACAAATATAAAAAAATTTTCAAAACATTGTAAAAACAGGCCAAAATTGTCCATATTTTCCACATCAATCAATTAGTAATTTGTTCTTTTATAATGTGTGGCTACAAAATACACAGTTTTACTGTATTTAAATCAGCAAAAATAAATACACAAATATGTATGTTTGCCATTATTTAAATAAAATTATAAAAATGATCTACAATTCCACAATTCTTCAAAATCCTTCTTCTGACATATAAAGCTCTTAACAACCAATCTCCATCATATCTTAAGGACCTGATAGTACCATATTATCCTAGCAGAACTCTTCGCTCTCAGACTGCAGGCTTACTTGTTGTTCCTAGAATCTCTAAAAGTAGAATGGGAGGCAGAGCCTTCAGTTATCAGCTCCTCTCCTGTGGAACCAGCTCCCAGTTTGGGTTCGGGAGGCGGACACCCTCTCTATTTTTAAGACCAGGCTTAAAACCTTCCTTTTTGACAAAGCTTATAGTTAGGGCTGACTGGGGGACCCTGACGGGGTGAGCTGGTGTTTTCATTTGCACAACTGACTTCCCCTGAAACTACACTGTTTAAATCGACTCATAATGTTCTTTTAGAATCTTCATATTAGTCCTCATCCATTCCATTGTATTTAGTGATACTTTTTCAGCCGTAGTGAGGTTTGGAGAAGAAGGTTTTATGAATGATGTTAATTTTTTAACCTTCTTCCACATCCCCGCTGGAAATGGGTGTTCTTCAGTACCCTTTTCTAAAATCTCCAGGTGATGGACAGCTTGTGGTACTTTAAAATAGTTCTTAGACTTATTTGGTGTTCTGCCATCCTACTGGAGATTTTAATTATTCTATTTACAGTCAAAATGGAAGTGAACACGTTTTTCCTGTGACTTTATTGTCTGTAATTAAACAAAACATCTCCAAAAACACAGTAAATCTGAGTTACACTGTGGTAAAAGTCTGGAATCAGCTATAAAAAACAATAACCAACTGGTGTATTCTTGTTTCAACAGTAGAACTGAACAAATGTTGTTGGCTAATTAGGTCATTAATTGATGCAGTCGGTCGGTGCTTTTGTTTCTGCTGTGTGTAAAGCAGAATAAGATGCAAAGTAAATTTGTGTTTCTGAGTCCTGCAGCTGGTTTTCGGTCAAACCGTCCAGATTTAATGAGAATTATCCAACTCTGACCCTCCTGCAGCAATAATTTCATCCCGTCCTCGTTGTGTCGGTGAATCTCTGGCCCTCTTCCTCGTCTCCATCTCTTCTCTCACTTCCCTCCTATTTTTTTCTACCAGCTGGTAATGAGAACACAGCGTGAGGAAAAGATTGCTCGGTTTATCTGCCTCATCCAAAACTTTCTTTTTGGGGGATATTTCTTCATTAGATTTACGAAGGTGACCGCAGACGATTTACAAAAATATTGGAAAACAACAACAACAAAAAATATTGGAATTTTCGAACTGAGAAAACCAAATTATAGGTTTTTCAAACTGGAGGAAAAGGTCCCCAGCTGACTTTACTTTCAGGAAACAATACAGAGATAGAATTGTGGGTAATAAATTGGAGGACAGAGGACACGAATACGAGTTGAAATGGAAAGAGAAGCTGTCAGACTGCAGACTGGAGAGGTGGAAGAAAAAACTGCACTTTCCTGCTTCACCGTGACACTCAGACGAATGAAAAAATAGAGTTTTAGTCCCAGACTTAATGGGAAATTTGACACATTTAGTAGCGAATAGATAGTGTTGGACCTGAGCTACAGCAGAATCAGAATCAACTTTATAGGAATTTGACTCTGGTGAATCTTCTCTCTAACTGTACAATAATCACACAAACAACAACTAAGTACCAAAAATACAGCAAAAGTTGATCAGAGAAGAAAACTAATTAAAGCTGCAAGCAGTGTTGATCGGGTTCTTGCATTCCTGCTGGTCAGCAAATTCAAGAATGTCCACCAGGTGGTGCTGCAACTGAGAGTGTATTCCAGCTTATGGCCTTTTTGATAATGAACTATCAAAGCTGTCCACCAGGTGGTGCTATCACTATGATTGCATATCGGCTTATGAGTGTGATGAGGGCCAGACTCTGATCACACATGGAAAGTTTCAGGCAGATTAGAGTATCTACAGGCTAGCTAGACAGCACTTCCTGTTTCATGGCAACCCATCCACCAGGTGGTGCTATCACTGTAAGTGTATATTGGTCTATGGAATTCATCAGGGCCGGACTCTGATCATAGATGTAAAGTTTGAGGCAGATTGGAGCATATAGAGGGTAGTTACACAGCACTTCCTGTTGGCTAAACGTCGAAATTCCGCCAGCTGCTATTTCCATGCCCTCACACTTTTGTGGAGCATCTTGATAACTTGTGATCACCCATGCCTGGTGTACATCCTGGCCAAATTTGAGCACTCTCAGGGTTAGACCCTTTCAGTGACTTCTGCAAAAATTGGCCCAAATTCGCCCAAAATATGACGCATAATTCAAAATTACCAACTTCCTGTTGGGTTTTGAGCATCCAAGTCATTTACATTTTTGTGTGCAAATTTTCACGTATTGTCAGGTATTTTTAGGGCTTCCAAACTGCGATTCAAAAGACGGCAGAAAAAAGAATAATAATTAAAGCTGCAAGCAGCATTGGTTGGGTCTTGCATCCTTGCTGGGCAGCAAATTCAAGCATCTCCTCCAGGTGGCACTATGACTATGAAAGCATTTCGGACTATGGATGTGATGAGGGCTGAACTCTGATCACACATGTAAAGATTCAGGCAGATTAGAGCATGTACAGGCTAGTTAGACAGCACTTCGTGTTTCATGGTAAGCTATCAAAAATGTCCACCAGGTGACGCTGTGACTGTGACTGTGTGTCGGATTATGGATGTCATCAGGGCTGGAGTCTGATCAAACATGTCAAGTTTGAGACAGATTGGAGCATGTACAGGCTAGTTAGACAGCACTTCCTGTTTCATGGTGAAACATCGAAATTCCGTTGGTTGCCATTTCCACACCCTCAGACTTCTGTGGAGTATTTGGATAGCTTTTGATCACCCATGCCTGGTGTACATCCTGGCCAAATTTCAGCTCTCTCGGGGTTTCCTCATTTTGGTGACTTTTGCAAATGTGCACTGTAAATTTCCCCACTGCGGGATCAATAAAGGTTTAATCTATCTATCTATCTATCTATCTATCTATCTATCTATCTATCTATCTATCTATCTATCTATCTATCTATCTATCTATCTATCTATCTATCTAAAATGTGGCCTAAAATCACCCTAAATGGCCAACTTCCTGTTGTGTTTTAGATACGGTTGTCAGTTACATTTTTGTGCTTCTTGATTAGTCACATAACTGTTAAATAAAAACAAATGTCCTGGTTTTTCTTGGGGTTTTTTTGTTCATTTGAAATAAATTAAATTAAAGTTAATTTAATTTTTTAAATTATTTTTTTTATATTTTTTTAAATCTAGTATTTTATTATGGATGAACCAATAAAACACACAAAAAACTCCATAGATAAATCATAATTTCAAAGAAAGTGCTTGTTTCATTATTTATAAAGACACTATTAAAATGCAGAAAAGATCTTGTTTCATTTGTTTGCATGTTTGATTTTTTTACATACTGCAGTGTATCACAAAAAATGTCACTCATGACTTGATGAAAATCTGGTAAAAACTGTTTTTTTTGTTTGTTTCTTTTTAATGAGATATGACATCACATGATTTGGAGGAAATGTCACAATTTGAAGCTTAATTTTGATTATTTTTCCTGAAAGAACTGCATATCTCGTGATTAGTTCAAGGACCTTTAGACAGTTAAAAATTGGTGACTTTTTTTCAGTTTTTACATTTTCTTTCTCTGATAAATAATGGAATTTTAGTGATTTTTTTTAAATGACATGCCTTTTCAAGTACAGAGAGGTAATGTTGTAGACAGCCTTGATTGTCTTCTTGAAATATTTTTTACAGAAATCTTTTTTTCTTTAACCTTTATGTAACCAGGAAAGTATTGAGTTTAGGAATCTGCTTTTGTGAGGCTGTCCTGGACAAGACAGACAGCAAGAAATATTATAAACCCTTTACTAAACAGAACATCTAAATTATTGAATCGGGAGCAGTTTAGATTGTTGGATGAAATCAATTTTGCTGCATTACTCACTAATCACTGCTTTTATGCATTCACAGTGAGACTTCTACCGATTAACTGTCAACATGTTTTAATACAAAGATGTTAATGATGGTGCTTCTGAAGTCTGTCTCTAATCTGTGTACAGTTTTAGCTAAATGAATCCTTCTTTCACAGCAGCAGAAAATCAACCAGCAAACACTGATACTGACATTAATCACACAGCTTGTTCTCGGCTTGTAATCTTCCTCTCGTCTCTCTGCAGGGATCTCGATGCCGATTCCCGTTCTCGGACTCCGAGATCACTCCAAGGTCTTCAAAGACGGCAGCTGCCTGCTGACGGACAACAACTTCGTGCTGGTCGGCTCCTTCGTGGCCTTCTTCGTCCCCCTCACCATCATGGTGGTCACCTACTTCCTGACCATCAACGCCCTGCAGAACGAAGCCACCCTCTGCTTGGACCAGCTGGTGCCGCGGCCCAAATGGAGTACCACGTTCACGCTGAGCTTCCTGCCGCAGACGTCGCTGTCCTCCGAGAAGCTCTACAGACGCTCGATAAGCCGCGAGGCCGGAGGCCGGGGAAGCAGCGGTGGACTGGGCGGCGCCCGAGGCAGCGTCTCCGGGTCGCTGTTCGGGCGCCGCAACATGCAGTCGATCAGCAACGAGCAGAAGGCGTCCAAGGTGCTCGGGGTGGTGTTTTTCCTCTTCGTGGTCATGTGGTGCCCGTTCTTCATCACCAACGTGCTGGTGGTGGTGTGCGACCCGGCGGTGTGCGACGCCGGAGTCATGGGAGGACTGCTGAACGTTTTCGTCTGGGTCGGGTACCTGTCCTCCGCCGTCAACCCGCTGGTCTACACGCTGTTCAACAAAACGTACCGAGCCGCCTTCCTACGCTACGTTCGCTGCCAGTACCAGCCGGAGAAGAAGCCCTTGCAGCTCATACTGGTGAACACCATCCCCCCGCTGGCCTACAACTCCACCCAGCTGCCCCTCGGAGACGCCGGGAAGCTACGAAACGGAGTGGCGCACTCTGGCGGCGAGGAAAAGGATTTCTCTTTACCCGGGCAAGAAACAGAGAAGTGTGGGCCGGACAAAAGCCCCAGAGACAAAGACGAGAGCTGCGTGTGAAGATCCAGCATTTCATCTCCGAAGGGTTTGAGATTCAGAGTCAAAGTGCCAAAGACAAAGTGCCTCCCAGTCAGGAGTCTGGAAACGCTGAGGTCAGAAGAGCAAAACAAGCCTCTGCATTCTCAGCATTTCCAACTCGAGTTGAAGTTCTGGTCCTCAGATTCATCCAAAAGGGTGGATCAGCTGAGTCGAGTTGATTGTTTTACCTCGAAATGATGTAAATGGATGCTTCTGACTGCTCTTTCAAAGCCTCCTGTACACTGCCACAAAATGGATTTAATCTCGGAACATATCAGTTGAATTTTCATCGAGTGAAACTGGACAAACTAAAAGAACCGACTTGTCCTTGGAAATTAAAAAACAAAAACTAGCATACCTTGTCTATTTTGTAACACGTCTTTGGACACACACAAAAAATAAATATCACAGATTCTTTACATAATTCGATTTTCCACGGATGCTCAGCTGCTGTGACCTCCGATAACCCTTCGTTCTGTCGGCTCCTCGGCGGCAGTGAGAAGGCTTCTACCTCCCATCACACCTTTGGGTGGATCAGCGGGGATTAGACTGGATTTCCTGTGACTTTATCAGATGATAGTGTCGGGATGAGCCCTGGCACACCGGGACTCCAGACACTTGCAGAGGTCAGATAAAGCTGCCAAAAAATAAAAAAGGGAAGAAAAACCTCCTGCTGAATTTTTCCGTGGAGAATAACACGAGGGGGAATTTGAGCAGCGACGTTACAGAGACACCGTAAATCAATCTATATTTGTATTTTGTGCAGATATCTGTGAATAAATGTATATGACTGTTGGGGTTAAACAGATTTTATTTCCAACATTTGATGCAGTATGAAGATGAGATTACACAGGCAAGTACTGAGGAGGATTTAAGTGTAAAAGTCACTTTTTTAATTGTGTTCTAGCCAAACTATCAGTGCACATTGGCGCCTGCTTTTAACAGGAATTTTCCAGAAACATACAGCTGTTTCTGCAGGTTTTTACACATTGTAAGAGAAGGTCTGGTGGTCGACTGTGTGAATATTGGTTTAAAATCCTACACTGGAGCTGCTGTGTGAGACTGAAGAGAAAATGAAGATCAGTGCACAAAGGTGGACTTGAATCATGGATGTATTATCAACACAGGCGTAGATGTCAGAGGAACTCAAGGGACACCCTTGCTATTTTTGGAACATGAAAAAAAAGCTAATTTTGTGTTTTTCTTCATCTAAATTAAGATATTTATGCAGAGAAGAAAGAAAATGGTGCAAAAAGTGCACCAGAATGCAGGAAATGAAGTGTTTGATGCTCAAAATTTTCACCCAAACTTGAACTAAGAGCTCTGGCTGATTGGCATTAAACATTACAAAAGACTTTCTAATGGTGCCCTCTTACTAATTTATCTCCCCATAATGTTCTCTGTGATATGTTCCATTATCTAAATAAAGATATTGATGCAGAAAAGTTTAAAATAATGGTAAAACTTGATGAGCTTACACATGGATCATATAGTTTGTGATGTCAGTTTATCGACTGAGGGGCAAATTTTGTGTTTTTCTTTGTCTAAATCAACATATTGATGTAAAAAAGGCAGAGAATGGTGCAAAATATTTACCCGAATGTGGGAATGAAGTGTTTGATGCTCAAAATCTTCACCCACACCTCCATGATTATCAAGGTTTATTCACACCAAAGCTGTAGATTTGGGCCGATAGGCATTAAATGTCACAGAAGACTTTCTCATAGCTCCCCTCGACTAGTTTAACTCCCACAAGGCTCTGTGCTGTGTTTCCTTTTATCTAAATCAAGATGTTGATGCAGCAAAGGCAGAAAATGGTGCAAAATTATATTCTAAAGTAGTTGAGCTTGCACATAGGTCATTTAATTTGTGACGTCTGCACAGTCAGTTCATCGGCTGTGAAGCAAATTTTGTGTTTCCCTTTAAATCTAAATCAAGTCTAAATCAAGATACTGACACAGAAAATGGTGCAAAACATTCACCAGAATGCAGGAAATGAAATGCTTGATGCTCAAAATTTTAACCCAGATCGTCATGATTCTTGATAATCATGACATTCACAACAGGGCTGCAGACTCGAATTAGTAAGGGGCTGATTGGTATTAAAAATCGCAGAAGACTTACTCATGGTGCCCATTTACCAGTTTAACTAGATTAACAAAGCTCTCTGATGTGTTTTCCTTCATCTAAAGCAAGATACTGATTCCAAAAAGGCAGAAAATGGTGCAAAACTGTATCTAAAATCAGTTGAACTTGCACATGGGTTGGTTAGTTAGTGATATCTGCACATTCAATTCATCAGCTGCAGTGATTATTGTTTTTACCCCGTGGAACTTATTCTATAACAGACACAAATTATAATTATAATGAGTATTTCTCACCCAGTGTGCTTTGTTGAGTTTATTTGCAGTTATCTGTTTTTACAGACATCTCTTTATGATAGAGTTTTATCTGATGCCATCAGCGCTTTAATGGCTGTTATCATCAGAATCATTCACATACCTATCGGCCAGGAGGGACCTCTTCCATCTTCTAGTACACTCAGAAGACTCATTGTAATCACATAAAATTATGCTCCTTTATCACATCATTTAGTAGCAGTGGAGACATAGTTTTACAAAGAGGAGCAAAAGTCCACATTTAGAGGCTGGAGGAGTTAGAGGAAGAGAAGATCAGAAAAATGGTGCAAAGACATCCACAGAATGCAGGAAATTATGTCCCAGAAGCTTGAAATTTTCATCCAGAACTCCAGAATTATCAAGTATTATTTGCACCAAAGCTGCAGACTTGAATTGCTAAGAGCTCTGACCGTTGGCCATTAAACGCCACAGACGACTTTGTCATGGTGCCCCTTCATTAGCTCAACTCCCACAACACTCTGCCTGCCAACATAAAACACCGATAGTCCAAGTGAGCACCCCCTCTGGTCTCTTTAACAGTAAGAGGCTGCATCTGGTGGAACAGCCAGGTACTACAGCTAATCAACATTACATTTTCTGACATTAACAGCATGTGATTCATCAAATTTTGTTCCAAAAATAGAGTCAAACGATGCATCAAAGGGGGACTTTGTCAAGCCAGCTAACGAAGTCTTGTGTTTTTTTAAGTCACTTTATCAGTTGTGAGACAAATTTTGTTTTTCTTTGTCTAAATCAATATGTTGGTGTAGAAAAGGAAGAAAATTGTGCCAGAGTGTAGGAAATAAACTATTTGATGCTAAAAACTTTAATCCAGACCTTCATGATTATCAAGGTGCATTCACAACAGAGCTGCAGACTCTTAGTAATATGAGGATGATAGGCATTAAATGTCAAAGAATGATATGATGCTTGTTGCACTAAATGTCATACAGAGCAACAGTCAAAAAAAAAAAAAAAAGGTTTTCGGCCAAAGTGTGAAGCAGGCCAGTTATTTATTGTCACTGCAGCTGGTATTTACGACATCAGATGACCTCAGAACAAGAATTCATTCAGCCGAGCAGCACTGAAGAAACATAAATAAAAGCCCAGCAGGTGACATTTTGCAACGTGGACTTTTCCTTCACCTGCCGAGTCAAAACCTATGTTCACATAGGAAAAGTCTGATTTTTCAGCTTTCCCACACATTTCTGCCCAAATGAAGTTCTAGACCAACTTTCAGGAGATAAAACTGTAAGATTGGCTGTAATTTTGATTTTTAGGATTCTATTTTGGTCAAAAAGTGAACTGCCAAGTGGCTAATAAATCCAGCAAAGAAACAGAGGCAACATGCAGTGGTTTATTGAGAAAATTCTGTTTATTTTACAATCTGAGTCATAAACTGAATCTTGACTGGGTTTTACTCCTCTTCATTCTGAAAAATGTTTTTATGATAACTCATTAAGTTAAATACTACCATTTGGAGATGAAATTTACAACAGAAGAAATGCTCACTTTAGTCAAATTTTAAAAAACACATACAGAATGGTGGATAGAGCAACCACAAGTATTGAAGCCTACACTGTTGAGAGGCAGATAACTGCAAATATCAGAAGAGTCTTTCATTTTATCATACAAGCACCAAAATTAGCTATTTCTGATATGCAGTCATATATATTTTCACACAGCGTGATTTTATGGGGTGATTTCTTTGGTTTGACTTTCAAAATATATCAGATTTCGCATCTAAAATCCAATTTTCACACGATAACTTATACGAACATTCAAAAGTTTGGGGTCTCCCGGGCAATTTCATGTTTTCCATGAAAACTCACTTTTATCCATGTGCTAACATAACTGCACAAGGGTTTTCTAATCATCAATGAGCCTTTCAACACCATCAGCTAACTCAATGTAGCATTAGAACACAGGAGTGATGGTTGCTGGAAATGTTCCTCTGTACCTCTATGGAGATATTCCATTAAAAATCAGCTGTTTCCAGCTAGAATAATCATTTACCACATTAACAATGTCTAGACTGGATTTCTGATTTATTTAATATTATCTTCATTGAAAAAAAACTGCTTTTCTTTCAAAAATAAGGACACTTCTAAGTGACCCCAAACTTTTGAATGGTAGTGTTTGTCTTGATTGCATGTTTGGACAATTTGGAATGGGATGTAGCATTTTTCAATCAGAAACTACATCTCTATTTGTTCAAAGTCATTTTAATTTAAAGTGTTTTTATACTCCCGACAGCTTGAAATACCTCTTGGTAATTTAATTTGCTAGTAATTTAAAGATACTTGCGGTTTCTATTACGACTTTTAATTCATTTTACTTTGTTTACAAGGTTCGTAGATGTTATTGAATTACGCTCTGTTGCCAAAAACTAATTCTAAAGTGTATGAAACAAGTTTAATTTCCTAACGAAACGAATAACACAATTAAATGGTATTCTAAAAAATCCAAAAACATGTCACCATTTTGGAAAATTACACTATTTATTGGTAGGGAATGCCAAATTTCATGCTTGTTTGACAATTTGAATGATTTTTTCAGTTATCTGCCCCCCAAAACAGCCTTCGTTGCTCAGTGGAACAACTTACAAGTTCAGTCTAAATGGATTTCAGTTCAGTTTGAGTCAGATTCTCCACTTTGGGTTGTGATACAATATTTCTATGAGTAGTGATGTTTGATGCCGTGATAATCCTACTGGCCCAAAACTACCATGTATAGATTAACTATTAAACCCAGGATGTAAAAAATGCATTTTCCTTTACTGCTAAAGGTTTCTGAATCAGCCTCCTTTGTATGTGTTTAAATGTGAGAAGGACTCTGTGGTTCGACCGTCTGGTTTGGGTTATTTATGGATGGGATGCTGTAGCTGCTCTCTGTGTAGTTCTGTTGCCGTTGCAGTGATGTGAAGACCATCGACGACTTTCTGCTGACGTAACTCTGGATCTACAGTGTAACTCTGGTTTGGAGGTGTGTGTTTTTTTTCTAAAAAAAACTAGTGTCTATTTTGGAATTTTGATGTTTTGATGGTGACAGTCACGTTTCTTTTGTATGTCAACTGTATGGAACAGTTTGTTTTCAAATCAAAGTAAAGAGAAAACCACAGATGCAGTGTGAGAGTTTCATTTTGTTGGAGATGAATAAATGAGAGTTTATCCATCACCTGAACCTGCTGCTCCTCTCTCTGCGATAACAGAAAAACAAGATTAAGATGAAGTTAATAAATATTACTGACATTTACTAAATGTAATGCGACCCAGGAGCAGGAGTCTTGAGGCCTGACGGAGTTCTGAACCTTTGCTGTTTCTTCTTCTTCTTCTTCTTCCAGTTTTTCTTTTAGCTGTTGTTCTTTTTCTAGTTCTTCCTCGAGTTCATCTTCTCTTCCTCTAGTTCTCTAACCCTAACCATAATCCTTCCCTGAGTACTTCATCTTCCTCCTCTAGTTCTTCCTCTAGTTTGTCTTCCTCTACTTCTTCTTCTTCCTCCTCCAGTTCTTCCTTGAGTTCTTCTTCTTCTTCCTCTAGTTCTTCGTCTAGTTCTTCTTCCTTCTCTAGTTCTTCTTCGAGTTCTTCGTCTTCCTCCTCTAGTTCATCTTCTTCTTCCTCTACTTCTTCTTTTTCCTCCTCTTAATTCCTCTTCTAGGTATTCTTCTTCTTCCTCCTCTATTTATTTGTCAAGTTTTTCTTTCCTTCCTCTAGTTCTTCTTCTAGTTCTTCTTCTTCTAGTTCTTCTTCTTCTTGTTCTTTTTGTCTAGTTCTTCTTTCTCTAGTTCCTCCATTCCTTGTTCTTCTTCTAGTTCTCTTTCTTCTTCTTCTAGTCTTTCTTCTAGTTTATCTTCTTCTAGTTCATCTTCTTGTAGTTTGTCTTTTAGGGCTTCTTCTCCAAGTTTTTTTTCTTCTTCTAGTTATAGTTCTTATCATTTTTGTTGTAGTAGTCCTTCTTCCTCTAATTCTTTTTCTAGTTCTTCTTCTTCTTCCTCTAGTTCTTCTTCTTCTTCCTCTAGTTCTTCTTCCTCTTCTTCTCCTAGTTCTTCTTCTCCTTCTCTTCCTCCTTCTGCTCGTCCTCCTCTTCTTCTGTTTTCTTCTCCTCTCTTTGCATATTTTCTTGTCTGGAATTAACCGTTGCAACACCAATCCTCCAACACTGACGGAGCATCAGGTACCTGCATTTACATTTACATTCTCTGAATAAACTGGGTCACTGAGAGAAACCGGACTGAGGAAGGAAAACTGTGTTTACATGTAAAACTCCTGTTTATCTGGTCGGAACCTCCCTGCCTTACACTTCTGAACCAAAACTGGCATATTTATAGTGCATTAATAATGTATGCTGCTTCAGCCTGAAGAGGGTTCATTTTCTTTCATCTCTTTTTTCGTTTATTTTTATATCTTGGATGGAGTGTTTGGACCGACGGCTCAGTGAGAGAACAGTCGGCGAAATATGAAGAACTTCTTTTTGAAATTTTAGCTGCGCAACAAGAACTTAGAAGCTTGAACAATGCAACTTTTTAAACGTCTTTTTAACTGATACACTAAGATGTTAGCAACCAACATTTTATATTTTTTATGCAGATTAATAGGTCTGTTTGCAGAAAAATATTTAAGGGTAGAGAACAACAGCTAATTCTGAACATCTTAATCCAGGAAAACTAATTAAAGATTCATATCATCACAAATAGAACTTTTAGAACAATTTCAACTCAAGCATTTCTGATTTGCCTGAAATATATTTACAGCATAAAATATGGGTATTTATGTTGGTATTTGTAAAATTACAGTTTTATTTATCAAAAATTTGATGATTTTGATTTATTAGTATTATTAATTATTATTATTTTTTAATTATATACTAATATTAGAAAACAGTATTATAATATATAAATGTTATTATTATTTTGCATTTTTTTGTTTTTGCAAATTAAAATTTAAAGCGATGTTTGGATGACAGTATCTCATTAACGATTAGAAATAAAAGCCTGAATTTTCCACTTTTATTTCTCGTCAAACCATCATTTCAGAATATGAAATACTGGACAAGCAGATCAAATAATGTCTGATTATGGGTGAGTGAAGATATGAAAATGAAAAAATTGCAGCTGACATGCTGTTCTTCACATCATGATGCTGCCTCCACCGTGCTTCACATCATGATGCTGCCACCACCATGCTACACATCATGATGCTGCCACCACCATGCTTCACATCATGATGATGCCACCACCATGCTTCACATCATGATGCTGCCACCACCATGCTTCACATCATGATGCTGCCACCACCATGCTTCACATCATGATGCTGCCACCACCATGCTCACATTAGCAACAAAAGACAATGCAGAAGTCAGCTAGTAATATTTTCTGAACCATATGTAGCTGTATGCAGAATACTTTTTCATAAGATACTTTTCTCGTTGAACTTTCATAACTGATTGACCAGATATGACAAACTGAACCACAAGAACGAAAATACTGGCAATAGTCTAATCTAATGTCAATGTCAGATATATTTATATAGCATTTTTAAAGGCGTATGACGAACCAAAGTGCTTCTAATCTAAGTTAGAACAGACTCCTGGAGTTTCAAAGTGGTTCTTCAAATAAAACTAAGAAAATATTGTTTTTAATATAGGCATATTTTTCATTGTCAGACCCCCCACTGTCTGTCACTATGCAACAGTCGGCTGCCGTGTTGTTTTCCTTTACATAAATGAAGACATTTCCACTACAAATTGGCATTAAAATTCACCAGAATGCAGAAAATGAAGAGCTGGGCATGTTCATGGTTAACAGTGGTGAACGTTTCAGTGAGCCAGATTCAAACCTGGGATGTAACAAACAGGAGAAATTTCTCGTTGCTGTGAGATGTTCATTCAGTTTCTAAATTCTTTAAAAATGTCCTGAGAGGAAGCTCCACTAAATGAACCTACTCCTACTTTAATTCATTACTCGTGATTTATTTTCAGACTGAAATAAATTTGGAGCGCCATATGCGAAAGCTTGCGGTTTGGGAGGAAAGAGAGGGATTCTCATATTGTACTAATCTGGTTCGCCCACAGCGAGTTCTGTCCGACCATCCAATTTGTCTTTGTGAAGAATTTATCTTTGCCCCATCTGTCTTCTGCTGTTTAAAATAGCATCAAGCCAAGAGCAGTTCAGAGCGCCAACACGCACAGAGTACCAGCAGTTTCAAAGCCAGCTTTCATCTGAGCATGAATGACACTATATGATGATTTGTTTCTTAAAAATCCATTACTGTCAACAAGAAACAGGTGCATCGCTGTTTGTTCTCCTGTCTTTACGAGGACCACACTGGCTGGAAGACATTAGGAGGGCGCTGTGCAAAGAAATGAGAAGAGTGAGGAGATTTTTTAAACAGGGACGATGCATTAACAAAGTGAGGAGGTTTTTAGGAAGTTAAGTCATTCTGAAAATTACATTGTTAATGAAAGTAATCTTTATTAATGGTGAATCTTGAATCTATAGCTACTTTTACTTGTCTTTAAGATTCTTTTATGTCAAAGTGAAAACAGATTTCTACAAAGTAATGAAAATTAAATACAACAGAAAATGTAAAAGCATTCATCTTCTTCATGTCAGTATTTAGGAGATGTACCTTTGGCTGAAGTTACCTCATTGTTCTTTATAAAACGTTCTGTCTGGTTACACAGGGATCATGAGTGAGCAGCCCTTTGTCAAGTCCAGCCACTAATTCTTAGTTGGATTGAGGTTTGGGGTCTGACTCCACCTCCAGAACTTTCCCCTTGTTGTCTTTAAACCATGTCTTGTAGTTTCGGTTGTTTGCTTCAGATCATTGTCTTCCTGGAAACCAATCGTCTCATAAGACTTCATCAGGTTGTCCTCCAGGGTTTATCCAGACTTTTACTGTCTACCCTTACAAGCCTTCCAGGACCTGCTGCTGATAAACATCCCCACATGATGATGTTGCCACCACCGTGCTTCACATCATGATGCTGCCTCCACCATGCTTCACACCATGATGCTGCCTCCCCCAATGCCTCACATCATGATGCTGCCACCTCCATGCTTCCCATCATGATGCTGCCTCCACCATGCTTCACACCATGATGCTGCCACCACCATGCTTCACACCATGATGCTGCCACCACCATGCTTCACATCATGATGCTGCCACCACCATGCTTCATGTCATGATGCTGCCTCCACCATGCTTCACATCATGATGCTGCCACCACCGTGCTTTACATCATGATGCTGCCTCCACCATGCTTCACACCATGATGCTGCCACCTCCATGCTTCCCATCATGATGCTGCCTCCACCATGCTTCACATCATGATGCTGCCACCACCATGCTTCACACCATGATGCTGCCACCACCATGCTTCACACCATGATGCTGCCTCCACCATGCTTCACATCATGATGCTGCCTCCACCATGCTTCACACCATGATGCTGCCACCACCATGCTTCACACCATGATGCTGCCTCCACCATGCTTCATATCATGATGCTGCCACCACCGTGCTTCACACCATGATGCTGCCACCACCATGCTTCATGTCATGATGCTGCCACCACCATGCTTCCCATCATGATGCTGCCACCACCGTGGTTTTTTTGCACTTCTGGTTAAATGCTAAACTATATTCTTTGTTGTGTCAGTACTTGTACTGCAATGACAATAAAGAAAAAAACCATTCAGTTCTTTTTACAGGCATTTTAAAAACAACAGAAACCAAATGAGTTTTTTCTGAATTGCTATGTGTTAATTAGGCTGACAAATATTTATGACATAAAACTGACACTCCTCCACCACCCTTCTCCACCCAGCGGAACCTCCCTAGTGTCTCGATTAATGTCGGTTTGTGTTTGTGCTGACAAGATCACGAATCCTGTGAATTTGTAATCGTCTGGGTGGGCCATACTCTGCCAACCAGCAGTCTGTGTGCAAATGTCAGCCAGCATGACTGCTCTGGTTCACCTGCTGCTCCACCGAACACATCATTACCCTTTAAATACACACTTACATCCTCGTTTGTATAGCTTGCTCCAACCATAAATTATTCAGACATGACTTAAATATTCTCCACTGTCCACCAAAAAAAACTGAGATGATTCAGGCTCAGCCGCGGACAGGAATTTTTAAGGACTACGTACAGTAAATACTTCACATCCTGGGAAACTCTGAAGCCTGAAAACATCCACCAACTAAAGCTAACTGAGGAGATGAAGAGGTAGTCGGTGTCCAAAGTGAAGCAATCGAAATGTCCTTTCAGGGGTTTTCCTCTGAGGTTCGGCCGTCTTAGGAGATGGTTTTATCAGGCACAGAAAGTTTTAAGTGGTTTTAGTAAGCAGGAGGTAATTAAAGGATTCCTCACAAATCCCTGTGGAGATAGACGAAGGCAGAGGAGGGGATTAATTACAAATCAGGGGAGGGAAAGAGGGAGGACACAGGAAGAGAAGAAGAAGAAGGGATTGATGTGGAGAAAAAAAGGCAAAATGTGTCATAAAGACAAATGTCAGAAACTGTTGAGGAAGCAAGAAGTGGAGGATTAAACATGATGAGATGGAAAAAAGGAGTCAAAGGATGGAAAAGAGATGAAACAGGATGAGAAGAGGAGGTGATAAAGGCACAGATAAGATGGTTTTAAAAGGTCAAAGAGCAGAGGGCAAAGTGAAAGAGATAAACAACTGTTCTGAAATGTAAATTCACAGCCTCACAAGTGCATGAAAACAAACAACAAAATTGAGCTATAACATTCAATTCAGTCTGAATCTTTGACTTTTGAGTTACAGTTACATGGTTTTCATTAGACATTAGTGACTCCAGCAGGACAACCCCACATCATGATGCTGCCACCACCGTGCTTCACATTATGATGCTGCCACCACCGTGCTTCACATCATGATGCTTCCACCACCGTGCTTCACATCATGATGCTGCCACCACCGTGCTTTACATCATGATGCTGCCACCACCGTGCTTCACATCATGATACTGCCACCACCGTGCTTCACATTATGATGCTGCCACCACCGTGCTTCACATCATGATGCTGCCACCACCGTGCTTTACATCATGATGCTGCCACCACCATGCTTCACATCATGATGCTGCCACCACCATGCTTCTTTTCATGATGCTGCCACCACCGTGCTTCACAGTGGGGCTGGAATGTTCAAGTGGATGCGCTGTGTTTGGTGCCCAACAGACATAGCATCCAATCAAACCAAATAATCTTCTTCCAGTTGACTTCAAAGTCTCCAACATGTCTTCTGGTAAACTCTAGTCCAGATTTAAAATGAGTTTTTTCTAACAGTGGCCACTCTCCACTAAAGGTTTGGTGAAAAACAGGGAACAGTTGCCTGCAACAACACATGTGCTGGCTTTTAATTTAGCTTTGGTGACAAGTGAATCTTATTTCTGTGATGGTATTGTTATTTTTAGTGCAAATATGTTATATATTACTATAAACACTGACTAAATGCTGTGTTAAGAAGCCCACAACAGGAGAAAGATTCCTTTTGTAGGTGATCAAAGTCAGTTGTTTTGCTGTCATTCTCTTTGTGTCCACTGATTCCTCCTCTGTGACAGTCAGCAACCACTTGTAAGTAATTATAGTCTTTATTGTTTTTTTTCTCGTATTGTAGCTTTCAGGCTGATTGGTTCGTTTCCTGCAGCTTCATTCTAAACAAAGCAAACAGTGCTTTCACAGCATTTACATCTATGACAGATTAGTTCTAAGCTTTTGTTTCCATTTCAATCCTCTTGTAGGCCACAAATAAAACTCTAATGAATTTAACCAAATAAATAGCACCTCGGATTAGGAGTTTATCAGAAGCTTTTCTAGGTTAAATATCGACTTTGAGGATCTCGCCGTACTTTCAATGAATCCCCCCGAGGCCACGTCTCTGAGTAAACAATAAAACAGGAGCAGCAGATATGAGAATAAACCAAAGGGTGTGTTGGCAGCACAAGATACTGCAGGATTGATCCCAAACATTTCACTCATTTACTGCCTGCTGATCCTTCCCTTGCTGCCTTTTCCCCAAGGAGATCTAAGAGGGATTATATTTTATCTCCACCTCAGACTTCAGACCCTGCAGGTTTATCGATCATCATCTGCATGTGAGGTTTTACTCCATTATTCACACTGTGTTTGCAGCCTCAGTCCTCTGAAGTTTATCGTATTGGATTCAAACTATTTTCTTTTTGCTGAGCTGCTGTTCATCATCGTGACATCGTTGTATCGGCCGGAGTCCCTTCATCGCTCACAGGGGAAGGTGGATTGATCCCTGCCTGCCAGGAATTCATTCAGTGCTTTACTTTACTTTATATGAGGAAATATTTCCATTAGTTAAAAAAAAAAGTTTAACTTAGAGAGACAACACTGTGTTGAAAAATCAGAATTAGAAGATTAAAAAGTCTAAAATGTCAATTAAAATCACAAATGTGAAATAAAATGTAAATAAAGTAAATTAAATGCATGAAATTCAGCATGAAAATCAAATAAATGAGTCAAAAATAAAAAAAATTACAAGTTAAAGTTTTTTTAAGTGTTTCAGAAAGTAAAAATAAGTAAAGTCAAAAATATGAGTCAAACAGTAAAACCTGTAACTCAATGTCAAATTAAAGTCAAAATTTTGTTTAAAAAACCATGTTAAGAATTCATAAAAGTAAAAATTCTACAATAAAATTTCAGAACTATGAGTTAAAGTCAAATATAAGATTTAACAATTGCAAATAGTCAGACATTTTACTTACCGATTCATAATACAAATTACAAGTAAGTTAAAAAAAAAAACAAAAAACGGTATAATGTCAAACAGATCAACTTCTGTACCACTGTGTCTGGGTTTAAGTAGTAGAACAGTGAGGCAACACTGCCACCATGAGGCCAAGCTGGAAACTACAGCTTTACCCTCATCCAGTTTACTTCAGTTGTTGCAGTTTTCAATCCACTCACTGCATCAAACACTAGATAATGCGTGGCCCCTACTCTAGTGGTAGAAGTTTGAATCTTTTAGAATGTGCCGAAATAATTAATGTTAAAATCAAAACTGTGAAATGGTGCTCTGTGGTTTCTGGAAGACACTCAAGGACATTTTAAAGTGTTGATTAGCACATTTCTGTATCAGAAGACGTCTCCATTTTAACACGCTTCCCTGGAGAGAGCTTCTCTTCCTTCACACAGGCCGACTTTTTATTATCCGAGGAGAGAGAATAGCGAGCAGGACGAGGTGGGAGGAGGAGGACGACAACCAAAGACTGACATGTGCTTTAATAAAACAACTCATAAGCACCATAAGAAGAAAGAAAGAGCTTGGTTCACTAAACCGAATCTCACACCCACATTCACACCCCCACAGGCAAACACGCAACATTCACTGTTAAATTAACAGATTTCAGTCACTTTCTTTCAGTTTACTTTAATTTCAGCTCCAACCTGCAGTGCAAGAACATATATTTAAATGCCTTCAGCCAGATTCATCACCGTCTGTGATCTACAAGTCTCAGCTTTAGTTTTTATGCAGCCTTGCAAATCATAATATCATGTATGTTGCCATTAGGTGAAGGTTTAATTTGGATACTGAGGTGGACACATCAAGTTAGGGGTGTGGGCTGAATCCACAGGAAAATGTCAGCATCTGCATGCTGATGTGCATTAATTTCTGTCTTTTCTAAAACAAGTTATGGTGACAAGTTCACGTATAATGGACCATGCTCCACATCATGATGCTGCCACCACCGTGCTTCACATCATGATGCTGCCACCACCATGCTACACATCATGATGCTGCCACCACCATGCTTTACATCATGATGCTGCCACCACCGTGCTTCACATCATGATGCTGCCACCACCGTGCTACACATCATGATGCTGCCACCACCATGCTTCACATCATGATGCTGCCACCACCATGCTTCACATCATGATGCTGCCACCGTCATGCTTCACATCATGATGCTGCCACCACCGTGCTTCACATCATGATGCTGCCACCACCATGCTACACACCATGATGCTGCCACCACCATGCTACACACCATGATGCTGCCACCACCATGCTCCACATCATGATGCTGCCACCACCATGCTCCACATCATGATGCTGCCACCACCATGCTCCACATCATGATGCTGCCACCACCATGCTCCACATCATGATGCTGCCACCACCATGCTTCACATCATGGTGCTGCTACCACCATGCTCCACATCATGATGCTGCCACCACCATGCTTCACATCATGATGCTGCCACCACCATGCTTCACATCATGGTGATGCTGACACCACTGTGTTTATTATCATTATTGTTATCATTTTAGATCTTTAATTGACAACATTTTGAAGAAATCTGTTTTCACTTTGAAATAAAAGAATCCTTTCTCGTAAAGTTTTTTCAATTCAATATTTTGTCTGTTTAATAGTTAAACATTACTTAAAATTAAATGATATTAAACAGACAAAATATTGAATTAGATAATTCAACAAGATACAATACATGTCAGTATGAAATTAAACAAAATTTTTAAAATACAAATATTACAAATTACAGATGAAATACTTTCCATCATTAAACATTTAAAAAAAAAATACAATTAAACAAGAACACTATTAAACGTTTTAAAAACTGCAAAACATTTAATTAGATCATTAAACCTTTAAAAAGACAAAACATTTAATTACAAAATTAAATGTTTAATTAGAAAATTACATCTTAAATTTCTTAATTAGATTATTAAACCTTTAAGAAGACAAAACATTTAATTAAAAAATTAAATGTTTTAATAGAAAATTACATCTTAAAGACAATAAAACTTCAAATAGGAATTAAACAGAAAATACAATGAAGCATTTAAAAAGAAAACTAAACATTAAAAGGTGGTATATGTATATATAAAATTGTATTTAATGTTTATCTCTATTAAACAGACAAAATATTGAATTAGATAATTCAACAAGATGCAATACATGTCATTATGAAATTAAACAAACTTTTTAAAATACAAATATTACAAATTACAGATTTTCCATCATTAAACATTTAAAAAATACAATTAAACAAGAAGAATATTAAACATTTTGTAAAAATGCAAAACATTTAAATAGATTATTAAACCTTTAAAAAGACAAAACATTTAATTAAAAAATTAAATGTTTAATTAGAAAATTACATCTTATATTTCTTAAATCTTTTTAATAATAAAACTTTTTAAAAGTTTTATTGTATAAATTTTTTTCCTTTGATTTTAATTGCTTTTTTTAATGTAGTTTATTTCTTTAATCTTCTTTTTCTGTCAAGATTTTAACCCCAACCTTAAAAATGAAATAAACCCTTAAATCACAATGAAAATACTTCTGTTGTCACAATCATGAGTTAGTCAGTTATTCAGTTTATCAATTCAACTTTATTTGTTTAGCACCTTTCACACAGATGACAAAACTAAACAAGCAAAGAGAAAAAAACTTTGCTGAAACTATGATTAAAACTCAAAAACATTAAAAAAAAAAAAAAAAAAAGATTTAACATGGTAATAAAATCTGTTGTGTCCAGGGGATGGAGGGAGTTTATTGAAGTCTTCTGGGGCTCACATGGTAAATCATTTAAAATATAAACTTGATATTCAGTCTAAGGAAACTGGAAACTGCAGAGCGACAGAAGAACCAACAATATCTCCTGTTTTCTCCTTTAATGAATCGACTCTTCTTGTGCTTTCAGACCAAAGAACTACAGACTCTTCACAACCTGCTCAAACTCTTGGTACAGGACCTCACCACACGGGTCAAGAAGGTTTCTGTCTCATTTCTACTCTGAAGCTCAACTTCTCCTGCTCAAACTGCTGACAAATGTTTCTGCTGCTCTAAAGTCTGGTCTCCAGAACTTCCTAAAAACTCTCAAAGTCTCTTCTGCTGCAGGTTGCTTTGTAGAACTGTTGCAGAAAACCTCAATAAACCACATGGAGGAGCCTCAAGATAGTCGTCCAGATAAAACCATACAAAAACCAAACTAACACAACCCAAACACTAAAGTCTCCTGCAGCCTACCAAAGAACCTCTGAGAACAGAGAATCAGGACAGGAACTCTTACCTTCTGGACAACCAACGCTGGTTCACAAACAAGAATATAGAATGTGTCTGACCAAAAACCTCTAAAGACTCACTACAGCCAAGATAAAGACACAACTCAGCTGCACCAAATCCACTAATCACTGCACACATTAGCACCATGTGCTACCTGTAGCTAAAGAACCTCATTTACCAAGACAACTATCCAGTACAAAGCCCTAAAACACACCAAGAACACATTAAAGACGATTTTACTGCTGGAAGCTGCAAACCAACGCCTAAAGAACAAACTAAAGCAACGGAACCAAACCCAGTTCAGTGGTGAACAGAAGCAGAGGAAATGTTTGTCTGCAGCTAAACAAAGCAGGAAGACACTGAGCTGCTCAGGTGTTCCTGATAACACCAAGCAGCCACCTGGACAGCCAATAGGAACACAGCTTCCTGGAAGTCCAGAGGGCTGGGTTAGTGAAGGAAATTTAGTTTAAAGTTGAAGCAGAAAGTTAACAAAGAAAGTTGAAAACCACCTTCTGATCCCTGAAATCTCTGAGTTTTCACACAAAGAACACCTGAACATGTCAAACTGGTTCCATAGTAGAACCATCATTGTAAAAACGTCATAGTATGGTGTGTTGCTCAAAAAACATTAGGACCCGGCTGTCAGGGAACAAACACGTAAGAAACATGAGAACAGAGAGAACCCAAACAGTAGGTCACAGTTTATCATCACCCAGTCATCTCCTGAAGTCCATATGGTGAGAGACATCAGTATCTGGTTGTTAATTTACCAGAGGATGCTTATAATCATGCTGATGTGGTCTGTACTCTACAGTATTTTAGTGACTCAATAAATGCCTAAGTTGTTTTTTTAAAAATGCTTTTTAGTTTTTAATAAACATTTAACGGCCTATATGTGATCAATAAATGGCCTTTGCCGATCTTAAGAAGAACTCACTCAGAACTCTATGTTAACAGTACTAAATAAATCAATAAATACATGCATGCACACAAGCCCAGTTTTATCAAAAGTAGCTGTCTTTCAAGCTACAGGAATAACATTGGTGTCTATGGAGTGAACAGGGTCCGTCTGCAATTTGCAAAACCGCTGCAACAGTAAAGAGAGACAAATATTCAATAACTTCACTCTTATACATTGTAGTGTCACTAAAATCACTGCAGCCTTCAACTGGCTCCTGTTGACAAAGTGTTTTAACAGAAATGTAAATGCTGTAATTTGATTCTTTTAATGAACCATGTAACTTGAATGGATGTGATGCTGGTGTGACCACAGTGCACACGTCTGATGTTGCTCACAGTGGTCCAAGGAACGCTCAGGGAGTTTGTGTGTTTGCTCAGACTCAGGAAAAATTACAGGGAACATTGCTCCTAACCACCATGTTCGACTCTTACCATGGACTTTGTTGCTCTTTATCTCACCTGTTCTGCATGAAAAGACCTGTGATTGGCTAAATTCTCTCATCATGAGGAGCGGGGTCTAGTTTCATCTCAAACCAGCTGAACTGTAGGGTGTAATTTAACCTGGCAGCTTCTATTTCTTTCTATTCTCATACTGTTTCAAAAAATAACCAAATCTGAGCTCATAAAATGCAAGATTCTGGTGTTGAATAACTCAGATTCAATTTAAAATCGCCCAATCAGACTATGATGCTGCCTCCACTGTGCTTCACATGGATTATGGTGTCAGTTATTTTAAATGTGACTTCAAAGAGGATTTAAGTTTCAGGAGGTCTTTTAAACTTTAAGGTAGACAGTTACTCACATTCACTCCACTCTGGATTATTTCCACCAGCAGGCTATTTAGCAAATAATGAGCAGCAATATCTTACCACTTGTTAGCAAAATGACCAGAACAAGAGTGTAGAGGGGCAGAGTGGTTCTTTAGTTGAATACTGTTAGTCTTGTTGAATATTTTTGACTCATTGATTCTGTTTCTGACTGAGTTTTGTCGAGGTTAGAGTCTCCGTTTCTGTCTACAGCTCTGAAATATCAGTAAACTGCGCTGTCTATTGTTAAAAGCATGGCGCTGACCGTGGTGCTGAAAAAGCAGATTTGTAATTCTGCCTTTTCCTTTCAGTCCTGCTCTACTTTTAGCTTCCTCCTGTATCGATGATGTTCTGTTCTATATATGATGCTGAAACTCTGCGTTTCCTCTACTACTTTCCTGCCAAATACAACTAACTGAATGTGGACCTCAAGCCAAAGTAAGTATTTAAACCTCAACACAGACACACGAGGCTAAGATAAGTTGATTATATTTGTAACGCTGTTGCTTTTATTGTTATTTATGTAGACAGATTGTCAACACAAACAACCAGATGTCACTGTGATCGATGTGTTTCTAATAAATCTCCTGATTTAAACGCTCCCCCTGCTGGATTTTTTTTTGTCTCATCGTCTAGAAACACACCGAACGTCGTCCCCGCTGTGTCTTACAACCAGATTACATTAATCCAGCCGTCTTTAGTCCCTGTTTACCCACAATTCATAGCCACTGGGTCTTTTCAGCGGTGTCCGGATGAATAATGATGCTGTGAAATCCATCAGGGCCACACGCTGGTTGATAAACTGCAGCAATGCTTCATACGAACCCACTGAATGTGGCGCATGTTAGTGCAGGAAGAAACAAACACAGGGTGGTGGAAAAGAATGAAAAGGTCCCACATTGTGCAGCTTTTTAACAGGTAATTAAACTACTTTCACAGGTAGACATCTAGCTAACAGCATGATGTCCTAAAAACTCAAGGTGCAGCCTTTCTTATGTTCAAATGGAGAGTCACAATTGATTGCAAAACTGCAGCAAAAGCACAAATTGCAAACAGAAATCTGAAAATAACCAACAGATAACATACATTAACAGAATGCTGAGCTAACAGGTCACTAACTTCCAGGGCACAGCAACTATATTTGCTTTCTTGTAGCTGGAAAACGGCAAACAAATAAAATACTTACTGATAAGTTCTTTCTAAAGCAGCAAAAAGATAAAGAAAACACAACCGTTGCTCTAACAGTAAAGAACCAGTAGGGGGCACTGTAGAACATTAACTCTGCTGTACAGTATTATATGCAGTGCAGAGCAAAGTTTCAGCTCATAACACCACACTGATCATGATTCTACCATGCTGATGATCTAAAAGTTCCAAGACTTTGCTCATAAAACTGCTAAATGAAGTCGACTACTTCCTTCCAGTGCACCACTGGTTTTTACAGCATTTACAGTAGAACTCGGGGTGAAATCGTGATGCACAACAACATGAACGTTCATTTACAAAACTCTCATTGGGAAAACCACATTCTGTCTGCAGCCACTTCTTAATGTTTACAACACAAATCGCCATCTACGCTCCAGTAGCTTCATCAATCTTTTCACCTCTGAAGCCTGTACTTCTTTCGGCTGCTCCTCATTTCTGTTTTCCTGAAGCTCAGCTCATTCATTCTGCTCTCCTCATTTAAAAATTCTCTTGGTCGGGGCGTCATTGTAAAGGGGAACTGGTTCTCCATTGATCTGTCTGGTTAAATAAAGGTTAAATAAATAAACAAATTACTGTTGAGTAAATAAAACAGGCATGTTCTGTGTGTTCCTCTGATGCGATTTGCTTTTGGAAACTGCAGCTCTTCCACTGTTTGTTCTGTTGATGGTAGCCGCAGACCCACCTCTCCTCTGCAGTGGCCATCCTACGCGTTTTCCTTCCAAATAACAGCATTTCATTCTAGTTGATTTAAATGCAGAACAGAATGTATGATTTTACAGTCAAAAATACAGATTTCTGATGTGGATGTTATACTTTTTATTGTGATTTCACAAAAGATGGAAAATCTGTTAAACAATGCAAAACACTTACGCACAAAGAGAAGCTTGTTTTACATCATTTCATTGTTCTTTTACAGATTATATATTCTGCTGACACCATGTGTTGGAAAGAGGGGAAAAGGCTGTTTTCTAAAAAACACCCAAATGTGACTTTTTTTCAGTCTGAATCTCACCATCAAATCTGAGCATCCAAGCTGAAAAACGTCCTTCTATAGAAGATTTAAACCTCATTCCTTTGTAAAATGAGGAAATCGGGCACATTTGAATTTGACTTTAGCGCAAAGTCCTTCGTCAGATTCGTCCCAATCAGATCAACAAACAACTTTTTTTCTCTGCCTGCATAAAAACATCAACTTTGGATCCTAACAAAAGGGCTGGATTGTGTTTCCATAACCGTTGGTTCACCTCCTCTCTTAAAAGCACCTTTTTTCTTGTTGTTGTTGTTGCTGTGGGTAAACATTCAGTCGCACCTCTCAAAGCGTAAATCCTGACAAGTGCTTTCCACTCCGGTGAGTGAAGCGACTCAGTCTGGCTTGGATGTTAAAGGTTTGTGTTGCACATCTCTGGTCTGGAGGAAACATGTCAGCATGAGGGGAATCGAGCCAAACACCCAGAAAAGGAAGTCTGAGAGGCAGGAGACGGGACAGCAGGGATGAGTGTAAGCTGAGAGGACGACGTCACAACAGCACATTAGATGCAGCTCTGCTGACAGCTTTAATTTCCCTCCGTCGGCTCCGGATGAGGTTTAAATTACAGGGGAGTTTGCTGAAAAACAAACAGGAGGTAATGTTGGCTGTAATAATCGCTCAGGAAGGGATGAAAAATGACTCACATAAGCTCTGGACCTGCTCTAAAGCCACCAACCACAACAAATAACACTAAAAATAACCACTAGAGAGATAAATCCGAATCCAAATGAGGCTCAAGATGCACAGAAAAGATGAAACGAGGTAAACGAAGAGACCTGAGATGCTGTCGCTGACCTCGTTGAACCTGCTGCCATCAGCAACAGGAAGCAGGAATCTGGATCACAACAGCAGCAACCACTGACTTCTTGTCTGATTTTAAGATTTTACCGTTTGGTTTTACACTTTAAATGGGTTATACAGAAGAACTTCAAGGTTGACCGATCACACACTACAAAAATAGAGCCCATTAAGTCTTTTAAATCTCCTGAATAGTTTACCTTTTTATGTAAAAAACACTGAGTCTTGAAACTTCTAAGTCGCTGCTGAGGAGACATTTGATTCAAGTAGATCTCAACACAAACACGTCATCTTTTACTGCATTACTGCTATTTTATTGCCTTTAATTCAGATTTACCTTTCAGTCATTTCAGTGTTTTGTTTATTATTTTATTTTCTTTGTACACCATTTTGGCTCAACTCTTGTAGTTTTATCCAAAAAAAACTATTATATGAATAATAAATACATGTATTTTTGTTTTAAAAACTGTGAAATAGCTGTAAGATAATTAATAACATTTAACTGAGTTAAATTTTAACTATATTTTTACTGATTTAATAAAAGAGAAAAATGTGTAGTTTTATGATCAAACAACATAAATGAATGAATTAAACTGGTAAAAATACTGATTTTTAATGGGGACACAATATTATCTACATTATTTGGACAGTTATCATGTAAATTAGGACTTTTATTCAATGATTTGACTCGATGTTATGTGTAATGTAACAAAATGAGCAAAGATTTTTCATATACCTGTACAATTTTTAAAAATATTTTTAATGATTTAAATACAGAGAAAATTGTGTAATTTTATGGCCAACAACATAAATGAATGAATTAAACTGGTAAAAATACAAATTTTTGATGGGGACATTAATTTACATAATATTTTCTAGAATTTAATAAATCAGGAAAATAATAGTTTAAAAGTTATTTACCATTTTTGTTGCCAATACTTGATTTTGACCAAAACTATGGTTTCTGCTGAAAGAATTTTTCTTTCAAATAATGACTAACGTTTGTAAAAATAAATAAATAAATAAATAAATAAATAAAAAAATTAATAAATTACTTAATTAAATAAAAACATTTAAATTATATTTTAGCTGATTTCAAACACTAAACTAATGTATTTTCTACTACATTATTATTTGTATAAACACAGATTTGTGGTTATTTTGCGGTTAGTGTAATTTCTTTTCAGTGATTGGACTCGATATTCTGTGTAATCGCAGCCCGTTGCTGCATGTCTTCCCTTCACTCTTCTCCCTCGTTTCCTGTCTGTCTCCACTGCACCTATAAAATAAAGCCGAAAAGGCAAAAAAAAAACTAAAAAAAAAAAAAAAAACAAGCAAAGATTTACCATTTTTCAATCCTTCGTACATATATTTTTTATATATATATCTGTAATTTTCAAAAATATTTGTTGATTTAAATACATTTACATGCAGAGAAAATTGTGTAATTTTATGGTCAAACAACATAAATGAATGAACTGAACTGGTAGAAATACAGATTTTTGATGAGGATACAATATCATTTAGAATTTAATAAATGAGGGAAAATAACAGTTTAAAAATTATTGACAATTTTTGTCTAAATTACAGTTTCTGCTAAAAGAATTTTTCTTTCAAACAATGGCAATTATTTGCAAAATAATTATAATTTAGCTGATTTATAACACTAAAATTGTGTATTTGCTCCTAAATTATTATTTTTAAAAATACATATTTTTGGTTATTTTGATGGTTAACATGTAATTTTTTTCAGTGGTTTGACTCAATATTATGTGTAATTTAACAAAATGAGCAAAGATTTACCATTTTTCAACCTTTCATATGTGCATTTTTCATATATCTGTAAATTTTCTAAATATTTGCTGATTTAAATACATTTGAATACAGAGAAAATAATGTCATTTTGTGGTGAAACAACATAAAAGAATGAATTACCATTTGTAAAAATACAGGTTTTTCATGCATTTTAAAACCAGTTAGAAGGTCATTGAGTGTGTAAAGCATCATGGTAATGGTAACAACAACAACAAAAATCAGTCTAACAATGCAGAGATGCAACAAAAGTGAAACTTCTTGCTGCAGTCAAATCCCCTTAATTCATACATTTCATTTGCATAATGACCAGAGTCACATAAATCAGGCTTTAAATCTAGTTTTAACAGTGCGTGCAGACAGTCATGAGATGTGATGCTTGTGGGGAGAATTCAGCGTCTCTTTTGGGCAGCGACAGATTAAGATGTTGATAAGATTAAAGCGTGAGAGAACAAGTGCAAGATGTGAGATTTGTTTTAAACTGAAGATACCATCAAAACCAATAGAGCACATGGAGGACATCAGGAGATAAAACAAGAAAAGATACAGCATGTTTCTTTTTGTTCCTGCTGCATCATCCACTGAGAGATTATTAACAATTCAGGTTTTCAGATATCACCATGAAGTGTATATTTACTCTAAAATATCCATTATACTTCTACATTTCAAAACTCATGGCTCCAAAGTTGGCTGCACAGTGGTGTAGAGGTTAGCACTTTGCAGCGAGAAGATCCCTGGTTCATGTCCAAGCCTTCCCAGGATCTTTCTGCATGGAGTTTGCGTGTTCTCCCTGTGCATGCTGAGGTTAACTGATCATTCTAAATTGCCAGTAAGTGTGAATGTGAGAGTGATTGTTTGTCTGTATATGTAGCCCTGCGACAGACTGGCGACCTGTCTAGGGTGTCCCCTGCCTTCGCCCGAGTCAGCTGGGATAGGCTCCAGCACCCCCATCTTGAGCCCTTTTACCCCAAGAACACCAAACCTACCATCATGCATGGTGGTGGCAGTATTATGCTCCGGGGCTTTACACAACAAGCGACCAAAAAGAGGCAAAAAACAACCAAACTCAGGCACTCAACTAAAAGAAAGAGACACAAAACAACCAAAATCAAGCACAAAAGCACCAAAATTATCAAACACAAATTGCAAAACTAGAAGGAATCCACAGATTTCCTGCTTTCCAACACTCCTTAAACGTATCCTGTACAGCAGGGCTATTCAATTAAAAATTGACTGGGGCCGGATTTTCAGACTAAGAACATGAGCTGGGCCGGACGTTTTTAGCAGACACTGAGCAAAGTTAACCATTTAAATTAAACACCAACAGATAAGATAACAAACACACTGGATGTTTATTAACGTATTGCCACATCCAAAAGGACAGAAACACAATAGAAGAGCAGTACTTAAACTAAACCTGTGCTGAAATACTGCTTCTTTAAATTTTACATTTCAAACACACAACTTCAACACATTTTGATAGGTAAATATAAGCACAGGTTAAGGTGCATATGAACATAAAAACTAAGTGCCGATTAGAAACACCATCTTTTGTTTTGGTCACATCTCAAAGTGCATTAAAAAGTAACTTGCTTAACAGTAACTTTTCAGAACTTGAGACATTTTTCTTCTTTTGAAATAACAAAAAACAGAGTTTGTCCCTGTCCATATTTGGTCTCATCTGAGACAGTCACATCTTTAGTGCATATAATCAAAAAAATAAACAGTGGGCGCAGTGATAGTTACTATCCCTTTAAAACGAAATAAAGCTGACATCAAAGTGCATAATAAAGTGATACTAAGTGAAATAACTGTCAAAACAAAATGTCTTTATTAAATATTAAACTTCTAATACGTGAACAGAAAATAGTCACATAAATACATAAAACTACCTTTAGTGTCTGCTACAGCACGCTGCTTTGTTGCACTTACCATTTCTCGAAGACATCTGTGGCGAGAACATCAACCCTGCGAATGTGTTGACGTGTCAGAGAGGGGTACCTGTTTGATAGCAGATGTCACACTCGTCTTAACTTTATCGTCCGTTAAAACTTCATCCACGACAGCCAACATGCAGTCCTTCACAGTTTCTGAGTCTGTGAACGGCCTCTTTTTCGTGGCCC
The DNA here is from genome assembly GCA_027123335.1 of Amphiprion clarkii. Lineage (NCBI taxonomy): Eukaryota > Metazoa > Chordata > Actinopteri > Pomacentridae > Amphiprion > Amphiprion clarkii. The sequence goes on from CM049576.1 coordinate 3,878,833, forward strand.
TTTCCTGAGCTGTGCAAGTCCGCTTCATTGTAGTACAGCTCCGGTTGTAAGATGCAGTCAAACTCTGAATTATAGCCGCTCTCTCATGACATCCCTCGGGAAAGTTTGTCCGAAACGCGGCATGTTTTTCCAATGTGGTGTCTTTGGACATTATAATCTTTAAGCGCTGCAAAACACTCGTTGCAGAGTAAACGCATTGGTTTGGCGTTCGGACTTGGTGGTAAATAAACAAATACTTGTCAGTCCACGCAGGATTAAACCGACGGTTTTCCTCGCCGATTTGTCGTTTCAGGACAGAAAAAGACATGCTGCTATTTTCGCCTGTATAGAACTGCTAATGTTAACTTTTCAAACGCGTCTCCTCAACGCAATGCATTGTGGGTTAGTTGCTGGGTTACGGTATGTGTTGCATTCAATGTTTGCAATAATGTTGGAATTTTTGTAAGAACTTGTCAGTGTTACTGAAAGATGTTTTTCTGTCTCGGACCCAAGTCCCAATCACTTGGCAGTTGCTTTAGGGCCACTCGAGGGTTGCTTTCGGGCCGCTTTCGGGCCGCATGTGGCCCGCGGGCCGCTAATTGAATAGGGCTGCTGTACAGTTTGCTGCTGATCGCGTGGACAAAGAAAAGGCCTTCTGGAGGAAAGTTCTGTTGACTCTAGTTGATCCTGACAATAAAAACAATCAGCGCAGCATCTAAAGCATAACAGGCAGTTCTTTAAATGTCCACAAATGAGTGAAGAAGGATGTTCAACAAGCATCTGTATGTTATTTTTAAGTGGTTTAACAGTACAAAATATGCAGATTCGTGGGAAAGCAGAACTCGCATGTCACAAATATCGAGAAGAAATCTGCAGCAAACTGCAGCAGCGAGGGATGAAGGTTGTAGGATCTGAACATGTGTTCTATAAAACTGTGTTCAGCAGGTCTGAGATTGGAGCCAATTAGCTTCTCTTTCTGTCATGTGCAGAGCGGCATCGTGACGCGACGCTTCATCTAACAGCACTTTGATCTGAGGGCGTCTGGAGGTGGAAAATGTCCCGCAGGATGCAAATCAAACAAAGCATCGCGGTGTTCCTTAATGTGAACTCGTCACTCGGCGTCAGGCTTCATTAGCTGGCAGGTTAACTGAGGTACAGCAGCTTTCATTTGGGCTGTTTGTTCACTCAGTGCACTGTAAAAAAAAAAAAACCACTATTTTTACAATAATAATCTGTGGTTGCCAGAACACCACCGTAAAATTACAGTAAAACATTTTCTTCATTTACAATAAAGAAATGTGTTGATACTGTTAATTTTCATATTTCACTGTAAAAAAAACTGTTTTAACTTTTAAAAAAAGTTTGTTTTACTTAAAAATTTACATGTAAATACCTTTACAATAAAATTTTGTGTGACCTGTTTTAAATATTACAGCATTTTTCCATTTTTTCAGACCAATAGTTGGTGTATTTAACATTTAATAAATGTATTTTTAGCAATGACTATTAAATACAAATGCAAAAATTGTTGTTGCAGCTGTTATCAATATTAGTGCACAGCACACCAATTTGACCACTACAAACTGTAATTTTTACATGAAATAAATGCAAAAATGTTACTTGTTATTAAAAATTAAAGTATGTTTCTGTTATCAGCACAACAATGTGTACATTTAACTGTGAAAAAAAATATTATTTCCAAGAAATAAATGCAAATATTAAAGTATTGATATTCTACACAGTAGGGAAATATAATTGTTCAAGAGAAAGGCTTTTTTAAAAAATACAGTTTTCTCCTCATTATCTTGTCATGGTGATTTTCTGTTATATAAATTGTGTCAAACTGTTTCAGAGTTTACAGATTTTTACTGTCATGGTTTGACAGTTTTTCACTGTTAAACTTACAAAAAAAATTACAGTTACCACGGCACTTTCTACCAAAAAGAAAGCAAGGCAGAATAATGCAAGTGAAACTGGGTCTCCCAGCACAGCACAAGACAAGCCAGCAACACATCAGAGGGATGCTAAACCATTGCTTGAAAAGATACTGGGAGAATCAGACTCAAGCACCAGTGATGAAGAGGATGAGGACCAGAAGAAGGTCTTGATGTACTTTGGAGAGCATCCTCTATCCAAGAAGGAGAATCCACTGTCATGGTGGAAAGAGAAGACAGTCCAACACTGTCAAAGCTAGCAAAGTCCTTCCTGTGTATCCCGGCAACACCTACACCATCAGAGCGACTGTTTTCTGCAGCAGGGAACATTGCATCGAAGTGCAGGCCGAGCCTCAGTTCTGAGCATGTTGATATGCTTGTTTTCCTTCATTAGCACACACACAGAGAGACATCTAATTTTCATTATTTTGCCTCAGTTTTATTTTATTTTTTTATTTATACTTTCTTAAAAAGTAATGTGAAATTACTGTTACTATTTTTTGTTTATTTTTGCACTTTAGAAGAAACAAGAAGAGTGTAATATGGCAGTAAGTTTAAGTTTTTGTCATCTTTAAAATCCAGAATATGCCAATGACACTTTAGTGCAGTGCAATTATGCCACCAAAGTTTGCCAATAAAAATGTTCATTTTAAGAGGAATTGAATTGGTTGTTAATTTAACTGAGTTAAATTAACAACCATTTCCTCTGTCATGTATTGCTGTTAAATTAAACTCAAGTAAATTAAAGAAATTGAACCTTTTTTTTTAATCTGATTACTTGATTAATCGTCAGAATAATCGATAGAATACTCGATTACTAAAATAATCGATAGCTGCAGCCCTAATCACAAAGACTCACAAAGACCCTAAAAACACCGTTTTTCTGACACTTTTCAAAGATAGTGATGCCAAAAACATGCGAGGACATTACAGAATATGATGGATCACTGAAGACTCATCTACCCAAGAGTATATAAGGTAGTTAAACTAACGTCCACAGCAGTAAAATGCAGCATCTAAATGAATGCAGCAGTAATGTTTTTCAAAAACATCATGAAGTCAGTTTTGCTTATAGATGCTTTAATAAATTTTTGAATGCAGAACTTTTACTAATAGTAAACTTTTTCTTTAAGATCTGAAGCAACCAGCAGCTGCCTTTGTTGAATGTTCCAACAAGAACTCTCAGGTCTTCCACTGCTTTTCTGTGTGGACGTTAGTCACATGAAAACTGATGGCTTTCTGGTTTTTATGGCCTCAAACTGTGGAGAAACCTCCATGTGGACCTGAGAACAGCAAAAAATTTGGCATTTTTTCTAAAACATCCATCTTTTTTTCTGTTCTTGGCAGCTGCTTCATTCTAGTTTGAAACTTTGCAGGTCTCAGATAATAAGTTTCCTCTGAGGAAAACTCCACAAGATTCCCAAACTTTCATGTTTGCATCGTAGTCTTACAACAATAATTGAAGATCCGAGACATTTGGTTGACATTTATTAGCTTAAATCATAGAGAGCTTACAATTAAATCACCTAACTGCATGAGAAATGTGTTTAAAATGAGAGAAAGTCACTATTACTGAAGAGGAATTAGAGGATCAATGCACAAAACTGATTGTATTTCAGGTAAAGGGGTGAATTTATGGAATAACTGCAGTGATTTATTAAAAACAAGCTCACTTCAGAATAAAACAAATGTTTTAAAGTAATTAATGGAACAGATATTAGCAATTGTGCAAAAAAAAAAAAATAACAACATAGGTTTCTGTAACAGAAACACCATGAACCATCTCAGGTTACACCATTTTCAGACTTTATTTTTAAATGTTGATATTGTTCAGGATGGTTTTATACTTTTCAACTGCAATGGTATTTTTCTTCTTGCTTACAAATATTACTTGATAAATGTAATTCATTATTTTCAGAGGCATTCCCATCTTTGCAGTACAGTACATATATCACTCCATCTATCAGTCCTTCCACAGCTTCACATGTATACAGAAGTTATACAGTGATATCAAGCAGCAGGAGTTTCAACAAGAACAGTTGTACAATTATTAGTTTTATTTTTAATTTCATAATTCCATTCTCACCAGTAAGACCTGGATTTCATGTCAGGTTTGGTTTCATATTGACACAGTTTAATTTAGGTGTCTGTGACTCTAAACTACACGTTATATACATGAAACATTATACTAGAAATTAATTAATATAGTCATCATTTAGACTGTGTATTTTTTTTTTCTTTTTTTGTTAGTTATTGATCTCTGCTGGAGCCACTCCCTACCAAACACCATCAGTGCTACCAAAAGCGGACTTTTGGTAAATGTCTGGTTAAAAAGCTTTCATTTGTCCTGCTACTGTACTGCATTAACTCTTTACGTATGTCACTGATCGCCTCCATGTTTTTCAGACATGTCAGTAATCCTGGCACAGTCTGGTGGTAGAGAACACTGACATTGAAGACGACGTTGCTAAAGGTTTCCGACCACCTTTTTGCAGCAGTTGAGTAGTCCACGTCTCGGGTGTGGTGCATCAGGATCAGAATAACTCGTTCTTCACCTGCAGAATAAAGCAGAAGGATGAGCAGGAACTTCTGAACAGGATGAATTCACAGAGGAGGGGACTATCCTCCTTGAAACTAGGCCTTTCTGAAACATTGTATTCTGCCTGGAGCACAGTCCAAAGCTTGTGTTTACATTAAGCCATCTAAGTTCAAAATGCTGCCTTGATACGAAAAATTCAATCTGCAACAGAAATGAAACACAACAATGCTGTATGTGTCTTAGCTAAAGTACTACCAGGCAGCCTCTTCAGTGGATGTGCCATGCCATTCTACAAATGGTTTGATCATGTTGCATTTTAACGGCAGATACAGCCTGACCTCCAGTGTAATAAAATCAATATTTCACAGTCAAATCAACTAAAACCACATGAATGACAAGTGATATTTCAAATACTGAGCTGCAGTTTTACATGAAACTCTGCAGCCTGGAGAGACCAACAGAGAGAAAACAGAAATCTACAAATTCATCTGACTCAGTGAGGACATAATCTGTATGTTTATTCTTAGATATACAGTCAAACTTTAATATAACTGACAACTGAAAGAGAAATGACAAGAAATGCAACATTATGTGACCAAGCAGTTTTCTTTGTTTTACCTGACACCTTAGTCATGGCCAACTCCACATCTGAGCGAACACGAGAATTGATTGGACAGAAGAGAATGATGATGTCACATCCCTGCCGGTCCGTCATCTTCACCTGCAGCTCCTTACAGTTCAGGTGTTTCAGCAGAGCTTCGTCGGCTCCAAACGTTTTTCCTGTCAGGATTTTGTGGATCTTAACTGTCCCTGCATCCAACAGAAAGTAAAGAAGATGAACAAACTGATCAGAGCACAAAAATGGAATCACTGCATTTCACTCACCTGCATGACTGGACGATGTCTTGCTGCTTTCTGCTGACAAACCAAAATCAACAGAATGATTTAGTTTTAGTAGGTAGACACAGTATTACACACTGATGGATGTACAGTACACACATGCAGAAGAATGTCGTATAATACAGCTGGAACTGCCTGAACTAAAAGTCATGTGAACATCTAGTCACTGTTGAACACACCTGAGTCAGACTCTTTGAAGGCTTTTCCCAAAGTTCTGAAGAACTCCTTGATATTGGGGTCGTTGTCTCGGACAGGATAGTACTTCCGCAAAGTCTCAGCAGCTACGAAGAAAGAACACAACAATGTGTTGTGGCAGCTTCACATAGTGTCGTTTTTGGCTGTCTGACATGAAAGATGACAATCGTGAGAAAAACATGGTAAATATTTAGTGATCAGTGCAAAACAGTGATCTTGGATTACAGCAGTTTACTGATTTGGAGCTTTGGTGATCAAAATTTAGACAGTGTCACATATTTATGATCAGATTCTCTCCTCTGCTGCTTCATTCATAATCTCCAAAACCACAAATCAGAATTTCATGTGAAAAGACAAAACATACTGGTTGGTGCAACTTGTTGGATGTGCCATTTCTGAAAAAATATTCACGGGGAAAAACAACAACATGCAAACAGCTCAAACTGATGGATGCAAAAGCCAAAGAACTTTGTGTGACTTTGGCATTAAATGGAGGAATGAAATGAAGGAATAACCAAGACTTTATTAGACTCGTCTTGCACAATACAGATGGGGATTGATTCCCTCAGTCTAAAGGCAACTTATGACTCTTCAAGTTCTCAGATTCCCATTTCATTCACATTTATTGTAAGATTTGAAAATTATTATCACTGTTAATTAGAAATTATTTCTAAAAAGTTGACATACCATTGTACAGTTCAGGTGGAACTTTCAGTGACATCAGCTCCTGAAAGTGAAAACACAGACAACATGTAAAGCTTCGGTAGCCATTGTTGTTGCAATCATAAAATTTATCATGCTTGACTTGTTTTTGGCAGCGAGTTCATATATACTGTTGTGAAAAAAAATTTCCATAAACATGTAAAGACCATATGTATCACGGCAGTCTTGAGTTTCTAATCACTCTTATACCTATATCTTCTATGATGGAATCATTGACACCAATGTGTCTCATTGTCACAAAAACATTCAGGCTTTTGGGGTTTAAGTCAGGACTTTGGGGAAACCAGTCTAAAACCTTCATTCTAGCCTGATGGAACCATTTCTTCACCATGTCTGATGTGTGTTTGGGCTCATTGTCTTGTTGAAACATCCAACTGTGTCCAAGATCAACCTTCTGCTGATGGTTTTAGGTTTCCCTGAAGAATGTGGAGGTAATCCTCCTACTTCATTTTTCCATTTACTTCGTGTAAAGCTCCAATTCCACAGAGCATGATACTGCCACCACCATGCTTGATGATAGGTTTGGTGTTCTTGGGGTTAAAGGCCTCACCTTCTCTCCGCCAAACAAATTTCTGCTCAGTTTTTCTTCCATCTGACCACAGAACTTTCCTCCAGAAGGCCTTTTCTTTGTCCGTGTGATCAGCAGCAGACTTGAGTGGAGCTTTAAGGTTCTGCTTCTAGAGGAAGAACTTCCTTCTTCATGAAGTCTCTCAGCTCATGTTGATGTAAAACCAGTGGACACTGACAGCTGTGTTCCAGCAGCTAATCATTCATTCAGACCTGCTTTTTGATCATTCTTATTTGACTCTTGACCATCCTGACCAATTGTCTCTCAGCAGCAGGTGATAGTTTGTGCTTTCTTCCTGATGGTGGCAGTAACACAACTGCACCATGGACTTTATGCATACAAACAGATGATATTGGGATCTGTAGCTGCTTTGAAATAGCCCTAAGTGACTTTTTGACTTGTTGAAGTCAATTATTTTCTTTTCCAGATCTTTACTGAGCTCCTCAGTCTTTCCCATTGTAGTGTTTGTGGCTGAGTCTAATGAGTGGATTAACTGGGCTCTAATTAAACTGGAGTCAGCAGCTGTAGTCAATGGTAATCACACATGAGAAGTAAAGAGGTCATGCCAGTAAGAACATTTGGTAAACACAACTTTGTATTCACCAAAACAAATCATTCCAGTTGCTGTGTGTATATTTATGACCCAGTAAATTTGGTCATATTTTCAGAAAACCTTTAATAAATCTACGAAGGAACCAAAATCCATGATTATTTTTGTTGGGACAAACTGTGATTCCATCATAGAAAGTTCAGAGTGAAAAGAGTCATTGGAAACTCAACACTGACGTGATATATGTGGTCTTAGGAAGTGTTTACAAATTTTGGTTCAGGACAATAGCACACACAAATACATTCTGCTACTTCTCTTTCCATTGAGGGACACATGCTGAAGATGTAAAAGGAGTACAAATACCTTAACAGATGCTGGGACAGGAACCTGGTCTGAATCAGGAACTCTGTAGCTCTCTACAGGATGGTCGGGTCTACGACTGCATGGGGCAACTTGCTGAGGGTCCATACTAGGGTCCAGAACGGTTTGTTTCTCCTTTGAAGCCTCTATTTCGTTACCGTCTGGGGCACCATTCACAGGAAGATTTCCACAGCTGCTTTCTTTTTCTGTGCTGTTGTCAACACCCTGAGGATGGATGACATCAAAAGACTCAGTAAACTTTTCGGTTCTTGAAGACGTCTCACCTCTCATCCAGGAGGCTTCTTCAGTTCTGAAGCCTTAAACAACTCATAGACATCTGAAATTTAAGACTGTCTACACACTGCTATTTGAAAGAAGCCAAAATGGTTGAAAATCACATGTTTAATCGACAACAAAGCTTGTTCTATTATCCATCGTGAAAAGCCCTCTTCTTAATAATCAACTAAAGCTGTCAGATGAATGTAAGGAAGTAAAAAGGACAAAAATTCCTCCTGAAATGTATGAAATAAAGAATAAAGTAGCCTAAATATGTGTGTTTGTGGTATACTGCAGTACTTCATTGAAGTAGTGTTTGAGTAAATGTTACTTAATTTCCACCATTTTTAACGGTGATTTTAAACTTTCCAGGCCACTGTAGTCCACAGTGTTGCCCTCTCGCTGCTTATATTTTGATGTAGTGTTTGTGTTAGCCTTGGTTCTATGAACACATTATGGTCTACTAACCTGTGGGACTGTTGATGACTGTCCAGAGGAGGCTTGGTCACCTGGGGAAACAGGTGTGGTGTTAGAGCAGCAGAATGGGAGGTCTGGGTTGTAAAACTGATTTTATTTTGGTCCATGCTGGACCATTAGAGAGGCTGATAATCACTTTCCCAGAGTAAAAGTTTTATTTCATATTTTTTCAATGGCTTGCAGAGCCATAGCATTGTGTTGGGTTCTAGAAAGATGACGTTCATGATGAAGAAATTCTAGAAGAACATGTTTAGTCCTCTTTTTTAATATGTTCCAATGAAATGAAAGGTTAGAAAGTAATTCCGACCAAAAAAAAAGATGGCTTAATAGTCCTACAATGCAGAGCTTGTGACGACCCTCCACCTGGACAGGTGCTCCTTTTGGGACCTGAGGGTCGTGAGCTGAAGAGCTACACCTGGGATCAGCTCTATATAACCTCCCTCACTTCTACTGCAGCCCTCTCTGACAGAAGCTGCTGCCTGCGGGAGCTTTAGCCACATGCTTTTGGGTTCTCTGTTTGTGGTTTGTTGTGCCCATTTCGGATTGGTTGGTTGCAATAAAGGAATTTTTAGTCACCACACTGTTTGTCTCCCTGTTTTGTTACAGCTTTTGAGCCAGGCTGTAACAAGCTTTTCACAATGTTTATCACATGATCTTTTGCTGTGACTATTTTGGTATTGCAAAATAGTACAATATGATAATAAACTTCATTTAAATGGCATTCGTATAGTGGTTAACAGAAGTAAAATTATTTAACAAATCTACAAACAAAAATGAATACGAATAAAAACAAATAGTAAAACAAGGTCATGAAAAGGAATAATGAAATACAGCCATATATCAAATGCATAAAGACTTTAAAAACACATTCAAAAGACATTAAAGGTGATGTTGCCCATCTGATCTGAGACTGTTTTCACAGTTTGGACACAGTAACAGCAAAAGCATAAAGGAATAACCAGCAGAAACTTAATTTACTGACTGAAGGAGCACCCCAGGACAAAAAGGGTTAATGTATCCTTGATGTAATGTGGAGTAGAGATGTTAATGACCATTGGGCAATTTATTAATTGTCATTAACATGTCAGAAAATGTATGGTCAATTAGCTGCAGTACCCGGTTGCACCACCAGATGGACCCTCTTATTGTTTAGTACTGTAGTGACCTGAGGAGGCGGTCACTCAGACTACAGGCAGTTTCATGTTGGCAAGCAGAGAGCATTGTGGGGGTTTAGCTATCAATGGGCACCATGACAAAGACTTCTGTGGTGGTTAATGACTTCCAGCCAGAGCTCAAATGTTCAAGACAAACCAGATTTTACTCGGACGGTGTTACTTTCAGCTACTGATGAAGAAACTTTTCCAGTAAAAGCCACCTGTCTGTGACTATGGTAAACTCTATCAGAATATGAAATAATGTCAGCTGTATTTTTGCCATGTCAGTGATTCATTGATTATTGATCGATGAAGCAATTTTGTCAACAAAAAAAAAAAAAAATTCCAGTAACAGCTGAATGATTGCTGAAACCACTGGGGGATAAAACCTAGAAGTTAGAGAAATGTGAATAATTAAAAGAATAAAACAACTAACAGAGGAGAATATCTCTTTAAAAACCCCATAGTACAGCTAGAAGATCACATGTGATTGTATTTTGAAAAATGCTGAGCTGTTTATGGTGTGAGATATTTGGGGCATTTAAACATGAAATCCAGCCTCTTGACTCCGTTTTGGCTTTTTGTTGTAGGTCAGACACAAAGTCAACACTTAACCAATTTAGTGACATGATTATTTACTCCTGCTTACCTTCAGTTAAACTTTCCATTTTGCAATCTGAGGAAAAAGAAGGAAAGAAGACAAAAAAAATAAGAAGCAACAACTAAACTGTTCTAGTGACACTGGTAGTAATTAGTATTTAGAGCCACTTACCTTCAGATGAACTTCCCATGCTGTAATCTGAGGACCAAGACTGAAAAAAACATAAGAAGAAGCAAAGAAAGACTCAAATATGTTGAATGAAAAACTAAATGCTGTGTTTGAATACGTCAGCATTTGTATTTTTAAAGCAGCTGACTGACACAGAGGAAGCCAGTGTAGCTTTGAGAGTGAACTGATCTGAGATCTGTAACGTCAACACTGCAGCAGTCTAAACAAATCAGGTCAATAGTGGGACAAGAACAGCAGAGAAACAGCAAAACTGTCTGTTCTGCTGTTTGTTATCGCATGTTCATGAGCAGCAGAACAGATTCAGTCAAAAACTGAACAAATCACTAAAACTAAAATACAAACACATGCAAGTTAGCATAAAGTACGTGACGAAAACAGCATTTATGTCATTTAAAATTCCTCTCAAACAAACATGAGTGGACTTTGTGTCAGTGTGGATTCCTACCGTCACTGTGCTGCTGCTGCTGCTGCTGTAGGGAGGATCAGAGTGAAGCTGCTGAAACACTGCATGATGCTCTTATAGAAACTTTCTACTTTCACTTTCAGTTTCACCAGCCACTGCAGCCCCTTAGTCATAAATTCCAAATAAAAGAATATTTTTTCCTCTTCCTACCAGCAACAATTGAAACTGCAACTGAAAATTCATTCATAAGTGCTACTTAATGTGTTTTCCAGGATTGCTTGGTTGATCTTCTGTCTTATGCAGTCAATATAAACAAACTATTAAAATTATAGACTGCTCCTTTTTTTGTATTTGACTAAAATCAAGAAATATGCAGAGGATCAAAGATTCATTTTTCCTCACTGTTTGTCTGTTGCTGCATGTGGTGTAGAGTTTAAAACAGGGGTATTCAACTAAAATTCAAAGCGATCCAGTCAGAGAAAATGTATTAAAGCAAAAGTGTGCAACATCAAAAAGTCTAACTTCAATTAGTGTGATATGTGTTAATGTAACCTCGATGTTTTATCAGAGTGTGAATGTAATCAATAACTGACCATCAAATCAAATAAATTCAGTACGGTTCAAAAATATTTTGACAACATTTATTAACAAATAACTTTTGATATAACTATACATCTTAAAATGAAGTGCAGAACTTGAAAAAATAAGGACTGAACAACCCAAACCAGCTTATATACATCTTTAACAATACCTAAATCTCAAAAAATGTAAACAATTGAACACTTTTACATTGTTTCCTGAACAATCACCAGGTGTTAAACACCTGACAGAATGACAGTGACCCATATGGAAGAAGGAGAATATTTGTTGAGCTGCTCGGTAGCACGAGTAAAACGGTGGTCTCGTAATTTTACCGCTGGATTACATGGTTTCGAAAACTCTCACAGTTAGGTAAAGTTGGCAAGATATTCACAGATTCAGACTTCCGGCCTCAATAACTCATGGGATATACGTTGTAAAAACATAAACAATGCCTCTTTCAAATCGTTTTAAGCTAGACAATGTGCTATAAGGCCAGTTTTATCAAAAGTCGCTGTCTTTCAAGCTGCAGAAATAACATTGATGTCTATGAGCAGCCGGCTGTGCGACGAGTGAACAGGGACCGTCTGCAAATAGCAAAACCGCTGCAAAAGCGAAGAGAGACACTACACAAATATTCAATTACTTAACTTTTATACACTGTAGCGTCACCAAATTTACTGGAGCCATCAATTGTGTCTTGCTGGTCATACTACAGGTCTTGGTTTGATACTAAATACAAAATCTGAATTTTAAGGAATTTTCGTTATTGTCTTATTATTTTATTAGTCATAAAATGAAATAACTTCACTCTCATATACTGTAGAGTCACCAAAATCATTGGAGCCTTCAGTTGTGTCTTGCTGGTCATACTACAACTCTTGGTTTGATGCTAAATACAAAATCAGAATTTTAAGGAATTTTCATTATTGTCTTATTATTTTATTAGTCATAAAATTCAGTAACTTCACTCTTATGCACTGTAGTGTCACCAAAATCACTGGAGCCTTCAATTATCTCCTGCTGGTCATACTACAACTCTTGGTTTGATATAAAAACATTCTTTCATAATTTTAATGAATTTTAATATTATTTTATTAGTAATTCAATTCAATAACTTCCCTCTTATGCACTGTAGTGTCATCAAATTCACTGGAGCCATCAGTTGGCTCCTGATTGTCATACTACAAGTCTTGGTTTGGTAGTAAACCAAAAATCTGAATTTTAAGGGATTTTTTATAGTTAATAAAATTCAATCACTTCGCTCTTAAACACTGCAGAAAAAATAAACTCCATCCAACCATCAAAAGGTCCTACTGATCATACCTTCAGGTTTTTTCTTCCAAGTATTGTCCATACAGTCCTTAACTTGGAAAATATTATTAGCGGTTTAACATTATGGTTTAAATGAATCAGTTAACGCTGCAGCCTTGTAAGAAGGCGTCTTATTGTCTTTCTTCCCAATCGTCGTAAATCCAGGTCTGATCGTGACGAATCTGCGGACGAAACATCTGGAGACGGAAACTATCGGCAGTTAACCTGATCACCAGTTAAACTGGAACACCGGATCCGAACCGCGGTCCACCAGTTAGTGACCCCTGGTTTAACCATTAACCCTGGAACAACAGTTAACATGAGCTTCTTACCTTATAAAGAACGTGTCAAGCACCAAACATTGGCTGTTTTGTTCTCGTTGAGTCCAAACTCTACTGTCTCCTTCTGTGCTGCACAAGCTGTGAACTTAAAGAAGCTTTTCCTGCATCTGCTAGAAAGATTCTTGTAGCCACAGCTTGAAAGTTCCAGACCTATCTGTGAGACAATTGATAGCACTGTTTATATAGGCAGCCGTCTACTTATATAACGTGCTCTCTACCCATTTCTTGGAAACCACCTGATTGATCCTGCAGCCACCCAGTTCTTGTAAACCATGTGGTCTATTACAAAAGAAGAAAGTGAAAGTAAAGTGTCTATAAAAGCCCCTCTGTGTGTGTCTGAGCAGCTTAACTCCACTTTCCTCTCTGCAGCAGTTCAGCAGCAAAGGTAGGAGTTCAGTACTATGTTTAACATCAGGTTAGAATAGAGCTGCAGTGACTGATTGAGTCTGGTTATATCTCATGTTTTAAATTTAAGATATTTCAAAATCACTTAAGGACAAAATCATTTTTCTTTTTTGAATTTAGGATTCGATTTGTTCTTTATTTTTGCTACTTTACTGCAGTTTGTTCCTTACATGTTTGAACAAAAGAATCAATGTGACTCTTTATAATTAATCTTTCAGTTGCTGCAGTTGGTATCACTACAAACACTTTGTAGTAGAATATAATGGACTTCTTTTTTAATGCGGTGCAAGACGCAATTCTATTTCCATGTAGGTAATATGAAAGCACCTACAGAACGGGTTGAGAAGGACAGAAGAGGTAGAGAGGTAGCGATAGAGGGATAGAGGTAGAGAGGAAGAGGTAGAGAGGAAGAGGTAGAGGGGTAGAGGTAAAGGGTTGCAGTTGGTGGGAGAACAACCACAGATCTGAAGCATCCAGCTCTGGGACCAGCGACACTCGGAGAAAGGACACAGGGAGAAACAGAGTGAGTGTAATGCAATAATGGTATATATAGTAAATACATAGGTAGTTAGAGAAGGGCTCAGTGCATCAAGAGAGGTCCCCCAGCAGCCTAGGCCTATAGCAGCAGAACTAGGGGCAGAACTAAAGGACTTCGAGAGAGGAAGTCAGTTGTGCAAATGAAAACACCAGCTCACCCCGTCAATCCCCCAGTCAGCCCTAACTATAAGCTTTGTCAAAAAGGAAAGTTTTAAGCCTGGTCTTAAAAATAGAGAGGGTGTCCGCCTCCCGAACCCAAACTGGGGGCTGGTTCCACAGGAGAGGAGCTGATAACTGAAGGCTCTGCCTCCCATTCTACTTTTAGAGATTCTAGGAACAACAAGTAAGCCTGCAGTCTGAGAGCGAAGAGTTCTGCTAGGATAATATGGTACTATCAGGTCTTTAAGATATGATGGAGATTGGTTGTTAAGAGCTTTATATGTCAGAAGAAGGATTTTGAATTCTATTCTAGATTTAACAGGAAGCCAATGAAGAGAAACCAGTATAGGAGAAATATGATCTCTCTTGCTAACTCCTGTCAGTACTCTGGCTGCAGCATTTTGGATCAGCTGTAGATGTTTCAGAGAGCTTTTGGGACAACCTGATAATAAGGAATTACAGTAGTCAAGCCTAGAAGTAACAAATGCATGGACTAGTTTTTCTGCATCACTCTGAGACAGGATGTTCCTGATTTTCACAATGCTTCTCAGGTAGAAAAAGGAAGTCCTACAGATTTGTTTTATGTGTGAGTTAAAGGACATGTTTTGGTCAAAGATAATGCCGAGGGTCCTCACAGTAGTACTGGAGGCCAATGTAATGCCATCCAGAGTAACTATAATCTTTGAAAGCAATTCTCTAAGATGTTTGGGGCCAAATACAATGACTTCAGTCTTGTCTGAATTTAGTAGTAGGAAATTATAAGTCATCCAGGTCTTTATGTCCTTAAGACAATCTTTCAGTCTGGCTAGCTGATTAGTTTCATCTGGCTTCATAGATAAATACAATTGACTGTCGTCAGCATAACAATGGAAATTAATACAGTGCTTCCTAATAATATTGCCTAAGGGAAGCATGTATAATGTGAACAGTATTGGTCCTAAGACAGAACCCTGAGGAACTCCATGATTAACCCTAGTATGCTCAGAAGAGTCATTGTTGACATGCACAAACTGGAACCTGTCTGATAAGTAGGATTTAAACCAGTCCAGTGCTGTCCCTTTAATGCCAATACAATGTTCTAGTCGCTGTAATAAAAGTTTGTGGTCGATTGTATCGAATGCTGCACTAAGGTCCAACAAAATAAGTATAGAGACCAGTCCATTATCTGACGCTATGAGGTCATTAGTAACTTTCACCAGAGCTGTTTCTGTGCTATGATGCAGTCTGAAGCCTGACTGAAACTCTTCAAACAAGCTATTCTTTTGTAAATGTTCACATAATTGATTTGCCACTGTTCTTTCCAGAATTTTAGAGAGAAATGGGAGGTTGGAAATTGGTCTATAGTTGGCTAAAACATCTGGATCTAGAGTGGGCTTTTTAAGTAAAGGTTTGATTGCAGCAACCTTAAAAGCCTGTGGTACATAGCCTGTTACTAGAGAGAGATTAATCAGATCTAACACTGAGGAATCAATTAAAGGTAAAGCCTCCTTGAACAGTCTAGTTGTGATAGGATCTAAAAGACATGTCGATGGTTTGGATGTAGAAACTATTGAAATTAGTTCAGAGAGATGTATAGGAGTGAAAAATTCCAAATATCCATCTGGTCTTACAGCCAATTCTAAAGCATCTGTACTCGATGATACATCTGTGGCATTTGTAGGAAGGGCCAGATTAATTTTTTCTCTAATCATAATAATTTTATTTGTAAAGAAGCTCATGAAGTCGTTACTGCTCAATGCTAAAGGAATACAAGGTTCAACAGAGCTCTGACTCTTTGTCAGCCTGGCTACAGTGCTGAAGAGAAACCTGGGGTTGTTCTTGTTTTCCTCTATTAAAGATGAATAATATGTTGTCCTGGAATTACGAAGAGCTTTTTTATAAATTACTAGACTATTTTTCCAAGCTACATAAACTTCCTCTAAATTAGTGGAATACCACTTCCTTTCCAGCTTTCGGAATGCCTGCTTTAAAGTCCGCAGCTGGGAATTATACCAAGGAGCAGGTCCTCTCTGAGATAGAACTTTCTTTTTTACAGGTGCAACACTATCAAGTGTTGTACGCAGTGAGGCTGCAGCATTATTAACAATATAATCCACTTCTGTGGGGGTAAAATTATAATATTTCCCTTCCATTATATCAGTAAGTGGTGCTGAACTAAATAGAGAGGGTATTATTTCCTTAAATTTAGTCACCGAATTGTAAGACAGACATCTACTGTAGTGATATTTATTTTTAACTCCTATACAATCTATTGTTGTAAATTGAAATGTTACCATAAAATGGTCAGAAAGAAAAGGGTTCCGGGGAAATACTGTTAACTGTTTGATTTCTATGCCATAAGTCAGAACGAGGTCAAGGGTATGATTAAAACTATGAGTTGGTTTATTTACATGTTGAGAAAACCCGATTGAGTCTAATATTGAATTAAAAGCAGTCGTAAGGCTGTCACTGTCCACATCAACATGAATGTTAAAGTCACCCACAATAATCACTTTATCTGAGCTGAGCACTAAATCAGATAAAAAGTCTGAGAATTGAGATAAAAATTCAGAGTAAGGAGCAGGAGGACGATATACAACAACAAATAAAACTGGTTTCTGGGCTTTTAAATCTGGATGAAAGAGACTGAGAGTAAGATTTTCAAATGAACTGTAACTAGGTTTAGGTCTCTGGTTCATTTTTAAGCTAGAGTGGTAAATTGCTGCCACTTGAACTGGAAAAGAACTGCATTTCTATACTTTTGTCCTAAGACATGTATTGCTGTAGTTCATATATTTTAACAATTATTTAAGCACAAAATAACTTTTAAAAAGTAGTCTTGAATTTGTTTTGTATTTCACAAAATTACTGTATTTATTTCCTACATGTTTGAAGAAAAGAATAAATTTGACTTTTTTAATTGATGTTTACTTTCAGTAGCTGTAAACGGTGACACTAAAACACTAGTAAATTATAATGAACTTCTTCTTTCCTGTAAATGGTACTTTTTTAAAATTCAAAATTCAATATCACATCAGTCACTGAAATGCAGTCCACATCATCACTGTAATCATGATTTCTATCCTTTTCTTTCAGTCATGGGAAATTCATCACCAACTCCTCGTAAGTAATATGAAAGCACCTACAGAACACAGTGAAGACTTTAACTTAACAATGTCATTCTCTGTTGATGATGCAGCAGGAGTCATGTCTGGTCATGTTGCATCAGCTTCACTCTTTTTGCTGCAGTTTATGTCTCCTAATATAACCAAATTCCTCTTAAAACTAAAAACTTCATCACAAGTTTCAGATTGGACACCTAATTATGTAGCTGCTGTTAATTGTGGATCTACAAAATGTAATTCTGCATTTGGACTGGAATTAAAATGACTGTTTTTGACGTCTTTCTTACTCAGACTGTTGCATCTGTTTTACTTTGCAGCGCCTTGTCCACCCCCACCTCCTTCTCCCAGTGAGTTACAACATGAACTCTGTGCATTATTCTCAAGCTGTTGCATTCCTGCAGGGCTTTGATGAATTTGCTTTTTCAGTAACTGTTGTTGAACACTAAATTCCTTCTAATACAATTTTCTTGACAGCTTTTAGAACTCCGTGGAGAAAGTTAGAGTGGAGGTGAGTAAATGTACATTTTACCAGGCGTTCTTGTTGCTCTTGTATATTTGAGAGTCTGATATGAATCTGAATCTATTTTAACTCCAATATAAAGTCTTGCACCTCTATAGGAAAAGTACAACCTTGACTAGAAGTACAGAGAGTAAAAGAAATGTCTTCTGTCTAACACAATAAAGCTATAATGCTCTCAATCACAAAAAAAATGATTTCCTAAATTATTTATTTAAAATGGTGATCATGTGACTTTTTATGCAGCACCATTATCAAGTCAACATTTAAATTTGTCCAGTACTAATTAGCAAATTTAAACTGACTAAATGTTCTAAATAAATTAGCATTCATCTAATGCTAATTGGCGAGTAGTTCAGTGTAAAATGCTAAGAATATAATCAGAATGCTCATGTATCACAGTGAGCATGTTAGCTGCTAGTCGTGTTAAAACTGTTGTCTTAAATCTATTTCCTGCGCATTTGAACAGAAACACTCAGTATGATCTGCAGTACATGAAGGATTTTGAACCTGAACGAGATGCGGTGAGACAACTCCGAGTTTTGCTCTATGGGCCAATCGGTGCTGGAAAGT
The DNA here is from genome assembly GCA_027123335.1 of Amphiprion clarkii. NCBI lineage: Eukaryota > Metazoa > Chordata > Actinopteri > Pomacentridae > Amphiprion > Amphiprion clarkii. The sequence goes on from CM049576.1 coordinate 3,897,210, forward strand.
CCAGCTTCATCAATTCTGTCTGCTCTGTCGTACAAGGGAGAATGGTCAATAAAGCACTGGCCAGTGCATTAAACTACGAAGAAGAAGGAAGTTTCACCAAAAAAGTATGTAAACTCTCCTCTGTTCGCTCTGACTTGATGTGTTTGATTCACCTTCAGGTTTCTTAGTACTAACTTTCACATGCAATATGTATTATGATATGTCTGATCACTTTACATTTATTCCTGCTGAGCTACAAGACAAGATACTTTATAAAAAAGTAGACTGAAAACACCAGTTTTAACATTATACGTAGTGGGATTTCTATGGCAATGGAATCATTGAAACACGTGTGTTTGTCTAAAAAAAAAAACTATGCATTTTGATGCTTTCATACCTTAATTAAAATTTTCAAGGTCTTCTGGAAATATGACAAAATCTGCTGGGCCACAAATATATGTACAGCAATGCTAACATTTGGTTAAACGTCCTTTAGACATTTTGACTGCAACTATGCACTTTTGGTAGCTGTCAACAAATGTCTGGTTTATCTTTGACTTCTCTTGACAGAATTGGTGCAGTTCAACTAAATTTGACTCAGTCTGCCTGCTTAGGGCCAGCGATGATGAGGCAACTTTGCCAAACATCTAGTCAAAAATCACTTCTGGATCAAAAGCTGGAATCTTCAAAAAGTTTTCCAGTCTGATGCAAATGATGTTTATTCAATACAAAGGCTGTAAGAACAAACACGAGCAAAATCTCAAGATTTTAACTGACTGCACAAAGCATTACATCGTCTTGTATACCTATGCAAACTTCTTCTAAACACTCCTCTTCCATTCTGGAAAGCCTTAAGACCCAATCAGGATGTGTATCATACAATCGTATCAAAAGTTTAACCACCTCCTCTTCTTTATTTCTGCTAGGTTAGCATTATTTCTGCTTAGCTCAGTGTGACCTTGGTTTCAGTTCACGAGTGCAGACGAAGGAGGCCAGGGAGGTCTCATTGCCTTTTATGGGCTCCATGGGCTTCCGTTGGGTTGCCATTTTTAGGATTATTTAGTGAATGCATAAATTCAGTTGACATGTTACGTTTTCTAATCACTGTTTATTCTAAAATCTGATTTACACATCCTATTCGTTGAATTTTAACATTTGTTCAATCTTGAAATGCCACACCAAAGATGAGTCTAAAACCTTCATTCTAGCCTGATTGAACCATTTCTTTACCACGTCTGATGTGTGTTTGGGCCCATTGTCTTGTTAAAACATCCAACTATGTCCAAGATCAACATTCTGCTGATGATTTAAGTTTTCTTGGAGAACGTGGAGGTAATCCTCCTTCTTTATTATTCCCTTTACTTTGTGTAAATCTCCAGTTCCACAGAGCATGATACTGCCTCCACCATGATGGATGGTAGGTTTGTTGTTCTTGTGGTTAAAGGCCTCACCTTCTCTCCTCAAAACATATTTCTGCTCAGTTTTTGTTCCATCTGACCACAGAACTTTCCTCCAGAAGGCCTTTTCTTTGTCCGTGTGATCAGCAGCAAACTTGAGTGGAGCTTTAAGGTTCTGCTTCAAGAGGAAGAACTTCCTTCTTCATGAAGTCTCTCAGCTCATGTTGATGTAAAACCTGTGGACACTGACAGCTGTGTTCCAGCAGCTTCTCACTCATTCAGACCTGCTTTCTGATGATTCTTGGTTGTCTCTTACCATCTTGATAAATTGTCTGTCAGCAGCAGGTGATAGTTTGTGTTTTCTTCCTGATGGTGGCAGTAACACAACTGGACCATGAACTTTATACTTACAAATGATTTGTGATCTGTAGCTGCTAGTGTTTGTGGCTGAGCCTATTAAGTGTTTCAAATGGGCCCTTTTAAAATTGGTTTTGATGAGTCACCAACTGTATTCAATCAAAATCACTCAGGAGAAGTTAAGAGGCCACTAAGAACATTTGACACACAGCTTCCTACATCACCAAATCTTATCATTCAAATTGCTGTATGTATATTTATGATCAAGCAGGAAAAAATATAGTTTCCAGATCTTTGTTTTGATTTTGCTGCTTTAAAAGTACCATTTCATAAACCTGAAACTTTTTAAATCCTTATATTTCAGTATGAAACCCATAAAGTCAAAGAAAGCAGGGACAGCTATTACCCCTTTGTCTTCAATGACCTCATGGGTGTGGAGGAAGGCAGTGGGAGAGGAGTCAGAGTGGAAGACATCAAACTGGCCATGATGGGACACGTGATGGAGAATTACAAGGTACAACTGTAAAACTCTTGACTTTGTTCACTTTGTTTTAGAAGTATGTGGTAACTATGAACATTACATTTATTTATTTGACTGTTTCTGGTGAAATCTCAAATGCAAAACTGACACTAATGGTAAAGTTTTCTATTTTAGTGCCTCTGAACCCCAAGTAACGTTGAATGTTTATTGCTCCTGTCACATTTTTACTCACTGTGGCCTCATTTTTACTGCAATATAAAATCCTTTCTTTTGGCAAATTTTAAAACAAGACATGTAGAATGGTGTGATTTTGTAAAAACATTGCAATTTTAAGCTTCCATTGGGTTATTCTTCCAGACAGGAACACATGATGCATTCACTGGCCCTCAAGAACTTGAAAATCTGACAATCCTTTCTGTTTGTAAAGTTTCTTGTTCTTTGGTGATTTCTTTGTAGGAAACATGTCTTCCAAACCTGCTGACTGACTTTGAGGTTCAGACAGAAAATCAGCAAAGTTTACTTCTCTTTGCTTCTCTCACATCCACAGTAGAACAAAACATTTTTGTTCATAGTGACTCATTTACTTGAATCTTTTCATCATTTTGCAGTTCAACCCTGTATCCTCGCTGTCTCCTTCTGATTTTGGCTACAACGCTGCACCATCTCTGGATGACAGAGTCCATGTTCTGGTTTGTGTCTGTTCTGGAAACACAGCAGACATTTCAGACTCAGTTTTAAAGAAGATGAGGGAGATCAGAGAAGCAGCCAGTGACCTGGGTAAGAGCAGATAAAGGCTGGTGTGAAGCAGAAGTTTGCAAAACAGTTGACAAAAAGCCATGATTTTTACTTTACTTTCCAACAATGTGAGAAAAGTGAATCCTTGTGTCGGCAGGTATTCCTCAACTGCTTATTGTGACCAAACTTGATGAAGCCTGTCCTGAAACTGAAAGGGACCTGCAAAACATCTACAAGAGCAAGTTTGTAAAGAAAAAGGTGAGTTTCAGCTGGATTTCTTCAGAATGTGAGCTCAAAAACCTGCAGAGGTTGAACTAAAACTGAAATATTGCTTCTTTTTAAATTTAGCTGACACAGCTCAGCTGTGAACTGGGGATTCCACTCAACTGCATCCTTCCTGTGAAGAACTACAGTCATGAAACCAGCCAGGATGCAGATGTTGATGCTCTGATCCTAAATGCGCTGAAACTGATTCTTGACTTTGGAAATGACTTCATTGAGAAATTGTAAACCTCCAGAACATGGTGCTGTCATACACGACAAAGTTGACATTGTAGAGAATTGCTTTTTCATTTATGTCTAAATACATTTCTCCTCAGGTTAAAGAACCCATAAGCTGTGGATTCATTATGCTGATTCCGTTTTCCGAATGTGCAACATGCAGTCGATACGTTGGATATCGCTACATATTTAAATTTAGGTTCAGATCCTTCTCAGCACACGGCTCGATTTAACATGTGCTGGATTGAAATTTGATGCAACAATCATTTCAACACAAAAATTGCAGGTTTCAATCAAAGAGAATTTGTAGAAAAAAATGATTGTTGCACAAGTGAGTTTCGTTTTTAGTTAAAGCATGTTTATGTTATCTGGACAGTGAATTAATTTGCCAATAATTTTTTCAATAAAATCTGTAAAAAAAAAAAAAAAAAAGAGGTGTGAGGAGGTAAATTGACTGTGCTGCAAATAGCAAATATAAAGACAAGGAGTTGCTGATCATTACAATGTGATATAAAGAAGTCTGTTTTTGCTTTTCATTTGTTTTCTGAGACTTGCTGACATAGGCATCCTAGTAAAGTTGATTCAGTTTGAAAATACTCATAAAGCATCACACCACAGAGAATTTTGTCCTACAAGACATCTTTAAGGACCCTTTACAAGCAAAACTGTGATATCCAAGCACTAGAAACCATTAAAGTGTTAAGTTTGAAGTGGAAATATAGAAAAACATGGCAATGCTTGAAATGTATGAACCAAGAATTATATAATTTGAACAATAAAATGTCGAAGACAAACATTATTCCCAAACTGGATTCGTCTTTAACTGCATTCATCACCCTGAATTGGAGATCTCCCTCTGGGAGTCTATGTCCGTGTTATGGAAGGATGAAAATGACTTAGTTACTGATGCTAATACTTGTCATTAGGGACCGACTGTGTGACCGTCACCTGTGGGGACCCCCTTTGTTAAAGGTCCTAGAATTCTGAAGTAGGTCACATAAACTAACCAGAGCTTTTTCAGCCTATGCATGACTTCAAACTATGGTTTGGTCCCAGGCCTAATAATGTTAAGATGTTAATCATGTTAACATTATCTTAACATGATCAGTATCTTAACTTGTTTAGCCTACACTTTAGCCGACATTACCTGGCTTAGCCTAATGTAGTGGCTAACATTGTCTTGTTTAGCCTACATTGCATGGTATGGTTGTTCCCATAGAGGCATGTGACATTTAACAGCATAAGAATGGAAAATCAATACTAGTAAAAAAAATAAAATAAAAAAAAACACAATTTCTACCTGAGATCTCAGCCTCTGCTATAGGTTCTCCTCCTTACTTGTTCAATATCAGCTCTATGCCGTCACCAACATTTAGCACAACTTGGATATTTGGCCTCCAGTGGTTGAAAAATCTTAAATCTGATACTTAACGAGGAACATCAGGATTTATACATGTGACTGTAATCATTTGACCTTAAAAATGAGGAGCTCATTGTTTCAAGATAGTGGTCGTGAGGTTCAATATTTCAAGAATTAATCCAAAGGGAGGATCTCCTTACTAGGTCCAGCTGGGGCTGAGGTTGAAAGGGAATAAAAGATGGAAACATGGCAGTGAGGTGAGATTGATAATGACGATCACATTAATTATAACCCAACAGCTCAGCATTGATCCTCCAGAGTGAGCTGCTGCTTCATCCATCCATCTCTTCCAACGTGTCATGTTTCCCCTGAAGCTGTTTCAGAAAACTGAAAACCCACAGAGGAAAACTCTTTTTTTTGCAGTCCATGTCACATTAAAGCTGGAGTGCAGGATTTTTATACAATATGAACGTCCATTACGTTCAAAACATAGATTAGACCCTCATTGCAGAGAAAAGTAGTCCTAGTTACAGCAGCAAAGAGGATAGTGCAAAAATGTAGACCAAAAATATACATAAGTACTAGTTTAGATCTGAATGTGTAAATAACAATATTGTACATATCAGATTCTTTCATGTGAGAAATATTAATATTACAGACAAACATTGACATTGCACAGATTCTTGTGTATGTCAAAAAAAATTCACACTGCAAAGAGTTCATAAATGTACAAATATTCAGGATTCACAGCTTTGAATGTGTAGATATTGACAGCAGCAGTAAGGAGGAACTTATCACTTTTCTTCCACAAGGGGGAGAAAAAACTGCCGGTTTATAGTGTTGCATGGCGGCTAAATTCAATTAATTGTTACAGTTTTACCAAATTTCCAGAAAATCTGCAGAAGAAAATGCAACTTAATGAGATTCCATACGCTGCAGCTTATGGAGATAAACAGCCAGCATTGTCAACTCTCCAGTCTTACTGCTTAACAAGATTCTATTGTTGTGATTATGAGAAAAGGTTAGATGCTTATCAACCATCACTATATATGACAGAGGACATCCAGTGCTTTCTGAGTTAACTGGCTTTATTTCATCCTTGGAGGCAGTAGAAGATATTCATTTTAGTGAGGAGTGTAAATTTTCCATGAAGTATTTTGGAAAATGTTACACGTTAGTCTACACATAATATTGCTGTAGATTCAGTTATATTGCTCCAACACGAGCCACATTTTTAAAAAGAATATATTTGGTTAGATTTTGGAAAATAAAGTATGAAGTATGAATAATGACATCCCCAGAAAGTCTGAGTCACATCAGTTTAGTGTAGCAGCTAACATTATATCGTTTAGACTGACAGTAGCCTGTTTCAGTTTGTGTAGGGGCTAATGTCATCTTGTTTAGGCTAACATTATCCCGTTTAGGCTAATGTGGAGGCTGATATTGTCTTGTTTAGGCCAACATAGTGGTTAACATTATCTTGTTTAGGCTAATAAGGTGGGTATTATCTTGTGTAGACTATCATAAGTGCAAACTTTATCTTTTTAGGCTAATGTAGGTTTTAATATTATCTCATTTAGCCTAGCATAGGGCTTTACATTATATTGTTTAGCCTACATTAACTTCTTTAGGCTAGCATTGTCTTGTTTAGGCTAGCATTGTGTTGTTTTGACTAGCATAGGAGAAAATACATCATTTTCAGGCTAACATAGTGGCCAACATTACCTTGTTTAGTCTAGTATACACTTGTTTAGGCTAACATAGTGGTCAACGTTATTTTGTTCAGGCTAATACTATCTTCTTGAGGCTACTTTATCTTGTTCAAACTAACACTATCTTGTTTTGGCTAGCATAGAGGCAAACAATCGGTTTGTTTAAGTTAACCTACTGGCAAACATCATCTTGTTTAGGCTAATGCAGGGCTCAATGTTTGTTTTTTGTTTAGGCTAACATATGTAGGGACTAATGTTATCTTGCTTGTGCAAACATATAAGCTACTATTATCTTGCTTGGCTGACAGTGTTGGAGATTTCACATTGAAATTGTAAAAACAGGTGGATGGAAACAGCTGGACTACAGAAATGTCAAATGATGCAAAAGACAAGTAAACAAAGTCCAAAATTAAGATAGAGAGACACACAGAGGATCACCAAAGCCAGAAGGATTCCTCCTCTGAGCATTATGGATATTCCAACCAAATTTCATGAAAATCATCCTGCGTTATGGAGGTATTGCTAAAGCTAACTGCTAAAGCTAAAACAGCTAAAACATTGGACACAAACACCTGTGTGTTTCTAACTGTGCTTGTCAGTTGTTTGCTGCTGAACATTTGTGGTACAGTGGCTCTATGCAGCTCTTTCTCCAAAAACAGCAATGGAATAATGCTATGTTTACACTAACAGCGCTGGAATAAATAAATTAGTCGTGTTGTCAGAAGATGGGGCTGTAGGCTACATGGCCGTAATAATCAGAGCAAATGAAGCTAGAAACAAGCAGTGGAACCTTGAGGAAGAAGGAAAAACAAAACTTTGCATGTGCACCTTTGTTGTTGATGTATATTTTAAAAGTTGCATAAGACTGTTTCCATCTAAAAAAAAAAAAGTGCATATTTGCTACTTTGCAGCTCTATTTTTGGTCTCTACATTGGTTTCTTCTGGGAAATATGTGGCATTTTCGCTGCCAAATGCTCCACTACAGTCTCCCACCTGTTTCTCTGTGTTGTAGAGTGGCTCATTGCAGCTTTTTCTCTAAAAACAGCTCTGAAATAAAGCTATGAGAGCAACAAAAGTATCAAAAACCAAGCAGTAAAATCAGCTGTTGCCAGACTAACATGTTACACCACTAATGCAGACATGCACCTGCTGAGCAGCGAAGCCTCTGAACGTTTCCACCAGCTGAGCTGACTCACTCTGGATGTCTGTGTTTGCTTCGTTGAGCATGTGCTCAGAATTAAATGTCAGACAACCTTTAAACGGTCACATTGATTAGATGACTCAGTGACAATTTAGACAAAGCTAACCATCTTTCATGGCTTGTCCTTTGCCCGGCAAGTCAATTAAATGAGCCGTCTAGCCTGGTTTTATCCCTGCTGTGTGCCGACATGTTGTTCTGCTAACTTCTGCACCTCGGAAACTCTTGGAAAAGTGTCGTCTTCAACAACAGATTTCCCCCCAAAAAATTTTTGTTTTAATTTTTAGCATTTTGTCTTTATTAGAAAGTCAGACAGTGACTTGTGGCTTGATATGCAACAAGGTGTAGTGTTCATACCATAGACTGGATGTAAAAGATGGGCAAGATGGCTGTAAATTACATAAATATTTAAAGATATATTTAAATTTAGAATGGGGATGAATCACGGGGCTTCATTGTGCATTTGTGGAAGCAACTCCAACCCAACATAACAGGAGATTAATTTGAAAATCATGTTCAGTTTTGACTGATGTTCACTTTGGAATAGAGAAAGCTTTATTTATGGCTTTATTAATGGTTAATACATAAACTTTTCAAGCTTTATACATGAACCATTAATCAGGACAACAACTGGGTTGCCAGATTTGGTAAAATCCCCTTCCAACATACTTTTCTTTCTCTTTAATTCATCAGTAAGACCCCTCCAGTGGACTGTTTGACCACACATGTTCTGCAAAAGTCCATTTATTAAGTGCATCTCAACACTTCCATTTGTGATTCAAGCTGCATCTCATACAAATGGCACAGCAGAAGAGTCTGAAAAACTAAATCCACATAAGCAGATGGAGATCTAAAAGCTTCCATTGAAAGTTTGCAAAAAAAACCCCAGTAAAATACAAGTTGAAAATGTTTTACACGTTACATAACTTGACATTTATGAAACAGTTTAGAACCCATCCATCCATTATCTATACACCGCTTAATCCTCACTAGGGTCGCGGGGGGGGCTGGAGCCTATCCCAGCTGACTCGGGCGAAGGCAGGGGACACCCTAGACAGGTCGCCAGTCTGTCGCAGGGCTACATACAAGGACAAACAATCACTCTCACATTCATACCTACGGGCAATTTAGAATAATCAATTAACCTCAGCATATTTTTGGACTGTGGGAGGAAGCCGGAGTACCCGGAGAAAACCCACGCATGCACAGGGAGAACATGCAAACTCCATGCAGAAAGATCCCGGGAAAGCCGGGACGCGAACCAGGGATCTTCTCACTGCAAGGCGAAAGTGCTAACCACTACGCCACTGTGCAGCCCCAGTTTAGAACCACCTGATAAAAAAATTAATACATTTTGTTGCCTTATGTTATTATAATATATATTTTACTATGATTAAGGGGCTAATAGCTTTGAACCTACAGTTCCCATAATGCTTTGCAGGATAGAAACAGGAAGTGCTATGCTATCAGATTTTTTGGTTAATTTTAAGCTGCAACTTGAACCCTTTGGGTTGGTTTTGCATCAACTAAACAATGACTCCAATACTTTGATTATTGACAGTTAATTCTAGTAATTTTTTGAGCAAAAATACTAAACGGTCTTGAGTTTTGACACAATACAATTCAAGGTGCTTTACAATGGCAAAAAAATACATTCAGCACAGAACTTTAAAATTAATTATAAAGAATTTTTAAAAGTAGATATTAAAATCATAGAAATAATGTATAATCAAGCAATAAAAGTGCATCAAAAGTCAAGAAAATAGATTGAAGAAACGGTGTTTTTTAAACTGTGCAGAGTTTGGATAGCAGACCACAGCAGCATAAGGCTGTGGTCTGCAAGCATCCTGTAAGGAGCTGCAGGTAGCACTGCTGATTTTGTTTTACTAAAAATATGCAAATGCTTCATTCACCACGGATGTACTTTTAATCAGGGTATTTCCTAATCGCCCAAAGCTAATAATACCATTTCCAACTTTAGTTACGTGATTAGACATCAGCTTTCATCCTTTTTGTCCTGTCTTAATCTGCAGCCCTGATAGCTGAGATGGTGAGACTTTACCACCACAGCTGCCGAGGACACCATGATGCTCCCACAGAAAATCCCCCTGTGGCCGAATGTCAGAATAATGACTCCTGTTGCAGGACAAAAACGAGTCTGGATCTGATGTGCTGGGATCGTGTTCACGCCTCGCGTTGTAATGCTTCTCAGGTGCACGCACAATGAGTTAAGGTTTGCTTTTCCTCACCAAAATGCACCCTGTCACATCATAGTGGAGCTGATCTGTGGAGGATAAGTTGTCATGGTGACACCTGCATGGTCACACTTTCTGGCTTCCGCCCAGACTGATTTCTGCAGCCGTTACTACCAACTATCACGCTGCATGAATTCAGGCTCACAGCTTCTGCATTAAAAGGGGAGGCTATAAACAAACATGCAAACTCTAATAGGAGGCAGCCTGGGCAGGAAACATCCATCAACAAATACTTAAATCTAGTATTAAGGAAAAGTAGCAGTACTGGAGTATTTGCATGAAATATACTAATAATAAAAGCATAAAAGAGCAACTGATGCTGTAAGTGGACAGATGTTAATTCAGCATTTTAATAGTAATCAGTCATGCTCTAAAGGGTGTGTTTGTGGTAATGTATTTGTTGTGTTTGTTGACACACACAGTCTAGTCCAACAGCGACTCATTAGACCAAAGAATCTTCATGCAGTTGATTTCAGTCTCCCACATATCTTATGGTGAACTGTAGTTCAGATTTAAAATAAGTTCACTTTTTCATAGTGAATTAGTGGTGTAGTAGTGATATGAAGCACGATGGTGGCAGCATCATGATGTAAAGCATGGTGGTGGCAGCATCATGAGGTGAAGCATGGTGGTGGCAGCATCATGATGTGAAGCACGGTGGTGGCAGCATCATGATGTGAAGCACGGTGGTGGCAGCATCATGATGTAAAGCATGGTGGTGGCAGCATCATGAGGTGAAGCATGGTGGTGGCAGCATCATGAGGTGGAGCATGGTGGTGGCAGCATCATGATGTGAAGCACGGTGGTGGCAGCATCATGATGTGAAGCATGGTGGTGGCAGCATCATGATGTAAAGCATGGTGGTGGCAGCATCATGAGGTGGAGCATGGTGGTGGCAGCATCATGAGGTGGAGCATGGTGGTGGCAGCATCATGATACGATGCATGGTGGTGAATGCTAGCTTGTAACTCCTGCATGTTGGGTAGCAACAACAGCATCACTAGTGTTTGTGTTGTTAATCTCACAAACGTTTCTCACTGCAGGTTTAAACTTTGCTCAGGACTTTAACACACATACTTGAGTATTTTTGAAACAGGAAGCAGAGGGTTGATTTCTTAGTTGTAGAGTTGTATTATTGCTGAAATGGTTCCAGATATTCAAACTCAGCCATTAAATATTAAAGCAGCATATATAATCCTGTTCAACAGCCAGTCTACTTCAAGGTGTCACTGTTTATTGGAAATATGAGTGGATGTTGAACGGCTGTGGGCATTTTTGAAGTATCAAGGAGGAATTCAATAGCATGGCTCAGTGATGTACAATCACAACGTGATCACATCTAATGCCTGATTTACATCCGCTCCTCCTGCCTGAATTATTCATACCAGGACACTCTGATAAACAAACACACATTTCATATTCATCAGAACAGTTTCATGGACTGATTCTCAGAACTGAGGTGGTGAGGGTCAGGGTGAGGACTGCTCTAGGTGTGTTTATGTCCTTATAGCTTCACTTCTCCGAAAATCATCACAAACATCTTTGACTTTTTTCTTCTTTTCAATAAAAAATGCTTCTAAAAAGCATCCAAAATCACATTAAATAATATGTGACTGCTAAAAGGGAAGACTTTAGCTGGACTTCAAGGTAAACTCTCATCTGTAGAGCCTCAAAAGGCAAAGACGAACACAGAAAAAAGAGCATTCAGAGCTGACAGAAGTGAAGTAAGAAAGAAAACAGCTTTTTCAAGCCCTGTCACAGCTGTTTACTCCACTGTTGCTCGCTGCTGATTGTTGAGGAATGTTCAGAGGCATCCACTCAGCCACTTGACTTAAACGCTCCATTCAGAAGTGATTCACTCCAACCTGCTCTCTCCTGCCTTCATCCTGATGCTTTGAAATGATGAGAGTTTCCATTGAGCAGTTCACTGTCCTGCTGTTTAAACAGACGCTCACTTTTAAATGTGTAAAGGACCAAACTGTTGCTGCCTGGAGAGTTGATTGTCGATGGCAGTGTGAGAAACAATCAACTTGACTGGGAGGTAAAATTTTCTGGAGGAGCATCAGACATTTGGAAGTCCAGGATCCAGCATCAGGGAGACCTACTATTCTCCATCCACCTGTTAGAGTCAAGTACTACACTGACTCACACACCTGTTTAGATAAGTTTCAACTTTGTTGTCGGTGTGTAGGTGCAAGACAATAAATGCAGGTCAGCACTGAGTGGGTACCATCGATCTGCAGCTAGAAGATCTCCGGTTCATGTCCCGCCTTCCTGGGATCTTTCTGCATGGAGTCTCCATGTTCTCCCTGTGCATGTATGGGTTTTCTCCTAGTACTCCGGCTTCATCCCACAGTCCAAAAACATGCTGAGGTTAATTGGTGATTCTAAATTGTCAGTAGGTATGAATGTGAGAGTGATTTTTTTATCTGTATATGTAGCCCTGTGATAGACTGTTACCTGTCCAGGATGTCACCTGTCTTCACCCTCAGTCAGCTGGGATAGACTCCAGCTCCCCATGACCCTGATGAGGATTAAGTGGTGTATAGATAATGGATGGATGGAGATCAGCATTGAACCTGGAATGCAAAAGAAGCATTAAAAGAGCAGAGCAATGTGAAATGTCTGGGAGGAACAGCTTAAAGGCAGCATGAATGTGCGAAGATGTAGTAGCAGCAAGACACAGTTTCCATACACTTGTAAAGACCATGTCTTGAGTTTCCAGTGACTCATGGAACTCAGGATTTTCTGAGATGGAATCACTGGAACACATCTGTCTTTGTCACACAAACAATCATGCATTTTGTTATTTTCATAGATTTATTAAAGGTCTTCTGGAAATATGACGGGGCTGCACAGTGGCTTGGTGGTTAGCATATTAGCCTTGCAGCTAGAAGATAACCGGGATCATTCTGCATGGAGTTTGCATGTTTTCCCTGTGCATGCGTGGGTTTTCTCTGGGTTCTCCGGCTTCCTCCCAGTCCAAAAATATGCTGAGGTTAACTGGTGACTCTGGGTGGATGGATGGATGGATGGATGGATGGATGGATGGATGGATGGATGGATGGATGGATGGATGGATGGATGGATGGATGGATGGAAATATGACATAATCTGCTATGTCACAAATATACATACAAAAATGCTAATATTTGATTAAACGTCCTTTTGCCATTTTCACTTCAACCAGTCACTTTTTGTAACGGTCTACAAGTTTCTGGTTTGGGGAGACCAGTCTAGAACCTTCATTCTAACCTGATTGAACCATTTCTTTACCACGTCTGATGGATTCTCAACAAAGAATATTATCACTTTTGGAGGTTTTCCTGAAGAAGTGCATCTTCAGTATTCAATTTACTTTGTGTGAAGCTCCAGTTCCACAGAGCATGATACTGCCACCACTATGCTTGATGGTAGGTTTGGTGTTCTTGGGGTTAAAGGCCTCACCCTCTCTACTAAAGCATATTTCTGGTCATTGTGAAATTATTGGAAGACTGTCAGTGATCTTTATGATTATATGGAAACTATCTTTCACAACTGTATGAAAATCCAAGATGTGAGATTTGTAAGTAAAATACATTTATAGTAGTATGCATATATACTGTATGATACAGTATTATCAGAGTTCACAGTGTGGTATGAACATGAAAATATAGAAAAAGAATAAACTGTAGGTGATAAAGGTGTGGTAGATGAAAAAAATGTGAGGATAAGGATAAATACCAGTATGAAAAGTGCAAGATCAGAATACCTGAATGATGATGAGGACACTGAAGCAGGCCTTGCTCTGTGTAGCTTGAATATTTTATACTTGAATTTGAAAAAAAACTGAACATGCAGGTTAATAGGAGCTTCACAGAGCTGTTCAAAACTTACCTTCTTCTAAAAATTCACTTGTCTTGGATATTATGGGGGATTTTAATAGATATTTGTAGACTAACAGTCAGTGCTGCGATACACTGCTGCACATGAACACCACATATTTACATTAGAGAACATCTCATTTGAGTCCAGTTTCTGGGGGTTTATAGAGCTTTTACTCTCAGATAAATGTCACATGGATGACATGTAATTATACTAAAGATATCCATTAAATGGCGCATATGCAAGGAGTCTCTCATTTCCAGCGGTTCATTATATTTACAGAGATTAAAGGGCTTGGCCTGTTGGAGCAGCGAGAGAATCCTGCAGGGAAACATGTAAAGGTCAACACGGAGGAGGACGTCCACGGAAAGTGAGCTTAATGTCACCTAATAGGAACTCCAGGGGATTCTGGGAGGTTTGTTAGGGAGACTTGCTGACTTGGTGGGAGCTCAGTGTGTGAGCACATAGAGCAAAGAGTTAGTTGTTTTTTAAAAATGTTGGCAGATTTTTCCTTAGCAGTCAAACAGGAGCACAGGGTTCACTGAGTTAGATTGATGGCCTTTAATGTCACTCAGTATGTGATTTAGTTGCTGATGTAGTGATGTAGTTCGTGATCCTACAGTGTTTGTGAGTTTTTATTTGTCACATGCAGTATAAGAAGTGAAATACAAAGTGACTGTTTCACAAAGCTGTACAAGATGAACAGGATTCCAGAATTCCCAGAGGTTAATCTGAACACACCAGAACAAACCAGATCCATGGAGGCTCCGTCCTGCAAAACCCCCAAGCATCCAACATCCTAGTTCCAGAAACCACAGGACAAAGGATGAAATATGGTGTTTTTCAATCAGATATCTACGGTTGTGTCTCGCCTCGTAAGCTTTCAGCAGTAATCAACAGGCTTCATGAACCAATCACAACCCAGAATTCTGTCTCCATCTGGCAACATTTTGAAGGGTCGTGTTGACAAAATAGTGTTGCATCAACCCAATATTGTTTTATTTAACCTAAAATTTCTGTATTAGTTGATGTAACTTAATGAAATAGGCTCAAAAACTAATTTTTTCTCCACATTAAGGTCAGACTGGAAGTTAAAGACAAACCTCAAGTAGAACAAACAAAATAGGAAACAATGCACAAACCATGAGGTTGCTATGATACTGGACGACCGCACTCCTCCTCCTCTGTTATCATTTGTATTGTGAACACCTTTGTCCGTTGCCCCGCCTCCGTGGTTTTGCCCCGCCTACAGCCCAAGCAGCTGAAGATGATTGGTCCAGGACAAGCAACCTCCTCCAATCATGATGCAAGGTGGACTTCAAGAGGCTAATTGATGCAGTTTTTAAGAGAGGCTGTGCTCCCTGGTTAAAAATTTGTGAACATCTGAGTTTGTACTTAGTGCGCATGTTGGGGACTAAATGCTAACGAGTGGTTCTTTGGCGTGTTTAGAATTACTGATAAAGAATTCATGGTCAGTTCAGTCTGGGGTGCTACCCTAAACAGTCGAGTCGTAACAAAGTCAATAGCAGAACCTCTACTCCTCTTCTTCATTGGTTGAAAGTGAGAATGTGGTCCAACATATTGTTTGATGGATGAACAAACGGGAGAAAGCAGTCAGTTGTTGTTCAAATTAGATTAATCTGCATATTTTTAAAGTCTTTAGATCATCTTTAGAAAATGATGCTCAATATGAATGTACACCACAGTTCAAAAGTTTGGGGTCACTTAGAAATGTCCTTACCTTTGAAAGAAAAGCATTTTTCTCAATGAAGATGACATTAAATGAATCAGAAATACAGTCTAGACATTGTGTAGTATCTGACCTGAGACGTGTTAATTACTGTATGTTCTGAATGTACAGATACTTCATTGCTAAGAGGGGCTCTTATGCCAGGCCTTGAACATTAGACTTTTGTTTTATTAGAAGGGTTCTGTCACCAACGGAAGAACATACGTTGAGGTTTTACAAGCAACCATGAACCTATATAAGTGAACTCAGAATGTTAGTTTACAAGGTTCATATTGGCTGAATCCTTCCAGGCAGTCTCTGTCTGATCGATGCTGCTCTTCTTTATAATAAACTTATGATGAAGCAAGTCAACAGACGTTTCTTCTTCACCTGCACATCATGGATGTCTGAGAAACTACAATTGTTAATGTGGTAAATGACTATTCTAGCTGGAAACAGCTGATTTTTAATGGAATATCCCTATAGGGGTACAGAGGAACATTTCCAGCAACCATCACTCCTGTGTTCTAATGCTACATTGTGTTAGCTAATGGTGTTGAAAGGCTCATTGATGATTAGAAAACCCTTGTGCAATTATGTTAGCACATGGATAAAAGTGTGAGTTTTCATGGAAAACAACATGAAATTGGGTGACTCTAAACTTATGAACAGTAGTATATTTACATGTTTATTAAGGACATTTTGGTTGGAAGTTCTGGCAATGGTGCGATAAGAAACAAAAACAGAATAAAAACAATGTTTGTAGGTGACAAAGCAACATGAAAAATCTGCAGAAAAATAAGTTTAAAAGAGTGAAATAGATTCCAAAGAAACACCACAGTCAACACAAATAACAGGAAACCAAGATAAGAAGGGAGACGATGGTGAACATGTGAGTAACTATAGAAAATAACCGCTTTGTCCATGGAAACAACGATCAAACAAACAGCATGAAAATAACAACAAAGTGTTCGGGTTTTGATCCTTTTTGCAGGTTATGCAATGAACGATTCCAGCCGACGGAACACTTTGAAGCACAAAAGCTTTTGACCCGATAAACAGCGTCTGAACCCGACATCAGAAACATCAGCTGCCGCCAATCTGCTGAGAAGAGCAGGAAGCCGAAACACCAAATCAAACACAGGCAGACGCAGCGCCGGAGGTCATTATAGTCCAATATCTCATGTCAGTGGCTGAGAATAGACTCTGCACGATTATACTTGTGATGTGAGCCGTCGAGTGGAGATGGAGGAGGACGATGAGAGATGGAGAAATACAGTCCAGATACAGCATGAAAAAGAAGCGGAATGATTTGAACATCGCATCTCAGAGAGGAAATAGAGTCCGATTGCTTCATCTAAGGTCAGAGGTGTCAAACTCCATCATAGACGGAGCTGAAATTTAAACCTTGGTCTAAGTGGATGTTCAAACAGCGTCAACGCTGGATATGGGATGAAGTGCAAAAAACCCTAAAACATATATTTAAGTGTCTACTTCCCAAATATCGAACGTCTTTTCGTAACTGAAATCTCAACAATGTTAGACATTAATTTCTGTTTGTGGAAACTCTTAGGATGGAGTAAAGACTAGTGTGTTAGCAGGTATGCTAAGTTTAAAGGCTCTTTTAATCTGTTACATCTCCGTGGTAACTGATGCTGCAGAGTTAAATTTCCACGGTAACTGAAACGACAGAACCAGATCTCCATGGTAACTGATGCTGGTCCAGATCAGGTTCTGTTCAGAGTTCCATCTCTCTTTAACCAAACCTGTTGATCTGTACGTCACTAAAACCACCAAATGAAGCCGTGTAGTTACAGTATCACACACTGGATGCATCATGTTGCCATGGAAACCTGACATGTATTCAGCTGGTGATGCAGAAATCACATTAATGTGTTTTAATGTTTGATTTCCTGCAGCTGATCAATCACTGATTAGAACATTGATTATTCTATTGGTATTTAATACAGAGAATATTCAATAAATAAGATTAATTTCACTTTGATTTGGGCATCCTGCATTATGGGATGGTGTCAGACCTAAATACATTTCAATACAATATCATGTTTAAATATATGATGTTTAGAGTTTAACAGCTCTAATGTGCAGCTGCCAGTTATTAATGTCCTGCATCATGTACAGCAGCGTACATGTTTATATTCCTCATAGCTCTACATTTAAACAATATGTTGACTGAAGTAGGACATGATTGGTTCATTTGGTACAGAAGACGAGTCACATGACGCGTTAAACTTTTATTTTTATGTGAACAGAGTCTGAAGTAGAAAATCTGAGTTAAAGAAAGTTGAAAGTTGAAGGCTTGTAGGTGGAATTAGGCATCTTTTAGGGGGCTGAAGCACTGAAACTGTGCAGCATCTACAGTCATACTTTGAGAGTTGCATTACACTGGAAGTCTATCAGTTCTATCTCAGTATTTACAGCTGCGCCTTCAATGTCAACTGCTAAGAGATTGCTGAGGAGTTCAAATCTAAATTCCTGAGCTCTGACGTTGAGAAATTGCCGCTTAAACAAGTGAAGATTTTAACCTGAGAATGAATCCAAACTGTGGTTTGAATTGGAATAAATAGACCTGAACTCCATCCCACATCCACAATCTGTTTGTTCTGACGTTAAATCAAGCCTGTGAAGGGATCATTCTAAATCTGACTTCGGTTGATAAAATGTTTGGTTTAGTTTTCCGTACAGGTGCAGTGTAAGCAGGTTTTTCGCCTCACAAATGTTTTTCCTTCAACTCAGAAAGTCAGAGCAGAAATAGGTGAAAACAGTCCCAACTGTCCCATCGATCCAACATGTTTCCATCATCTTCGCTGTGGAGCTAAAGACTGAAGAATGTGAGTGGGACTTTTTATATTGTACGTCTACGAACACCCCCATCATCGTCTGTAACAGAGGCTTTTCTTGACAAAACACACACGTCCTCGTATAAATCAGCTTCTTATGACGTTACTATTCCAATCAGGTCCGTGACAAATCCTCGGCGTCGCTCTCTCTCTCTGCAGAAATGACTTTCGGGGAACTGAAGCTGCTTCAGGCTGCAATAACTCCTGAATGAGGAGCCGCTGGGAGCCGGAGAGCTAATTTTAACTCTAACCAGAAACGGCAAGAATTCGAAACGGTCCAAAACGAAGGTGTGCAGCTCAGAGACGCAGCGTAAGGGCAGGGAAGCAATCGCAACCGTTAACTCACAGGGTTCACAGCTGTGTGAGTGATGGGGACTGAGATAGAAAGACTATTTCTGGAGGCCGACGGCTGAGTCACTCCTTAGAGAGATTACTTTTCTTTGCTTTCTCTATTTCCCCTCCTAAGAGCCACCAGTGGGAAGTAGCTGAGGAAATGGACAAATATTTCTGCTCAGACTTTCCTACACGGATACGAGCCCCCCAGACGTCACATGGTAGGAAATAATAAAAGACATGAGAAAACTTGTGGATTTAAAGGATAATTCTGGTTCATGTGAACGTCTCATGTTTTGCGTTTGTGTGAAAATACGAAATGAAGAGGTGTAAAAAGCTGCATATGTGGTAGCAAAAGGAACGAGCTTGCCTTCTAAAAACACATTTTTATAGGAATTATATTTAATGTTTGCTTTCTAATCTGATAGAAACTGCATCCGGGGATACCAACACACCTGACTGACTTTCTAAAAACTCAACAACAGTCAGAGAAATGAAGCAAGTTCAACATACCCAGAGATCTAGCTTTGCAGCATCAGTTACCATGGAGATCTAGCCCTGCAGCATCAGTTACCATGGAGATCCAGCTCTGCAGCATCAGTTACCATGGAGATGTAGCCTTGTTGCATCAGTTACCATGGAGATCTAGCCTTGCAGCATCAGTTACCATGGAGATTTAGCCTTGCAGCATCGGTTACCATGGAGATCTAGCCCTGCAGCATCGGTTACCATGGAGATCTAGCTCTAGGGCAATGACAATTTTGCAATACTCTCGTATTTGGAAGCCTTGGGTTTCTGGAAACTTGTAACACTAAACGGAGTTGGTGTCGCCATGATCAAAAACTGTAGCGCCTCATTTACAAAGTGATACGGAAGAAAAACATTTCTTATCATTTTATTTATTTATTTAACCTTTATTTTACCAGGAAGTCCCTTGAGATTAAAAATCTCTTTTCCGAGGGAGACCTGGCCTAGACAGCACACCAATCCAGACCATGTAAAATGCATAGTATAAGTATATAAAAACAATTAAGACAAATCCAATATATATAAAAAAAAAATTTGAAACAGGTTCAACAAAAACAGAAGAAGGAAAAATAAAAACAGATCAGGAAAAGCAGTTACGCACATGGATTACATTTTTCTCTATCAGGTTGTTAAATTGATTCAGGGAGTGTTTTGGAGGTTGTTCCATCACCAAGGTGCATTATGGGAGAAAGCTGCTCTGCCAAACTCACAGTGAAATGACAAAAAGTGAGCATTACTTAAAAAATACTGATGCTAACTAATTGTGGGAGCTTCTATCTAAATTTTATATCAAAGTGTGCTGCCTCCTTTAAAAAAACGACTGTATGTTAAGCTTTTATTCTGCAAATGTGGAGACTCAGTCCAACAATACAGGAAAGCACAGGTAACTCTTGGGTGGATTTTCTGCATAAATTTGCAAACTAATGTCATTAAAACTGATTTTTAAAACTTCAGCTGCATGTAAACTTTAAGCAGTGTGAGCATACCCGTTGGTTTGTCGTCGACTTTTCTGTGTTTCTGTGTTTGCGGCTCACCTTCGACATAAATCCTCGGCGTGGAAGCGGCTTTAATAGTAGTTTGAAAGTCAGCGTAGAAGGGCATGACTCTGTGTGTGACGGCTCCATCAGCAGGCAGCCTCGTTTATCTCTATTTACAAAGACAGGGTCCAGACACCTTCTTCTTCGTCTTCTGCTTTACGCTGACGAGGAGAGAACAAAAACAGCGGCATGAGTCATCGCAAAACTCCTCCACCTGCAGAGATGGAGGGAGGACGGAGCTAAACTGATAAACAGAGAGAGAGAAGGGAGGAAGGTGATCAGACACTTTGATGGTGATCCACATTACAATATCGCAGTGATTATTTGATTCATTTTGTGCAAAAACGCCACATTTGGTAACACCCAGACTTTCCCTGGTGTTGATAGAGTTCAGCAGTCAGAGCTGATTATGAAATACTGCAACATATTTAGCAGTTACAGGCGGCTTTATGTGAGATATCAAGAGTAAATTCTAATTTTTTTTATCATGTATACATCTTATTATTCTGACCAGTTCATTGACAGCATGTTCATCAGTATAAATGTTCAACAAAACTACAGATTCTTTAGTCATGCAGCAAAATATCCCAACGTTTAGAATCTGAATGTTTTAAGTGTTCCTCTAATAGTTAATGGTTTGCCACAAAATCTGGTTCATTCATTGACAACTTTTCATTCAGCATCATCATCCAATCAAGTCTTTAATTTGTCTAAATACATGCACAAAAACATGTCTGGACTAAATTACAGCTTGGATTAAAGTGATGAAACCACCGAGCAACATTAAAATACTGTTAGACTGGCAAACCATTCCACACTGTGCTGGAGAATGGTCTGACTATGCGAAGTAGCAGTAATTTTGAGGAACAAATGTATTAAATATAATTTTACAAACACACCAGACCTTTCTTTTTCTTCCCTACAGCAGAATGTTGCTGAGGTGCAGTCAGACCATTCTACACAGTGCTGAAGAATGGTCTGACTACACGAAGTAACAGACTTTTCGATGAACAAATGTACTAAATATCATTTTAACACACTAAGCCTTTTTTTTCTCCCTTACAGCAGACTGTTGCTGAGGTGAAGTGAGACCATTCTACACAGTGCTGGAGAACGGTCTGACTATGCAAAGTGACAGACTTTTGGAGGAACAAATGTACTAAATATCATTTTACAAACATACCAGACCTTTCTTTTTCCTCCCAACAGCAGAATGTTGCTGAGGCGCAGTCAGACCATTCTACACAGCACTGGAGAATGGTCTGACTATGCAAAGTTACAGACTTTTTTATGAACAAATGTACTAAATGTCAATTTGGAAACATGCCAGACCTTTTTTTCCTCCCCCTACAACAAAATGTTGCTGAGGTGTAGTCAGACTATCAGACCATTCTACACAGTGCTGTTACTGACTATGCAAAGTAACAGACTTTTTGAGGACCAAATGTACTAAACATCATTTTATAAACATTCCAGACCTTTTATTTTCTCTCTACAGTAGAATGTTGCTGAGGTGCAGCCTTACCATTCTACACAGTGTTGGAGAATGGTCTGACTATGTGAAGTAACAGAGATCCAAAAGTAACCAAAAAGAAAGTCTAGTATTTCCTTCTCAAATGTGGTGAAGACCAGGGTGAAATTATCCTAAATTTCAGTAGCAAAACCTGCCTCCTCTTTTTAGTTAATACATGCCACGTAGAACAACGTGATGTTTCATTTGGAGACATGTTTGCATCCGTGTAATGAATTTAAGTCTAATATTCTCCCTCTTTGTGCTCTTTTTTTGGTCTTCACCACCTCCTGGGGGAAATATTTGTGCTTTTACTTACTAAATGTTCAACTGTGTTCCTTAAACATGTTATATTGCTGTTTTAATGCCTGATTACAGCCACGTTGAACGACATAAAGAAGTTGTTGGATATTAATCACTGGTAACAGAAACAAGGAGGTGGAAAAGAGAAATGGCTGAGTCATCAAAGTGACTTTGAAAGCATGAAATTGAAAGTAAAGCTTAGTTTAACTTCAGAATGGAGCTCAGCTGCTGTGACGCCATTTGATGATCAAGATGTCACTGCTGACTTTGATCAACTTTGCAGCGACAAAGACGTGAAGCAACACTTCAGACAAGTTTAAAAACTTGTAGTGAGCAAAATATTCGTCAAAAAGCTTAATATTCAGCATGTTACTGCTCAAATTAGAGATGTAAACACTTGCTATATAACGATCGTTTTATTACCAGAACTGATTGTCATTCAACCCTTGGTTTTGTTGCATCATTAGTCCATAATATATATCAGTAGTGGGCACGCTATCATAATAAACTAAGCATGTTTTTATATGACTGTCATTTGTGATGTGTGATGACAAAACATTACCAAGGTCAACACAAAAAGTTCAACTTGTGTCTCAAATGTAAACTGCATGAATTAAAAGGAGTTTTATTATGTTTAATGAATATTGCTGATGTTTGTCAGAGGGCATTATTTCACATGCATTTAGTTTGCAAAAATATACACTATCGCTGGAGTCGCTTAGAAATGTCCTTATTTTTGAAAGAAAAGCATTTTTTTCAATGAAGATAACATGAAATAAATGGCTGATTTTAATGGAATATCTACATAGGGATACAGAGGAACATTTCCAGCAACTCTTGTGCAGTTATGTCAGCACATGAATAAAAGTTTGAGTTTTCATTGAAAACATGAAATTATCTGGGTGACCCTAAACTTTTGAATGGTAGTTTATTACATAGTCGTGATCCTGAGTGTCTGATAACAATACTGATGAAATTCTGTTAACATGCTTTAAGCTGCAGATTGAAACATCTGATTTCTCTGCAGCCAACAGAGTTTTGATCTTTTGTGACGGTTTAAATCAGAGGGTTTTTTGCTGACTGAAGCCGACTGTGACTCATTTTAACAATTGCTTAAAAAGAAGAGGGAAAGCTGTGTGCAAATATGACAGAAGTAGTTTTTATTTTGCTTTTCTAATAGTCTCCCACCACTACAGCTTTAAGACTAATCAGAGTGGACGGTTGGTTTAAAATACAACACGATGAAGCCATTTATTCTGTTCCAGTCCAGGTAGAACAAACTACCTGCTGATTTGCTCTGCAGCCGACTCGTGGGTGGCGTCTTCTTAAATGCATCGAATTTTAATGCATTTTTATATGTTGCTTGGCCAAATAACACTTTAAAAAGAAGAGCCTCTATCAGCGTGACACTGTTGAATCTGATTTAATAGGACGCCGTGTGACGATGCGATGTTGGACAGATGGTTTGTCGATCCTATCAGCCAGGAAACATCTGCTGCTGCTGTGGCTGGTTTCTCTTCCCACTGATCACTGTCTGAACACTGACGCCGAGGCGATGAGAAGATGAAACGAGGTCAAGCTCGCGCTGGCAGCTGAGCAGAGATCGTTAACACGAGATGGATTCATCGTAGCAGCTGTTCACACGTGGACCAAAGGCCTGGAGATGCTTGAACAAGAAGTTTTAACAGGAGAAATCCAGCAGTGTGGACCCAAAGCAACAAAGGGTTGATGTGAAGATATTATACTGCAAAAGCTTGGAAGGATTACTGAAGAGGAAAATCTTAGAAGGCTGAAGAGACCAAAATTAGTATTCGGAAAGTTATTCAAAGGGTTACAAAGAGATACAAAACAACCGCAAAAAGGAGAAACAACTACAAGAATGACCACTGACATGACTAGAAAGTCACTCAAAATTACCACAAAGAGAAGGCAAACAACAAAGTTACTCAAAATTACCCCCGTGATGGACAACAACGACAAGAAAAAGCAAAATCACAAACACTGCTTAAAACATGTAGAATGACCACAAAGTCACTCAAAAATGACTACAAAGAAAATAAAAACTACTAAGTAATTCAAAATGAAATCAGAGATTGAAAAACAACTTTAAAGTGACTCAAAATTACCATAGATTGATGGAAAACAACTACAAAGTCACTAAAATGACCACAAACAGATGAAAAACAACTAAAGCCACTTAAAATGACCACAAAGAGATGATAAACAGCTATAAAGTCATTCAAATAATCACAAAGAGATGCAAAACAACTACAAAGTTACCTAAAATTACCACAAAAAGTTAATAAACAACTACAAAGTGACTCAAAATGACCACAAAGAGATGATAAACAGCTGGAAAGAGAAGATGTGTGTATGTTTACTTTATGTTGCAGTGAAAAATGAGTCCAAAATGAATGAAAATGTGACAGAAGTGAGAATAAAACACCCAGAAACGTGTTGGGGTTCAGAGGGTTCAGTGATTTATCCTTCACTCTTTGAAAATATGAAGTCGAAGGCTGCATTTATTACTTTTAATTGTGTTCATTTTTTCTTCCTGTGAATTTGAACTGTTTATTGAAACTGATCTGAATGCAGCTCAGACTGTATATCGCTCTGCTCGTACGATTCATCCATAATGTTATGTATTGACCACAAAGGGCTTTAAACTTTGTTCTTCTCTGGAAGCGCAGAGAAATATTTTCATTTCCAACACTGACTGGCAGTTTACTTTTTCTCAATGGAGCAGATAGAGAAAGCTCCGAAGCAGCCGCCTCAGTGAGCTGGCCGAGGCCGGCCCTTATCACCAGGTAAGTAAATGAAGCGGCAGCAGCAGCAGCACAACTACTGCAGACTCTGAAGCTTATCAGAGCAAACAGCCAGACAGCCGAGGCCACGGAGTCCTCGCTGCAGGACCTCCATCACTGCTGCAACCAGGAGGACGAGGAGGAGGAGTCAGAGATGAAGATCAGATGGAAAGAAACTGTTCACCGGAGGTTCTGTGACCTAATAAAACTATCAAGTTTACACGAGGATGAACTGATTCACATCAGAAAGTTTTATTAACAAAAATCACCTCAAGAGTGCAGAAACACCTTTTTTGCAATATTAGGTGAATTTATTCCACCCCTCTGTCCTGAAAAGCTCTTGCATTGCTTCAGCTGCATGTTTCCTGGATTGTCGTCCTGCTTAGAAATCAGACGTCGTCCGGAGAGTTTTGATGCATTCAACTGAACCTGTTTACTTCTGCGTTCTTCCTGCTGCTTCTGTCAGCAGGGGAATCATCGATAAATGCCAGAGAGCCATTTACAACAAGGTAAATTAGTTGTTTTTTGTTTTTTTTTTATATTGTTGCCTGTTCTGCATATAAAAACTCTACAAAAAAGAAGTCCAATATTTCCTCTGGAAACACGGTGAGACACATTTCACTTCTGTTGCTGTCCCAGTTCAACCTGCTTTCCTCTCTGTCTGATCATAACTGACCCGTGACATTGTGAGGTTAATTGTTGGTCATGATAATTCTGCAAACAGTCCCTTCATTCACAAGCAAAGTGTTGATGCTGCTCTCAGATCTGTCCCAGGACCGACTCTTTGACCGTCAAATAACAAAGAAATGATCAAACTGCCTTGGTGGAAAAGAAGGAACATCTGTGTTTGCCTAGAACTGGACAGCAGATTTTACTTAAAACTGCTCTGGAAGAAATAAACTAGGCATTTGTCAAAAACTGTTTCAAATAAGCATAAACAATTTCTATGCAGTATTGGGTCAGTGTTTACACGGACTATGGATTAAAGACAACTCCTGTGACCATGTTAGCATGCTAATGTTAGCATTTTAGCTCTTAAATCTGGAAACAAAAGCTTATTTAGTGCATTTTCTGAATACCGCCTCAACCAAACATGAATTCTTTTATGCAATATTGGGTCAGTGTTTACATCATGGATTATGGAAACACAGCTACACCTGTTAGCATGCTGACGCTAGCATTTTAACTCATGAAGTAAATTTAGAAACAAAAGTTTATTTTTTCATTTTTCAAAAACCACCTCCAGTGATTATAAAAATTTTTTTGTAATATTGGATCTGTGTTTAAATCATGGATTACGGAAACATGGCTCTTGTGAGCAGGTTAGCATGCTAATGTTAGCGTTTTAACTCTAAACTGAAATAAATCTGGAAACAAAAGCTTATTTAGCACATTTGTCGAACACCACGTCAAGCAAGCATGAACACATGCAATATTGGGTCGGTGTTTACATCATGGATTACAGAAACACGGCTACAGTTGTTAGCATGCTGATGTTAGCATTTGAACTCATTAAGTAAATTCAGAAACAAAAGTTTACTTATTCATTTGTCAAAAACCCCTTCAATTAAGCAGACAACCTTTTATGCAATATTGGGTCAGCGTTTACATCATAGATTATTGAAATACGGCTACGGTTGTTAGCATGCTGATGTTAGCGTTTTAACTCTTAACTGGAATAAATCTGGAAACAAAAACTTATTTAGTGCATTTGCCAAATACCACCTCAAGTAAGCATAAATCCCTATTTGCAATAGTGGGTCAGTTTTTTTTTCATATTTTGCAATTTTCATTAATTTTTTCCAATACTTCAAAATGTGCTTAAAATGTATCACAGAAACACAGCAACACTAATGTTACCATTTTATCTTGTGAAATAAATCTGGAAATAAATTCTAATTTATTAATTCATGAAAAACTACCTCAATTGAGCAGACAATATTGCACACTTTTATGCAATATTGGGTCAGTGTTTATGTGAAGGGGAGATGCCTCTTTCCCCTTTCTAAGGTCATAATGGCCTTTAATTCCTCTACACACTGTGCAATTTTTAAGTTCACAGCTTGCTACACTGTACAACATGAATCTAATAATCTTTGGGCACGATGTGAAGTTTGCTCTGTGCAGATTGCACGATGAAAACGCAGCTGAATCTCAGCCTACGATGCTCGTGAGTCGACGTGAATGCGCAGCATGTGCCGTCCATCCATGAAAAATAAATAACCGAACCTACAATCACAGGAAAACTAGCCAAACATGAGCTGATTTCATTTTTATTTATTTACTAACATAAACTAAGTGCTGTGGCTACTATTTACAGCGGTGTGTGTGTGTGTGTGTTTGCTAGCCGCTAATGTTAGGTTACTAACCTGAGAGCCACAATTCTGCCGCTACATCCTTCCATGTGTTGCCTCCCTGACTTCGCAGACAGGGGGCAGCTGGTTTTCTGTCCTCTCGACGTGTGATGCTGTGATAAAGAATAAAGGAGGCACCTGACGTTAGCTTCACAACAGGAAGGTTTATTCTTCTTTGAATAACCAATAATACAATGACAGTTTTATTCAACTCATTTTCTTGAAATATGAAACAACCATGTGCTCTCTTGTTCTTAAATCCATAGATTTTTAACACTGTCCATGAAAACTAGTAAATGAATTAGTTTTAACCATTTTTTTAACATGGTTTTTTTTACAGTGTTATTCTAACAATATGAAATGTATTTTTAACATACCAGCAATATACCCTCTGTTACTCTTGATTAATTCATTACAAAACAATTGCATCTTTTCTATAAAACAACATATTTATCTCATAACCAATTAAATAAGGAGTACAATGCTCCTTTAATGACATTCGCAATGACACTAACTAAGCACATAAACAACTAGCAATAATTCAGCGTGTAACTTTACAACATATCACTTCTGGTGTTGCCATTAAACCTCACAAATGTGCATTTAGCTACACAATTTACTGTATTGGATTAGCTTTTCCCACATGTGCTTCCACACTAGTCAAGTCCGTTAGCATTAGCGCGATTAGCGAACGACCAATAAATCCCTTCTCACACGCAATTCTCTTAACAAACCGTTTCCTTTACCACCATGTGCAAACTCTTTAATAAGCGACATTTTCTACTCAAAGTCTGCAATTTATACTCATTTTAAGCATGTTTACTGACCTGTGATAAAGAATAGAGGAGGCACACACGTTGAGCTGACGTTAGCTTCACAACAGGAAGGTTTATTCTTCCTCTGCGTGCCAAAACACTGCTCTTTACCAGCGCGATACGCGCCCCCTATCGGCTGGATGTGGAATAGCGCTCTAGGAAGTGAAACTGCACTGAAACCACAGGAGTGATCAAATCAATAGAAATAATGCAACCACAAACAAAAAATAACAATGGGGTGCCTGTTTTCACTTCATCAGTTTGAACACTTCATTTTACTTCCTACTTTATTTCTGAAGTCACTTATTTTCACCTCTCTACACATGCTTCGTCCTTTTCTGTCCGGTTCTGGTACGAGCTGGAGGACACGTCAAAAAAGCTTCTGGTGCCACAACTCTACTAGACTGTCTTCTTTGTTTAAATCCCACATACTTGTTTCGATGCGTTTCGCCATTGTCGCCGCAAATCCTGTATTTGGGTTTAGTACCAGTGTTGCGCTGATCAGTACGTCATTTCATACTGCGTTTCTATTGGTTAGTTAGTTGTGAGTTGTTGATCACAGCTTGTCTTTTGTCGCAAGACCATGATAACGGCCATCCTTGAACCTTTAAACCTGTTTCACTGTGCAACGTAGGACCATTGATTTAGAGCCACGACCAAAGATATCGCCATGATTCTCTCAGTTGTTATCTTTTGTCTGGGATGGCCGAAAATCGCACAGTGTGGAGAGGCCTTTAGACAGGCAGATGCTGCAGGAGATTAGATATTGTCAATTCTGATGTGACTAAGCAGACGAGTTGTTTCCATATTGGTCTGTAGTCTAAATCTGACCTTCTAGCAACTATAATATAAACCCAAAGATCAGAGAGAATCCTCAGAACTGATGCTGGCGTTGCTTGCATGTACTGCTGCTCTGTTGGTGTCACTTCTCCTGATGTCCACAAACGTCTCTAACAACTTAAACCATCTGAGCCTTCAGTGTGTCTCTTTGTGTCCACTTCCTCAATCTCTTGACCTGGGCTCGACTTGAAAGTTTTAGAAGCTGATTTTGTTTGTTTGTTTTAGTCCGTCCCTTTCAGTTGGCTGAATGCTGTGAAAGCGGTTTAAGCTAACCTCTGGCATCGCTTCGTTCTCCTTTCACGGCTCACATTACTCATGACACAGATTCAGCGTAGCTTGGTTGTGATCCAGCCTCGACGCCCACAAACACACATCTGAAAAATTCAAAAAACGTGTCCCAGAGCGTCACATTTTAATCCAGCGTCCGTGAAAAATCCGACTCGCCCCTGCCTCGCCGTTAAACAGGCTTCAGCTGCGACCTTTTTAAACAAAGAACAGGTTCATTTATCTCAACGTTTTCTGCCTCGTCGCCTTTTCATCTCCGAGTGATGCAACAAAACGTCTCATGTAGAATTAAGCTCTGCCAGCTGCAGGATCAAAAGCTGAGAAACTCGTAGAACAAAAGGCTTCAGAGACTTTGTTTGGGTGAAGATCTGAAGCCAGCAGAGAGTCTTCTGCTGGCTTTAAGCAGCTTTTCATCTTTTCTGCAGCTTTAAAACACTGTTTAGGCTTTGAAAAATCATGTTTCTAACCTTACACATTACATATTACAATTATTTTCAACGTCAAGCTCCAAGTCCTCAGTGCATTTTAGTACTTATGTAAATGGTTTTGTGTCATAAATGCATCTTTTTGAGGTCATTTTGTGTCTTTTTGAGGTTGTCTTACTTCCTTTTTGGCAATTGTGCAACTCTTAGTGATCAGTTTGTGTAGTTTTGTAGTAGATTTTGCATCCCTTCATGGTGATTTTGAACATGTTTTTGCTTATTTGGTTTCCTTTGCAGTTGTTTTGTATCCCTTTATTGTAATTTTGCATTTCTTTTTGGTTGTTTTATTTTCCAGTAGTTTTACATCCCTTTGTGATAATTTTGCATCTTTTTTAATAGTTTCATATGTTTTGGCAGTTATTCGATGTCATTTTATGACAATTTGCATCATGTTATGTTTATTTTTCCCGGTATTTTACATCCCTTTATTGTGATTTTGCATCTGTTTGTAATCATTTTATGTGTTTGTACAGTTATTTAATGTCCTTTTATGGCAATATTGCATCTGTTTGTAATCGTTTTGTGTGTTTTTGCCATTGTTTTGCATCTCTCTATTGTAACTTTGCATTTATTTGTGGTTGTTTGGTGTCTCTTTGGGGTTGTGTTACTTCCCTTTTTGGTAATTTTGCATCTCTGTTGTCATTTTGCATTAGTTTTATATTACTTTATTAATGTTGTATCTCTTTGTAATCGTTTTATGTATTTTTGCATCTCTTTGTGGTTGTTTGCTTGTTTTTCCAGGTGTTTCACATCCCTTCGTGATGCATAGTCCTGACAGTGAAGCACAGTGGTGGGAGCGTGATGATGTGGACCACATGCACCATGAAAGTCTGTGGATATATCAAAATGCTAACTGACAAGATGCCTCCCACTCTGCAGAAGCTTGACAGAAGAAGAATACACCAGCATCCAAAACACAAAATCACACAAATGTTTTAAAAAATTTAAAAACTGCAAAGTACAACCTGGACAAGTATGTCGTCAAACTTGACCGGTGCTGCCTGTATTTTTAAGTAAGCAGAACATAAATGGCTATTTTCAATTTTACACATTGTCTTCAACTTGGAAGTAATTAGATTACTGCAAGATGGTACAACTTTAAGACACTTAAATCATATATTATCCGTTATTTTGCAGTGTGTTTTACAGACTGCCACCATTAATTGTTACCCAGCTGCTCCAATGGCTTATTTTTTTTTTGTTTTTTTTTTGCATGTACTCGAGCAGCGTTTGATTCATCGTGTGTTGATTTCCATAAACACAGCGTCAACAGCGTTTTAACCCGCCGTCACCAAACGCCCACTCCAGTAATCAACCGGCCGTTACAGCAGAACCTGTAATCAGAGCGAGTCGACACGAGGCCCTGAACAGATGGAAACATGATAACAGCGTTAAGAAAACAAGAAAATAAAGTGCACATGCTTCTGTGGGGCTGCAAGTAAAGACTCTTAAGGGATTACAGATTATTCCATGAGGTCGTCTAGGTGTAATTTTAGTCCTTAAACCATAAAATTATCTAAAAAAACAAAGAGCAAAGAATGACGTATAAACTTCCAGAAATCTGCTTCAAAATCGTAAAAAAGAGACTTTACTGCCTAAGAATCTCCACTTTAATGTTCTTATGTGGTGCAGCTTCATCTGTTTTAATTTCTTTTCCATTGTTATTTTTCCCAAATAGGCCCATACGTTGACATTTTTGCCAATCTGATGGAAACTGTTACCGGCCTGAGCCTGCTGCTTTAAGAGCAATGGTTAGGGGAAATGTAGGAGGAAAGAGAAATGCATTATGGGGTATGTCCCGCGCGATATACTGAGATTGATGTACCTGTCACAGTGTCTGTGAGTAGCAAAAATAAAATGGTTCTGGTTCGCTAAATGAATCGCCTCTCGTACAGTCTGTTCGACGGCAGTCCGGGCGGCTTGTTACCGGCGTAAACGAGTCAACACAGTAGTGCCGCGTACCACGGTATGCGCCACGGAGCTGAAAAAGGTAACACTGGGGGCTCGTCTTCGGGATCGGCTAGTCGAGAAGACGGCGGTGGTCGAGAGAAAGTGAGCGAGACTACGTACCTAAGAGAGACATAAAGGTGACGAAAGACATCATGAACACCAACCCATTCCTCACGGATTTAACAGAGACTTTAAACGGCGATATGGACGGATATCGTCGGCAAGAGGGGCACGCTTATCACCCTACTAACCCTTTCCTGGCTAGCATGGAGCTAACGGTCGCAGCCACGGCTAGCAACGCCGCGGCCCCATGTCACGGGTTGGACCGGAGGTGCAGCCCAACGGCTACTACAAGCAACAATCCCTTCATCACACCAGAAATAATGAGCGGTGGTGAGTTTGTGGCCCATGAGCAGCCGAAATGTGCAAAATATGTCACCTCGACCCCATACATGGCAGCTCAGGACGCTGACAGGGACTTCGCTAAGCTAATAGCCCCGTTCACTCCAACGAACTGTAAATGCACTCCAGCTGCCCCAGTATCAGCCCAGCTCTTTCAGCAGACTGTGCCCAACTTTACCCCATATGCACTGCAGCCCGCCCAAGCATGCTGTGCTACAGCTACACCAGCTCTAAACACCACAACACCCCAAAACCGAACACTGCCACATATTACAGATTTTGGCCTGTGTGAGAATGAACAGCGTGATGTGAAACGTACCAGCCCTCCACCTCACCATTGCCCCTCATGCACGGTGATTTACAGTAACTCCGCAGACAGCAGCGATGATGAGCAATGTGGAGAGAAGGAAAGAATTCCAACGCTGCGACCAGGCAAGTTTGATGGATCAGGTTCATGGAAAGACTTTATATACCAGTTTGAAAGCTGTGCCAAAGCTAACCGCTGGACTGAAAAGACTAAAGCCGTTCAGTTAAGATACAGTCTGATGGGTGCAGCAGGCGCCATAGTGCACAAGAATCCCAAGTCCCCTCGCTGGAGCTACCAGCGCATCGTGGAGGAGATAGAGAGTGCTTATGGGCCGTGCTCAGAACATGCTGCTGCCATCGGAATAGAGCTGAGGCAGAGAGTCAGGAAACCAAGTGAGGCTCTACACATGCTCCGAGACGACATCTATGAGAAAGTCTCCATCGTCTACGCTGACCGCAGTGAGATTGAGCAGGACTGCATCAGCGTGGAGATCTTCACCAATGCTCTGGCAGATGCTGAGATGGTTCAAAAGCTGCTGGAGGAGCAACCCCGCACACTGGCCAAAGCTTATGAGATTGCACACAGGTATGAGGCCACAAAAAGAGCTGCCAGGGCCGTAACACAGCTAATGCGTCCAGGGGGCCGCAGTTACATGACTCAAGGGGGCCGAACAGCTACAGTGCGTGAACCCACTTACGCACCAGTGTGTGAACTCATAGAAGCTAACGCAAACCAAACAGTGAAACCTTATCAGCAATGGCAGCTGAACAAAAACAGGAAGAAAATGAAAAACACTGAAGAAGTCATTTGCCACAACTGCTCTGGTGTTGGACATTTTAAAAAGACTTGCCCTTCCCCTCGCCGGCCACCCCGGCCACCCAACACCAACCTACTACCAGTGCCCAACAGGAGCACCATGGTCGCCGGTGCTAAGGGCCAGGAGGAGGAAATGTGCATCATGGTGAAGGTAGATGGAGTTGAAATTTGTGCTTTGTTGGACTCTGGTGCACGAAGAAATGTCTTGCCCCTACATCATTACAACTCCATCCCTGCAAATAATAACTTCCCCATTCAGCCATCCACCACACAGGTCCTGCACGGTATTGGGCCTGATAGTTTAGACGTATTGGGAGAAGTTGTCCTACCCGTGCACATTGGGAGCAGAGTTACCCAAGTGAACTTTATTGTAGCTGACACTACTGCAACCACCGAAGTCATCCTGGGTCAGCCATTTCTAACACAGGCACAGGCTCGCCTGGACTATGGCCGCAGAGAGGTAACCCTCTTCAGTGAAAAGGTTCACCTCGGCTCCTGCCCCCCAGCCGAGACACGCCTTGTCCGAGTCGCACGCACAACAGTGTTGGAGCCAGGGCGTGAGTATGTTGTTCCTGGTGCCTCACGCCATCACTCCGCTGTTGAGAGGGACATGATGTTAAGCCCTGCCAAGAACTTCATTGAGAGGCATTGTGTGTTAGTGGCTCACGCTGTAGTGCAGCCTCGAGGACCCACCAGCATCCCTATCAGAGTCTTCAACCCTGGTACCACCCCTGTCACCCTGAAGAGAGGGGCGGTGGCAGGAGTCCTCCAGCCAGCACAAGTGTTAGAGAGGGTGGAGCCTCTCGCTGCAAAAACTCCTACAGTGTCAGAACCCATTAACCCTGTCTCTGCTTTTGTACCCAGTCACCTACAGGCCCTGTATATTGAGAGCTGTTCCCGTCTGTCGGACGTTGACAGCCGCAAGCTAGCCCACCTTCTGCGGTCCCACGGCGACGTCTTCTCCACCAGCCCCACTGATCTCGGCCGCACCAACGTCGTGCAGCACGACATCTTGACCACCCCTGGGCCCCCTGTGAAACATCCACCCCGCAGGATGGCCAAGGAAAAGCAGGTTGCGGCTGACCAGCAGGTGGAGCAGAGCCTTGAGGCTGGCCTGGCACGTCCCAGCAACAGCGGATGGGCGGCCCCAATCGTAATGGTAAAAAAAAAGGACCACACACCCAGACTGTGTGTCGACTACAGACCTTTAAACGAACGGACTATTAAAGATGCTTATCCACTGCCACGTATCCAAGATACACTGGATACGCTGTCCACTGCCAAGTACTTCAGCACACTCGACTTGACATCAGGGTACTGGCAGGTGGAGATGACACCCAGGGCACGCAAGGCTGCTGCGTTCTGCACTCGTAAAGGCCTCTTTGAGTGGAACGTAATGCCCTTTGGACTGTGTAATGCACCGGCCACATTCCAGAGACTTATGGACCGCGTGTTGGTGGGGCTGCAGTGGGAGACGTGCCTGGTGTATCTCGATGACATCATCGTTCTGGGGCGGGATAGCACACAAATGTTGGAGCGGCTTGGCCAGGTGTTTGCCAGGTTGCGTGAGGCTAACCTGAAATTAAAACCTTCAAAGTGTTGTCTGTTCCAGGAGGAGGTGGCCTATCTTGGACACATCGTTTCTGCAAAAGGCGTGGCCACTGACCCTCAAAAGGTCCAGAAGGTCAAAGACTGGCCCGTGCCTCAAAACATCACAGAAGTGCGGCAGTTCGTTGGCCTGGCATCTTATTATCGGCGCTTTGTGGCGGATTTTGCCACCATAGCCAAACCACTCCATGAGCTAACTAAGAAGCATGCACGTTTTGGCTGGACAGCCGAATGCCAGGGGGCGTTCGCTGAGTTAAAGAGGCGGCTTACTGCAGCTCCTGTCCTGGGCTACCCACTCGATGAAGGAGAGTTGCTCCTTGACACAGACGCAAGTGACTCTGGCATCGGGGCTGTCTTGTCTCAAATCCAGGGGGATGAAGAGCGGGTTTTGGCCTACGGGAGCAGGAGGCTGTCAGCTACGGAACAGAACTACTGTACGACCAGGCGTGAGTTATTGGCAGTGGTGGAATTCACCTCCCACTTCAGGCAGTATCTACTTGGCAGAACATTTACTGTTCGCACAGATCACAGCAGCCTGCGCTGGCTCACGAGATTGAAAGAACCCGAGGGACAGCTCGCCCGCTGGTTGGAAAAACTGGCGGAGTACGACTTCAAGGTGGTTCATCGGCCAGGGAAGGATCACCAGAATGCGGACGCACTCTCTAGGAGGCCCTGCCGGAGTTCATGCCCCTGCACGGTACCAGACCCGCACCTTGAGGGTACACAGAGTCAACATAAAAGCGTGCAATGTGACCTGACCACTGTCACAGAGGGGGCGGTTACCGCTTTGGTTCCTGCAGGACAACCGCCAGTGGGGGTAGTGGAGCCTGATGGCTGTGTAGAAGTCGCGTTTGCGGAGCTGGAGCCACCCATAGTGGGGGTAAAGGATGTTGTTGGCAGC
The DNA here is from genome assembly GCA_027123335.1 of Amphiprion clarkii. NCBI lineage: Eukaryota > Metazoa > Chordata > Actinopteri > Pomacentridae > Amphiprion > Amphiprion clarkii. Next base: position 3,932,914 of record CM049576.1, read on the forward strand.
TGCGGCAATCCTGAAGCTCTCCCAAGCATTTACCGGGTGAGCGAGGCAGCCCATACCGAACTGTTTAGTGGCTGGACCTTAAGCCAACTCAGTTCAGCCCAAAAGACTGACCCTGACATAGCACCAGTGTTGGCTTGGATGGAAAACGGGAGCACAAGGCCGCCCTGGGTTGAGATTGCAGCCTACAGTCCCGCCACCAAAGCCTACTGGGCTCAATGGAAAAGACTGTATCAAAAAGATGGAGCGTTATTGAGGAAATTCTACTGCACTGAAGGGAAGGTGCGACACTCACAGATCCTGCTGCCCCATACGTTCCGCAAACCTGTGATGGAGCAGATGCACGACGGCCCTGTGGGTGGGCACTTCGGAACAGAGAGGACTCTAGCACGCCTTAAGGCGAGGTACTTTTGGTACAACATGAGAGAAGATGTCATGCTGTGGTGCCGAACCTGCACTAGCTGTGCAGCAAAGGCCCGTCCAAAGAAAACCCTGCGGGCTGCTATGGGCACAGTTAGAGTTGGTGCACCCATGGAAAGAATTGCAGTAGACCTGATGGGACCTCTAAATGAGACTGAGAGACACAACCGCTACATATTGGTTGTGCAAGACTATTTTAGTAAGTGGGTGGAAGCCTATCCAGTACCTGACATTCAAGCAGCAACAGTTGCAGAAAAGATTGCCTCTGAGTGGGTGTGCAGGTATGGAGCCCCGTACTCCCTCCACAGCGACCAGGGCACCAACTTCGAATCAACTGTTTTCCAAGGGATGTGTGAACTGCTTGGGATCGAAAAAACACGGACAACTCCTTTCCATCCACAGTCTGATGGCCAAGTGGAACGCTTTAATGCCACCCTACAGAAAACCCTGGCCACCACCGCAGAAAGATGCCACTGGGACTGGGATCTAATGATTCCTTATGCAGTCATGGCATATCGCGCAACCAAGCACAGCTCCACGGACCTCACACCGAACATGATGCTTTTCGGGAGAGAAATAACCGAACCAGTTGACCTTGTCACAGGTCTGCCACCAAATAGTGAGACCGCCAACACTCCTCCTGACTATGTTCTACAGCTAAGGGAGCGGCTGGAGCTCGCACACCAACTGGCACGTGAAGCTCTAGGAAAATCGGTGGAGCGTGCTAAGAGACAGTACAACAAAAACATCTGCCAGATCCAGTATCATATTGGTGCAGCTGTCTGGCATCTTATCAAAGGCACCAGGAGAGTGAAGAACAAAGTAAAGAAATTCCTGCCTTCCTATGAGGGTCCTTACTTTGTTGTGGATCAGTTAGATGACTTGGTCTACCGGATCAAAAGTAGCCCAAGGTCAAAAGCCAAAATCGTTCATCATGACCGGCTCAAGCCTTACCACTCCAGAACACCACTGGATAACAACTGGGTCTTCAGGGAATCCGACGCATCAGCTCCTGCGGAGTCACCAGCTGCTGCAGCCGAAGACGATGCATCTGACACGGACATCGGTCCCCTCAACCTGTGGGACACCCCATCCGACACAGAGGACCGTACTGCAGGACCAGCAAGGAGCACCGACCCCCCACCTTCAGCCTCACGAGCTGATTGCCAGCTCCCTGATTCTCGTGCACACCATGAACTGAACGAGACTGACAATGAACATTCCACTGGTGGGCCAGTTCACCATCCTGCAGCAACCTCCACCCCTCAGCAGAGACCTCGGAGGGTTCGCAGGGCACCTGACAGGTTTGGGAACTGGGTGCAGCATTGAGCATAAATAGGAAAAAAAAAAAAAAAATTTTTGGTAATTAAACTGTTCTTTGCTGTTTTGATATGGCATTTTGACACTTGGTAGTGTTACTAGTAAAGTTTAGGCCTGTTTAGCCTGATATTGTTGACCGTTACTAAGCAATGTTAATTGGTAGTAGCTTAAGAGTTACTTGGTTGGTTTTGTGTCACCTGCTAGCGTGATAGGTGTATATTTTGGGTACAGTAAGAGATGCTGTTCAACTTTTCGATTTATAGAGTACCTAAGCCATAGTTATTGCTCAGATGAGCCGGTCTTAAGAAATGCCCCATGTGTTATGAGTTGTGATGCACTAACCTTGCTTCTTTTCCAGCTTCTGTGTTTTTGCTATGAACATTTTACATAACATGCCAAGGAGTATGTGAGACATGCAGGTTTTTGTGTTTATGGACTACATATGGACGTTGCCTTTATCTTGAATTTCTTCCACTTCACCATGGATTATTTTGGATCTTTGTGGGTGGGATGAGCTAATATAGGTAACATTATCCTGAACGGGTCAACCTGAGTTTCTTATGGGAATGTGTTTTATGCTGGAGTGATATTAATGTTTTAATTATCATCCAGAGTGGGGGTAGTGTTACCGGCCTGAGCCTGCTGCTTTAAGAGCAATGGTTAGGGGAAATGTAGGAGGAAAGAGAAATGCATTATGGGGTATGTCCCGCGCGATATACTGAGATTGATGTACCTGTCACAGTGTCTGTGAGTAGCAAAAATAAAATGGTTCTGGTTCGCTAAATGAATCGCCTCTCGTACAGTCTGTTCGACGGCAGTCCGGGCGGCTTGTTACCGGCGTAAACGAGTCAACACAGTAGTGCCGCGTACCACGGTATGCGCCACGGAGCTGAAAAAGGTAACAAAACGTCAAAATTTTTTTGACACAAAAGCTGAGTTTTTATGCCGTAGTAGGAAAGAAAAATAAAATGCTGGGATCTAAATTGCAGGAGGAGCAGCTGAAAATGTAACTTTAGCTGCAAACATTACTGTGGAGGACGTAAAAAGTTACAGAAAATAAAAATCATCGACTGCGGCAGGTAACATTTAAACTAAAGTTCTCTCCTACAGACATAAATCTAATCTGCTATCAGCTGTCAGTCTGAGCTGCAAAGCAAACGTTAACATTCTGGGACACATCATGTCACTCTTGTATATTCTGATTCATTCTAAATTATATTTTCTATATTTTTATCTTATTTTACCTTCACTTTATACCCTAATATTCTGTCGTCTCATTGTTTACTCCTTTATAGAATATCCAGCTGCTGTAACAGTTTAATTTCCCTCTAGGGATTAATAAAGTCATCTATGTGTAATTCCTCTATAAATAAAAATGATGTCGATGCTAAAATACGAGACAAAAACAAACCACAGAAACGTTGGCGTTCTCTGTATTTATTCTTTTTTCTTCCTTTGTTGTACTCTTCGCAAGGAGCATAAATATTTTACAGAGCGAGAACATCAGTTTGGTTATTTACAAGATAAAATAAATGACGTACAACCCACGATGTCGGCTTGTGTCTGGAGCGCTGGAGGAGGAAGATGAGGAGGAAGAGGAAGGGGAAGTGAACAACTACAGCCGTTTCACCATTCAGCTGAGATAATTGACCCACCTGACGTTACGTACGGAAAGAGAAATTCAAAGAAAGCTGCTACCTCACTGTGGCGCGACGGCACACCGAACGAACGTTAGCAGCCGCCGCAGAGTCGGAGGCGATTTCTCCGTAAAGCAAATAAATAAACGCAAATTTCCAGGGTCTCCACCAGCCGACAGTCCACCTCTTGTAACTTTCTACATCCAAAAAAAAGGAAAGCAAAAAAAATAAGAAACTTGTGGCATAAGAACGACTCTCAAACATGGAGATAAACGTGCAAACTGAACGGGTGGTTTTAACGTTGGAAATGAAGATTAGCCTGAACTTCCTGGTCGTTGCCTTTTACAGTAACATCAAATATGGAGAGATCTTTGGATTTTAGGATGACAAACGGTGAATTTCCATAAACTTGTGTGTTGATAAGGCGGCAGAGAATCAATTCATCTTTTGTTTGTTCGATTATTAAAACAAATGTCATTCAGTTTCGTAGCGTCAAAGCGACTTCGTCAGGTCTTTATTGGAGTTGCAAGAATCGCTGCAACTCTAATAAAAGCAAAATTCAACAAAGTGTGAATACATTTGACAAATAAACGTCCGGATTGGTACCATCTGCTGTTAATGCCAATGAACTTCCTGTTTGCATGACGGTAAAGGATGGAAATGGGCGTCGATTTGTTTTTTTTCTAGCAAACTTCTTACATTCAGATGGAAATTTAACTAGTAAAGACGCAAAAAGCAAAAAACTTCACCGGACCATTAGATCGAAATTGTAATCGCGAATTGTTCTCATATATATGGGTCAGTTCAGATCTCGTCTACCTTCTTGTGGGCTCAGCAGGTGATTAATCATTCATTCTGATCATTGATAAGCAGAATAACTTCAATAAAGTCAGCAACAGTGGAGGAAGATTGAGCTTTGGAACACGTAGAAACAGGTGGCTGGTACTTTTTCTGAAGTTAAACTAGTTGGGGTGTCTAAACTTAACCGAACACCGAAAGAAATGAATCACCATCGCCTACAACTGACCCCAAATATGGACGTCTGTTTCTCCTTAAATGGAACAGATGTCCATTTGACGAGATAACAAAGGAAGGGACGGATCCAAGATAACGGCAATTAAATAGGCTGAAAACGTACAATTTAACGACCAGTCGACTCAACTTTTGTTCCTCCCCGGCACACAGCAGGAACACGGACTAATTCATTTATTTAACCGAGTGATGCATCACCTGTGTTCAACATGACAAGCTAAAACCCAAGGATGGATCGATTCAAAGCTGAGTTATGCTAACCCTGTAGTGAAGGACTCCTTTATTTTTATCTCTCGACCAATGAGCCTGAACACCGTCAGAGTCGAGTCTCCAGCTTTAGAAGGAGCAAACATCTGTAATATGATGAGAAATGATTCGACCGATGAACGCTTGTACCTACAGGAGGTACAGAAATAACACCGAGGCCAGCAGGAGGAGGAGAAAAAAAAATCTCTGAAGCAATTTCTGCGTCTGAGCACGATTATCAAATCAATGTGTTGTTGATTGTTCTCTCACTAAGGAGAAAATTGAGGCCATTTCCTGAATCCGGTGCGGCGGCTGAGCTCAGATTTGCAGTTTGAGTGTAGTGATAGACAAAAGTCTCGCACGAAGGGGAACAAGTTCCTTCTTTATTCTGTTACATTCCTATTTAGAGACAAACACACTGAAGCTGAAGTCAGACAGAAAAATGCTGCGTTTTTCTTTTAGAAGTAGGTCGAAGGAGGAGCTTCCCGACGAGTACCGAAGCGAACAGACCGGCCGGCGGAGGAGCGTGAAGGAGGATTTAAAGGTTTGTGCGTATCGACTGAAGTGCAACATAAGTTTGTAGGTTGGCGATGTGTGAGGGAGAAAGAAGACGTATTCAGAGTCGTGCCATCGCGCCACAGAGCCAGAAAAAAAGGAGGAAACTAAACGGGGGAGGTCCATCCTGCTGCTGCCTGGTCTTGGGAGTGAATCTGTGGGGGTCTGAGGGTTTTTTCTGGGGGGCAGGTGGAGGTGGAAGTGCTTGGGGTGAGGTCATGGAAGTTTCTTAGATGGGCAGCTGGAAGGTGATGTCCACTTGGGCTTCCTTTGCCAGAGAGACGATTTCAGAAAGCTTAACAACCTGCAAACACACAGAGAAAGACGGGATTAAATCAATTTCATATCCAGGAGAACCTCACTCAACCTCATGCTCATTTTAAGGGTCCAGAAGGGGCTAAAGTTAACCATAGTTTACAGCAAAATAAAGGAGAAATGGCTGCAGTAAATTTGTTGACACTACAATACATAAGACTTAATTTTATTTATTTTTTTTACTAAAAAAATCCTTAAAATTATGAGAAAAAATATTTAATATCAAACCAAGAGTTGTAGTATGATCAGCAGGAGCCAGTTGCTGGCTGCAGTAAATTTGTTGAATATTTGTGTCTCTTCGCTGTTTGCAGCGGTTTTGCATTTCGCAGACGGTTCCTGTTCACTCGTCTCACAGCCGGCTGCTCATAGACACCAATGTTATTTCTGCAGCTCGAAAGACAGCTACTTTTGATTAAACTGGGCTTGTAGCACATTGTCTACCTTACAATGATGGAAAAGAGGCATCGTTTATGTTTAGACAACGTATATTTAATGAGTTATTGATGCCGGAAGTCCGAATTTGTGAATATCTTTCCGACTTTACCGAACTGTGTTTTGTTTCCTGACGTCGCCGTCATTCTCTGGATTCATGCTGTCATTTGCGAGCATTTTACTACAAATAACATAATTCTGTCTTGTCCTTTAATAAAACCAAATTTAAGGTAACTCTCGATGTATAGCCGGAGTTTTTAGGTACTGATGAATCTTCACCCGTTGTGCGTTTTTCAGACATCGTTCCCGTCAGTAATTTTCTAACTGCACACAAACTAATGAATCGGGATGAACTAACGAGCCAACCTAAAATGTTTTATAAGTAGACTTTTGATGACATAGCGAGTCTATTACTCTGATTTTATCCAGAATGTAAAAATCTATTTTTTATAACATCACAGCCTCAGAGCAGACAAAGCTTTGTGCCCCCTCTCAGATCTCTGGCGCCCCTCCTGGAGGGGCGCAGACCCCAGGTTGGGAACCACCGTTCTAGATGGTATTTTAACCTTTTAACTATGAAATGACAAAGTCTGTGACCATTTTAACTAAAAATTATCAACAAAAAGCAAATAACATCCAAAAATCTGCTTCAAAATAGACATAAAGAGTCGCTAATGCCTGAGAATCTTAACGTCAATGTTCTTAACCCTTTGATGCACAACATGGGTCAAAAGTCACTCATATTCAATGAAAAATGGCTATCTCTTGACCCATGTTTTGCATCAAAAGATTAAATCCAGAGATTACAGATTACAGTTATTCCCCTCATCATTCTAGACAGGATTGTAACCTTTTAACTATAAAAATACAAAGTCTGTGACCATTTTAACCATTAATTTATCAACAAAAAGCAAATAAACTTCCAGAAATCTTCTTCAAAACAGACAAAAAGAGCCTTTACTGCCTGAGAATCGTCACATCTGTGTTCTTAAATCCAAAGACTACAGATTGCAGTTATTCCCCTCATCGTTCTAGATAGGATTGGAACCTTTTTAGTTATGAAATTACGTTTGTGATAGACGTGAACATTCAGCAGTCTGTCTCTTTACTTAGCATGTCATCGGTCCATTTTGTGTGGAAGAAAAAGTCAAATAACAGAACTTGGCTCATATCAGACCAATCTGGAAGAAAATTGAATGTGTAGATGACTTTCTCTTTCATAGTCTGTGGCCATGCGGTGGACTAAACTCCCTAACTGACCAATAAGTATGAAAAATGTCTGCTCTGTGTGTTAATTTATGAGTTTGGGGAAATAGATTCTCGACCAACACTAACACCTGAGGTTTCATAATAACCATAGACAAGACATTTTGGCAATTCTATCCACAAGACATCTTCTGTTGATGACTCAGAGCAAAGGTGTTGTCATGATTTCCACGTCTCCCATCAGAAAGCATTCTGTCCCACTGAAGAATTTCATTTTCTACTTCACTGAACTCTTATAACTGATGAAGCTGGTCCAGTTCATCATACTGACATAATGCCCGAGTTTCCATGTTTAAACAGGGCAGAGAATCTTTTTCTGTCTGACTTTTTTACCCCTCACTATTCTAGGTTTTTTTTCGTTTCTTCCCACCGTGGCTCATAGGCAATCCAAAGGCATCTCAGGATTGTTGGGTTTTCTGTTCTCTTTATGATTTGTAAGGTCTGTACCTTGCTATGCTAAGCGCTTTGAGACAGCATACGTTGTAAATCTGCGCTATGTAAATAAAACTGGCCTATGAGCGGTCTATCTCGTCTCCAAACCGCCTTGGTGGTGGATCAGTCGGTGTCTCCAGATCCACACTGATGAAACACACACATAATAGTCACGAGATGAAAACAGCGACCACGCTATCGCAGCGGGTAATAAAATGTGATCAAACCTCGTTCCTGCACACCTGCTCCCAACTCCTCCTGGCGTTTTCACAGCTTCTTGGTCACTCTGAGTTAGAAAACTGACTTTTCCTCCTCACATTCAACCACAGACGCTCCGCCGCTGCTCCCAAGTCAAATTAATGAAGAGTGTGTTTGCGTACCATTTTGGCGGCTTCATCCAGGTCGTCGCAGGCCAGGATTTTCAGTGGACTGGCAGCGATCAGAGCTTTGGCGTCGTCCACTCTTGTGCCTGTAAAACAAACAAAACACGTCACCAAATTTGAGTCGTTGAGAACAGCTTCGGTCTGTTTTAATTTTCCACCATGAAACAGATGCATCCAAAGTGCAGCTGCGTCGCTGTTAGAGCGAATCCACGACTTGCTTTCATGTTTAAATCAAATACACTTAAATATTTTTGATATTTGAGGCGGCTGACAGCAGATTTCCTCGTATTTTACTGTGATTCCCGACCGGAGGGCACATTTATACTCAAGAAAACAAAGTCAAAAACTATTAGCAGAATTTCTGGGAGCAGATGAAGCTTCTTGGATGGAAAAGGAAGTTGCAAAGCGGCGTCTGTAGTCCCCTAAAATGGTCCTTTAGCCTGTTTTTATTAAAGGTGCTGCTTCCTTTGCTTGTGGAGGAGGGCAGCTGCCACCGGAGTTCCTGACGGTTCAACTTCAACTTATTGTCGCGGCTTTGACGTGTCGCCATGGTAACCCCATGAACTACACAGAGGGGAGCTGATTTTACACGTACTAAGCCATGTGAATGATTCATCACCGACGAAGAAGAAAAACTGATGTAATGTCAGGAACACTGCCTACATGTACAGTAATACATGTATTTTAGTGCGAGGAGAGTGTTCTTCATCTGAACTAATATTCCTGAAAATCATTTCATCGTCATTTTCACCAGGTCCGGAGGTAAACAGGAAACAGACTCTCAATCGTAGAGTCACAAATGCCTGATAAAACCCTGCCAAGAAGCAAACATGTGTCTGCAGCGCTGCAAATCTGAGACTTTGGAAATGAAAAATGAGCTCCTGAAAATCTTCTTTCTTAGAACAGCTTTTATAAAGGTCCATTTTTAGTGAACTAAAACCATTTGTGTGTTGACCAAAGGCAACAGACAAAAGCACATTTTTAAAAAAAAAATACTCATTGTAGGGTTGTCAATGGTGTAGAGAACGAAGAGGAGGAGGTGAAGAAGAAGAAGATGGAGGAGCAGGAGAAGAAGAAAAAGAAGAAGAAAGATACAGATGAAAGAAGGAGGAGAAGAAGGACAAGATGAAGAAGATGGAGAATGAGAAGATGAGGAAGATGGAGAAGAGGGAGGAGGAGAAAGAAGGAGAAGATGTAGAAGATGACATAAGTAGAAGAAAGAGAAGATAAAGAAAGAGGAGAAGATGCAGAATGAGAAGAAGAAGAAAGGAGAACAAGAATAAGAAGAAAAAGGAGAAAGAGGCAAAGAAAAAGAAGGAAGATGAAGTAAAAAGAGAAGATGAAGACGAAGGAAGAAGAAAGTGGAAGAAGAAAGAAAAAAGATGAACAAGAAGCAGAAGAAGAAAAAGGAGGAGAATGAGGAGAAGACAAAGAAGATGGAGCAGAAGAAGAAAGAAAAGAAAAAAGATGAAGTAAAAAGAATTAAGGAGAAGAACAAGGAAAAGAGGAGAAGACAAAGAAGCAGATGAAGAAGTAGAAGAAGAAATAAATGAGGAGAACAAGAAGAAAAAAGAAGGCAGAGAAGAAAAAGAAGGAAGATGGAATATCAAGAAGCAGAAAAGAGGAAAAGTAAATGAAGGAGAAGAGCAAGAAGAGAAGGAAAAGGAAGATGAATTAAGAAGAAAGATGAGAAGGACATGAAGGCAAAGAAGGAAGAAGAAGCATCTTCTTGCTCTGACATTCTTTATAAATGTATTGATTTTTGTGATTATTGGTGTTTTTTTTTTCATTAAACACATTTTATGTTTTTTTTACATTATCAGGCAAAAAGGAATAAAAAAACAGAAAAATCAACAGTTCTGGTGTACAGATCATTTCAAATATTAGACATCACTGCAAAGAAACCATAAAAACTAACTGGATTTAAGAAGTGATACTTACAGAATGAACCAACAGTAAGTGAAGACAGACATTGATATATCTATTGTTGTAATAAAGAAGGGAATGTTTTATACAGAGCCAACAGGGAAAACGTTTGTGTTGATGTTTTGAGGTGAATATTGGCTGTACTTAAACAATCAAACAGTTTTTTGTGGAGTTGACCATTGCTGAATTACGCTGCAGGCTCCAAATATGATGGAAGCGAATTTCACTTTCAGCTTCACGTCCACGAGTTTAAAGGCTTATCAGGCTCCAAAACGTGGCAAAGAGGTGTAAAATACTGTTAGATAAAATTTTACAAGTTTAGAAAGTTATGACCGAGAATATTCTTCTCCTTCCTCATTCACTGTGAGGATTACGAGATAAAACGTAGAAATAAGCGATTCAAGTTAATCAAGTGTGTGCAAGCAGGGCTTTCCTTTTAGATGATCTGCCACAGCGTCTTGGAATGAACCGAGTGGAAGCGACTGTTCTTTTCCACTTTAAACCACCTGCAGGGCCTCAGACTAATAGTATTTAGTCAGTCACTTAAGATTTCATTCAGGAGGCAGAAAAACAAATTACTTTATATTTTTAACAGTGGAGAAATCCTGAGAGCAAAAAAGAAGTTGCACAAAACCAGCAAACCAACCTATAAAAATGTTCAGTCAAGTAAAAATTTTGCTTTTCAGATTTAAATTAAATGAAAATACATAATAAAAAACAGCAAAGAGTAGGAAAGTCACTCTCAGGATGTCATATTATTACTAAGGCTGGGACTTTAACTCGTTAATTTAATTAATTACAGAAAAAAATAACGCTAAAAAAAAAAAAAAATTCACACATTTAATCGCACCTTTGTCGGTTCCCTACTTTCGGCCACACTGGTAACACTGATGAACACTCCAGCCCAGTAGGTGGCGGTAATGAACCTAAAGTCTGTTTTCCAGATGTGAAGAAGATGCACAGGATTGACGTCAGCGCAGAAGAAGGTTTGATGAACAGAGAAGGAAGATGAGAACACACTGAGCTTGTTGGGCAGAAACATTTAAAAATCTTCCTTGGATAAAAGCACGGTTGTAGCAAATTGTGCAACAAAGAGTTTTTGATCAACTCAATGTAAAACATGTTGCTGTTAGCACCAGAGCTAATGCTAGCATGACAGTCCTGATACCGGCTAACGGTGTAGCCATCCCATAATAGACTACTTTTCAAGACACTGAAAGTGCTTGAGTTCACAAAATCACTTTTTTCTTTGTGTCCCATTTTAAAATGTTATAAATTTTGAATTATAAACACGTATATGTCTATTCATTGACTCATCTGTCAACCAAAATTTATTTGAATTGAAAAACGCATGTCAAATATTGCTACTTCACAAAAATGCGATGAATTATTTACAAAGCCTCTAATTAATAAGATTAATTTTTTAATCGCATCCCACCACTAATAATTACGTACAGCAACATGTTATTGATTTTAAAGCCATATTTTCATATCCATAACAGTTAGATTGAAGGTTTCTTTTTAAAACAGACATTTAAAAAACAGCTCTCTGCTCTGTTTTTCACACATGGACGAACGCTGCCAGGAAACACCAATAAACTGTCACTGAGTTCATCTGTTTCTTCACACCGATGCAGGAAGAATTTCAGGCCACAGGACGACCTGACGGCAGCAAGCTCTGCAGCTTAACACGATTTTACAGACATATTTGGATATTTTAGACAAAATAGTAGCAAAAGTACTTCAGCATCGTGTCACAAACCTCAGCAGTAGTGGTTTTGACGTGACGGCGTCTTGATTCCAAAATAGAAAACAAGAGCAGAAAACGTGGCCCAGAGGAAAACTCAGAAATGTCAGCTCTGTTTAGGCTCCAAATACGAGCATGCTCTCTTTCTGAGACGCTCACATTTCACCGTCTCACGCTGCTGAATGAATGAAGATGAGAAAATGAAACTGGCGAGGGATTCAGACAAAGCATGACTCGCAGCTTTCCTCTTCACCACGTGGCCTCCCTTGATAATGTAGACTGTACATTTATCACATAATAATCCACGGCTCGTTTGGGCTCGTCGTTCTCTACGTTCGTTTCTGGGAGTCAGACTTTGAAGTGGGAAGCATCAAATGAACCAGACGATGTTTCCCCTCAGCGCCTGATAACCCGTCTGACTGGAGGTGGGCAGTTTGTTTTTACCGGAGTGGAGGCGCCGATGGTCGATCCAGGACATAAAAGTTCAGTTTAACAGTGCATGTTTGGGACTGAGTCAGAATCTGTCTGAAAAATCATCTTAGGTGGTTTGATCAGTGGCTTATGAAGAAATCTGTCCTGTTCTTTGGCTTCTGCTGCCTCATAGATCAGTGGTCTCCAAACTTTTGCACCACGGACCGGTTTCAAATGACAATGTTCTACGGACCGGTCACCATGCACATAACAAATAATATATATATATTTTGTAATTATTATTATTTTTAAAAGTGTCCTAATTTCTAAACATGGATATTTTTTCGGGCTGTACAGTGGCGTAGTGGTTAGCGCTTTCGCCTTGCAGCGAGAAGGTCCCTGGTTCACGTCCCGGCTCGGACCTGGGATCTTTCTGCATGGAGTTTGCATGTTCTCCCTGTGCATGCGTGGGTTTTCTCCGGGTACTCCGGCTTCCTCCCACAGTCCAAAAACATGCTGAGGTTAATTGAATATTCTAAATTGCCCGTAGGTGTGAATGTGTGAGTGCTTGTTTGTCTCTGTATGTAGCCCTGCGACAGACTGGCGACCTGTCTAGGGTGTCCCCTGCCTTCGCCCGAGTCAGCTGGGATAGACTCCAGCCCCCCCGCGACCCTAGTGAGGATTAAGCGGTGTATAGATAATGGATGGATGGATGGATATTTTTTCCTGTCTCTCCGTCTTTTCAAGGCGCTCTCCAGAGACGTTCGTTTTCTATGTTTTGGGAAAGGTTATGGTACATGTCCACAGGATCCGTCAATTTCTCACATCCCATTCATTGTCTCTGTGAAATGCGCCGCATTGGATGCTGGCTGCGTTGCGTTTTGAGCTACGTTGCGGCGCGTCGCAAAACTGTAAAAAACGGAGTTAAAAACCTCCAGTGAAATGAATAGAAAGTCAGCCAGACAGCTGCCAAAACCCACTCTGTAGATCTGGAATATCTTACCTTGGAAAGTTTATTCAAAGTTTAAACAGGTCACAAGGCCTTCAATGCTATTCTTCCCAAACTGTGTTTTAAGATCTTTTACGGTTTGATGAATATTTTGTGTGTGACATCACATGTGAAGTATATAAATTAAAGCTATGTATAATTATAGCAGGACATATCAACATATAATACTTTTACACTGTTAACTGAACATATACATGTACAGAAATCAGCATCTCTGGTTATTTGCACATTGTTCTTATTTGATTTATATTTTTCTGCCTACTTGCACAGCATTTACATAGTTTTTAGCTTTAGGATATACATTTATGTATATAATTATGCCTTTATATTCTTTATATCCCCTGTGTGCTCTCATCTCCTATTTCTGTATCCTCTGTATGTTTAATATGCTGCTGGTTTCTTGAATTTCCCTCAGGATCAATAAAGTACTCAAGTACCTAAGCATCTTCCTTTCTTCTTCCAGATCCCCTTTTAATGCAGGTTTGTTGCCTTGACCTTGAGTTTTTTCAGTTTTTCCATCTTTATAGTGCGTGTTTCATGTGTTTGTTGTACCTTGTAACCGGACTACGATGGGGATCTTGAGGTCCAGGTCTCTCACGGCCATGATGATGCCCTGGGCGATGACATCACACCTCATGATGCCTCCGAAGATGTTGACCAGGATGGCCTGAACCTGAGCGACACGCAACCAGAGGTTAAACTAAACACATCTGCAACGTTATATTTATTAAATGCTTCTTATAGAAACAAATGTCTCCACATCAACTAACAAGAAGCTCCGTTATAATAAATATTATATCATGAACAAAATAATGCCAACATTAGACAGAACATTTGAAATTTGAAATATATTTTGTCTGCTATCAATAAGAGAGACAAAAAGAAGCAAAATAAAAGCAACTCAGATACAACTAAGGCTGCAACTAATGATTATTTTACTCATTAATCAGGTTCTTTCTTGACTAATTTCTCACTCTATAATGTATGAAAGAAGTCCCTCATAATTTCCCAAAGCTTTTACAGAGATCTAACAATTAACTGATTGGTTGTCAACTAAAACATTAATTCCCAGCTATTTTGAAAATAAATTATCTTGTCCCAGTATTATTTTTAAGAGTCTAATATAATTATTTTCTTATTCTACTGTCTTACATTTGAAAAGGTTTTGTTTTATTTCCTCCTCTGTGACAGTAAACTGAGCATTCTATGTGAAAAAAATAAGGAGTTTGAGATTCATCTTGGGCACTCATTGGCATTCTTCATCATTATTTAACATTTTATAGATCAAACAGCTAAACAATTAATCTAAAAAATAATCAGTAGATTAACTGACAATGGAAATAATCATCAGCGGCAGCACTACACCCTAAAGGTTGTGTTTTCAGAGTAACTCACAGCTTACAACCCCTAAATAATCCGTTTATTATCACGGTATTATTATATGAAAAAAGAAATTGATTTTTTATCCTTCCAAAGACTGCTTTTCTCCAATCAGGAATTTTTTCAACATTCATATCAAAAATGACTCAACTCAATGTGTTGTTTTATGATTCTTTGTTTTTTTCAGAGCATCTTTCTAAAACCTAAACATAAGAATAAAACTACTCATAGATTCACCCTCTAAAACGAAACGAACCAGAGATGTTGGAAAAGCATGTCGTCTATAAACTAAATTGCCAAATTTTGTCTGGCAACAACCTGTAAGAACAGAAAGAATCATCTCATTCTCCAGTCTGATTTAAAAATCTAGCACTACTTTGTGGTTAATATTATGACATTTCACTCAAATAACTGTATTCTTTGTGTCTCATTTGAAAATTTACCAGATAAATAGATAAATGGTTTATAGGCGACAAGCAAGAAGCCTCAGTTTCAAGTTTTCGGTTGAACTGCAGGAAGTGTTCACACAGAGCAGATAAGAAACAAGCATTGAAACAAAATAAAAATGTGAATAGTAAAATATTAATGGTAAGTGGAGGCATCTGTGGGCACTTGAAAAAGTGCTGTACATGTTGAATTAACTTTCTTATATGGTTGCAGCACTAGATACAACCATTGAAAAGAGCACAAGAATGCAAAAGCAAAAAATCTACAGCATTCAAAAAGGCATTTCATTTATTAAATGTGAACATTTGGGTTCCTGCAGCAGCCAGCAGAGTGTTTTCTTACCTTCCTGTCGGAGGTGATGAGCTTGAAGGCCTCGGTCACCTGATGAGCTGTGGCTCCTCCCCCTACATCCAGGAAGTTGGCCGGTGTGCCGCCGTGGAGCTTGATGATGTCCATGGTGGCCATGGCCAGACCGGCTCCGTTTACTGAGGAGGACAAAGAGCCTCGTTAGAGACTCTTTCCTTGTTTTTGAATCCCAATTTAAATGGAGCAGCTTTGGAAAAGTTTTGAGTCACTTTAGAGAATTTTAAGTCACTGACATTTTTGTCAGTCGCCTTAATTTAATCACTCCTGTTTCTATTGTACATGTTCAGTTATAATGTCCCTTATTAATGAAGAAGTCTAGTTATGAATTACAGCTTCTCTGATATCACATGCTGTTAAAATATTACATTTAATGCATATCTATTCCATATATTGATTATCAGCCATTCTTAATTAGCAATAATCAACTCATACTGGTCAATCCCTACTTTGATTAGTTGAAATTATGGATCTAAGGGATTATTAATGAATCAATTAATGATTGAATTACCTGTGATGACTCATGAAAACTGCGTTTGAAGATGTAAACACCAGTTGTGTAACACCTCATTGTGGTTTTTACTCCAAAGTGTTTTGAGCCACTAGAAATCCTGATAAACTGTGATGCATCACATCAGCAGCTACCTGAAAACATGATTTGTGGGTTGTTGTTTCTAAAATATTAACAATATAATATTCTTGCCTTGCTTTTCTATTTTTAGGCTTCTTCCTCATCATGGATTGTGCATAAAATTAGGTCAATATTGATGTATGATTCATCACTGATTCATGAAGCGCGGCGGCACAATATCATCAACTCCAGCTCAAAAATCAGAAAGAAAAAAGAAATTCTCTTGATGCCGACTGCAATGAAACAAAAGACAAGAACAAAGCGTGAAGGCAAGCAGCAGCGGCTACTTTTCATTACTTTTATTATTCATTTTGGCTTTAATAGGAATAATGACAAACGAACTAAATGAAAGGCTTTTAAAAAAGTGTGCAGTTTGCACATCGCATGTCAGCGTTGCTGCAACTATGACTTCTTAAATCCACAAAAAGATAACAGAGATCTGTTTTCGGTTGGTCGGAAACTAAAAGTCAGACGACATTCAGCGTAAACTGCGTGTCTGAAGGGAGGATTAGAAACACAGCTGCTGGAAAAAGCAAACGCAACAGTTTCCGTGTAAACGCAGCATGTTTCGTGGCTCAGCAGGTCGTAATGAGGTCATGTTTGGAGCTGAGGCAGCGATTAAGTTGAAAAATTTCCTCCTTTCAAACAAACACAGTGAGGAGGAGGAGGATGAAGATGAGTTTATTCTCCACATAAACTGCAATTAAGACTAATCACAGGCCACATTCAGCAAACTCCTTTATTTCCTAAACATAATCTTATCCATCATATTTGTATCTGTCTCTGTTAAAAACTGGGACGTTAGACTTCACCAATGAGGAGACGTGCAACTGTGGTGCATTCTGGGAATTGTAGTCTGTCTAATAGAACAGAAGAAGCCTGTTGGATAAGAAGTGAAACATCTTCACAAACCTAAAAGAGAAGTTCAGTTGGTTTGGACTAAAGCATCTGAACTTTCTGAAGTTTTGAGGACTCGACAAGAACTGATGATATGAGACAATGACAGCTTCTTTTCGAAATCCATCCATGTGAAACTGCAAAAATAAATCAATCTGAGAGAATATTTTATCCTTCCCAAGACTGTGGACCAACTCTGCTTCAACTGACTTCATTTTTTTTTCAATCAACTAACAATTTTGTCCATAAAATGTAAATAAAATGTCAAAAGCAACTTCCCAAAACTCAATGGGTTGTTTAGTTAATCTTCATATTTTACGAGCATCATTTCAAAACCCAAAGATAACAATAAAACTACTCAAATTAACTCGAGAACAAAACCTGCCGTACCTTTTGAACGGCATGTTATCATTAAACACAACTGCCAAATTTAGTTTGGCAAGAACCTGTAAAAAAAAAACAGAAGGAATGGTCTGATTTTTTTGACTTTCTGATAGTCCTTGAACAAATCGTGTGACTTCCGGTTCAAATCAGGATATTTCATCAAAATCACGAAATAGATAAATAAATAGTTTGCACCAGATTCGATAAAATACAAAAAATTCTGTGTTTACTGGTGCAACTAAGAAGCCATGTATAACCAACCATCATTGGACAAATAGACATTTTTCGGCTGAACTGCAGGCAGTGTTTACACAAAGGAGGGAGACTGAGGAGAAAAGTTGTCGAAACGTACAACTAACATGCTGAAAGAACTTTCTACTAACTTGAAAAAGGCCTAAATTGTAGCAGCAGTGACAACATGAACAAACCTAGCAATATCTACAGCATGTGGATTTTTTCCCAGGTTTGTATTGGTGTTTCTGTGGGCAGAAATAATCAGCAGCATTTAACTTTTGGTTATATTATCTATAATATATGGATTTTTATCCAGTATTAACGACATCTGTGGTCATTTGGAATTGGAAAAATGTTGTACATGTTTTTTCCAATTTTTTTTAAAATCAAAAAGAATTTTTGTCTGTTTTTGGGGGATTTACTGCATTATAACTTTGTTTTATTGCACAGAAGACACATTCAAGTTCTTTGTACTTCTAGCAATGGTTGGTTCTATAGAGCTGCAGGACTTCATATTGTAGTAAATAATGAGGCCACAGTGAGGAAAAAGGTGACGAGAGCAAATAAAAACATCTAGAAACTACTTGGATATCTATAATATATGGATTTTCATCCAGTATTGGTCACATCTGTGGGCACTTGGAAAAATGTTGTACATGTTTATTTCAAGTTTATTCTTTTTTTTTTTTTTTTTTAAACTGAAGGGAATTTTTGTTAGTTTTTTTGTGATTTATTGCACTATAACTTTGTTATACTGCATATAAGACATATTTAAGATCTTTCTACGTCTAGCAGTGGTTGTTCTGTTTCCAGAGGTGCAGGACTTTACATTGCAGCGAAAAATGAGCCCACAGTGAGGAAAAGGGTGACGGGAGCAAATAAAAACCTCCAGAAACTACTTGGATAATTATAATATGTGGATATTTTTCCAATATAGATAGTATCTGTGGGCACTTGGAAAATGTCGTACATGTTTATCGCAGGTTTTTACAATTTTTTTTTAAAAGACAGAAATTAATTTTGTTTGTTTTTTGCAATTTATTATAACTTTGTTTTACTGCACACAAGAAATATTTAAGTTCTGCCTATGTCTAGTTGTGGCTGTTCTGTTTCCATAGAGTTGTAGAACTTTATATTGCAGTAAAAAATGTGACGGGAGCAGAATAACGCCCAGAAACTGCTTGGGATTCTGCGGGTTCCAGCAAAATAACAAGATTTTAGATGAAAGAACTGCCTAAGGTACGACTTCCTGTCTAAAAATGGAGGAACTGACTCTTTTAAACCTCTCTGAGTTCCATAATGTTTGCAGTAGCTAAAAATGTGCTCATGTTTGTTCTTAGGCGCCTCAAAGCGAGCACAATTATTCAAACTCATCGCCTCTAAAACTTCTGAACCTTTGGTGACATTTAGCGAGCACTGACCCAGACAGCCGATGGTTCCGTCCAGGCCGATGTAGTTGAGGTCTGCCTTGGCGGCCTGCCGGTCCCGGGGGTCCTCCTGAGTCCAGTCCTGCATGTCGAACACCTTCTTCTGGCGGTACACTGCGTTGGAGTCAAAGTTGATCTTGGCGTCCATGCACATCACTGTTGACAGGCAGACACAAGAGATTGTGGCGTTAGAGGACTCCATTCATGACACCATCTGCAGCGGTGACAGCTTTCCTTTTTTTCGTTTTTTTTAACAGCAGACAGGGCAGGATTGGCTCATATGACAGCTGATTTAAATTTTCACTTTCTGGATATCTGTGCTGTCACGGACGACGGCAGCGTTTCACGGATGATTTCACATCTGCAAAGGGTTTCGCTCCCTTTAAGGATGTTGAAATCGGTGGCAAACAATGCAGAGTTTTTAAAAAATGGAAGTTTAGAGTCTCTTCATCTTTAAACATTGTGTGGAGAAGGGGTTTCTTAAGAGTGGAATGCTAATTTTTAGATGTGAACGGATCATTTTAGCAGTCTGTGTGGTTCAGTGAATACAGCGATGCCACATGGAGGTGAGACTAACAGTTAAGCCTTGATTATACTCCCTTGCAGAAATGGGTGCCACAAGTGGATAATTATACCACTTTTCTACTCTGCTCGGAGGACTCCATTTCACACATGTGCAGTAGGTCGCATCTACATATTGCATGCATACATAATACTGTCCTTGTCGCATAGTTGCAGACAAATGTTGGGTTGCATCCGTTATTTTGGACTGTGGAAAATGACAAAATTTGCCCCCTAGATCTTCGCAGACATGTAAAGTATAACACCGTACGCAAAGCTGTTTGAGTGTTTAATAACTAGACTGGATATGTATTGCAGATATCTCTACATTTATCTCTAATTCGATGCTTTTTAGTAGAGAAGAAGGTTTCAGATAAATTCTTTTACCATTCATGAGGTTTCTAGAGATACAGATATCTTCCTTTCTGGCTGCAGATACTCACAATGTGAATATCTATATCATTATATCCAGTATTAATTCTTATTTCTGACTAGTCATAACTCTAGTTGAAGACATCTACATTTTGTTTTTTATTTTAAATTATCCAGATAATCCAGAATGATTGGAGATATGTTAAACTGGAATTCTGCCTCATCAAAATGTAATGATAATTATGGTAAATCCAAGTTTTAGTTTAGAAGTTGGAGGCAACTGACTTTGGATTGTTTGGTTTTCTGTCCTCTGTTTATAATTCATAACGTCTGTACCTTACTACGCTAAGCACTGTGAGATGACATATGCTGTAAATCTGCAGTAGATAAATAAAACTGTGTTGAATTGAACCACAACTGCATATGATGAGTCCTTTTACTACCATGACCACAAATAATGACATTATCTTCCACAGCAGCTGCCATTGCTTTGGCTAACACTGTTGAAATGCTTTACTGGACTAATATCCAACAGGAATACAGCAAATATCAGCAGCCGTCTGCACAACAATTTAAACTATCGGGGATATAGGTTTGTTTGTTCGGGTTTTTAAAGGATCGATACCAACGTGAATTATTGGTAATCAAGAAAGACAGATAACCGATAACTGGAACCGATATGCATTAAATGTACTGTTTTAACAGCATGTGATATCAGAGAACCTGTCATTCATAAGTAGACTTCTTTACTAATAACGGTGACTATAATTGAATATGTAAAATAGAAATAGTAGTGTATTTATGTGGGATCCACCGAGATTGATCAGTTTGCTGTTCTTCTCTATTTTCTTAATCTTTCTCTGTTTTATCACTTTTATTGTCCACTAAGGTCCAGATCTTAAAGCTTTATTGATTATTGTTTTCCAGACTCTTGTTTCAGGTTAATCTGTGGCTGCCTTCTAACTTAGCTGCTAGCCGTTAGCGTAGCATGAGCCACCATGAGAGAAGCTAATTTCCTGGTTTGTGTTTCTTGTTCAGAGACGTTTCTGAGACCAGAGTGACGACAGACAGAGAGAGGAAGCTGATCAGACCTGAAGTAGAACATTTAATCCATCAATAATAGAAATATGGATAACGATAATCATAAAAATGCAAAATATCGGCCATGATAATGGATCTATCCCTCATTCAAACTCATCACGATAACATTTGAGGTATTTGCAAGTGTCGTTTTGACTCGTAAAAACGTGAATTACTGATTTCTCAAACTGTTGAGTGAACTAGTCAGAATGACATGACATTGTAGATTTCTGGAAAAAAACTAGTCAAAAAGACAGTGATGATGTCTATATTTTAATTCCTGACAGTCAAACTAAGCTAAACAATGTTAAATTCACCTTCCATTGATATTCATTTGTACTGCAGAGTCCAGGGGGAGGAACACAGTTTGGATAATAAACCAGATCTCCCTCACATTGCTCACTTTTTACATAATGACACAGCTCTAATTATAAAATATAGTCGCCCCAGAGCACATCTGATTGGTCAAATTCATGCAACAGCCCTCGAATTGCAGGACAAGTCATCAAAAATATTCCTCTGGAGGAGTTTTACTATAAAAAGACATTTTGCAAAATCACTGGGACAATTAGAACTTCCATTAACACACTTTCCTCACCTTGGAAATAAAGATTTATTCAGCTATCACCAAGTCAGATATTATGTTAATAAAGAAGTTAAACAAATGCAGGATACCAATATCATGATTATATACTATATTTAACTGCTAGGAGGAAGAATGGGGCCTGAGGATATCTGAGGATGAATGGATTCAGATGTCAAGGTCGCGAACAGACTCTGGCTTAAATAAAATATTTCTTGCCTCCAAAAATTTCCATTTACATAAAAGGAGCTGGCGAGCATAAAATGAATGCTGGGGGCAGCGCATTAAAGGAGAGTGTCCGACCATTTGCATATTTGTGGAAAGAGACTGCAAAAGCAATGATGAAGTCGATTGTTCTTTTGTCAGTATTGTATCGGGACAAAATCAGGATAAAAAAATAAATCAGACACAAATGACAGCAGAAAGGAAAAAAATTCCGATGAAATAAACTGCATGAAATATTATGCAAAATATAAAAAAAATAAAAAAATACTACAAGGACAGTTCCTCTGAAAAGCGGTTTTAATTACATTTTCCACCTCCGGCTAAAGTGTGACGACCTTCTCTTTTAAACTCAGCTTTAATTCTTTGCTTCAAACCGTTATCTGTGCAAGAAAAGCCGTTTTTTTAAGTAGCATTAGGGTTCTATAGCAATAAAAGCACATCAGTTTTGCTCGAGGGCACCTCTGCAATAACCGGAGAAGAAAAGAAGAGCATTCACTTATTATTATTCTTGGTTTTTTACTTCTCTCGATGAGCTTCTAGTGTCTAACCGCCATCTCTGATCTGCTCTGAAGGAAATTCAAGACTAATAGTCTTATTATCTGGACGTGTTTGTGTTGTTTGCTGCAACTGATTTCATCACATTCTCGTTCTGAATATTTAAGATAGGATGGACAATGAAGAAACATCTACTTTTTCCTATTCACACCCATATTTACAGTCAAATTTGCTGACATGTACATATGTGTCTGCATCTAAAAAAATCAAATGTTTAAAATAGAAGAAAACAATTATCATAAATAAGAGCAAAAAAGGATAGAAAGAAAAAGAAAAAATAAATAATAAAGCAAAGCAGTATATATAATTTCCATTACAGTTTATGGGTAATGTGAGTATAAAATTTATATAATTGTAGTTATGTAGAACTCATTAACAAACAACAAATTCAAATATGACATTTTTTGTAATTACAAAACTTATTTTTTGATGCTTTTATGTTTTAATTGTGGTTCTTCACTCAAACTGCTTTTTTCATTAGTTTCTGCTGCAGAAAAGACACTTTTAAATAGTCGCATTCTGAGAAAAACTTTAAAAAGATAGCTTCATAACAAATTAGCAAAACAGGACTACAGTATTTTACTATGTAAAGCCGTTTAAACATTGAATAGCAGAGTTTAAACATCTGAAATCTGAATGACGGATATCTGATGAGTCAAAATCACAGCTGAATGTCAGAAATCTGTATTTAAAAGACAGTTAGAAATCTGTAATTCAGTTTGGACCAGTCCAAATACTAGTCGCAATTATCTCAAAAGTCTGTCCACTTGATGTTGATCCAATATTAGTGGATGAGATTGTAAGAAAATACACTGAAAAAGGCAGAAAATGTTTCGGGAGAATGAAAACCTCATGAATTAGAGATTTGTGGTTAAAATTTAGTAGAACTTTGGCGTCGGGCTGCTCTAAAATGGTAGTAAAACAAATAACAAAGTAGTATTTTGAGTCAAAATTAAGTCAAAACTCCAATTTAAGATCTCTGTAATTACATTCTGACAAGTCAGAATTCCAGTTTCAGCTATCTTCAACTTTATCTGGACTATTTCAAACTCAATTTAAGATAATTTAGGTACACTGAACTCTAACATCAAAATCTCTACCTCCTTAGTATCTATGGCATTGTGCCTCTTTCTAATTTTTTGCTTTTTAAAAGAATTGTTCGTTTTTTAATGTCTTATTGTTATTGTACACCCTTGAGTACAGTCACTTTGCATTTCACTGCACATACTGTGTGAGTATGTGACAAATAAAACCTCAGAGGGACCATGTGGTTATCAGCAGCAGAAATGAGAAACCCCATGTGTAATTTGTCTTAGGAAGAATTTAATTAAGAATATCTGCAACACATATCCTGTCTGGCTACGTAGCGAGCCATATTTTACACTGTATGAAGCAGAAAGAGAAGATAACCACCTTTTCTTTATCATAATAACCAGTAATGACCATTTTCTTGAAGTGATATGACGGTAATGGAGCATAAGGACCCAACTTCCCATCAGGCTAATGTGAGCGCTGCTGGTCTGATGTTCATTAACTGTACTGGTGTCCGTTAACACAAAGGTCAGCTCTTCATGCTGCAGAGCTGCAACCCTGCCGAAGGAGCTCATCGCTGTGCATTAGACAAAGTCATTAACTCTGACTCCCCGACCTTTACTAAAGGCTACGCCGACATGTGGACATACGTTTGGACTCGTGCAAACACAGCGAATTACTGATTTCAGCAAACAAGGTTTCACGTCTGGAACAAAAGGCTGCTGTTAGAGTCTGTATATGCAGCAGGGAGGCTGCTTTCCATAGCTAGCACAAAAAATAATCACGATAAACTGATGATTCATTTATGATAAGTTAGTTTTCTCTGTTTGGGTTTTGTTTTAGGATCTGTGGACAACAAGGGAAAAAAAAAGCCAAGAACCAGACTTATCCTTTAAGATTTTCAGACTCTGACAGATGCTTTGATCATGTCGGCATTCCCAAAACAGACACACAACTCAGGCTGTGCTGCCGTCTCTATCAGTTCTTGTGTTTTGCTGCACAGTAAAAAATATCCGACACCTCACTGGCATTCATTAAAATACCATAACGGGCTCTTTTTGCTGTACAAGGGTGATGCGGCGTAACATTTATAGAAACAGACACGATAGAACAGCAGCGAGTTAAAATTCTGCTGCATCAGTGACAAGTTTTAAATGTTATTTTGTCGCTGAAGCCTGAAGAGACTGTAAATGTGCACCACTATCCCCGTTTTTAAACAAACAATCTCCCCCCTTTCTGTGACAGCTCGGCTTTTCACTCCATCTTTCAGGGCAACTCGTCCATAAACACTTGACTTCTGCAGATTTTAAGAGCTAGATCTCCGTTGAGATGGGATCCAGGGATATGGACTGTGAAATGCATTATAGCACATGTTGGGAGTGTGCGTACCGATGCCAGAGGAGTCCTCCACCATGGGGTTGATCTCCACCATGGAGGCGTCGTATTTGATGAACACGTTGTAGAGCTTGATCATGTTCTCCGCCGCCTCGTTCACCAGAGCCGGTGGGAAGCCCATCTTCTGAGCGACCTGCAGGAGACACAGAGAAATGACGTTTATTTACGGGGTGAATGATTTAAACAGCGGATCGAGTGACAGACGACGGAGAAATACCTTTAATTTGCATCCTTCTGCTCATAATTTTTGGTTTTCCAGACAGTTTGAGTCGCTCTCACCTACAGCTGAACAACTATTTAATTTTTGCAATTTGAAACAATGCAATGGCTGTAATGTAGGATATATGTTGTATGTCAACATCCGTTTTGTTGACATTCTTCCGTTCTTTTCCTCCAGCTGTTGCTGCTCTCCGTCCCTCCAAGTTTGTGCATCACCTCTTGTATGATATTATCAGCGATAAAGATGTTGGAGTACTAATACAAATATTACTATTTCTTTAAAAGTATAAAAGGAAACTTAAAAATTTTAATGGAATGGTATCAAAAACGTGTTTTTTGAGGAACAGCTGGAAAATTAAATGACAAAAACTTTTCATTACTTTTGCATCTAAGGGTTAACCATCCAGAGTCACACTTCTAACGGTATCTCATTGCAAAATTGAA
Source organism: Amphiprion clarkii (assembly GCA_027123335.1). Taxonomy (NCBI): domain Eukaryota; kingdom Metazoa; phylum Chordata; class Actinopteri; family Pomacentridae; genus Amphiprion; species Amphiprion clarkii. The sequence continues at coordinate 3,958,271 of CM049576.1, forward strand.
ACCCATCCGTTGTCTCGCTACTGCATTAATCTCCTTAAGAGAAAATCACTGTAACATGTACCATAACTACCTCATCCTCAAGCACGAAGAAGCAGCTTTGGATGGTCTATTTGCACAATCTGCCACTGTATCACTGTATATGTCTTGTAAAGGGAGAAAGTCATCCGGAATTTCATTGTGCACTGGGTATAATGACAATAAAGCTTTCTTATCTTCTCTTTTCTTAATTGGGTATTGGCCACTTTTCAACTAACACAGATTTACAGATTACAGAGCATTACACATTTCAGGGTTCTTTCATTTGCCCATAAAGCCATGCATTGGTTGCTGCTGGGTACATTTCTAAACTTCTGACTCTATTCAATCTCTCAGATCCTCAGAACATCTGCTGTTAACTGTCAAATGTTCAAGACTGGTGGATAAGAGGAGGTGAAGCTTTTGCCTTTATTTTTCAATCTGATTCACCTCCTCCATCAATATTTTCAAGAAAATCTTCGACAGACATACAGTCGCGAACAAAAGCTTCCATACATGTGTACAGACCACGGCAGTATAGAGTCTCCAATGATTTCTATAACTATAACTGAATTTTCTATGATGGCATCACTGAAACACATGAAAAAGAAAAACAATCCTGCATTTTGGCTCTTCCACAGATTAATTGAAAGGTCTTCTGGAAATATGACAGAATCTACTGGGTCACAAATCTACAGACAGAAATGATAATATTTGAGTTAAGAAGTTAAGACATCATCTACATGACTGAAACTGATAATTAAAGTTGCTGTATGTATACTTTTGACCCAGCAGATTTTGTCGTATTTCCAGAAAACCTTTAATAAAGCTATAAAAGAACAAAAATGCATGATTTGTGTGTTTCACTGATTCCATCATAGAAAATTCTGAGTTATAGGAGTCACTGGAAACTCAAGACTGCAATGATATACAAGGTCTTTACAGGTGTATGGAAACTTTTGTTCACCAAATGCTGTTGGCTGCTCTTAATGGTCTTCATATTTCTGGTAGTTTTAAATGTGGGATACAAATAATTTGATTTAATGTGACTGGATTTCCAGCAATGCTCCGTCACGTTTTAAATCTACTACACATTGAATACTGAGCTATAAAAAAACAATATTGCAAATAAAATTGCAGCATCTGTCAGAAAAGTCCAACAGCATTCATTAATGGAATCATTTTCAGCCACAGCAAGCAGCAGCTCAGCTCAAAAAGCTTCTTTTACACTAAATTTGACACCGTCATCTGCCTAACTGCTATCAGAAAATGAGACTCTAGCTGGTAAATGCATACTACCAATAAAATGCAGTTTAAAACAGATTTGTTAAAGTCGGACACCACCGACATACCCTGCTGTCTTAGATTAAAAAAACGTCCAAACATTTATCAACATCAGGAAAAAAAGCTGAATTTAAATGCAACTTCAGAAACACAGAAAACCTGCTGGGTTTTTATGAACATCATGGCGTTCGACTAATGCGGTTTGAGCAGATAAAAATAAACTCAGCTAAGGAATATCAATGGACCTCCATCTTCTCGGAGAGCCCTGCAATCAACACCTCCTCTCCTGTCAAATATATCGAGTCTCTGCTTTCACTGTGGCAGCTGGCAATATTCAGAGCCAAAGAGATTAAAGAAAGTTGGAGTCGGAGGCGACGAGGACAGAAAAGAAAGGGAAAAAAGAGCAACGATCAAGATAGGGAGGAGAAATGAGAATGTTTACATGCATTTTAAGAAAGAAACCAAAACAGTTAAAGAATAAATCCCAATATCAACGTCCGAAAAGTTGAAAGATCATTCATCTTAGAAATAAAACTGGTCTGTTCACATTAAAAACTGAGCAAATACAGAAAATTTTAGATTCCTTCACAGCTTAAATTCAAAGTTTTTGCCTCATTACTTTAGTTTCAGCAAACGGTACATGAATTGTGACTACAGTAAAGGTCAAAACATGCTGAGCAACAGAAACGGATTTCAGACGATGCTGCAAGTCTGGACTCGGGTCCCCGATAGTGTGAATGAAGGCCTTTGCTGTCCGCAGCCCAGAGGAAAACCACTCTCTCTTCAAACTGAGTTGCGTCAGCATGACGACGACACAAAAGCAGCTCACGCTGCTGGCTTTGCTTGACCACTTGGAGGTCACTACCCGACCGCACAGCGTTTGTTTTTTATGTCCGTTTGTCTTTCTGTCTACAAGGCCAGAGAAGAGTGCACCGTTCCTGGCGGCACTGCAGTGCCAGGTCGATGCGTGGAGTGAAAGGAGCAAGCCCCTCTTTCAGCTCCCAGTGCTAAAAATCCGTTTAATATGTAGCCCTCACGGTGGAGGACATATCAGATATTAAACTGATAAGAACAGATACTACACTTGATCTTAGCCAAAAGGCCGAGAAGCGATGAGCCCTGACCTGTCGCTGCCCGCGCCCAACCCCCTGGCGCAGTTCTCACTTGTGCTGGTGCACTGTTTTCACGGGGCTGCGCAAGTGGTTCCTGCTTGGCGACTCCGCCCACAAGCTCCAATGAGCACCGCCCAAACCCCCGCCAAGCACAGATCCTCTGCTTTCGAACAATAGGTACGGCTCTGCCAGAGGGCAAAGCCTGCCAAAAATAGGCTAAACTCGTTGGAGTCACTCTCCACGGAAGTCTTTAGTAAAAGGCGAAAGACTTGTGCGTTATGAAGAGAAACCAGAGTAGGAGTGCCTTGCTGCGGAGAAGCAGCCCAAAAGCCTGGTGGTCCCAGCCACTACCCTCGTGGTGGGGCTCGCTTGTATTGGCCACGAAGAGGCAGATCCCGGGCCACGCCCAGTGCACCTCACCTCTCCCCCTCCCCGTGTGGCCAAAGGCTCCGTCCAGTCGCAATTGCAGTCCGTCGGCTGGATGGCCGGCCGCGTTCCGACCGTTGCCTTGTTTTGTTTGGAAATCTAACAAACGCCGTGCCCTGCGGGTTTTGAGACTTCGGCTCCCTGGCCGTTCTTTGCCAAACATTTGCGGCGGCTGATTTGGAGTGATCCGACACCGTGGGAGCCCAGTGATACTCAACAGCGGGCCACCCACAGGTCCGCAGGACGTCTGGCCACATTTTCCGGCCACTTCACTCAATTCAACTGAGTCAAGAAAGAATGTTTCAAATGTAGCTTTCACACAGGATAGCTGTCGTGAGCAACGCTGTCCTCAAGGAAACAACCACTGCTAGGGCACGGACGAGGAATTTGCAAGAATGATGCTTGCTTTGCTGTGCGCAACGTGACACGAGGCTGCCTCGTCCTGTACTGTGCTGCATTTGAGGAGCCATTTTCCGCTTTCACCGGTCTCGCCATTGTGTTTCCAGAATTGTGTGGCTGTGTGTGTTCTCAGTGCTGATGGTGGAATGGCCACGAGCCACCAACAAGGTACATAATAATAATAATTAAAGGTCACACCCAAATGAATGAATCTTTGCATGCTTATTCGATAACTGTGTATTAGCCTTCACTTGTTTCTTCCTATAGAAAGAGTTATTGGTGGGTAGGTGTAAGTTTGTTTTCAGGTCCTTTAAAGAAACTGCTGAGATGTCTAGTTATGCAAGTTGTCTTTTACAGTTCCAGTTAAGGTTTATTAAGCTCGACTGGTTAAGATTAGATAACTATGGCAATATCCTTTCCTGTTCTAGGATTAACTGTGAATGAACATGGATGGCTGCCTTTATTTTATATGATACTGGTACATGGAAGAAATGACTCTAACCTGTACATTATGTTTTTGTGTCATGGCATGTACCATTCTCGGAAAATTACCTTTGAATTTGGAATAAGCGTCTGCACAGTGCAACAGAACCAAATTGATTAAAAATGTAATTAGAATAAAATGTGCAAATTCCACTTAATAATGGAAATAGTCTTTGAGAATTCTGAGCTGCTTGACGCATCAGAAAAACCAAAACTGACTCAGCTGAGACCAACAGTCATGCAGCAAAAAAAATCACTTTATCAGCTGAACTGCAGGTTGTGTTTATACAGAACAAATCAGAGAGACTGAGACCCAAAATACAACATATCTGATCAATAAAATAATGCGAAATTGCTCAAAAACGTGTTTCGTCTAACTAATAGTTCAAAATTATTCAGATTGAAGTGATTTAAACATACAAAGGTCACATCATCTTTAAAAAAAAATGAATAGACATAAAAAATTGTCAAAATTACATCATTTATCAGAGCCAGAAACCATAACGATGGGAAGAATTGTTGGAGTTTCTACTTTCAAGTGGTTCTTAATCATGTTTGGTGAGCAGCTCCATTAGGAAAATAAATCAAATCCAAGCCTAAAATTGTGAAAATTTACTAAAGAATATATTTAAAATTCACTTAAAATAAACCATTTTGCATCAGATCCTATAAAAACAAAACATTCTGAGCTGCTTGACACATCAGAAAAACCACAAGTGACTCAACTCACACCAACAGTCATGCAGTAAAAAATTACTTCATCAGTTGAGACCCAAATACAACATATTTTACCATGACCTGGATGACTGAGAAACTACACAGACAACATATTTGACCAATAAATTAATGCAAAATTGTGCTTATAGTGGAGAAAGTTGTTGGAGGATACATTCGGCACAGTGAAACATCTTTCTGGAGTCCATATGCAGTCAGTGGGGTGAAAAACTAAGATTTTTTTATGATTCACGGCCTGTTATTTGTGTCATCCTGCACAGAAGACATTTCTGAGTTTTCTCTGCTTCTAGTCAGTTTTTAAGGAGGAGACTGGACCTGTGTCATCTTTAGAAAATAGTTTTCCTTCTTAAAATAAAAGGCAGCCCCGTGGGATTTAAAGATTGCAGCAGGAACACACACAAACACAGTCGCTATCGCCTCTTCTTCCTCGTCTTCGATTTCTGCTGCAGCCCACAGCACACGGTGGGAACATCTCCAGTCTGTTTTGTGACTTGTTAAATCTGCTATTGATCGTACCTTGACAGCCTGCTCCATCTTAATGCCCTCCACAATGTCGATGGGCTCCTTCACAATGGCGTCTGGGTTTTCCGCCGCAACATCTTCGATGTTCACGCCCCCCTGCGAGCTGCCAATCAGCACCGGGCCCTGCGGGACACAAGTGGGAGTTAAAAGGGGTTTAATACTCAGAGTTACTGCCCTGTTTCAATTTCTCAATCTGCAATCTCCATTCAGACAAGATTTATTCCTCTACTGGAGGTGAGCGGTTACATTCTGGCTGCTCCGGTCACTGATTTTGTGAAGTGCTCATGAAATCAGCCAAACTACGTCCTGTTTTATCAGCTAACTGGATGCTCCTCCTCTTATTTAAATCATTACAGCCTCGCATTTTAAAACAAAACTCTGAGTTTCTTTCTCCTGCAGTTTAGCACCCTGGAGAAATTTGCTGCCATGAAAGGTTTCATCAGCCACGTTTCCAAACCCCATCAACAAGAGAAAGTTATATAACTGAACACTCAAGCCCTACTGCTGGCTTCACATTACAGCACAGTTACTGTCATTAATCTGCACATTATTTCAAGAAATCCATTGGTTTTTTCCATAAAGAAAACCCACTGCAAATTTTTAAATGTTGTGTTTTGTCTGACCAACGGTTCAAAATTCTTGACATTGAAGTGATTTAAACACTAAAAAGACACATTATCTTCAAAAAAATTAAATACAACATGAAAAACTGCCAAATTACACCATTTATCAGAGTCAGAAGCTGTAAAAACAGCAAGAATCGGTGGATATTCCACTTTCTAATGGTTCTTAATTATTGGTGGTGCAGCTCCATTAGGAAAATTACCCAAATCCAAGCCTAAATTTGTGATAATTCATCAAAATCACAAAAATGGCTTCCAGTGGAGCAAGTTTTTAGAAGGTACGTTAAGAAGTTTCTTTCAGGAAATCATTTGGTGGTTTTGTCCATACAGAAAACCCACCTCAGGTCTGTGAATGCTGTTTTGTCTGACCAACAGCTCAAAATTCTTGACACTGAAGTGACTTAAACATTAAAAATAGACATTATCTTCAAAAAAAATTAAATAAAACATGCAAAAAAAATTGCCAAATTATATCATTTATCAGTCAAAAACTGTAAAAACAGGAAGAATCATTGGATTTCCAACAGTGGTTCTAATCATGTGTAGTGAGCAGCTCCATTGGGAAAATTAAACAAATCTAAGCCTAAAATTGTGATAATTCCTATAAATCACTTAATTCTATGTGTCTCATTGGAAATCTGCCAAAAATAACTGATTTTGCACCAGATTCTATAATAACATAAATTCTGGGCTTTTCGGCACATCAGAAAAACCATGACTGACTCAGCGGAGACCAACGGGAGTGAATACTATAAAAACACATTTGACACACTGAGACCCAAATATAACATATCTGATCAATAAACTAATACAAAATTGCTCAACAACACGGCTTATAGAGGAGCAAGTTGTTGGGCGATACATTCAGCACAGTGAAACAACCTTCTAGAGCCAATTCACAGTTAGATGTTGTAAACTACATACCGCAATTCTTTTCCCAGTATTAGCAACTTTTAGCAGCAAAATGTTGTACATGTTGACTGCAGTTTTTTTCCACATTTGTAAAATAAATAACCAAAGTAATCAACTGCAGTTTTTGTTAATGATTTATGGCCTTACATTGGTGCCACACTGCACAGAAGACATTGTTTCCATAGAGGTGCAGGACTTTAAATTGCAATGAACAATGAGCCCATAGGGAGTAAAAATGTGACGGGAACAAAAAAAATAAATAAAAAATGCCCAGAAATCCAATAAATCCACACATTCGAGAAGCTGCAGAGAACAAATTTTTCTCCTTTTTGCTTGCAAAGTGACACAAAACATTAATTAATTGAGCATCACATCAGTTCACAATCAGCTGCCTGACAATAGAATAATCCCTTCGGCTTTAAATTGCGCTGATTGTGAAGCACAGCAATGTTTGAATCGTGACTCTTGAGAGATTTTTTAGAGAATCTTTGTTCCAAAGACTCCCACCTTAAAAGAGTTTCTTTTGTCTTTACTCTGCTGTAGGCGACGTGATTATAACACTAAGAAGACGGAGCTCAAGTGAGGATCGTCATTGTTTTTTTCCCTCTTTATAGCATTTTAATATATAATGTATGATAATTGTCTTCTTATGCATCACAGACAGAACTCTGCACCACACTTTACATGTATTGTTTTGGTTAAAAACTCTTGCAAAGTAATGTACATCTCCATGGCGACGTCTCTAAAATAAAGTTCTCAGGAGAACCTAAATCAGTTTTGCTCTTTCCAAAGAACATGTCTTGTGTGTTCCAGTGGGTTAGTGGAATGATAAAGAACAAAAAAAGCATAAGAATTCTGTCCAGTGGCAAGATTTTGACTTTCAAGAAACAGAAAAAGAGGTTTGAAAATAGTTGATAGCTGCACAGTTTCTCATTTGAAAGTTATAATGTCAAATGAATAGATATAGAAGGTTCACCTTTCATATATGTTGGGAGGGATTTCCTTGTATTTATGCCCTTAATTTAGTTTCCTAGCATCTCTTAGCATTTAAATCTTAAAATAAGTGGCTGCAACTTTAGCAGAACTGGTTTTAAGGTTCTTTTAAAACAGAATAAACTGCTAACCGCCAACAAAACAAAGAACATTTTTAAAAAAATTCTCTGGTTTTTGACAGTTGTGCTGTTTGCATTTGCTGTTTGTTTGACTGATTAAGGATGTTTTCAGTATTTATGCCTCTAGATCTCCTGTAAACCACCTGCTTAAATACATATTAAATATCTAATATATTTATATTCTGTGTTTAATTCACTGGATCTTGAGAGAATCGAAGCTAGAAGACTGACTTCAGACCAGACTATAAAACGTGCTGGAACAAATATCTCTGTCTTTAGTACTGTGCTGCCATCTAGAGGTGCAGGAGGGGTGAGGACTCTTATTAATACGTCTGTTAAAAATCACATGCATCTTGGCAACTATTAAAGATAAATTCTAGCTGTTATTTCTCATCATGTCATTGATTCTGAATCTGAAAGACTGGACAAGTAGATGAGTTGAAATAAGAATTGAAGGTGTCAAGAGAAAGTCTCCTCTTTGAGAACACAAAAAAAGTCAACTAGTGATATTTTCTAAATTCATATAGCTGCAGGTCACAATAATTCAAACCAAAAACCTATAGAACACCTTTTAATATGAAATTCTTGATCACAGAGATTTTAAAAAAGTTATTTTTGTTTCACTTTCACAACAAATTATACCAAAAAAATCTAATCTAATGCTTCTTTTTTTCACATTTCAACTCAATAATCAGAGGAAGTTTGATCTACTTGTCCAATAATACAGATTCGGAATCAATGACATGATCAGAAATAACAAAATTTCAGGCTTTTATGTATAATATTTGTTGAGATACTGTTGTTCAAGCATAACTTTAAAGATCAAGTTTTCTGTTTTAAAACAACGGCGACTGTGCTGCTGTTTAAAAACGCAGTTAAATCTATACTACTTTTAATTTCAGTGTAAATCCAAGAAAATTGTTGGGTTTTTTTAGGCTTTTATGTGCAGATGCAAACAGTCACCACTGCTGGTCTGTTCTCAGCTGCCTCTACCTCCAAGAAATCTCCTCTTTTTATATACATATTCTACAAAAAGTAGCTTCCTTGTCGTGATGGAAAGGACTGGTGCAAAATAGGTTAAACGGGAACAAAATGTAAGGACAGCTGTAAGCTCATTAACCCTCAAACACAACAGATATTTTAACCCTTAGATGCTCAAGTGGGTCAAAAAATAACCCGGTGAGGTCGTTTTCTTGCAATGTCTTTGTCGTGGAAAGTTTTTATCATTTCATATTGCAGCTATTCCTCGAAAAAATGTTTTTGATAGCATTCCATCTAAACATTTAAGTTGCCTTTTATACTTTTAAAGAAATTGTACTATTTGTGTTACTACCCCCAAGCTCTTTATCACGGATAATATCACACAAGAGGTGATGAAGTGCACAAACTTGGAGGAAAAGAGTGGAAAAATGTCAACAAAATGGGTGTTGATATTCTTCTATTGCTGTTCTGTGTAATATTCTTCTTTTTCAAATCATCAAAATGTTCCAAATCTGTTATAAAGTGAAAAATAAACATATTTCAAACATGAAATCTTTCTTGTGCGGACAAAAATATAATACAAGCAATAATACAAATGATTATTCTTAACCAAAAATGACAAAAACGGCATAAAAACGCATTGATTCTTATTTTTGACACACTTATGGAAGAGTGTAGCATCCAATCACTTGTGCATCTAAGGGTTAAAAAAGGCGCCAAATCTTCTATGCTTTTTCTAAATTACTAAATTTACAATGATTTTTTATAAATCTAAACCCCACTTGTTTCACCCCAGAAAAGGGAGAAAATCTAACAAATAATAAGTAACGGTACACAACACATCGATGACTTTATTGCTTTAAACATTTGTTCTTCTAGTCGCTCGAACTCGAAAAAATGCGCTGAAAGTGGATACATTTTTATAAAAGTTATCTGAGAATCTATCTACAATAAGACAGATATTATTTTAAATAATATTTAAATGCATGATAGAGAAGTTTCCTTCATATCAGAGCTTGTTGAGTAGAAGACGACGTGAGATGAAATCACATTATCTGGTTTCGGTCTGTTTGTGGGTCTTCTCACCTGATAGGACCTCTCCATGGTGATGGCGAAGTAGTACTCTCTGCGTGGATACCTGCGCTCACAGATGAACACCTGGTTGCAGATACGACCCGCCTCCCCGGTCTGCTTGGTGTACAGCTTTCGACCGATCATCTGGGACGAAATGTCTCGGGCCTCCTCTGGCCTAAAGACGAAGGGAAGGGAAGGAAAATTCTGTTTTTTGCAGCACTAAATTGAAAAACTTCATACTGTAGAGAATGTTTTCAAACAATCAAAAAGGCCTTTTAGTTGCATTATTGTTGGGTTTCTGCCTTTAATATAATATTGCAAAACCTCAACCTTACATTGTGAAGTATAAATCGATTGGTTTTGTCTATTAAGAATATTCATCTCAAGTCTTCGAATGTTGTGTTTTGTCTGAAAAATGGTTCAAAATTACTCGTGATTTAACCCTCAGAACCCCAAAACACATGAATGGCACGTTATCTGTAAATAAATAAAACATTAAAAAAGCCAAATTACACCATTTATCTGAGCCAGAAACCGTAAAAACAGGAAGAATCATTGGATTTTCTACTTTCCAATGGTTCTTAATCACATGTGGCCTACAGCTCCATTAACTAAATGAACCAAATCTAAGCCTAAAATTGTGATAATTCTTCAACATCACATAATTCTTAATTCAATTGAAAATTTGCCAATTTTAAACCAGTTTCTGTAAAAACAAAAAATTCTGGGCTTCTTGGCGCATCGGAAAAAACCACGACTGACTCAGCTGAGACCAACAGTGAAGCAGCACAAATTCAAGGACTTTTCATCTGAACTGCAGGCTGTGTATAAACAGAACAGTACAGAAACAAATCAGAAATGCTGAGACCCAAATACAACATATTTATCAATAAAAATAATGCAAAGTTCAAAATATGTAAAAGATTGCCAAATCTTAAAAACTGGTTCAAAATTATTAGTGATTTAACCCTCCGACCATTAAAACACATGAAAGATATATCTTAAATAAATAAAATAAAAACATGTTAAAAAAAAAAAAAAGATTCTGTAAAAACAAAAAATTCTGTTATTGTTGATGTATCAGAAAAGCCATGACTGACTCAGCTGAGATGAACAGTCACACAGGAAAAACTCTGGGACTTTATAGCTGAATTGTGTATTGTGAATAAATAGAAATTCTGCAGATTTATTTCTGGTCTTGCTTTTTTCATTTTGTTTATTCAATATGAGAAAAAAATGCTACTTGTAGGCGTTGTCTTAAAATGTTTAGCAAAATACAAAGAAATTAACTTTGCTATCATGTATGACCAAAAAACGCATCACATCATGACATTTCAAGAGCTTAATCCAGTATGTTATTTGGTATTTTTTGCTCTAAAAAACATCTAAAATATTTAGCTGATTAAACGTGATCTCTACGGGGTTCACCTCATTAAATTTAAGCCTCTCAAAAACACATTTTAAATATTTATTGTTGCTTTTGGTGATAGGAAGGGTGAGGGGACCAGTTGTAGGAACCCTTTTCCTATCACAAAGAAAGAAATGTAAAACTCGTTTCAGTGACACATTGGCTTAAAATCTATAAAACAAATCGATAAAAACATGAAGAGAAGAAATGGCTCTGAATTATTTAGCAGGTGCATGAATTTATTGGCATTTATTTGACATGTCTGTCAACATTTTTCTCATTATCAAGCAGCAGAAAGTGGATGGATGCATTTATTAGTTAAAAAAAAAAAACAGCAAATTATTTTAACATCAATATGTGGATTTGATGTAATGTTCTCATTTGACAGGCCAGGTAATATTTAAGACATTTTTATACCTTTTAAGACCTTTTCCAATGAGTTCTTTGACCAAATTGTGCAGATTCTTCTATGTGACAGTTGTTCCAGATGACATAATTAATCGACTCGACATGCACCTGAATAAGCAGCAGGAAACTGACAGATGGACTGGAAATTATTAATTGATCTGAGCTGATTAAATCTTCATTCATTCATTACGAGCTGATGATTGCTGATGTTCCCCGACAGCCTGCGGTGACGTACGGAGACGTTTCAGAATATTACCACCCACAGCAGCCCATAGATGGTGATTTAACACTTTTGTAAAGTATTTAAAGCTTTTTATGAGAAGATGAGCCTTTATTAGTGGGGACTCTGCGGTGCTACAGCAGCAGTATGAGTATAAAAATAAACCAAAATATACAGAAGCACGAGCTCTAACAATAATATTATTGCACGTATCAGTGGTACTGTGCAGATTTTTTGATTAGTAGCAATTCTGTAAAGCATTATTATTGCACAGATTGCTAAACAGCACATATTTAATAATAAAATAGCGTACATTTAATCCCTTCTCAGGTCTCTTTTGGCCTGTTGCTTACCAAGAACTGAGCAATACTTTACTTTTGTGTCACATTCGATAACCAAAACCACAAAAACCCGCTGTCTGAGCCGTGATTTTTAAAGAGGAATAATTAAAACACCAACAGAGGAAATAAAAACAGTCCAGTTTATGTTCGCTTCTCCAGCGCGGGTTAGATTAGGTTTAATGTTTGTATCTTACTTTATATTCCTGCTGCTTTTCTGTACCTCATTCCTGTCACACTGGTGACATTTTGCCAAGTAGGTGACATTTTACAGTCTCAGACAGCCAGCCAATTAAAACTAATGAAACACTGCACTGACGTCCACAGAACCTCAGTTATACAATGTAAAATCGGACATTTTTCCCTCTGCAGAAGGTATATTTAAGCACTTAAAAGTTTCTGTCAGAAACTCAGGGAAAGTTGTGGGTTACAGTGCAAAGGTACACACAGTTCACTGAGGTTTTATATGAGAATAACAACTACTGACACGGATTTGATAATAAACAGCGCAGTGTTTGTGAGTTGATCTATTCTCCTACAGCTAAATTAACTTTCTGATAACCAAACAACATTTTCCTGCTGCTGCTGTTGCTTCACATGAACTACTTCAACTGAACAGATGTCAGGATGTCAGGTTAGCGCTATAAAGCAATAAAAAATGATTTAGTTGATGTTGGAGGACTGAGGAGCAGCAATAGTTGTTGGACGACCTGCATGAGTTCCTCAGCATCATAACCAACTTCTTTCACGAGTTTCAGGTGAACACGTTTAAAACAGAAGGCAAATGTGGCTTGTTGCCATTAACAGCTTTGGAGAAGGAGGAGAAGAAGAAGAAGAAGGAGAAGAAGGAGAAGGGGAACAGAAGAACAACAAAAACAAGAACAAGGAGAAGAAGAAGGAGAAAAAGACAAAGAAAGAGAAGAAGGAGAAGGACAAGAAGAAGGAACAGATGAGGGAGAAGAAGAAGCAGGAGAAGATGAAGGAGTAGAAGAAGGAGGAGATGAAAGACAAGAAGGAGGAGGAGGAGATGATGAAGAAGAAGAAGAAAAGGAGAAGAGAAGGAGAAGAAGATGGTGAAGAAGAAGAAAAAGGAGGAGAAAGAGAAGGAGAAGAAAAAGAAGGGGAACAGAACAACAAGAACAAGAACAAGGAGAAGAACAAGAAGGAGGAAAAAGACAAAGAAGGAGAAGGAGAAGAAGGAGGAGGAGATGAAGGAGAAGAAGAGCGAGGAGATGAAGGAGATGAAGAAGAAGAGCGAGGAGATGAAGGACAAGAAGGAGTAGAAGAAGAAGTAGGAGATGAAGGAGAGGGAGGAATAGCAGATGAAGGAGGAGGACATGAAGAAGAAAGAGGAAGAAGATGAGAAGAAGAAAATGAAGGAGAAGAAGAAAAAGAAGAACAACAACAAAAACAAGAAGGAGAAGGAGGAGAAGAAGAAGAGCAGGAAATAAACAATCTTTGTCTACTAGATAAAAATGGAGAAGTCTTCTGGAAGTATTTTAAATCTGGGAAGTTGTAATTCTTCAAACTGTCATCTGGTCCTGAACGTGTTTCATGTAGTAAATGAAAACAAAAGAAGCAGCTCATCATTCATGTGAGTTAAATGTTCAGTACTTCAGGGAAAAAAATGTATTTACATCTTCTAAAAAGTTCAACAAAAGCACCTCAAGACAGCAAACAAACTTTTCCTTGTAACATTTCCTTTAACTTTTCCCAACATAATACTTCAAAATGTGAATAAAAACGCATCCTGGAAAACTACTGCCTTTGTGAGCAGCAAGAAATCGGATGGTTTTAATTATTTCTGACTGACACCTTTATGAAAACAACTCGGGTTTGTTTAGCTGCACTGCAAACACACGAAGCAGCTGTTCGGATATTAGACGCCGTTTTATGCGGTGTCGATTGGCACCTGCTGTCTCCATGGCAACCACAGCCACCTCCAGATCAAGTAGGACTTTAAGAGCGACGGTAACTTTTGGTCTACGTGAATCTGACAGACGCTGGATTACTTACGAGTAGACGATCCTCACTCCGCCCTTCAGTCCGCCCTCAAACGTCCCCTTTCCTCTGCCGCCGGCCAGAACCTGAGCTTTCACCACCAGGTCCTTTGAACCTGCGCACACACACACACATGAATAAAACTCATTAATATTAAGCATGATAAAGATCATTCGTGCTGCTCTGTGACGCCAGAAATTGTGAGGATTTGCTGCTTTTCTCTGCACATTTATGGATTCGACCACCTGCTCTACATCCAAGAAGGTAACATCTCCAATACTGGTGTAATTACTGTTGAATAAAACAAGCTGCTCGTTCCATTTAACGGCCGCTGAGACTTCTTACTATCCTGGAATCTTACAAGTTGAGTGTCAGCTGATACCACTGAAGCTGGAGGAGGCTATGTTTAGACTCACACACATACTAAAAGTCAGTGGAGGTCAGAAACAGCCGGCAACAGGAATGGACAGTCAGCCGAGTGTTAGGTATAACACTGGAATGGGGTGATTTTTTCCCCCCTGTAAATAATAGAATAAATATTCCTGTAACTATACATTTATGCATTGTACTTGTATTTGAGTGTTTCCAAATCATGCTACTTAATCTCCACTACAGAGGAAGTATTTTACTTTTTTACTGCGCCACATCTGTCTGACAGCTGTATTTAGTCGTTATTTATTGAGTATAACTCAATATAGTGTGCTGCTATATACTATATAGCTACTTATCAATCAATATTTACTCATTTATTGATCATTCAGGACCATTTTTAAAGAGAAAATGCCAAATATAGGATGGCTTCCACTTCTTACATGTGGCCAATTTTGCACTTTTGTAGTCATAAAAACATGTAAAGACATCTTCTTGGCCACTGGGGAAGTCTGATTATTGCTAAGAGTCTATAAAATCTCTTTTTTCAGCCATTATAATTCTGTAAAAACACATTAATGCATCAGTAATAACACTCACAAGTTCAATTTTGGATCTCTTATGACATTTCGCTAGTAGTATTTCAGTATTTTCACCCATTTTCGCATAAATAATTCTATTTCTAAGCACTTTCCCCAATTTAATTTTCATCTATAGCTGAAAATAGCTCCCTAAAATTCCCTTTTCCCTCGTACATGTCACTGTAGGGCACCTGCATATCTGAGAGTTTATTCAATATTTCCAAATGACTGATGCTGACTTGGTATGTAATAGAATAGAAATCCTTTATTGTCATTGCACAGTGTACAATGAAAATAATAAAGAAGTCATATAAATGTGTTATTTTTCCCTCCTAGGATACTTGGATAAGTTAGAGCTCTGGTTGGTTGTTTTCTACATTCGATGATCTCAGATTAATTACATAATATTAAAAAGATAAATGAATCCCTGACCTTGAACCTTCCCTTGAGTCAAAGTTCCAGTTAAATTGTTTCCTGATTTCACTGTCAGGATTACAAATTAATGAGCACAATAGGACACATCCAGCATCACTGCTAAATCACTAAAGGGAAACAACTTAAATCCAGAAAAGTGCCTTAATAAATCTGCACAGACTCTCCAAACAGAAGACTATTTAATTAAAGTGTAATTAATTCTGTTGTTAGTGTAATAAACCTAGAATTTACTCATAACAAAATCAATTACGTCCACTGAGAATTAAAGAGCAACTACTTTACTAATGACAGAACATTTAAAAACATATTAATGGGCTCTAGGAAACTCTGATTATTGATATTAATTTATATATAATGCTTTCAATTGCACTAAAAATGTCCCAGATTTCAACTAACATTGTAATTCTGTACGAACACATTAATGCATCTGTAATAACCTGCATCATAAACAATTATGCAACACTCACAAGGTCCATTTGTGATCTGTTCTGACATTTCGCCATCACTTTCATCCATTTTCACATAAATACTTCTACTTTTAACGCTCCATTCCTAACTAATTTTCACCTATTGCTTAAAATAGTTCTCTAAATTCACTTTTTCCTCATCTTTGTCAGTGTAGGCCATCTACTATCTGACAGTTTCTTTAATATTTCCACATCTCTGCTGTTGTGTAACTACTTATTATGTAATATAATAGAAATCATTTATTGTTGTTGCACAGTGTATAACGAAATTAAACAGAAACCCTGTCCGTGCATTCACACAATCAGACATTTTTAAAGTAAAATACAAAAATCTAGAAGAAAGCACTTTGTAACTTTCAGTTCTACATTCTTCTGGCTTTCTTCAGGCAGAAAAACTACCACCTCAACCTGTTTTTCTATTTTGTTATTTGCACTTCAACGTTAACATTTCATCATCCTGTACGCTGGCATACATATACGGATATAGGACAGTTAAGCTGAACTTTCTGATGGTCTTCTCATGTCTTACCGATCTCCTTGGCGACGGCGTAGGCCTCGTCCGAGGAGCTGGCCACCATGCCGGCCGGCACAGAGATGCCGGCCTCTTTGAGCAGGCCGATGCTCATGTACTCGTGTAGGGAAAGGTTCCTCTGCTGCTGCTGCAGGTGGGGAGGCTGCTGCTGGGACACATGGCCTCCGAACAGACCAGAAGAACCACCGAGAACCTGGAGGAGCAAGAAGAGGAGGCTCTGAACTTCAAACGGCATGCTGGGGTAGAGCTGACGACAACAAAGTGTGCGCATCTGCATTTATCTAGAAATTTAGCTTAAAATTAAGTCAGATCTTCTTAACTTAAAATTAGAAAAAATGACTTAGAAATTCAATAAAATGACTTGAAACTTTTACAAAGTGACTCAAAATTTTCTAAAATGATTAAAACTTTCCCAAAGTGACTCGAAAAATCTTCAAGATTGTTACAAAAAGTCGTCCAAAATTACTTAAAATGTTTCCAGAGTGACTGAGAATTCTCCAAATTCCTTAAAATACAAACAGGAGTGATTAAATGATCTCCTCTGTTCATGTGGGATCAACTCAGACTGATCAGTCCTGCTGTTATTCTCTATTTTCTTAATATTTCACTTTTCTATCATTTTTATTGTACACTAAGGTCCAGATCTTAAAGCTTTATTAAATACTGTTTTCCAGACTCTGTTTCAGGTTAATCTGTGGCTGCCTTTTAATTTAGCCGTTAGCATAGCATTAGCCACTGTAAAAGCAGCTAATTTTCCTGGTTTGTGTTTCTTTGTGTTTCTGAGACCACAGAGTGACGACAGACAGAGCGGAGGCTGATCAGACCTGAAGCAGAGCATTTAACTGATCTATAACAATATAGATACCGATAATTTTAAAAATGCTAACTACTGATAATCGGCCAGGTCAATAACGGGTCTATCTCTAAAGCAAACACAACCTATTTCAACTAATAACACACAAATCATTGCCTATATTAAATATACATATATCAAAAAACTATTTATCTGTCGTCTATGTAAATTCTGCACCTTAAATATGATCGATGTAGGAATTCACCAAACTCATTAGGCCTCTGAACTCAACAGTTTCTGGATATTTTTAGCTCCTGTCACATTTTTAATTACAGTGGGCTCATTTTTTTCATGCACCTCAATTAAAAACAGTACAATCATGATTAGAAGTAGAGAGAACTCAAAAACATCTTTATGGCAGGTTATAATTGCCATTTCTTTAATTATTTTACATCACAAAACTTTTAAAACCTGGAATCAACACATGTTGAAATGGTGACTAAGTACTATTTTTATTTTACTACTATTTTCTTATTCATTCTATATTTGTCTCCCCAGGTATGTTTCAACACTGCCTGCAGTTCAGCTGAAAAGTCCCTGAATTTGACTTCTTGGTTGTGGTGAGGAGCTCAGAATTGTTAGGTTTGTTTTACAGAATCTGATCCAAATAATTTGGTTTTGGCGAGACAAGTAAAATAAAGTGATTCTGATGAAAAAAAATACTATTTTAAGGTTTAAAGATTCTCCAATGTAACGACACGACAGATGAGTAGCACACGGATGGTTGGAAAGACGCCAACAAAATGATTATCCCTGTTTTTGTAGTTATTTTGAAGATTTTTCTGTCCAAGGTTTCAAACACGCTGGAGGGTTTTAGGGCTCAGAGGTTGAAGAAACAGCTGATGACCTGAGAGCAACACATGGAAATTCCTGAAACTAGACACAGACAGTAAATAAAAAACTTTCTAAATGATTGTCTTACAACAGAGAAGTTGTTTGTGGTCAGCAGCACAACACAAGCAACGGTGGGAATTTGACAAAGGATGTGAAACAAATGTTATGAGTCAGTTGGACACCAGATGGACTGATTTCCTCAAAGCACAAAATCACAATCTGGGAGCTCTGCAGACGACAGTGATGCTGGACTGGATACACAAAGACGGTTTAGCGACAATTAGAGCCGAGACAAAGTCGGTCAAAAGATTTCAGACAGTAGTTTGATAATTAATCCGTCTTTCTTCAGGAAAAATGGAGCAAAATGTTTCTGATATGTGCAGATTTTTAACACTTTTCAGTATCTTTTAAGGCTTTGTTTAACTCAACTGAATTTAAAGTTTTTAAAGCCTTTAAAAACCTGCATATATCCTGTTTTAGTCAAGTTATTTTAATGCTATTTGTAATCTATACACATTTACTTTATTACAAGTTCAGTCTGATATCATACGTCTAAAAACTAAAAAAAATTTTGGAAATATGTTCAGAATATGTTGATGCTCTCTTTGTTAATCACGAGACATCTTGCCCTCACAATATGTTGCACAAGATATATTTTCATTTTGACTATGAATCGAATGAGGAAATGAAATAGTTTCGAAATAAAAAACGGATTATTCTGTCTCTCAGCTGCTGCTTCTCTTTATCAGGACACAGTTCCAGCTCTGCTTGTGGCCTCAACTGTCTTTGTTTGCCTGATTACAAATTAAAGCAGGAGATAGAATAAAGGCCACAGAGTGCAACTTCTAGGACGCACATAAAAGTAGTGTCTGTCTATTGTAGTATTAATCTGTCTTCTTATTGTGCACACAAACAAGCACTTTCTGCTTGACAAAATGACTGAAATGCTAAACTAAGCCACCCAGAAGCTTCATATTTAATATATAAACATGAACACGATATCAATCTGTACATCTAACTCTTGGCAAGAAATCACACAACCACATTTCCTAAAACTATTCGAGAGCTCATGTGTAGCTCTGAGACCAGCAGCTCTTCTCATATAAATTAATCTGCCAATATTTGCTAGGATGGTTAATATCAGAGGGAGCAACAATAAAGACAATAAAAGCTGGTTCAGACTCTTCCTGTTCTTCTCTCTCTGGTGTATTGTCTTGTTTTTGCATCAGTGTTTAAATCATATCCACACTAAAGTAGGGCATTTTTTGCGACGCTTTTCAGTTTTTCTCAAATTTCTCCCCCCAAAAAACTGGCCTTAATTGTAGTTTTTTTATAGCTTTTATAGTATATACAAACAGAAAAAAGTAACAATAAATATAAACATTTACAGTGAAAATCATTCTGAAGTGTATTTTTCATCCTGCTCGGTATATATTTCAGTCAAAGCTCATCAGTAACTAAGTGTTATGCAATATTTTTGTGTTAAGACGTGAATATGGAAATGAGATCTTGGATAAAACCCTCAAATATCACAACTGCCACATACTTATTGAAAAACTACTAATTTTCTAGTAAAACTTTTTTGCGGAACCATTTCTCTTCAGCTGTCGTTACCATAAAGATGCATTTTAGATGCACCGTTCCACAGCGCAAAGACCCCTCACTTCAACAACATATTTATGTCATTTAAATGTGTATAGACTCTATGAAAACGCATCTGTTTTTACATTTAAATACATAATCAGCTATCACTTTTTTTAGGGGATATACACTACTGTTCAAAAGTTTGGGGTCACTCAGACAATTCTATGTTTTCCATGAAAACTCCCACTTTTCTCCATGTGCTAACATAACTGCACAAGGGTTTTCTGATCATCAATTATCCTTTCAACACCATTAGCTAACACAATGTAGCATTAGAACACAGGAGTGATGGTTGCTGGAAATGTTCCTCTGTACCTCTATGGAGATATTCCATTAAAAATAAGCTGTTTCCAGCTAGAACAGTCATTTACCACATTAACAATGTCTAAACTGGATTTCTGATTAATTTACTGGTATCTTCATTGAAAAAAAACTGCTTTTCTTTCAAAAATGAGAACATTTCTATGAGATCCCAAACTTTTGAACCGTAGCCTATGCTTAGCTGTGGACGAATCTTTAAAGCCTGTCGGATGATAACTACTCTGAAATGTTCTAGT
The DNA here is from genome assembly GCA_027123335.1 of Amphiprion clarkii. Lineage (NCBI taxonomy): Eukaryota > Metazoa > Chordata > Actinopteri > Pomacentridae > Amphiprion > Amphiprion clarkii. The sequence continues at coordinate 3,978,596 of CM049576.1, forward strand.
ATGCAAACTGCTGAACGAAGCAACACTCTTCTAGAACCTGCGGCCAAAAGAAAGAAAAGTCTGGACAGACTCAGAGTGACGTCTCAAATAGATGGCTGTCCTGAGCAGAATACTTCAGCTGTAAGTGTCTTATCTTGTGTTAATTAAATTGTAATCACCTTGAGATTTACCAACAGTTAAAAAAAAGAGTAAATTAAGTAGCTGTTCCAGGTTTTAATCAAATGAGTGTTGCAAAGAAAAGCCTGTTATACTGTATATGAGTTTGAATGTCCATCAACAACTTTATAAACGTACTAGCATCCTGCACAAACAGTGATACCTTGGTATGAGGGTTTTCTTATGATTAAAACTAAAATCTTCCTTGCAAGTTTCATATTGCAGATATGGCTGCAAGGGAGTGTTTGAAAACAACATGGATCATGTATGATGGATATGACTCAGTGTGCTACTCTGATATTTTACTATTCAGCCCTAAAAATACGGTCTCCATGCGCCTCCATTATAACAAAAGCATCGAATAAACTGTAGACTGGACACCTCTGACTTCAATTAAAGTCAGCTGTGACTTATCAGCTTTTATCTGTGACAGTTTTATGTCTGTAAACGTTTTCCAAAGTAATAAAATGACGAGACATGGTGCCACTCCAGTGGAAGTACCAGTCTCAGCGTGGGCCCCCCTGCACTGATGATCCGGATCCGCCTCTGCCTCTGGGGGTCTGTCTTGGGGGCCCCGGAGCAGGTGCCCACTTCTCCCTGTCGGTGTCCCAGCCCTGGATCTCCTCTGTGGTTTGTTCCCGCTGTGAGCTGTCAAACTGTCTCGGCAGTGAAAGCTGTTGTTTGTGCTCACTGAGCGGATTTATCCTGACAACTTTCCGAGATCACTCAGCGGGACAGATGCGGCGGGGCTGAGCCTCCGGTGGAGGTCACCGCGCTTCTCCGCGTATTTTCTACCACAAAACCGCCGTTAAACACCAATACAGAACACTCTGCGACAGAACAACCTCAGGCCGAGGCGCTCCTGTGTGTGTCCGCTGGTGTTGCTGCAGCTCTGACAGTCGGCCACGCTAGCCCCGCGCTAGTTAGCATGTTAGCCAAAACAACGGAAATTCAATGGAGTTGTGCTAATGTCAAATTTGACCCCGTTAGCTTTTAGGGAAACTGCAGTCGACAGGAAAGGCAAGGTGCCGTAACAAACAGCTGCCCTGAAAGCCAAAGACCTTCGATTCAATGTGGGCACACACTCACCTTGGTGGCGGAGCTGAGAGAGTTTCTGGCCCCTGAAGTTCTCAGGCTAGCCGTCAAACGGCCGCAGATCAGGGACGTCGCCATGTCTACAGTGGAGGAGGAATGAAGCAACACGCATGCGTAGCGAGCCTCAAAGACGGCTTCCCTTAGTGCCGCCTTCAAGTGCTGTCGGAAATTATACGATAAAATAAAATTAAACTAAGTAAAGCTGAAGTAGCCGGCTGCACACGACTGTGACTGAATGTTCAGATTACAAATATATGAGAATAAAACACAAATGTTAACAGGTAGTTCATTCAAAACAGTCGCACAACCACATATTTGCTGTTTATTTTTCAAACCACAATACACAACGCTGATTTATGAAAGGGCTTTTTTACAAACAGTTTCTGAAGGCAGCACTATCACTCCTTTCCACAGTGTAAATATAGCCTGTTTCTGACCTTTAGCCTAAATAAGCACAATTCTTAGTGCATAAATGCTCGTGAATTAATAACGAAATTATTTTATTTTGAATTCCATTTCTATTCACTTTTTAAAAAAAATCTAACTTGCCGTGCCTTTGCATGACTTTCAGGCCCTATAAACAAGCCAAGATGCCTGAACCTGTTGCAGCTTGTTTATGGAGGTTAGAACATTTTAATGAATCCTGTCTCACCACACTTCAGCTGTATTATTAGTGGAGTATAAAAGGTACTTTGCATTTTATTTTCACATATGTTGACAGTGAGTCTAAAATAAGAGTCTGTTTGGTGAAATAATTAGTGGTAATGAAGGTCAAAACTTGGACTTGAGTATTTACATTTTACGCTACTTTATACTTTTACTTTTCGTGGGAAATCTTTCTCAACTACATTATGTTCAACTACATTTCAAGTTAAGATTTTACCCATGAATTGTCTTAAAATAAGATGTCATACATACTGAGCTATGTACCTGCAAGTAAAATTGATGAAATTGTAACTTTAGCTATCAGGTGATATTAAACATTTTTGATAGATGTCATGATTTGCAACCAAATCTGCTTTTACTATTCAACCTTGACACAAACATTTGACGCTATTTAAGGTCTTCTGAAGACTCTTATTCGTGTTATGTGTTTATATCTGGTTATTTTGCCCATTTTTGTTTTCATTTTATAGTTCCTTTCTGCTTGTCTGTTTTCATTTTGCACCTCTTTGTCGTCACTTTTGCCTGTTTTTCTTGCATTTTGGAGCTGGTGGGTGTTGTTTTATAGCTGCTATGTGCCTGTGATGTGACTTTCCGTTTTTCTGGAGTTGTTTTGCATCTTTCCATGATCGGTTTGTGTCTCTCTGTAGTCTGTAAAAGTCTTTCTAGTGGCATGTTGCAGGTGAAGCTCAGAGGCATGCTCTCTGTGCCTCTGGCTTTGTTCCCCCTCATAATCCCTTCATGTTTGCATGTCTAATATTTAACTTTTCGTTTCAAAAAGTAGCATTCTAACATGTGCTAATTAACACTAAACATTCACTCCAACAGGAATGCTTTTTTTTGAAAACACACCGGACAACAGCTACCAACACAAACAAATAACCAAAGACACAAATACAATCTATTCAAAGAGTATTTATTTACAAGGCTGAGTATTTACAGGTTTATTTACACAGCATTTGTCAATATTGTTTAACAACCACTCACACAAGCATCTCGTCTATGACAAACGACAACGAGACGTTAAGTCACACACTTACGGATTGGAACAAAAGTCACCGAAGAGCAAAAGAAGTCAAATTTCAGCTTCAGTTACAGACTACGGCATGCAGTCGTCACTAACTGGAATACTGGTATTTATCATGTTGACAGGGATAAAATTCATATTCCCAGTGATCAAAACAGGGATAATCTCATCCATGTAAACACACTCAGGCAGGAAAGTATCTCTGCACAACAAGTATCTGGAGCAAAGGTTCCACAATCTGTAAAAACAACAGACTGAACCTTCAAATTTCCTTGACCTACTCATGTATTTACAACTTCGTGAATGACCAAAGGTGAAGCTGCTGCTCAGCGGCGACCTCAGACACAAACACACTCACAGACGAACACACACACCCAGTCTCTCAGTCGGAGTCGCTGCTGCTGCTGGAGGAGTCGGTGGACATGGCCTCCACGTCGTCCTCGTTCTCCTTGTTGTGACCCGGCGGCTCCAGGCCGAAGTCGTTGCCGTGGTGAGGAGGCAGCATCCCCACGGGGACATCGGAGGACTGCCAGGGGTAGTGAGGCGTCAGGACGTCTGAGGAAACCAGAGAGAAGGGGCTGATTCTCACAAATTCAATGTGATCATCAGCTCTCGAACATTTATTAATGACATCCAGGCCTGAAATGACTCCTCGAGTTATTCCAGTAATTTGATGACTAAAATTCCTCGAGGCAAAATTCTCTGAATCGAGCCTTCAGTTAATCCACTACATAGAGACTACAGGTCACTAACTAGTCCAAACCCAGACTTCATCCTATACGGACAAATCAAATTATAAAATTTGATTTTAAATTTGTTGGGACACTTCCATTTTAACCGGCGCAGCTTTTCTAGTGTTTATGGCATTTAGTAGATCAGAGGACTGAACTACGAAGGCAGTTTGACATATGGCTGGACAAAAACTAAAACTTCAGTCACAGTTAACAGGTACGAAGGTGGTTTTCCACTCAGACTTTCTGCTTCAAACTTGTCACACAAATAGGAGCGTTTAACGATCAATTGATTCATTTTCTGCACAAAATGAGCTGATGGTGTTTAGTTGCTTCAGTCAACAGGCTGTTTTAATGGAGAACAAAGAGAAATATAAAAAAATATGACAGTAAAAAGCTGCGACTGGAAATTATGTAAGACAGGAATGCTGGCAGAAAACTGTTAAACGTACACAATAGTGACAGCAGCACAATAAAACTATCAAACTTCATATATTAAACATGATATTGTATTGAAGTGCATGCAGGTCTGACACTGACTCATAATGAAGGAAATCACTCTAATTTGTGGCCAAATCAAACTGAAACTCTCTGTAATCAATACGAGTAAACTGATCAGTTTTCTTATTTGTGTTCTATCAGCTGCAGTAGCAACAGTTTAAATGGACCAAACATAAAAACAGATTTATGTGATTTCTGCATCAACAACTAAATACATTTCTAGACCATATATGTATAATACCTCTGTACTATATTATACATGTATAATACCCCTCTACTATACTATGTATGTATAATACCCCTGTACTATACTATAAATGTACAATAACCTGTATTATACTAAATATGTATAATACCTCTGTACTATATTATACATGTATAATACCCCTCTACTATACTATATATGTATAATACCCCTGTACTATACTATAAATGTATAATACTATTACTTCAATTTCCAGAATATGCCATAGAATACCCTATTTCTAAAGTAACTGATCACTGCAGCCTTACTTGTAGCGCCGTCTTGGACCTCTGACTGTATGAAAAGTCTTTAAACAGTCAGTCAGACTCACCTGGTAGCCGCCCAGCAGCCAGAGCGTCACCTGGCAGATGTCCGTTCACGCCATTGGTCGGCAGGTTGGCCATGTGACCGAGCATCCCGCTGCGCATCTCCAGGTCAGTCGGGTACGGCCTCCGAGGGTCACCTGAGGTCAACAGGGAAGGAGGTTTTAAACCAGAAAATAGTCTTTGTTCTACTGAACACTTTTCCAGCCTTCAGCACATTCTGGCTTTATTAGCAAACCACCTTTTCCAACTTTGCTAACTGTAAACGTCTTGAAAACAATTTGGCCTTTTACTACATATTAAATCGTTTTAATGTTTGGTGGTCAAATTTAAAAAAAAAAAACAATTACAATGAGGAATTGTAAATGCAGAAAGAAAACTAAATTGTCAGTGAAGCAACTTTGTGGACTGTTCGATCGTATTAAAGATTTCTGTGTCATTGTGAGACAGCAGCATGGCGTCACTGTAGCCATGGCAACAAGTGAACACTACGTCAGCTGCCTGCTGACGATCACATGATTGTGATCCTACTACAGATCAACCGCTGAGGACTTATCAGGACTTATCCGTAGACGTTGTATGTGAACAGCTGGTGAAGTGAAAGTGTTTCTACAGTTTCTGCAGTGACTCTGGTTCTTACCCGGCACCCAGTTGAGAGGAGCACACACGGCGTTACTGGCACTGATCCTGTGAGCATACTTGATGATTTCTTCTGACGAGATGCTTCCTGCAAAGGATAAATCAACAGCTCAGCTTTGAGGACAAACTCCAGAGTGAACAACCTCAGCGTTGGTCTGACAGGTGTTTCGCTCACCTTTCCTGGCTTTGTCGATGGATTTGAGTTTCTCTTTTGCCTGATAAACAGCAGTGGCCTTGGATAAAAAAAAAGAAGCTGTTTAAATTAGGAGAACTTACAGTCATATGTGTCAATGAAACGTACTCAAGTTTCAGAGTTTGTCCAACAATTACTAACAGAGGGCATCAAAAATACATAAAATGTCTTCACAACTGGACCACAGTGCATCTTAAAGTTCAACACAACCACGCTGGAAAGTGGTGATTTTGGTAAAACATAAAAATGGGCGCTTCTTTATGAGAATATTGTGTCTTTTTGTAGCCGTTTTGAATCTCTTTGTGGCATTTTATATTTTTGTGGGACCTTTTCTAGTTGCTCTGTGTCCTTTTCCCCCTAATTTCTGGTTAATTTAGGGAAAAAACATGACTGCAAAACTTTCATCTGGGTTTGTTTTTTCCAGGCACAGTATGATTTTACAACTTCAGATTTAACCAGTGTGTTGGAAAAGTTCTAAAGTGAGAAGAAGCATGGAATGAAGAGAAACATTTTTTTAAATTAACCAAGCTGAAAAGTGAAAGAGACATTTGACACAATCTCTATGATAACTGTGCTTCTTCGTGACTGTATGTGAGAATATTTCTAGCTGCTCTGTGTCCTTTTTTTGCACATTTCTGGTCAAATGATTCAAAACTTATTTACAAAAAATATATATATTACTGCAAATTGTTCTTCGGGGCTGTTTTCGAGCTGCCAATTGTGGATTTAAAACAGTACATTTGAAAGTTACGACAGTGAGAAGAAGCATGAAATACACATAATCATGTTGCTCACTTGGAATCCTCTGGAATGAAGCTGGATTAGATGCTCAGCTGGTGTCACATTTGCTTTCTTTTCTGAAACTAATCAATCCTCTCTATCACTTCTCAGATGCTGGAGCTTAAGGAAGATCTCTGAAAATAGTTGTTTGACTACAATAAATTAACAAAGAGATAAAGGAAATTAAAGCATCACTGTGAAGGTTTACTCTTATTTTACTATCTTAGTTTCAAGACTTCAGTTTACTTTAGCAAATATTACCACAGTTCTGCTGATTCCTCTGGCTGCTCAGTCATTACATCAACTTAACCCACAAATATTTCAGGTAAAATACTACAATGTAACCATCATAATGTCCTAAACATCGAGGCAGAAAGGTGAGAAAAGGTAGTGCAGTATTTGGAAGTGTCAGCTCCAACCCACCAGGATGTGTTCGGCCTCCTTCAGCTGTTTCTGGAGCTGCTGGATGTCGCTGTCTCTCTTCTCCACCTCCTTCTCCAGCAGCTGCATCTCCTGGTGAACCTTCCCCTGCTGCTGAGCCACTTCCATCAGGTCCTGAAACTCCCTGTCCCTCTGCACCAGCAGCTCCAGGATCTGAACACCAACACAAAGTGATCAAACAGCACGCTCACTTACAAGACAAAATGTCTTTCAATGTCAAACTTCATTTATTTAGAAGTTTATCTACATTGTTCTGAAACCCTTCAAACTTGTTCATACATTTATTTTCAGTAGGTTAGATTATTGTAATGGTGCCTTTACAGGTCTTGACAAGAAATCAATCAAGCAGTTGATCCAGAATGCTCCTAACTAACACCAGGAAACTGTCGGCTCTTTTAAATCAAGCCTGAAAACCAGATTGTTTACTGCGGCTTTCTCTTAGTTTTCTTGACTTTTAATGCACTTTCCTGTTTTATTTCTATGATTTTAATGTCATAATGTCTACTTTGAAATCATCTTTATAATTCCTTTTAAAGTTATGTGATGCATTTCTCTGCCATTGTAAAGCACTTTTGCCTTGAGTATGAACTGTGATATACAAATAAACTTGCCTTGCCTTTAATATCCACACAGCCCCATAAACTGCTCCTACTCAGTCAGAACAGTCATTGTTATGGATGATGTGTTGGTCTATTTCTGCGTATTATTGTGTTACCTGTGTGTCCTCTCCTGGCTGAGGTAGTTTCTGATTCCTGGACAGAGCCAGCATCTCTATCAGCTCCCTGAAATCAAAATAAACACATCAGGTTTCAGATAAAGACTGATTTTAGTAGCTAAGAAGGAAGTAAGAACAGCTGCTGGTCTACGGGCGCCAGTGTGTCTCTCATATGTTAGTTGAGGAAGGATTACGAGGGAATAACGCAGAAAAGTCGGGTGTAACACACTTAGACTCAAAGAAGCACAAATCAGTGTGTTCTGAATCTTCTAAGTGACTTTTTGTTCGTCTCTTTAGTTGCTTTATCACTTTGGGAACCTAACGTGTTTGCAGACATTCGGAGCTCATTAGTAGCTCAGACGACACAATTTTCTGTAGTTTGTGTTGACATATTTGTTGTAGTTGTTTGGCATTTGTGCTCATTTGTGTTTCTTTGCTGCCATTTTGCTCTACTTTAGAATTGTTTTATGTCTCATGGTTTCATTTTGGTTCATCTTTACAAATATTTTACCTATTTTTGTAGTTGTCTTGCATGTTTTTGCTTTGCTTAATATTTGCATTCTCCGTTGTTGTAGTCGTCTTTGTGGTAGTTTTAGTTGTTCCGCCAATTTTGTACTCCTTTGAGCACAAATGTCAAATATTTTCTTTCTTGTCATTCTGTGCACCGTTTATAGACATTTTCAGTGTGTTGTTGTTGTTTTCAATTCTTTAAGGTCATTATGTCCATTTGTCCACTGCAAGTCTTTACAGTTATTTTACCCGGTTTTGTATGTGTCTTTAGGCAGTTTTGTTTCATCCTGAGGTGTTTTTTTTCCTCATTTCTGGTCATTTTGTGTTTCCTTGTTGGTGTTTTGTTTCACTTTAGAAATATGTTGCCCGTAGATGTATTTGTCTTGCATAATTTACTTACGTTTTACGTGGATTTGCATGTCTTCGTGGTAGTTTTGCCCATTATTGCAGTGTCTTAAATACATAGAACAATCAACCGGTGAGTAGCTAAAGATTCTCCTAACAATCCTGATAAAACAAAATATCTATTTCAGAAAAAAATATATATATTTGCAACTCTTTATCAAGTTGTTTCCCATTTACCCACTGCCTGAATGGAGCTGTACATTCAATATTTAGGTCTCCTTTAAGGTCCCATAAAAACCTCCAGAACAACGATAAATGTATTGAAGAATCTCCCGGATTGCTAGAGTCACTGTACCGGTTCATTTTCTTTGTTAAAAACAGAAGATTTGCTCTTTAGTCTGATTAAACGCTGATAAGGAGAACAAACTGGAGCTGCTATTGACTCTCACTCTCTCAACACTAAAATAAATGATTCAAAGACGAAAAAACTGAACTTTACAAATGTGACAACAAAACGACGACCAGAAGTTGAACTTTACCGGGATAAAACCTCCAAATCATCCAGTACGGACAGCAGCCGATCTTTCGTTGATTTCTCTGCCGCTGGAGCCGCCGCCGCCGCCGCCGCCATGTTTAGTTCGCTTAAGCTGCATCTGCGCAGGACAGGAAGTGCTTCAAATTCTTCTTCTACTACTTCTTTTTTGATGTTGCGCTGCAGTTATCACAAAGTTACACCACTGCTGCCTCCTGGTCATGATTTGCTACTACACAGATCTGTTTTTTTAATTTAATTTTTAATTTTTGTTTTTATAGTATTTGCTTCTTCACTTGTATGTAAATAGTGATTTGGATTTTATGCTGCTTTATACTTTTTACACTGTACTCTTTACTGCATTGCATTTATTTGACAAAATAAATGAATATTTGACTTATAGATTAAATCTAAATAAATAAATAAATATTCTATATTTATCTATTTTGAGTAGAAAGCATTTTGTTTATTCAGCAATTTTACAATTTGCCCCTCATTCACAGATTTAGACACAAACAGTTGTAGAAAAAAAATTGCTATTAGTGCATTTTGTCTTCATTTGGGGGAAAAAAATCACCAAAAAAAGCCAACAAAAACAGGAAAGAAAGAGATTTCTAAATTAGAATAAAGACAATAGCTACAAAAATAATTAGGGAAATATGCATCAGTAACCTAAAAGACAACGGAATTTTCAAAAATGAACACATATAAATAACCCATGAAAAAATATTGTTGTAAATATTATACCAATGAATAAAAATAGAAATTATTGTTATTATTATTATTATTATTATTATTATTATTATTATTATTATTATTATTATTATTATTATTATTATTATTATTATTATTATTATTATCATTATTATTATTATTATTATTATTATTATTAATAATAATAATAATAATAATAATAATAATAATAAATTGATCAAATAACACTAATAATTGTTGTTATATGTTATTAGCAGTAGTAGTAGTATTAGTTGTAGTCAAAGATGTGTACATACAGTACAGTACAGAATATAGTTATTCAGATATTAAAATGTACAATCGTTATTGTTCAAAGTCATCAAAAAAAATCTCCAAAAATGTAACTTTCTTTTTAAAAAGAAAGCTGAAAGACAATATTAAATTAAATTAAATTAAATTAAATTAAATTAAATTAAATTAAATTAAATTAAATTAAATTAAATTAAATTAAATTAAATTAAATTAAATTAAATTAAATTAAATTATGGTAGTGATGAATAAAAATCATTATGTTGCATTGGCATCTAAGAAATCTCCAAAAATATAACTTTTGATGAAAAATAGATAACTGAAAGACAAAAGATAAATTAAATTAAATAAAAACAAATAAAATAAAGCTAAATTAAATTATGGTAATGATTAATAAAAATGTTTCACTAAATACAGTGAATTCTGTTTAAATAACCCCTGATGCATACATTTATTATCACTGATAAGTTTAACAGAACTTATATTCAATATAACTTCTGGACTTGAATTACTACTGAAATATGATCGTTTGACCAAGTAAACGCTGTGTTTAAACGGTCACAGATGCTGTTCTCCAGAAGTGAAAACTGATCATGATTCCACAGAAATCAGTCGCTTCATCAGAAGTTGTTGTGCAACAGAATCAAACCACATCAACAACATCTGGAAGTGTTTAACTCCGAACGACCAAAAACCGAGTGTGTTTGAAACAAAAATAAGTCGATGATGGGAGAAGAAACAAGAAAAGATTCACCTGAGAAGAAGACACTACTTTATTGTGAAGGAACTTGAACTAAACTGTCATTTTTAAAGGCTTATTATAGGATTTTAATGTAAAATACCTATTTGAATAGTAACTACAACTGTCTAACTGCAAAAGTGCGATATTTCCTCCTGAAATGTAGTCCAGTAGAAAAATGAGGTTGCATTAAATGGAAATACTCAAGTACCTCAAAGCTTTATTGAGAATATTTAACTTTTATTTTGAATAAAGAATTTTTAAATTGTTGTTTTGCTGCTTTGACACTGAATTTATAAGTGTTTATGTAGAAATTTATGTAGAATTTCAATTTCAGAGTGTGTAAATGTCTGTATTTATAACTATTTAATTTATTTGGCTGAGCATCACCCTGATCAGAGGAAACCAGCAGAGATCCAGATGTTCGCTCAAACAAACCGCGGAGACGCTCAACAAGCTTCCGGTAACTAGGCCACCGCAGGAATATCAAAATAAAGGCGCAGAAAAAGAACGAGTTGCTTAATGAAGCTGAAACAAACAAAAGCACTTCTACATTCAGGACAGCTTGTGTCTAATGGAAAATGATCTATAATGCTTAAAAGATTATTAATAATATATTTAGAAGCAAATGTAACCCCACAAAGTTTATTAAGTTTGTTTTGTTTTTAATCAGAAAAAGCATGAAAATCTCACAAGAGACAAGAAAACACACCAATAATCTCACAGAGGTTAGCTAAGGCTAGCTATTTATGCATTAATAATTTAGATTTTATGCAGAGTTTTAGACTTCTAGTTCAATAAGGAAACATGTCTCCCTGTATTACGAAATTCTTTGCTATCCACACCAAATGCCAAACAACATAAATCTAAGTACAAAATAGATTTTAAAAAAGATATTTTAAAAAAGGCAATGTGCTGTCCAAAATTAGGAGTGTTTTTCCTAAGGTGTTACACAAATAAAGTTTTTAGTAGCAGGAATAAATAAACCTATTCTTAGATTTTGCAATCTTAACTTGCAACAGAGTGTTTTTTAAATGTAGTGTTGCTATTGGAATTACTCCTAGTAGTAGTAGTGGTAGTAGTAATAGTAGTAGTAGTAGTTATAGTACACTGGCATGTAAAATGTCAACAAAAATTAAACTTGGGATAAAAGAAAATGAGTGAAAGACAAAAAATAAATCATGTAAAATAAAATTTGTTAAAATTAATGGTAATAATGAACAAAAATGTATCCCAAATTATTTTAATTATGTTCTAACTACACCTGATGAATATTTTTATTTCTGAGCATTTATTTCACATTAGCTTAACTTGCAACAGACTGCTTTTTCATTGTAGTGTTGTTGTTGTAATAACTGCTAGTAGAAGTTGTAGTTATGGTTATAGTAGCAGTAGCAGTAGTAGTTATAATTCTAATGGTGGTAGTAGTAGTAATAGTAGTTGTTATAGTTATAGTAGTAGTAGTAATAGTATTAGTTATAGTTGTAGTAGTAGTAGTAGTAGTAGTAGTAGTGGTAGTAGTAACAGTTATAGTAGTAGTAGTAATAGTAGTAGTTATAGTAGTTTTTAATATTTTATTTTAACATTTTATTTTAATATTTTAGTATTTATTGTTAATGTGTTTATGTTGTAAAACGCTGTAAATTAGTTTTTTTCAAAGCTGCTTTAAATTAAAAGAAGTTGTCATTACTAGCAATATATTTTAGTGCTAAAATAACTTTGGCACCGATACTTGGACATATTTTTTGAAAGCCTTTGTATGTAACAGGACGTTTTTTTCAGTGTAGTGTTACTTTGCTTTAGTAAAACATTTGGTTGTTTCTTTCATACTCTCCCCCAAATGAACGCTTCCGCCTTTAATGCTTTTATTTTGAAGCCTTTCCTGTAGCGGTGCGGTGGGTTTCCGGCAACTTCACGTCTCCATTATCACAACAGTCCAGACTTGGCCGGAGAGAAGAGCGACTTCTTCACTTCGGAGCGAATCCTCTCTGTTTTTTATCCCGTTTTTACGTCTTTTTCCGTCGCGTTTCCCGCCGCTCGGAGTTCGCCGGCGTCTGTTCCAGGATGGTTAAAGTGTCTTTTAACTCGGCTTTGGCCCAGAAGGATGTGAAGAAGGACGCCGAAACTCTTATTCCCGAGGAGGACAAAGTGAGTAGAAAATGGCTAACGGCGCTAACGTTAGCGTTCTGCTCGCTGCGAAAAATACGCAGTTTATAACAAACGCGCAGACACACTGCGGTGTTGTGTAGCTCATGTCTGCACACGTTTTCACTGCTTCTGCCACTTGTTCATAGTTTAAACTGTGACCTCTGACGTGTTTTATGTTCGTAATATTGTTTAAAATGACAGTTTTGCAAACGTTTCTTCGTCAAACATAATATTTAGACAGTTTAAGGTGCAGCCGGAGTCTCTTGTCCGTTTGAATTTCAGCTTTTATCGTGAAATTTGTCATTTTTTTTCCTTAAAAAGCGACAAAATACAGCTTTTAGATTGATTTGGCGATAAGGTAAAGTGTTGTCTGTTTGTTGTGCAGCTGAAAAGACACCAAGAAGTGCTATTTGTTTGGTTTTTCCTCTCATTGTTTACGTTCTTTTTGACTTCGGGAACCTTCAGGGAACTAGAAGGGAACGTTTCCTGTTTATCCCTTTTCAACAAACCTGCAAATTTATGCAAAAACTAACCGTCAGGAAACATTCCCTGAAGGTTCCCTGGATGTTTGTTTGCTATGAAAGCTAACCAACACATGTAGTATTTCCTGTAACCAGTAGAACAATAAATACAAGCCTGAAAGGAAAGACAAATATTATATCTTAAAACATTCACATGAGGGTTTTACCTGCAAGATGTTAACGCTGGTGTATTTTTTGGCTTAGTATTGTTAGAATTTTTTGGATTTAACACGTTTTTTAACAACATATATAAACAAACATAAAGAAAATGAGTGGTTTTGAGAAAGACAAGCAACTTTTAGCAGGAAAAACTTGAAAATCTTGGACTTAACTGGAAAATTCAATGTCTTTCTAATGTTTGTTAGCTCTGTTAACTGCTTTCAAACCCATTCCTCATCGCTTCTTTGCGTTTATCTCATGGTGTCTTTTTTCCCTGCTTAATGTTGTCTTTGTCGGTAAATTTGAATAAAAAGTCGATTCAAACTTCAATATCTCCTTTAATAAAGTGCGTCACTCTGGCAAAACAGAAAGCAGAACAGAGGAAATGCCCTTCCCCACATGCAAGGTTCACGGACGTTTTAGCTGTGGCCAGGGATATTTTTTTTGTTTTTACTTATCTTCTGCACGTCTCAGCAAATAAGTGCTGTTTGGTGTTTAAACTCAACAGAAAAGCGTTTTAGTTCCTCACAAAGAAGATGCTTCCTGATTGAGAACATCCCCTTATGTAGGAGTCCCGGAGAAGTTATTATGCAGTTGTTTTTTTCCGAAATTGAAAGCTTGATTACTGAGAAATATGACAAATCTGCTTTGAATTTCATTTGCGAGGAAGGTGCGAGAGAAATTACAAAATAGCAGCGAGTAATGTATGAGTCAGCTCTGCAAACGGGTTGAACAGTTCAGCCGCTCGGAGCTGATTGGGGTTTTAAAACGCTGACTGCTGAGGCGTGTGAGGGTAAAGTCTAGTAGAAACTTGAGTCTGCTGCTCGGCCTCCACCCTGTTGTGAAAGGAGCCGCTCTGTTTCTGTTTCAGGAAGTTTCTGCTCTGTTTGCAGGCTGACAGATATTTCTTTGGAGATTAAATTCATCGTTAGAGAGCTGAAATGTGACTGCACCTTCAGTGAATTAGTTGCAAAAGGAACTATATAAAAGTTCTAGATGCAGGATGAGTGGAAAACCTACACGGACGGGGTAGTTCTAGAGCAGGAGATTTTCATGCAGTCGTGAGAATATTTTGTCTTGAAAGCTTTTCCTCAGTTTCACACTGTCTGCCTGTCTGTGTGGTTGTTGCGGCTGCAGACTGTAAGGTGTTAGCACGCCTTGGTTTTCACCTCCCCCTCCGACTTTCTGACTGACTCTTATCTTGATAATCGGAGCTTAATGTTTTCCTCCGGGGGATTGAAGTGTGCGCCAACACAGCTGATTCTCTACTTAGTTTCAGACTTTTATTGGGGGGATTTTTGGTGGAGAACTTGCATGTGCAGTAGAAAAACCCACCAGAAGCATTTTTTCTTAATCAAGTCTCAATCCTTTCAAATCCCCGACTAAACCCTCCAAAGTAGTTTGTTAGCTGAATAGATGTTCTGGTTTTTGGAGCTGAATATCAGCATGATCTCCTTATTTGAACTGCAGCTATTAATTGAATAATTGATTAGTTATCAGCTATTTAGTTAATATCCAGGTATTTTGTTAAGTATCTTATTTAAAGAAAAAGTCTTCGTTTTCTCATTCTAGCTTCTTAAATGTGAACTTTTTCTGTTTTTTTCGTCCTCTATGACAGTAGACTGAATATCTTTGGCTTGTGGACAAAACAAGACATTTCAAGACGTCATTTTGGGCTTTGGGAAAAATTGATCTGAATATTGCACCATTTTCTTTCAATTTATACACCAAACAAGTCTATTCAATGATGATCCCAATTTAATTTAAATTACCGAGGTTGGTTCAGTTGGATTTGACGGAATTCTGCTGTTGTCAGTGCATCACTACCAGTAAGGTTCTGCATAGTTCTGTCTCCAAGATTCAGTAAAATTGTCATGAATCATGAAGATTTAGTGCAGATTTTTAACCTCCGATTTATCATTTTACATTCTGTTGTTTAATCAAGTTAAAATGTGGCGTTAAAATGCATGAAAAATGAAGTAATCTTCAGTCATATGCCAATACTGGTGTGGTTAAATGTCATATTGCCAATTAGAATCCTAAAATTAAGTCAAAGTTAAACTCTGATTCATTTTCCACAGTAAATTTCAAAACTGAGACCATTTGCAACTATTTTGGTAGTAATTTAATCATTCAATGGAGAAAAGTTTGTCCTCGCAGCTTCTTGGTTTTCTGCAGCACCCACATATTTTGATAATCAACTTTTTTAGTGCTTTTTGTAGCTCCTCACATAAGACAGTAAACTAAATTTCTCTGCGTTTTGTGCTGTTTATTGCAAAAAAAATAAGACAAAGTTTTAACCACTGCTGTTTTTTTTAAGCGTTTAGTCAAGCAAATTCTTCTTGAATCTGCAGGTCAATTCATAATGAATGGAACTCAGATAATTTGTATAAAATATAATTTAGTGCCTCAAAAGATCAGAGCTGCAACAATTAGTTCAAATGCTTGAAAATTACATAGATCATTAAAGACTAATGTTTAAAAAAAAAATTAAAAACATTTGCTGCTTTTTGTTGCTTCTCTTGGACTTGCATTGTTGTACAATTGTGTATTTTTTCAGCCCAACAAATGATTGGTAGAGAAAATAATCAACAGCTGAAGGACAGATAATCAAAATCACAGCTCTGGTAAAACGTTTAGAACTTCTTGATGCACGTCAAAGTGTTTTTCTGATGACCTCTGTGGATTTATCTGGGTCTCATTTACATACTTGGAGGAAACGGTCGCTTTGTTCATCTCATCCTGAAGCAGATTAAAATCATCATTTGTTACAGCTGACGTCTGCACAGACGTACCGTCCTGATGCGAGCTTATCACACCCTCATCCACTTCGCCTTCATGGAAATATTCCTGCTGTTCTGCTTCCCGAAGCAGGAAACTGCTGTGCTGGTCGGCCTCCAAAAGGCTCCAAACAGGAACCAGCAAATGTTTCATGCCTTTACTTGGAAAAAAAAGACAAAAATGATTATTAGATTATCAAAATATTCAACCCTCATGGCTCTTTGGATCTTGGTTACTGTGCTTGCTTGACTGCTGCCTTGGATCTCTTAATATATATGAAGATTTCAGTACTATAAAATAAAAGATAATACATAAAAAATACCCAAGCTCTTTGAATATGTGTGATGCTATAAATGGTTAAAAAGTAAAGCAGAATTTATTCATTGTTCAACAAAAAAACTACAATAATGTGATTAGTTTTTTTCAGATTTGTAGACTAAAGCCTCAAGTAACAATCGAACGCTTAATTGCTTCATTCTTGGAGCTGTAATTATCGTTTGGAAGGAAAAAAGTTGTGGTTTCTGAAGCTGTTCTGTTCTGACACATGGAAATAACTTCAGTATTTTGCACCTTTCAGTTTGACTGAAGCGTCTCGTCAAACACCAGTCGGCTTCGACTGAGTGGGAGCTGATTTTTTGCACTTTTCTGTGTAGCAGAGATTGTAAATGAGTAAATAAGGAGGTGCTTTTCCTTTAACCTTTAGATCGGAGTCATGTGATGTAAAAATTGGAGTTGGGTTACCTAAATCTGCAAGGTCAACTGAGCCAAAAAGATACGAATCCAGCTGATGGTAGACAAACACAGTAGCACTGTGTCTGAGTTGGTGTGTAAGCAGATATTTACTGATATCCATTGCTTCCTCAGACTCGTTGTCCATCCCTGTCTGCTGTTTTTTGTGTGAATTTCCCCTCAGGAATCGATAAAGTCTCGTGTTCACATGCAGCCATTGATTCTTAGCGGTTTTGCAGGAAGTAGTGTGACACTCGTATTGACCTAATGTAGTCCAGACATTTTTTCCGATTGCTCTATTTCCTGTTTGTCTGCTGGTGTGTGTTGCTGGCCATTAATCTCCACTGAAAAGCCTCGATTGGTTCTCACAGTCCGCTGATAGTTTAGCAAAGCAGTGAGAAGTTCTCGTGAGCCGACACGACCACAACCACCACGGATATCAGAGCTAAGCAGGTCAACCGACTAACTCAGCTCATCGTTTTTATGGTGAAAACGTTCAAGGCCGGTGATTCAGGTTGTTAAACGTCTTGGGTGAACTTTGAGCAGTGTGTGCCACCTGTACATCTGAGTTCATCTGCTCTGTTTTAGATTAATAAACACAACAGCCGTGAGGGTGAAGTGATCTTTAGCCTCCGTCTTTCTCTTTCATTCTGTTGTTGTCTATGGATGTTGGCGAAATAAAACAATCATTTTGAAACCGTCGTCTTGGGCGAAGGGAAATTCCATCTTTCAGTCTCGTTATTTTCTGTCATTCTGTTAACACAACAATTAACAATTAATCGCAATAGATGCACTCCAAAGATCAACTAAGTTTTCTGCAGATAAGTTGTGTGAACAAACAGACCAAATATACACATGTGGCTCTAAGTATTACCTAAATATAACATGAAACACAAAAAAGCCGCTTGAATGAAACTCTTCAGACATGTGTGACGCGGTATTTAGGGAAAAGCTAAACTAAGAAAGACTAAATATGAGCTTGATCTATTTTTTCTCTGTAAATGTCTCAGTGGCTGTTTTTAGTAACAGGGTTTAGGTCAGGGGTGTCAAACATGCGGCCCGCGGGCCAAAAGCAGCCCGCCAGAGGTTCCGGTCAGACACCTGAGATGACTTTGTAAAGTGTAAAAATTACAGAGAAAATTGTAAATTTGTAAAACTATAAATTTAAAAGAATTTCTGGACCATGACAAGTTGTTTTGATCATAAAGTGAAATACTAGATTGTTCGTTGTTCTTTTGTGGTTTTGTGCTTCGTTTTTGTAATGTTTTGTCTTGTTTTTGATTTTTTTTTGTCTGACTTTTGTCGTTTTATGTTTCCTTTTTGTCTCGCTTGTGTTTTTGTCTTTTTGCATCATCTTATTTTGCTTTATTTGTCCTTTTGTCTCGCTTGTGTTTTTTTTGCCCATTTATTGTCGTTTTGTTTCTTTTTTTGTCATTTTTTGTCTCCTTTTTTGTTTTGTTTTGTGTCGTTTGTTTTTTGGTCACTTTGTGTCTCGTTTTTGTAATAGTTTGTCTTCTTTTTGTTGTTTTTTGTGGGGTTTTTTGTCTGACTTTTGTCATTTTGATCATAAAGTAAAATACTATAACGATAACTGTGATCTGTAAGCTGTAATGTGTAAATGATAAACTGAGGTGTATAACATTTTTAAAACTGAACTTTAGAATGTACTTTTTTGCACGAAAACGAAGGAAAAAATTGGAGTTGTGATTATTTATAGGTTAATATGCTATGATTTTACTGGTGCGGCCCACTTGGGATCAAATTGTGCTGAACTAAAATGAGTTTGACACCCCTGGTTTAGGCGATTGTTTAACCTCTTAAAGGCTAAAAACTGGCTGCAGAGGCGTCACACTGGAAGCAGAGGGAGTTAATATCGTAGGTAGATGCAGTTTAGTTGTTATTTTTGTCGTCACACCTCAGATTTTATTTGTTCATATCACCTTTTCATGCATGTGTTGTTTGAAATCTGGCCATGTGGGGCTTTATATTCCCCTCAGTGTCTGTTTTTATATCTTATCTACAAAGATTCATCGCTCTGGAGTTGCATTTATATAACTTTTTCTTATTTTGCAGTGTCTTAATAATGGACCACCACTGTGCGGTCACTGTGTTTACATTTGTTTTTATCACCAAAGCTGCAACAATTAACGAATAAATTAAGCGCCAACCATTTTGATAATTGATTTGCACAATATTTTCAGGGGGGAAAAGAATCTAAATTGTCAGATTTCACCTTTTCTTTCCTCCTCTGAAACAATAATCTGAATATCTTTGGGTTGTGGGCAAAACAAGACATTTGATTAAACATAGATTGTCGTTTTTAACTCTGCTGACATTTTAGAGACCAAACAACTAATAGATTAATTGAGAAAACAGTCAAAAGTGACAATAATCATTAGTCGCAGCCCTTTTATTCACACAGAGCAGCACATTTTTACATTCATTCTTGCAAAGTTAGATGTTTGTTGCTGGTCTTTCATTTATTACCTTCATATTTACTTCAGTCAACAAACTCCTTTGCAGATCATCTCACTTTGTGCTTGTATCTCTTAAAAGCAAAAAGGTGGTTTGCACAAGCACTCAAAGAGGAAACAGACAGAACAACCAAAAGTGTTGCCTGTTCATTAGTAGGAAGAGATTTTTAAACTTCCTTTGTCCTTGTAGCTGCTAAATAAACTGATAAAGCCATAAAGTAATTTGCCTGCCGCATTAGAATTTATGTTAAGTGTTTGAAAAAAATATTTAGACAACAATCTGACTTTAATTCATTTTAATTGAAGGTGCAGGAGTTGTTTGGACTGATACTGTTCCCATTTATTAACTTTTATAGGGTAATGAATAGTTGAATTGATTAACTGACTAATTGGTAAAGTACTTTATGGGTTAGAGAAGGAAAAATAGTCTTTAATAGCAGCCCTAATGGAAAACAACTGAAAAATTAATAAGCAGAAGTATAAATGGAGCTTTCAAACAACATAATCCGTCACTGACTGAAACACTGTTCTCAGTTCAGGAAGGTGATTTACATGATGCAAATATTACTTCATGGTATTAAAATACAAAAACAAGATCAGTGTGTGCATCAGGATTTGCATGAGCAGTTTTCCCACCAAGTAACAACCTGCTGATTAGTCCAGTGTGTTTGTTTTGCACCAATTTTATGCAAATAATGCCACTACCTGCTATAACACTTTACAGCTCTTTGTTTCCTTCATTATTGATTAATCAGGTGCATGTCTTCTCGAATAGCTTATTTAACACTTTGCAGATAAAATGTTGTAAAATTGTGAATTGTGGCAACTCTAATTTCTCCAAGATGATGATTTCAGGTAGCTTGTTGTGTACTTTAACAGTCCAAACTCCAAAACTATTAGGTATGACAGAAAATAAATCACATTTTGGTAGTTGGGGTCAGCAGATATTTGGATACTTTTTAATTTATTTTTTGCTTGGAAAAATGACCAAAACAATAGATTGATTCATCAGTGTTTTTTCTGTTTCAGTAAACTCAGTCTGTCTTTGTGCAAAATGTGAAAAAATACTTATTTTAAGTTAGAAGATCCCAAAGTGATGTCTTTAAAGTTCAAACATGATATTTGGAATTAAAAAAAAAAAAAAAAAATCTAGAAAATAATTAAATTTACACGATGGAGCTGCCGTTACTGTGAAGTTTTATTATTCAGTTGGGAAATTAACAGTTTTCTATTGATTGATTCCTTGCGTAGCACACTGAATATATGCTTAATTCATTTACATGCTTATTTTGATGGATTCATTCATTCCGAACAAGTTTATTTAAAAAAATAAGGCATTCAAAGTACTTTACAGTAGCACATAAAGGCACAGTGACATCTAAAAGTGACACAAGACAATGTAAAAAAAAAAAAGCAGATTTTTAAAGGACAAAATCGGTAAAATACAACATTGACCTTCTCGGCAGAACTCCCACAGAGAAAACACTGAGAATAACCTCTAGCCGGCTCATCCCGAGGTTAACGCCGAGAAGCACCTGAGCTTATCTCCGCAGCACGTTAACGCGTCACGCTGTGCTGTCAACTCCGTGCAGAAAAAGATCACGTCAGCGACTGAGCCGAGGCAGCAGCTGCAGGGTTTGCGTCCTTCTCAGCCAGCTGCAGCTCAGCGTTCGTTCCGTGCTGCTTCGCGACGGCGATGCGTGGGTGGCGCTCATCAGAGATCAGCTTTCACAACTCTGTTCTCAAATTAACTACAGCTGTGGCTGGCCGTGGAACATCAGCGTCTGTAGTGTTTGTAAGGGGAAGCAGGTACACTACACAACAACATACAAGAACCTAGAAGAGTGTGATCTTTTCCTCTAAAGCTGAACAGTCTTCAGACCACATTAGAGCTCGCTAGAACTTTTCTAAATGTTCCATTTTTAAAGAAACGCAACAAATGTTTGGGCGGATTTCCCATCATGCATTGTTGAGACACTTCTTTTTTGCAATTTGAGGACAACAGACACAATGGAAACTTTCGCTGTGTCTTTATTACATCTCAAATTAATCCATGGTTGTTTCTTTATGCGATAATAAAGTAGGTTGAAAGCAAGTTCAGTCCCATGAGCATTTATAATTGAACAATAAACCACTGGCAGCTGCTTTTGTATGGACTCCGGTACAAAATGGCTTCAAGGTTGCAAATTCCTCTTGTGAAATAATGAAGTGACTCTGCAAACTGGAAAAATGTAAAGTTAAAGTAAACATCGTGCATGTTGCTGAACAGTTCAGCTTAATATAATCAGTTTACTGAGCCTTTTTCTCATGTTTAAATAGCTTAACTTAGCAAGTTTTACATTTTTAAACTTAACTTGAACACATTTTTAGGACACCAAAGAAACTTGCTTTACTTAAAGGTTTTCTCCTGCACTGAAATTGTGACAGATTTGTCGTACAGACAGCTAAAAGGCATCACCTCATGCATTGATGTTTCGGATACATTGATCTACAATCGGTGAACAAATGTATCGACACTCTTTCTTCAACTGTTATAACAGCAGACAGCACAAATCAACAGAAAACAATGACACCTGGATGTCTGGGTCCTTTATGTTTACCTTCAACCATCAATTCTGCACTGAAAACTGACCAGTTTTAATTAACAAAATAGAAATAAAAAAAATATTTAAAGATGAAGCATGAATCATGTTGGGCCATGTGGAACCATTGTGTTTTAACAGTATACACATTTGTTTTTAGCGTTGAGTGTCAAAAACAGTCCCAGATGGTGGTAAATTGTCTTCTCTCATCCCTTCTTATCTGATTTTTAACAAGATAAGTTTGAACCTTATCAACCCGCATGCAGGAAGTGTCAAAACGGATAAGTAAACCACATACATTGTAGGCTTATATACTAAATACATACAGCAAAAAATCACTTAAATGCAGCGATGCTATGTACTGACAATTACTGAGAATCTTCCCAAACTAAAATTGTGAATTTTCGTTGTGTTTTTGTGCTATCTGCTTGTTAGATTCTGGGTGTTTCTAGGATTTTGGTACCAACTGGTGTCATAAAACCAACTCAACACCAGCTGAACCTCTACATGTCAATCATTTAGCCTTTAAATGTTGAAAATATTGACAATAACCTTTTATTTTTTTTACTTTGATCCTCAGTCTGATTTGATCTGCAGCCAAATAACTCCAGAGCTATTCAATTCTTATCACATAAAGGTAAATAAAGCATCTAGAAAAGTGCATTTATGTTAGTTGGCCGACTATAAAAAGTTGAACAAAGGTATTTTTTTTGTCCATAAATAGTAAACTGAGCAACCGGGTTATGGTTGTCGGTTGCTGAGGCCGAGTGTCTTTATTGAGGCCTCTAAAAGTAAACGTGGTTTTATAGAGGCCGAGCAGGAGCAGATAAATATATACGGAGACATTCTGCTGTTAGCGCAGCTTTATTAAGACGTTCTGGCTTTAGGTGTTACCCTGATTATGATGGGTGTGTTGGAGTGAAACTTTATTTTTATACATGTATATTCAGGTTGCATGTATGCACTTGTTGCTGCATTCCTGCATTTGGTGCCTCATTTATCTATATATTTATAATTTATTGTGTAAAACTTGAAACCCGATGAACCCAGAGTGCCTGCCAGACTGCTGCTGGCAATAATGACTTTAATTACTGCTGAATTTATTAAACTGTAAAGTTTTTATGTGTTAAATCAGTAAATCATCAATGATATTAAAGTCTTGAATGATGGCAACAGCTAGCCAGTCTTTTGAAAAAGCTGTAGTCTTGGAACAATTGTAGATTTATTGATCGTTTTTGACAGATGCAGTCATTTCTGATCATCAGTTTATTCAAACTAGACACTTCAGTTTTCCCCCCATTAAAAGGGGTTTTTGGGGTAGTATTTCCTGATCCGTTTACTACAATTCATGCTATTTTTTACATGTCAAATCAAAGCTTATATAAGGTAAAAGACATATCAGCATGTTAGTTATTAGACACCTGTTGGCAGGTATCTTCTGTCTGCTCCAGTTTTGTGATGGCAGGACGAATCCACAGCTTCAGTATCTTTATCTGGGTCATTTTGAGCATATAAACATGGTGTGAATGAAGGCAAAGCTTCTGTAGGCCCTCAACCAACAAGATTCCCCAGTTTTAGCTCATTAATTCATCTCTTAAGCATCTCTTTTGAGTGGAAAGCTGACTTTGTTAGATATATTTTCAGCTCAGACAGTAACGTATTAAAAGGTCTTTTTGCAGGCATCTCAACCACTACAGGAATTAGAGCATTAATCATTAGTTGACTAGTCTCACCAGCTTTGCTGCTTTTCTGCATTTTACTCACCTGTATCTGACTGCTATTTTCTGGCATTTACAGACCAAGTGATACCTCAAGAAAATAATGTCTGTTAATCAACAACAGTTGTTTGTTAATCGTTTTTTTCAGTCTTAAATCAGACATCTCTCTCATTCTTAACGCTGTAGGTTGTGTAAATTGTAGCGCTTCCTTTCCTGGCTGCCACTTTCTATTTGCAAATCAACCGCAAAATAATCTGGCATCATTATTTGTAGGACGGAAAAAAAATGAAAAGTTTTAGTTGTGGAAGTTTAGTGAGGTCGAGAACGGATGAGGAGGCAGAAACGGAGAAACACACTGGAGATCCAGTTGACTTAGGTTGCAAGAAAGGTTTATTGATATCAGGAGAAGTGACAGCGACAGAGCAGCAGTATATGCAAGCAATGCCAGCATCTCTTCTAAGGATTCTCTCTGATCTCCGGGTATATATTGCAGTTAGGAAAGAGGTCAGCTTTAGACTACAGACCAATATATGGAGATAAATCTGCTGCTTAGTCTCGTCTCTGATGAAAGTTTGGCCGTTGCTACCTTCAGACACAACAGAACACGTAATTACAGACCAAAGTTTTCCTCAACGCTGTTCACAGTCTGTGCATTCTCCGATTGTCGTCTCAGGCATGTGGACTGCTTGAAAAGGATTACAGGCTAATCAGTCAGACAGGGAGCTTTAGCTGCCTCCCACCGGGCGCCGCCGACCACTAAAACTCCAGAAGAGGGAGGATTAACCAACCGGGCGGATACAAATACAGCAGCTCTGAGGCCCAGACACCCTTCACCTAGTGCAGACCTGCAGAGCTGCTGCTCCTCATAACATGATGATCACATTCATGAGGCCTTGCAGGGATCCTCCTCTTTTTAGATTTGTTTTGGAGCTCTAAGTTCAGGATTTACCTACCTGTAAATACACTTTATGAAACCCCTAATAGGATTTGTGGCAAATATAATTTAGTTCTTCCTCTCAAATCCCTCTGTAAGTACACCACGATCTACTTTTGGATCTTTGAGAATCTTAGAATGGAAGAACATCCTTCCAGTAATTTCTGTACTTTCCACATCACCAGAAAACATACGTTTGTTTGATCGGCACCTATTTTGATAGTCGGTTAATTGTCTCACCGTCAAAAAACAATTTGCTGCCTTCCTTTGTTGCACATTCCTCAACATCCTCTTTCTATTAAAGTAACCCAGTGGCTGCAAGCATCTCAGAGCAGAGGATGGAGTTTCAGGTGTTGGTGCCAGTAGCCTGAAATGAAACCCGTCATGGACACAGATACTCACCTGTCTCCACAGAAACAGAAACACAAGCTGGTTAGGTGAACTGATGCTCGGCACACGGGTTGATCTGCTTAAGACGTTTATTGGACGACTGAACCACATTTAGGTACAGGGGAAATAGAACATTTTAATATTTGTACACTAATTAATGAGAAAACCGAGGATGAAGTAGTTTTTTTTTGTCCAGGTGAAATCAAAAAGACAAAACAGGCAAATTAGTGAGTATGAGAACAAAAAACATTTAAAACTGCAACGAAAAGTCTACAAAAAAAAAAGACTCCAGAGAATGAAATGCTTTATGTGACACTGATATTTGTGTCAAACTAAATTAATCAGGAGATCAGTGCCACCTTTACCACAAAAATACTCAATTTACAATATAAAACTGAGAAAAAAATAAACTAATTCTGCCTGGAACAAAGTAAAATTTCGTATTTTTTGTGCCTAAAAAAATAAGAATTAGTGCATTATTAATTATTAAATTTCTGTAATGTAATCAAATAATCTTCGCAGTTCTAATGATTTTCTGATGCCTTTATTTTATGTTTTTCTATGAACTACTGCTATCCACATGTATGATTCTGACGACACCATTAACAAAAAATTTTAATTACAGTTGCATTCAGAGATGAATTTTTAAACTCTACATTTGCCAAATGTAAATGCTATTATTGTGCAGAGTGCGTTTCCTTATTCATAAAGTTTCAGTATTGTCCTGTCAACTAAATTTAGCAAAATTCTAGTTGAAACGTCTGATAATGTCACCAGGAAAGTGTTTTCGTTGTGTCATTCATGTGCCGTGGTTTCTCGTTTTTTCTACTGTCTTATAGGTGTCTGTAATGCACCAAGAAATGCAGCAAAGCACCAATAACAACCTGCAAAAGCTTGAAAACATAACGTAAGAAATGTTGGAATTCAAATATTAAAAAAACAAAACTTCATGAGTACAAAACACACTCTGCACAGTAATAACTACTTTTGTCTGCTGTTTTGTTTTATTTATTTTATTGTGTTTTTATCCTCTGTAAAGTGACCTTGGGTGTTATGAAAGGCGCTGCCTAATAACATGTATTATTATTATTATTATTATTATTATTATTATTATTATTATTATTATTATAACATTAATATTTGACAAATGTAGAGTATAAAAAAATTCATCTCTGAAATGCAACTGTGCTCCGCAAAAATGACCATTCAGGGTTAGTTTATTTTTTCTCAGTTTTACATTGTAAGTTGAGTATTTTTGTGTTAAGAGTGGCACTGATCTCCTTATTTAATTCAATTAGAGACAAATATCAGTGTCACATAAAACATGTCTCTCAATTTTTTCTGCAAACATCACCTTCTTCTGCAGTCAACAAGCAAGCAATGCTGTTAAACTGCTATATAACACATCTGTATTTTTAGCCCCACATGTGTAAAACAGTTCAGTGAAAATAATAAGACTTAAGCGTGTTAATAAACAGCTACAAGTAGACCAGCAAACAATTAACCACTGAATGTACCATTTTGCCACAGATGTAAATGCGAAGATTGATCTATGCACAGTAAAAATCTATTTATTTAATCAAGCCCCAGAGGCCTCGATTAAAGTTATCTTATAAACCGTGGCTCTCTAACCATGTGAGAGTCCACAGACTTAATTAACTGGAAAATGTTTGTTTGTTGCGGCTGATTTAATGCAGTCGGCCGGTTGAGACACACAAAGACAGTCATTGATCCCCCGTTGTAGCCGAACTGTGTGATGTGAATGCAGCCCAGATGACCCTCCAGCCGAGTGTAAACCAGCAGCCTCCGCGGGGATTTCTGCGGCCGCAAGCCACAACAAAAAAAGCCTTGAAAATGAGACCAAAAATGCCAACAGTTCACATCAAAGTCAGACAGAAGTCGGCCCGAGAACAAAGGAAGAAGTGTACCGAAGCAGACAAGCTGCAGACTGTTTGAGTTCGTCAGTTTATAGAGAATCAGTTCCTGTATTAAAAACACGCACATTGTCAGAGCTGAAACACTTGGTTCCTTGATAAACAGAAAATTAATCTGTTTATTTTGTCCGATTGCCAAACATTTGGTGGTTGCAGTTTTCCCAATGTGGGGAAATGATGCATTTCTTTGTTAGATGCGATTATAAACTGATTATGTTTGGTTTTGGGGGCTGTTGTAAGGGACATTTTTAGTTATTTTTCAATGTTTTATTGATAAAATGTTTGACCACTCTATCAAAGATTCGATTATCCATTTGGGATTGCCTGCAGCACTAACCCAGGGTACTTCCTGTTAGTTTCTCCTTTATTGTCTCAAAGTTTTCAATACAGTCCTCCAAAAGAACAGCAAAAACAGAAGAAAAATATAAAGAAAAAGTAATTGTTAGTTGCAATCCCAAGCTGCAATACTTAGATTTGTTCCTCGATGTAGAAACTCTGCGATGGTTAAAATCATGTTAATTCATCAAGTGGAACTGAAAAGACTAAACTTAAGTAGTTCATTGGTGGAGTATCAGCTGCTTTTTCCTGTTTGTAATATAGATGAAAATACCTTTGTTTTGGATTGTTGTGGAAACAAAACAGGACGTTTGAAGGCATCACTTTGGTCTTTGGAATCTTGACAGACATTTGTATTTCTTACATATATGAGTAATGAAACTGATCCACAGTTTGCAGCCCCAACATCCATCATCAATAATGAAAAAACTGTTGAAAATCCTTCTTTTGTTCCTTGACATTTCTGACTGTACATATTGTTCCTGCCGTGTGACATCGGCATACTTCAGTGTGTTGACACAGGAGTGTGATAACGAGGGTGTGTGTGTTTGACTTATGCAACGCTCGTCTGAAGGCCTGTTGGATCTTGTTGTCGGTGCAGCTTCGTGAGGCGATTGTAAAACAGGAAAGTCAGTGTGTTGGGATCCAGAAAATTAGTCGATTAGGTCCTAACGCTGTTTGTTTAGTAAACTCAGGAGGTTGTAGAAGAAAAGGTAATTTTAAAAACTCAGACCGCTAACATTAGGTGACTGTCTCGGATGGAACGCATGTTGTAATTTCATGTCTAGCCGCTGTTTCACAAGCTTTTGTAAATCGACGATGAAGTGAGTTCCAGCTTTTCTTGAAGATCGCGAATCTGTATTGGTGTTGCTGTATTACTTTTATAACTCCGGTGGCTCTGTCAGTCTGCTTCTGCCATTTAGTTGATTTGTGTTAAAAAGATAAAGTGATCTAGAGCTGATTATTTACAAAGAAAATGAGGGAAGAGGACACACCTGATGATCAGAGGGCAGGTAGAGGCAGGAAGATACTGAACCAGCAAAGGAAAAAACATCATTCACTTAGAACGGCTAACGCAGAAGTATGGCTGCAAAATTAAACAAACATGAATCACAATAATGATTTTAGCTTCGCACCATCACACTAACACTATCTACTGTGGTGTTTACGCTTGTAGAAAAGACGGCACGTAGATAAATATCTCTCGGTTCCATCTGGGGCAAATCTGACATTAGAACGCCCTAGTTTACTGTTTTCAAAGTCGTTTTTGGTCACACAGCTGCAGCTTGCAACGTGGGGCGTTTAGGGAACGTTGGTAAATGTGGCATCTATCGATAAGCAGATGTTCAGCAAGTGATGTGTTTTGCCTGTGACTTGGTGGGAGGCACTACCAGTGGAAACAGTTAGTCTGGAGACCTGAAAAAGCAACCTAAATCTGTCGGAACAATGTGCACGAGGAGCTTTGCTACCTGTAGTGTTTGTACAATGTTCATCTAATGTTCCCGTGACTATTCTGTAGCATCTCTGCTGCCAAAAATACACCCTCGATAGATAGAGTTATGGCTACAGATAAAGTTTTTACTGTAGATGTTTGGTATAACCTGGGAGTGGAGCAGGTTAACATGGCCGAGGTAATTAACCTGCAGCAACCACGCTGCCATCAGCTGTTACTCTTACATAATTCAAGCACATAAAATGGTTAACATGAGAAAACCAATCATGAATACGTAAAACATCAAGGTGTATTTACCCAATATTTTAATACGTACTAGTTTACAGACAGTTGAGTCAGGTGGGTACAGGTTTTAAAGAATCCTAACCAGAATGTCATCAACAGACGCCCAACCACGGCTGCACAGCATCAACGTTGCATTGTGTGATTGTGCAACAAAACAGGATGCACAATGCGAAGTAAAGCAAATTAGCTCAAACACATAATTCACTGCTTAATTTAGAAAGAAAGCTTGAATTTTTCCATTTTCAATGAGTTGTTTACTTGAAAAGTCTTTTTACAGACCATAGTTTACTCCATTTTAAGAATTCTGACACTTTTAAAAAAAAAAGTATTTGCAAGACACAGTTTACTGACATGCATGCTATTCGTGTTCATTGGAAGATTTGGTTAGAAAAAAGAACACAGCATCATTTGTAGGACAATTTTGGCGTCTCACAATTAAATGAACATGATCGACTTTGTTTTCTAAATGTTCTGCTTGTACAAAACAGCCTATGTAGGTAAAATTGCTTGGTCTCAGCTGAGGTTAATCTGACATTAAAACACCTTATGTCACTCTTTTTAAAGTAAATTTTTGAACAAGAAGCTTCTCTGTGCACAGCCAACTAGCTAGCTTCTACCGTAGCCTGTGTGAGGCGTTTAGGAAACATCTGTAAACTGTAGTGTCTATCTATAAGCATATGTTAAGCAAGAGAGGCAATTGGTTTTAACATTTTTATTTAGATTTTGCTTCTAGGAGATGCATTGAATTCTGATGGAGCTTGTTTTTAACTGTCATTTTAATGCATTTTTGTACATTAGCAGGAATGTAGCACAACATGGAAATGAAAGCAGCGCTGTTCAAAGTGATTTTCAAGGTTTTTTTTTCGTTGTGGCTATATAAAGCAGATATTTTGTCTCTGAAAATAGTGAATAATCATCAATGTTTATCAAACACAATTGCAGTTATCTTGAATCGTGTAGCGATGTTGACCAAAAACAGTTGTGTTTGTTTGTTGTTGCCACGACATGCAACACAACTGATGGTGAGTGGAAAACCAGATCTGAATGCCATCCAAAGCAAAAAAAGTTAAACATTTGAGGAAGGATGTAAATGTTCCCTCCTTTGAAAACATGCTCTCAGCTTTCTTTCTTTTTTTTTAAATTCATTTTTTGTTTTCGTTGCAGATGTGCTCCCCTACAAAATCACTCCAGTCACTCTAGAATATTTAATTCTTTCCAAATAGTTATTCATGTATGTCCTGCAGAAAAATAAAAATAATGTAATGTCAATTTTATTCCAATGCAGCCCTATGCTCAACTGTTCCTCTACATCACAGTGACCAAACGGCAGAGGCTTGACTGCGTTGCTGCTGTCACAGATGTGGTTTTCACATATTACAATGGTTGTGGCCTTTTTTTAGATCCCAGTAACACTGTCCGATTCGGATCGATCTTGCAGTTCATGAAGGCGTCAAATACACAGCCGTTGGCAGACACTTTTTTAAAAAATTCTAGCCATTTCTTTTTAAAATGCTGTTGAAGTTACACAGCCTCCAGTTCAGGGCCAGAAAGTCCCTGAACGAAACTGTTTAATGTTCTCATCTGTTGCCTGAATCTTCATCATCTTCTGCTTTTTTATCCTGTTTTTCTTTCAGTTCTTCTTTTCTAACATCCGAGTCAAAAGACGGTTGAGTGATTTGAACAAACCTCGGCTCAGCAGAGGTGACCCGAGCTTTACAGCTGATGGAGAAAAGCCTCAGGAAATGTTCCCTTTTAGTGTCTTTCTGTCAGCTAGTCGGCCTGTCAGACTGACTACATCTAACGCCACGAGTGTTCGCCGCTCTCTCGGCCTTTCTGAGCTTTTTAAAGACTTCACTCTTACTTCCTCTTGCTTGTCCTTGCGTTTGGCTCTCATGTCGTCTCAAGCATCCGTTCTTCGGTTCCTCTTTCTTTATTGTTTGTCCTCGCTTAGCTTATTGCCTACAGGGAAAACATTACTTGTTTTGGGAGTTTTGTCTCGCTTTTTGTATAATCAGTTGAAGGTCGGAAAAGGCTACCGGGCACTGAGGACATGGAAGTCTTTAAAAAGGACATACCTCTGAATTACTTTTATTTTATTTAACATTTTAGCGTTTATTAGCTATGATCAGTGCAGCAAAAATTGTTAAAACCGTCTTTTGGTTTTAAAGAGAGAAGCTTTTACTTAAAAAAAATAATAATTTCCCGCTGTTAACAAGTATTTCCTTCAAGGTATAGATGAATAAAAAGTCCATATAAAACAGGTTTTACTGCACAAGTTGGTTTGATCATAGCAAAACTCACTCATTGAGAGCGATTATTTTCACTTTGTATAGTTTCCTGTCACCGTGGCTGGTTGATTATGTAAGAACAACAGGAGGAAGTGTTTGTGCCGTCGTGTTGCAAGAACCAGTGTCAAAGTGTTTCCTGACCATGTTTTTTTTTTAAAAAGCAGATGTTGGAGCGATTGTCTTACGTTTATGTCCGTGGGGTACTTGATATTTGGCTCGTGCATATCGTTGGATTTTGTGGAGATGGTTGCACAGCACAAGCAAGAAAATAACTGGTTGATTATTTAATTATACAACTAAATATTGCATAAAACAAAGCCTCAGCCACAGTTGCAGTGTAGAAGATGATAGTTAGCTTCTTCTGTGCAACAAAACACAACCTCATAGTTACTAAATTAATGTAAAATATAACAAATTCACTGCCAGCACCACAATCTTTGGCAACTTAGGAGTTGTAGCTAATGTTTCACCTTTTATTTTTATCTGCACATTTTTTGTTACCTTTAACTTTCTGTCAACCAACCAGTCTTGTTCTGTTGCACTGATGACAGTTTTATGTCCATCTGAGACGTCAATAAATGCGGCCTTCCAGAACTATAGAAACAAATCTTCATCATTCCTAAATGCGACACACAAAATTTGCTCCTCCATATATTCTTTGTGGTTTTTCAGCCTTGCTTTTATTGTGCGAATGACTATCAATAGCAAGTTAGAATTAGTAAAGAACAAAAAACACCAACACTGTCGGGTAGAATTATCCAGAACATACTAGGTTTTTTATTCATATTTTAAGGGAATGTACTCTTTAAATGTAAACTTTCGGTGTTGTTCAACATTAAATATTACTCAACAGTGAAATAGGTAGGTAATTAAACATTATTTTGACACATTAGATGAATAATTTTCTGTTCAAGATGCCAATAAGCAAAAATGTCAACCAATATTCTCTCTGTTTTATGTAATTTTGAACATAATCATGGTCCTTTTTCACAACGTTTAGACTTTTTATCGATGAAATAATTGTTTGATGAAGTAAAAAAAAAAAAATCATGCAATATAGTTTTATCTAAATATATATCCACTGCTTGCCAGTAGACTAAATCACCAGTTTGTTAAAAATAAACTAAAAAAAATTGTCTGTTTCTCTGTAACTGACAACCACAGGATCTATTTTCAGACTTAACATCAGCAAAAAAAACAGAACTAGCAGTTGTCAAAGGAAACCAACAACAGAGCTTCAGAAATGTTCAAGTTAATAATTCGAGGCTGAGAAAGGTTTTTGGAGTGTAGCAGGAGGAGATGAAAGCCGGAGACATGTCAGGGCTTGTTCTGGAAAAAAACAAAAAAACCCAGGTTTTTATCCGTCTGGTCAGAGTCCAATGGCTGTTTTTTTTGTCTGCTGATAAGCCCATTTTTCTGTTACGCTGTTGAATATTTACCCTTATTCAACAGCACTCTCACTTCATCTCAGGTTTCTGTAGGACATTGTTCAGGTGCATAAACAATGTGATAATGCGTCATATTGAACAAGGTCAATTTCAATCTGGAATATTCACAGAAATGCGGCTATTGTGGCTCTATGGGTCATACTAACTTTGCAATAATTTGGAGAAATGAGATGTCGCACAGCATGTTGACAATGTTCAGTGGTTCTATTAGTATGAGCTTGATGCCACTTTCAAAAAATGTGCTTTTATAGAAATTATTATAAAGATTTGACTGCAGTTAAACACAGAACTGGGGGTTTTCCATTGGGAACAACTTGCTCATTTGCCAGCTAACCCAATTACTGACAAATTCATCCAAACACACCAGTTTGTTTGCACGTGTAACTGAATTTCTAGAAACTCAACATCTCGATGCAATGGTGGATTACTCCATTATAAGGAAGATAGCAGGTCATGTCAGTTTCATGGTTTCAACTGAGGAGAAACTAAACCAAATGGGTGATGAGACTTGGAGGATGGAAGTAGAGGCAGAAAGACAATAGGACGTCCTAAAATACTTCAGGAAACTGGTGGTGTTCCTGCAACCCACTCAGGAAGACCGTTGCTGCAAGCAACAGACTTGGACAACTCTTGCAGCTACAGCTTTCCCAGCAAGGAATCTGGTTTTTAAGCTAGAAATCTGTTCCTGCAAAAATTTCTCTCTTGCAGCAGTTTTCCAAGCATGAAAACTGTTGGAAAATCTTGGGGAATCTCTCCTGTGTCTATGAGTGAGAGTAATCACAGTGGTGGCACTACAGCTAATGAATCTGATGAACAATACCACTCTTGAGATGATGTTTCACCTTCCCAAAAGACAGTTTTTGAATGGCAGTGTCTTTTTTTTTTTTCAGTTTTTCAGGAGGACAGAATATACACTACCATGCAAAAGTTTGGGGTCATCCAGACAATTTCATGTTTTCCATGAAAACTCACACTTTTATTCATGTGCTAACATAACTGTACAAGGGTTTTCTAATCATCAATTAGCCTTTCAACATCATTAGCTAACACAATGTAGCATTAGAACACAGGAGTGATGGTTGCTGGAAATGTTCCTCTGTACTCCTATGGAGATATTCCATTAAAAATCAGCGGTTTCCAGCTAGAATAGTCATTTACCACATTAACTATGTCTACACTGGATTTATCATTCATTTAATGTTATATTCATCGAAAAAACTGCTTTTCTTTCAACAATAAGGACATTTCTAAGTGACCCCAAACCTTTGAACAGTAGTATACACTTAGAAAAACTTTCGGAGCCACTCTTGTTTGAAAATTTTGCACTTTTTTTCCCATGTTAACAGCTGATAATTTAAAACAGGACCTCTTTTGGAGTCATTACATCATTCAGATCGAAAGGAAAGAGTTTTGTCCGTGTCGACACCAAATTTCATGGTTATCAGACTTGTATTTCTGGAGACAATGAACCCTTAAAACCCACATTTTGAATGGTAGTGTATGCGGTGGCCTAGAGTAAAAGCATTACAACTGGTGTCCTTTTTTTGCCATTTTTGTGCAGCCATTCCAAGTAGTTTTAGTTGAAAATCTCTTCAATTTTTAGGTAGAATTTCCAGGCAACCAAACCTGTTGGTGGGACTTGTCTCTCTGGTCACCAAGACAATAAAGAAGAAGCTTGTCATGGCTTTTTACGCTGTGCTGTATAATATGATAGAGATACTATCACAAGAAGGGCGGATGCTAGTGTGTGATATGTTGTCAAGGTATTGTTGCCATAGTAACAAAACCCATACACAGTGGTAGCACATTTGTTGATAAACCACCGGAATGAAAACACTTTCCACTGCCAAACCTTTCTGTTGACACACACCCAATTAGCCGCTGGGTCACACACATTTAACGCTCCTTACTGTGAGCACAAGCTAATGCTGTTAGCAAAATGGCCGCCTCAGGAGGCAACTCATGCTCCCTGATAAGTGTTCTTGTTTTATCAAACAACGTTAGCATTAGCCACAGAGCTGCAGTGGCTTCATTAATAGGAAATACACCAGGTTGAAGTCTATGTGGAAGACAAGAAATCTGTAAATTAGGAGTGTTTTCAGCTTTCAGTAACTCTAAAGTTTGTGTCAATCTGCAGAACATCAACAAACACAATGAGCTTTGCCTTTTATTACTTAGTTTTCTCCATTTTAGTTCTGAGAGTGAAGTGAAATAACAACGCTGGACTTTCTCTTCCTGTGTTTTTCCCTCTTTTTTGCCATTTCTGTGGTTATTTTTCCACATTTTCAGTTTGTCTCTGATTTGCATCGCGATGAGTCACCCCATTGCACTGTCTCTGAAAAGGGGATGTGGAGGCTCCTTCATCCAGTCGAAAGAAAGCCTTTGTTTTCATTTGCATGCACACAAACACACACACACACACACACACACACACACTCTCCTGCCTCACGTCACACCCTGGCCTCTGGTTTTTCACGACTCTGGAGAGTTTCCAGTCTCTCAGCAGGTTCTGGCTGCTGGGATCCGGCTTTCACTGCAGGTTGTTCTCAGATCAAGATAGTTGTTTTCCATTTTATTGACATTTTTATTGAATCTGAATCCAGCTGCAAACTTACTTACTGAAGTGCAGCGAAATATTGTACTTCTTACACCTTTATTTAACATCTTTAGTTACTGTTTTCTTGATATATTAAGATTTTACATACCAAAGACATGAAGACGTGATAAAATATGCCGTTTTTATTTACTGCATTGCCCAGTGGTCATAAAACATTTGAAATAGCTGCATCGAGCAGTAAAATTCTGTCGCCACATAAAATATAAGCAGTAATAACCCAATAATGTACTAGACTCATAAAATATGCCGTTTTTATTTACTGCATTGCCCAGTGGTCATAGAACAGTTGAAATAGCTGCATCTTGAGCAGTAAAATTCTGTCGCCACATAAAATATAAGCAGTAATAACCCAATAATGTACTAGACTGCTCACAGGATCCACTTTCTGGGGAAAGAAAGTACATTTTTCTGACATATTTGAGCATTTTCATCCTTGTTTTTTACAGCACTTCAGAGAGAAATATACTTCTGACGCCTTTATTTAACATCTTTAATGTTTTCTTGATAGATAAGATTTTACATAACAAAAATATGAAGACGTGATGAAATGTGACACATTTTTATTTGTTTCATGTCCTAGTGGTATATGAAATAGGTAAAATACACATTTTACATTCATTTATAAGCAGTATTAACCCAATAATGTAGCTCACTGGGGGCATTTTCTGAATAAAAGGCTATATTTTACTGACATTTTCACTGCCCAGCTTTTACTTAAAATGGAGCATTTGTATCTTAGAAGCATGCTGCTCCTCAGAGGGTTTAATTGTAATCATCTGCTTGAAGGATCGTCTCTCTGAACACTGAATGTATAAATCTGGAAACAATGAAACCACCTAATGAGCTGTTGTCGTCTTGTTTCTCCATCAGGATGCCGAGGCGGCTCTGCTGGTGCGCCGCCAGTCCCGGGCCTGGTGCTGGTGCATGTGTCTGGGTCTCGCCCTCATGCTGTCCGGAGTGGTGGTCGGAGGAGCCTACTTGTACCGCTACTACGTCCTGGAGGTGAGCAGCCAGGCCCGGCAAGGGTGGGAAAGCGAAGAGGTAAAATTTATGACTATCAAACACGTCAACACTTCTGGATAGAAAGCTGTTAAAGCAGGACATCTGAGAGCTTTAATAGTTGCTTATTGTCATGCTGAGGCCCTGAAGATAGGAAGAGTTAGACACTGATAAAAGACTGAAGAAGTCTAGAGGAAAACTCTGCATCAGAGACTTCACAATAAAAGATAGATAAGATAGATAGATAGATACGGTAGATAGATAGATACTTTATTAATCCCAAGGGAAATTCAAGTATTCAGCAGCTTACATACAA
Source organism: Amphiprion clarkii (assembly GCA_027123335.1). NCBI lineage: Eukaryota > Metazoa > Chordata > Actinopteri > Pomacentridae > Amphiprion > Amphiprion clarkii. Next base: position 4,015,344 of record CM049576.1, read on the forward strand.
CAACAAAAAACAAAGACAAAACAAGCAGGTTGGTGACCAGATTAACATTAATATTAAAGCTTAGTAGATACGCTAAAAAAAAGCTGTACAATACAATAAATAGAACAGTTCTAATTTTAAAATCTATAGAAATACTAAATGCATTAAAAGTCAATATATAGTATTCACACGTTTCAAGGCACAGTGATTTAAAGCGGTTTCGACAGGTAGTAAGGAAATCATGTTCAGAATAAAAATTGTAGAGTAAAGTAACAAAAATTAATTAAAATGGAAGGATACCAGCCTTAATTTCATCAATGTTGTCAAACTTTCACCTCAAAACACTTTGCAAGTTTAATTTTTCCCACATTATTATGCGAATTCCAACAGAACACGTAATTTAACTGCTGTGCTCAAGGATTAGTGTGAGAAAAGCGTGAAATCTGAATCACAACTTGCAGCAGAAAATGTAAAATGACACAACTGGACAGGTTTGAGCAGGTAAAATGCTGTGAGCTGTTTTTTGTGTTGTGTCAACTACTAAACTCCACCTTCAGTAAAAGTACACTGGTGTGAACAACTGGCAGACAAGGATTTCATAACTGGGGGATATTTCATAAGACGGAATTTAAAGCAGAAATGAGTCAGAGACTCTCAGACCTCTCCATTCATCTGTTTTGCTTTTTTACATTTCACTAGTAATGTGTTGTAAAGGTTTGTGTGCTTTAATTATCTGTCTCTTATGCTGTTGCCTAAATTTTTCAGTTAAAATGGTTGTTTTTTTGCAGATTTAGGGGGACTTATTGTTTCCAGAATAGTGCGTATTTATATGATTTTTAGAAGCTTAGTTTGCTCCACAGATGCCCAAGCTTCTCATATCAAAAATAGTTTCACCTCTGTCAGCCAAGACTTGAAACACTGATGGCTAAAACAACAGTGTCACGGAAACAAACTGCTGTAAAGGTGAAGAAATGTGAAGTAGAAAACATAATTACTCACTGAGAATATCCCCAGTGTCCCATTCTAGAGGCGCCTGGACTAAAGAAAAAAAAAAAAACATAAAATTGACATATTTCTGCCAAATCCGAGGTAGTTATTCATCTGTATTTTGTTTGTAGCCCCACTTTGTTCTTGCATGTTCCAACAAAGACACTAGTACATCTTTAGACAGATTAAAATCAGGATTTTAGAGGTTTCGTCTGCAATAAACCTAAAGAACCAAACCTGTGAGCTTGCAGAGTGGAGCTTTCTGTAGCAGTTTTCTTCTTCAGAATCAGTTTAAATTACTCCAGTAAAATATCTGTGTGGTACGTGAGTTAAAGACATTTTATTTAGATTTAAAAACAACGCACAAGACAACAGCTGTGTACATACAGGGGGTGATCATTTACCATCCCTCCATCAGTTAACAAAATTAAGATCAGGCCTAAGAGGTGTAACTCCATTTTTTTTTTATTGCATTTTAGCAATACATTCAATAAATATTTATCCATTTTGAACTAGTCTTGGGGTCTACAGCCATGAAATAGTCTTACTTTCTGGATGTAGAGAGCTGAGGACTTCTCCCCAGAAACCTTCAATAACAGAACAATTCCAGAAAATATGTTTTGCATTTTGATTTCCACAGTTTCTCCAGCAAATCAGAAGGCTTTTATCATAATGTGATTAGTAACAGGGGGTTTCTTTCCAGCCAACTGTTGCACTTCCCTTGATATCTCCATATTCCTGTCCATTCCTCCTCAGATACCTCCTTTTTCCTGTCGTTTTGTTTTAATAGGAGCAACAGACATGTTAACAAGGGTGTACGTCTCCTTTCTCATCTTCTCTATTTCCTCCTCACCTCCATCTTCTCGTCCTTGCAGGAAGGCCAGGTGTTTGTTTGCGGGGTGAACTACCGCGAGGAGGACTTCATGATCCAGGAGGAGGACGAGGTACGACCGAAACTCACCAAATATCACCTCGTCAGTTCATCAGAGTCCCTTTCTGCCGCTTATCAGTTTAAATATTTGTGTTAAGTGAACATGACATGAACTTTTTGCACTCAGTCATTACACACTGAGTCACCGATCGATTGATGATCTGAGTTACTGACCGACCGGCCAGTGAAGTTTCTGTAAAGTCAGCATTAACACATTGCCGTATTTAAATGTGTATCCCTCAGAGGTTTTTTGACCCTAAAATCGTGTTTATTTTGCATTTTTGGGGCCATTTATTGAACTGATTTCGTAAGATAAGATAAACTTTATTGATCCTTCATTGAGAAAATTTGCGTTTCAGCACCTGGATACAGACGAGGCCTGAAAGAAGCAGGACAATAATTTTAGAAAAATACAATAAGGCTTCAATTAAAGCTATAATAAAGACATGTATATCAATCAATCAATCAATCAAGATTTATTTATAGAGCACTTTACAACACTCAAAGGTGACCAAAGTGCTTTCCAGTTAAAATATATGCATGTATTATATCTTTATTATAGTTAGTTTGCGTACCAAAGGAAATTAAAGCTACAATCAGCATTGAGTTAGTCCTCACACACCTACGCATGTCAGGGCGTGGTGTCGAGGTGTTGTGTATGTCAAGGCGTTGAGACTTAGCTGACCAATCTCAAGCATTATATCACAAAGTTTCTTGCAAATATACATGCAAATATAATGGCTACAACTTCCTGTTATCAATAGTTGGAGCTATGACTCACTTTTGGATTGTCGATGTCTTCAGACCTGGACTCTGGTCCCTCAAATAAAATTTGGCCAGATTGGATCATGTGCAGCTGAGATGCAAACACTTCAGTACTCATGGCGAGACATCGAAATTCGCTGCGCCGCCACAGACACGCTATTTGACGACAACTTAGAATTTTCTCCATGAATCATCATCAACATCTTAAGGCTTACGTCACCACATTTGAGGTCAATATCGGCAACAGGCTAACACTAGTACATCAAAGTGTAAAACATGTAATTTCCTGTTGTCAGTAGGTGGCGCTATGTTTGTAAATGGATTTAACATATGGATGTCATTAATGGCAGGACTGTGATCAAACATGTACAGTTTGAGGCAGACTGGAGCATTTAGAGGGTCTTCGACGGCACTTCCTGTTTCATGGTGAAGCATCAAAGTTCAGGGGGTCACCATGGCCATACCCCTAGACTTTTGCGAAAGATTTTGACAACTTTTCATCATTAAAGCCTGTTTTATATGCTGGCCAAATCTGAGGAGCCTTGGAGTTAAGTCCTTTGAGTTTCTGGCTTTTGACAATCAGCAAAAATCCTCAGTAGCCTGCAGTAGATGGTACAATTGTTGCAGAGGGCGCTAGAGTTAGGGTTAGCCTACAAGTCCTACAAAATATCAAATTTTTCACCAGTTCTGATGTGTGTGCAAGTTTTCATGAGTTTCTGAGCATGTTTAAGCCTCAGAAATGCGATTAATTTGGGCGAAACACAATTTCTTGCATTCCAATAGGATGCTCGTGTCCTAATTATTAAGAAATAGAGCTGAGTATGTTCAAAAAGAAGCTTCAGACATGTCTGTTGTTCAGTCCTTCTAAAATCTGCCCCTTCAGTCAGTAACTAGTGGCTCTAGTTTAGCAAACACCTGACTGACTGGTTCTTTAACTGGTTCGCAGGTGGAGGTGGAGCTGCCAAACGGGTTCCATCTGCGGCAGCTGGAGGAGAGGATCCGGGTCTTGGAGAGGGAGCAGGTGGAGCTCATCAATGTCCCAGTGCCCGAGTTCGACGACGGAGATCCTGCAGACATCGTCCACGACTTCCAGAGGGTGAGGCGACTCGTTAAAACCAGGATGACACACAGTTAGGCTTGAACAATTAATCAAAGTCTTATTGAAACTGGAATATGGCCGAATATCCAACTCAGAGAAGCTGCAGTTCACTGACGAAGTTAAAGATCAAGATCATGATCAAGAAATGATTTTGTTTCAGTGGAAAAGAAATGCAAAAATTACCAATATATGTTGAAAATAATATCATCCGTGTTGCTCCCATTTCATCTGCTGTTTCAGTTGCACAAAACCTAAATGAGGAATAACTTTTAGCAAGTAGTTTCATCTTAAATCCACACAATCAGTACAAGATAGCGGCACCCATATTTTACTGCCCTGTGTTGGCTTCATTTAGAAGCAATAGGAGGAAGTGGTGATGTGTCGTCCACTTTTATATATAGTCTGTGGAACCAATCTAGAAAGACAAGGCAGTTTTTGTCATCTTTTCTATCACAACTTTACAAAAACTAATCACTGAATGCTTCTTTAGGACCGAGTGGACATCGACGCACATTTACACACTAAAATACTCTTAAATTAGTTGCTTACTTTCTGTTTTCAATCTTCTGTTATGTTTGCTGTCAACTAGAAAAAAGCAAGTCACATCAACACAAACTGCTGTAGAAATGACCTAAAATGGGGCAGAAATTTGTCGTCGAATGATCCAGCACCGCCTCTCTTAAACTGTAGTTTCACTTAATTTGTCTTGTATGTAAAGTTGATTTGTTACAGCATATTTTTCTTCAACTGACCTGTGAAAATCTCTTTTTAATTTGATCATGTTTGCATTTGCAGTGACAGAAGCTGATTGTTTTGACCATTTCATATCTTTCTAGCATATTTCTACTACTTTTAGCTAAGTTTTTGAAACATTTATCCACAACTTTTAGCTATATTTCAACTTTAACATCAAGAATCAGCTGCTTTTTTTTAGGTTATGTGCTAAACTCCACCTATAGAGCCCATGCAGGTTAATAGTCTGTCTGTTTTAACCATTTGTCCAACTTTTTGAGCTTTTTGGTCAAAAATGTATTTAATACTTTTCCAGCTATTTAACACTTTATCCTTTTAGGTATGTAATTAAGTTGTTTATTCAACCGTTGCTTTGAAAAATCTGTTTGTTTTCCAGTTTTCTAAACATTTCTCTTCATTCTCAGAGGTTGACCGCTTACCTGGATCTGAGCCTGAACAAGTGCTACGTCATCCCGCTCAACACCTCCATCGTGATGCCTCCCAGAGACTTCCTGGAGCTGCTCGTCAACGTTAAGGTAACGGACGGCTTTAAGCAGCTTTGATCAACACTGACACTTAATTAAGTCTTTGCTGATCTTTGTTAGAGACTAAAGTTTGATTCTGTGCTACAGGAGTAGTTTTTAGAGGCTTTGTGCTAAGCTAAGCTAACCAACCTTTCTTATGTAGTTCTCTATAAGAAAACAGACTGCACAGATGAAAACAAACTGCTTTGAGCCTCACAGCAGTTCAGTTTAACCTCATTTTCATGCTTTTTTTTTGTTATTTAATGGAATTAAAAGCCACTGCTGAGTTCAGTTTACAGCAGGGGTGTCATTTTAGTTCAGGTGCTACATGCAGCGTAATTTGATCTCAAGTGACCAGTAAAATTACAGCATAATAACCTATAAATAACAACTCCAAATGTTTCCCTTTGTTTTACAGCAAAAAGTCCATTCTGAAAATGTTCAGAATGGACTTTATGAAACTATCTTTTTACAAAACAAGATGAACAAGTTCAATTTTTTAAAATAAAAATAAATGCAGTTTCAACAATATTATGCCTCAGATTATCATTTACACATTAAAACTCACAGATCAGAGTATATAGAAAGGCACAAAACATTTGGTATTTTACTTTATGATGAAATCAACTTGTCAAGATTGAGAAATTATTTTAAATTTACATTCATTTCCACATCTGTGTAGTAATCCTGACCACCTGATCTGACTCACTATTAAGGAAGAAGATCATTCCTGTCTTGTAAATGTATAAATTGTACATTTATACACAAAAAATACATAGAAGTTGTGGCAGTGCATGAACAAATTTAAAATAGCAGGTACTTTTATTGGAAAAATTGCAGTTAATGTCTTAAAGTTGTCCCACGGACCAGATTAGACCCTCTTGTGGACCGATTTTTGCCCGTGGGCCATATGTTTGACACTCCTGGTTCACAGTGAACAGGCTCCTGTGCTGATGCGGATTAATCAGAAGGGAAAACATGGACAGAAATGGCCAAAAAAAATGTCAAAACAGTGCTGTATTTTGATGTTCTTGTCCGTCTCCCTGCTCAGGCCGGAACCTACCTGCCCCAGTCTTACCTGGTCCACGAGGAGATGGTGGTGACCGAGCGCCTGGAGCACGTGGAGCAGCTCGGCTACTTCATCCACAACCTCTGCCAAGGCAAAGACACCTACAAGCTGCAGCGCAGAGACAGAATCCTGGGTAACTTCCTTATATTTAGCAGAATAAAAGCACCACATGAAGCACATACAGGGAAAGATAAACAGAAATTAAGCAAGAAGAAAACTATAAAAATATTCAGGATTTACTTTGCTTTTCAATAATTAAAAAAAAAAATATATATATATATACATGTCTGGTTTTGTAGGAATAAAAGATGGAGACAAAAACTTTAACTCGCTTTTATTTTTAGGTTAATAGCGAGTATCTGACAAACAAAAAAAAGAATCTGGGTCCAGAATGAAATAATCTCCAGTGTATTTTCTGCATTCTGACTCAAGTATTTAGATAAATCACTGACTTCTGGATTTTTGACAAATTAAAACACTGAATATAGCAGGTAGATGAAACCATTAAGGTTTTCCATCCCTGAGGAGCATTTAACTCTATTTACAGATAATAAATCATGGCGATTTTTAAGAAACAAAAACACTGAATATTTTCCAGCGTTATCCTCCAACAGGTAGATATAACCATCACTGTTGGGTTTTCTATCCCTGAGAAGCATTTATTTCTGTTTACAGGTGATAAATCAGGGCTTTTTCAGAAACACTTCCAGCATTGACAGGTAGATGTTAGGTTTCCCTCCCTGAGAAGGATTTCACTCTATTTACAGATGAAAAGTCATTGTTGCTTTTGGATTTTTATGAAACATAAACACTGAATATTTCCAGCATTATCCTCCAACAGGTAGATGAAACCAGCAGATTATGGTTTTCCATCCCTGCGAAGTGTTTAACTCCATTTACAGATGATAAATCGTGGTGACTTGTTGATTTTTGAGAACAAAAACAGAAAATACTTCCAGCATTAACAGGTCGATGTTCGGTTTTTCCACCCCTGAGAAGGATTTAACTCTTGGAGCTTCACCAGTGAAAGGCAGGGCAAGTTTATTCTCATTTCAACATCACAAGACACAAAAATGCATGAACACATGATATAAAAATAATGTGTGTTTGTCTCGCAGGTATGCAGAAGCGTGAAGCTCTGAACTGCCACAAGATCCGTCACTTCGAGAACAAGTTTGTGGTGGAAACTGTGATCTGTGAGCCTTAAGACGCCTCGCCGTCTCACAACTGCTCTTAAAGTCACTGGCGTGCAGTGAGATTGTGTTTTTAATCCTCACCTGTCCTTTTTTTTTGTTTTTTCCTGTCCTTTTACTTCAGGTAGTTTTGAGTGAGTGAGAGGAGTGAAATGTGAAGCTGTTTGGTAAATTTTCATTGATTGTGAAAAGAGTTTTAAAAAGAAATCAAAAAAAAAAAAGGTGAAGAGTCGTGTATTTTTCCACTTTCTGTACGGGGGAACTTCTTCTGGGAATCTTTTCAGAAAAATAACTAGCTAAGAGTCGACTGAGTATCCAATCGTAAATTATTTTAATCCAAGTAACTGCAAAAGTAGCATGAGCATTTATTTTAATAGACGCGGGTGAATCTAGCGTTCGCCTGTCTTTCAGTTCAAATATAAACCTTCAAGAAAAAGGGCAACTTTTGTACCACTCGTCCTGGTTTCTGAAACTCATCGGCCCAGGGACTTGGGTTTTTTTGTATTTCGTCTGCTGTAGCTATTAATACACTGCGCCTGTTGTTTCTCAACTGGAAAACGATCTTAAAGTCAGAGTGTGGACGTGTGCGTCTCTCGCGTAGCTTTAAAAATAAGTCGAATTAGAAGAAAAACTTTACTTTCAAATCGGAGGGAACACGTGAAAACACTCACGTTAAAATCTTTTTCACCAGGGTTGTCTGTCCTTTTTTTGAATGTGTAATATTTTTTTGGATAACTCTTCTTGTACTAATTTGTGTATATAATCTCTTTAAAGATATGAACAGACCAACACAATAAACGAAACAGAAAACCAGCATCTTGTCCTGTTTTCTCTTCACGTCTTTCATGTAATTTGTCTGGAAGCCGCTGCTGAGCCGTTTACTGTTGTGTAGCCGTCGTGTCGTCGCATGCCGCCTCGGAGGACTGACACAGGATCAGCTGTCACGGTCGGCGTGTCATACGATCGCAGTGGAAAGTTGTCCGTGATTAAAGCGCTCATCAGAGACGCTGGGGGATTATGGGAAATGTGCCAGATGTTTAGCTGTGGATGGAGGGTCACCTTGAAGGACCAGAGAGGAGGTTTGATCCGAAGTTAGTAGAATAACGTCATCAAATGATCAGATTAATGACAGAATTAGCCCTGCAGTGAATGTCTCTTCCTTTATATATTAAACCTCCAGCCTTGTTGGATTCATTAGATTCTAGATTTGCTTTTTACTGCAGCTGCTACACTTTAAACCAGGGATTGGGTTTTTGTTATTTAACCCTCGTGTCGTCCTGCAGTCAAAATTGACCCGTTTTAAAGTTTGAAAATGTGGGAACAAAATATGTATTTTCACAGTGAAACTTCTGATGTCCACATTCTCAACATTTTTGGGAAATCTTTGAACATTTTTTGGTGGAAAAAGGAAATGCTACAAATGTTTCTTAATAACATTCACAAAAAAAAAACCAACCAAAAATTGTGAATGTTCTTAAAGAAAACAGACATTTTACTGATATATATGTAATCACTTTAGATATTTTTCAGATTTTTTTTTTTTTTTTGGGGGGGGGGGAGATTTTTACTCATTTTTTGAAAATATTTACAAGATTTTTTTTTTTTTATAAAAAAAACAAAACTTTCAAGGGTAAATTTTTAAGGAATTACAAGAATTTTCTTCCTGAAGGTTTTGCAAATTTTTTGCTGAATTTTTAGATTTTTTCAGACAAGGAAACAATATTTTTTGGTGCCCATAAATGAGGACAACAGGAGGGTTAAGGGCGATACTAGTACAGATTATTGAAAATATAGAAAGGCCAATGACTGATATTTGGAGCTGATATGCATTAAATTCCGTGTTTTAACAGCATAATTCATAACTAATAGTAATAAGGGTGACTATAACTGAATATGTAAAATAGAAACAGGAGTGATTAAGATGCTCTCCTCTTTTTTTTACGTGGAATCCACTGACAAAAATGTTTCCAAAATGACTTAAATTTAGAGTTAAAATTCTCTAAAATGACTCAAAAGGTGACTGAAAAATTTCCAAAATGATTAAAAACTTTTTCAAAGTGACTGAAATTTTTTTCAAAATTGCCACAGAAGTCGCCCAAAATGACTTAAAATCTGACAATAATGACTCAAAAAGTCACTCAAAGTGACTCAGAATTCTGCAGTCAAATAGAAACAGGAGTGATTAAATCAGGACGCTCTCCTCTGTTTATGTGGGATCAACTGACAAAAAGTTTCCAAAATGATTTAATATGTAAAAATGACTCAAAACTCTTCCAAAGCGACTCAGATGTTTCTCAAATTGCTTAAAGATAAGATGAAAATGGCTTAAAATGTGACAAAATGACTACTTACACTTACTGAATTTATTCACTTATTGACAGAAATTCTTGAAATCTTCAGCAGTTACTGTAAATATACATTTAACACACTTTAACTTCCTGTCCAGGTTGTGACATCGGTTTTGAAGGTAAAGAATCCACATGATATATATGTACGTGTTTATGTATATTTACATGTTATAGTACATGTACATGCACTCATATGGCTGCCTGGCATATCATTCTGGGGTGTGATGGCTAAAATCTGACAACAGCAACATGATCTGTGACTGAATAAAGCACTAAACCTCTGCTGCTACGCTAAAGATTTAATTTCGGGTTGTGTCTTTGCACTCGGCTCTGATTACAGACTGGACAGGTGAAACACTCCCTGGGATTTCAGACATGAACAAGGCGTCACTGCACTGGATGCTGTGAGTTTATTCTGTCTTTTTCAACCAGCAAGCTCACGATGTGTGAAAATGAACATTTTATGAGCTACATGTTTGTAAAATTAGAAATGCAGAAGTTCCACAGTTGTTTTGAAATTAATAAAACCAGTTATTTTCACCACTAAGTAATGATTTGCTTTGCATGGCAGTGATAAACAGGGAATATGTGGCCATAAAATGTTCCAATATTTTCATGGTTTTCGATAAATTAACTGATTTGTTCTTATTCACATTGAAGTGGCAACTCAGATTTAAGCAAGACTCTGGTTAATAACCAGAGGAAAGTGAAACCACACTGAATAGATGTCCTTTTAATCTGGAGTTTAACCATTTTTAACCTTGGTTTTTTGTCAGTTTATCAGTAAAATTGTGTATTTTTTTCATTTATCATCAGCTGAGAATCAATCGATACGCTCAAAATCATTCTTTGTACTTTCAGAAGTAGATATCAGTCCATACTTAAATACATAAAACTTCCCCAAAGCTCCCTTTTTAATCACTTTAGCTGGATATTATGTCTTTTTCTGTTTTTTGTATTTATTGCTGTAGCAAATACTTTTGTGTTGTCCTTTTAGGTATTTCTTGGAAGTGAGCCGTCAATTCTACCTGGTTAAATAAGTGTGGAGGGGGAAAAAATAAATAAAAATATTAGTAATTCTCTGAAAATACTGTATAATGTTAGTGACAACTTCTTAAAGCCCAAGGTGTCTTAAAATGTCTTGTTTTGTGTGACTGAAAATCCTAAATCCCCAGAAATTCTGATTAAAATGGGTTTAAATGTAGAAAACAGCAAGAACCGAGGGCCAAGAAGCTGAAAATTACTGAAACAATTAATCAAGGGTGGAAATTTTCAGTTGATGAATTATTCAATTTTCTTTCATGTTAGTTTACTGTTTTCTCCACTTGCAAAATAAAACCAGTCCAATAATCATCAATAAATAATAAAAATGATGAAGATCAAGAATAAGCAAAAGTTTAATACTTCTGGGGAGTATTAATAGAAAACAGTTGTGTTTATATACTGTTAAAAATTTTGCTTCTACTCGTGTTTTTCTTAGAACTACAACTCCCAGCTTTCCCCTCGGCTTCCGTCGCGCTTGCCGTAGTTAAACGCTTTTTTAAAGGCAGAATTCAGTCACTTTACCGTATTTAGACTTTTTAACTCGCCGCCATCGTTTTGTTTCACTGTCAGACGTGTACTGCCGTTTTTAAAAGGTAAGTGAATACTATTATCTGACAGTAATAAGCAGGAAAGCAGCTTTTTTGTTTATCCAAGGTGAACTTATATTAGCATGCTAACTGAGGAGCTAGCTGCTAGCTGTGTTACCGTCTCCATAGCAACGGGCCTGCTCACTAGGCCTGTTGCTGAAAAGAGTAAAGACGTTTATAAAGTAGTTGAAATGTTTGAGTTTTGGGATTTTCATTATTAATTTGTAGAGTATTTGTCTTAAATTTGGTTCAGTGTATAATACTGTAGGTTATTAATGTTAATTTAGTCAGGTTATTTCTATTATGTATAATACTGCAGGGTCTTAATCTTCATATTTGAACTTATTAGTTTAATTTATATTATATATAATATTGTATTGGTAAACTTGAATGTTTAATGTCGTTAGGTTAGTTCATATTATGTACAATAATGATGGTCTTAACCTTAATGTTAGTCATGGTAATTTGTATAATGAATAATATTTTAAAGTCTGAAACTTAATGCCTAAGTTAAGTGAGTACATTTGTATCAGATATAAATAATATTTTAGGGTTTTAAACTTGATATTTAAGCTAGTCAGGTTAATTTGGATAATGAATGATATTGTAGGGTCCCAATCTTTAAGTTAATCAGGTTAATTTGCACTTTATGTAATATTGTGGGGTCTGAAACTTAATGCTTAAGTTAAAATGGTAAATTTATATCATATAAAAATAATATTTTAGGGCCTTAACCTTGATATTTAAGTTAATGAGGTACATTTGTATCATATAAAAATAATACTGCAAGGTCTTTACCTTAATATTTAAGCTTAATTTGTATAATATATAATACTGTTAATTACACACATTTGTGTCACATTAATAATATTGTAGGATCTTAACCTTAATATTTAAGTAAATTGAGTACTTTTGAGTCATATAATTAAATAATAATGTAGGGTCTTAACCTTAATATTTAAAGTTGTTAGTTTATTATATATAATATTGTAGGGTTCTAATCTTCAGGTTAATTTGTGTTCTATGTAATACTGTAAAGTCAGAAACTTAATATTTAATTTAACGGAGTAATTTGTATCATTTCAAAATAATATTGTAGGGTCTTAACCTTAATATTTATACTTGTTTGTTTAATTTATCTTGTAATGTTTCAGGGTCTTAACCTTAACATTTAAGTTAGTCGTGTTAATTTGTGCTCTATGTAATATTGTAGGGTCTGATACTTGATATTTAAGTTAATAAGGTAAATTTGTATCATATTTAAACCTTTTCTAGAGTCTTAACCTTGATATTTAAGCTCGTTAGTTAAATAGTAAATTTCTAAATAAAATAGCATTGTATGGTCATAATATTAAAGTGAGTCAGGCTAATTTATATTCTATATTATATTGTAGGGTCCTAACCTTAATATTTAAGTTAGTCAGGTTAGTTTGTATGTTCCATACTATTGCTTGTTGCTGTCCTTAATATGTAAACATGTTTGATAAGTTTATTTTATATATGATATTGTAGAGTCTTAACCTTATTTTGTCAGTGGGTTGGATAAATGTATATTTTATTTAATATTGTAGATTTTTAGCTTTAATATTTAGGTAAGTCTAATTTCTCAGTTATAAATCATTTTGGCTCCATGTGTGCTGTTTTAAATGTACTTTGTAAATAACAACTACTGATTATTTCCCTTTTTTACACAGTGCTATCAAAAAATAATCCTCATGATAAAAAAAAAAATGGTGAAAAATACCCAGAGAAAAGTTAAAAGGAGTTCAAGGTGACATCTGAAAACTGCTTTTTTAAAATGACTATTATTATTATTATTATTATTATTATTATTATTATTATTATTATTATTATTATTATTATTATTATTATCCTACCAGCTGTCTTAAATCCTAAAATAACATCTTATATGTTGAGTATGTTTTTATGTTTGGTACAAGCTTGAATGCAGAACTCTGACTTCAGTATTTTCAGGTATTCCTACTTTTTCTTCAGTAATACATTAAAATACTTCAGATTACTTCTTGCTGTCATGCTTAAGGACTTAGTTGACGTAATCTTTCAAATTTAGCATTTTTCTGCCGATTAACTGACAAATAACTAACCAGCAGTTGGTATTTTGGTAACCAATCAATCGTTTTGGTTAATTTTACAAACAAAAATGCCAAAATATTTGATTCTCTCAGCTTCTCCAATATAAAAAACATATATCTTTGTCTTTAATATCACTGCAAACTGACTAATTTGAGGTTTTTGGACTGTGGTTTGGTCAAAAGTAGACATTTGTATTTGTCACCTCAGGCTTTATGAAACAAAGAAGGACATTTTTCACTGTTTTCCAAACTTTTATGAACCAAACAATGAACATCTGGCCGATTTCTCTCTGTCTGCAACCCTCCACAACCTCATAAATGTCTGTTCCAGCACCTGAAATGTTTCCTGTGTTTCGTATTTCTGTGTAAAACGTTATTTTGTCGTTTGCTGCAGATCTTCCAGGTGTTATGAACAACTACGAGGTTGTCCGTCAGATCGGAGAAGGAGCGTTTGGAAAAGCTTTCCTGGTCCGAGACAAAGGAGGAGGAACTCAGTGTGTGGTCAAACAGATCAGCCTCAGGAAGGTACAAACTCTGAATTCACCACCTGCAGGTCACACAGTTCATATGCATATATATATATATATATATATGCATTCATCTATATATAACACTGGGGTCAAGATGAATGAAGTCATTTATTTGAATTAAAGTAAAAATATCATCATGTAGTAGTGAATAAAGATGAAAATATGCTGAATTATTTCATATGTGAAGTGCAGAATGGCTACTTAAAAGTAAAACAATGCATATTACAGGCTGTTATTGGATAATAAATATAAATGCATTCATTATTTCAGTGCTATAGCTGGTAGAGAGAAAGGTTTATGTCATTAAACTCTAATTTATTTGTATAATTTATTTATATGATGAGTCCATTAGGGGGTTAATTTGGGTTTTTTGTAGGTTTGTTTTAGTTTCTTATCCACAGTTAATGTATTAGTTGCAATGGATGTCAGCAAAATGGATTTCAGACACCTGAAAATCATCAATATTGCTTAAAATTCACATTATTTTCAGAACATGTACTTTTTTCTTAGTAATTTGTGCCACATCAGTTTCAATATTTTGCATAATAATTCAATATTATGTGGAATATTTCAAATTTCAGGTTCAATATTTCATTTTCATGTGCAACATATCAATGTAATGTGTGATATTTCATTTTTCAGGAGCAAAATTTCATTTTTATTAAATTTTTCATGAGCGGTGTGTATTTTTTATATGTAATATGTCAATGTCTTTTGCAATATTTCTTAATTGTGTGTTATATTTCATTAACATGTGTGATATTACTTTAGTACCTCAGTATCATTGCCAGTATTACTTTTATATTCTGGTTTTATTTTAGATAACTTATTTTTAAGTTTTATACTTGTATCTTACTGCTTCTCTGCTGGATACTGCATTTATTCTCATGTTATGTATGTTTTTGTTTCCTGTGCAATTTCTGGCTAAAGGATTTCATTCATAATTAATAAAGTTTTATCTGATTATATCTTATATTTTTACTGCTTTATCTTATGCTTTGAACTTTCTCTGACAAATAACTGAAGCCTTTTTATCGCTCACTTTAAAGCCCCAGACTCCATTCTACATTCAATTTTACACTGATCTGCTGCTGCCTCAGTCAATTAGTTTGTTTGTGTTCATTGTGTGATTTTTGTGTTTTATTTGCTTTTTTTTTATTATTGATTTTGTGTTTAATTTTTGCCATTTTATTTCTGATGTGCAACTGGGGGCTACGCAGATGCACTTTTATTGTTTTTTTGCTTGTAGTTTTAGATGCTATGTCGTGCCTCTAAGATAAGATTAAAATGCTAAAAGTTAATGCTACACAATATATCACCTCCCAGAGCTTGTTGTTTAATCAACCAGCTGCTGTAGGTTGATGTTTATTTACATGTTTGCTGCTCAGATGTCGGCGAGGGAGAAGGAGGCGTCCAAGAAAGAGGCGACGCTGCTGTCGAAGATGAACCACCCGAACATCGTCGCCTTCATCGGGTCGTTTCAAGGTGAGTTTGTGAGCGTCAGTGTCGTTTATTAACGAGCGTAATTAACCGTTAAAGTGTCTCCTGGATGTGCGTTTAGAGAGAGGCAGCCTGTACATCCTGATGGAGTTCTGTGACGGAGGAGATCTGATGAAGAAGATCAACATGCAGAGAGGAAATCCCTTCACTGAGCAGCAGGTAACACATTACTGGAGACTAGAGATGTATAATAATTAATTTTAATTCATTGATAATACCAATATATACACAGAAGCATAACTCTACTGTAGTGGGAGAAGGACAGAATTGACTTCATCTTTTTGCAATTTTAGCAAAAAGCAACAAAAAAAGACTTCAAATAAGCAGAAAACCATATAATGACTTTTAAAATACATAAAAATATCTTGGCTTTGAGCTGCTTTGAGATGCTAAAGTTACTTAATTTACTTAAATTTTACGTTTTCTTTCACCCTCCACTCTTTTAAACTTTTCATATCTAAAACAATCAATCAATAAGTGACAGAAAATTAACCAGCAGTCGGTATTTTGGTAACCAATCAATAATTTGGGTTAATTTTCTCAGCAAAATGGCAAAATTTTGATTGTTTCAATGTGCCTAGTATAAAAGACCTTTATTTTTCTTTTTACAAACATTGTAAACTGATAAATTAACATGCTATTATGCTTGTTTTTTTCTTTTCTTTAGATATATTATAAGACAATAAATTAAATGGACTTCTGCAAAACAACTGTAGCAAAATGCTATTTAAAAAAGACTTTCGGCAGAAAAGCATATAATGACGATTAAAATACATAAAAATACCCCAAAAAATTAGAAAAAAATCATTATGTCGTGCTCAAGTGACTTAACTGACTTAAATTTCAAGCAAAAGTGACAAAATATTTGATTCTTACAGCTTTTCCAATAAAAAAAGGTATACCTTTCTCTTTAATATCATTGTAAACTGATAAATTAACATTCTATTATGTATATTCTCAAAAACTTCATCGAATTTTAGCAAAAAGCAATTAAAAAGACTTTAAATACACAGAAAACCATATAAGGAATATTTAAATCTTCAGCTTCTCAGATAAACTCAACTCATCGTAACCTAAACTGAACCTAAAGGTAAACCTGACCTTACTCTTGACTAAGTATCGACTGTAAATTATTGTTTATTTGAGAAGTTTCTGTCTGTTTTGTGTTTCTAAATGTGAAACAATCCAACGTGAGGGGTGAAACTGAGCCGTGTTGTTTCTCAGATCGTGGACTGGTTGGTTCAGATCTGTCTGGGCCTCAAACACATCCACGACAGGAAGGTTCTCCACAGAGACATCAAAGCTCAGGTATCCGAGCCGCTTCACTGCTGCTCACAAATCCACTTCATTCACTGTCGACTTCACCTGATCTGAAGCACCGACGAGTTCAAAAAACACACTTTCAGGTGAAACTGTCACCCAAAATGTCAGTTTTTTCTGACAAACACTACATTAGTAGCTCTGTTTCATCCCAGCTAACAGTTACTGACATTATTTAGTCCTCCAGTCTATAGTTATTTAGACTATAAAATCTGAGAAAATAGAAAAAAATATTTCAAATCTAATATTTAATTTTAGGTGACAGATGTGGTTTTTGGACTAGTTTTAGATTAGTTTGGGACTTGATTGTCAAAGTGTTTATCACTTAGTTTTGGACTAATTTTAGAGCCGGTTTTGGACTGGATTGGATTCAGTCCGGCTTATTTAGGACTTAGTCTGGACTGGTTTGCAGCTTAGTTTTGAGCTGGTTTTGGGTGAGTTTTGGACAGATTTTGGAGGTGGTTTTGAACTGGTTTAAGACTGAGTATAAACAGTTTTAGGAATTAATTTTGACTTGCTTTTGGACATATTGTTTGGCTTAGTTCTAAACTTATTTTACAGCTGGTTTTGGATGCATTTTCAACTTGATTTGGATAGTTTTTTGGATTGGATTTGGCCTAATATTGGACAGATTTTGGACATGGTTTGGACAGGTTCGTAGTTTGGTTGTGAACTGGTTTTGGACATGTTTTAGGCAGATTTTAGACTTTGTTTTGAATTGGTTTAAGACTGGTTTTCAACAGTGTTTGGAATTGATTATGCACTTGGTTTTTGACATATTTTTGACTTAGTTATGAACTTATTTTAGAGCTTTTGGGTGAGTTGACTGGTTTTTGGATTGGATTTGGGCTGGCTTTTGACAGGTAATGGGCTGATTTTGGACTTAGTTTAGGATGGTTTGTTACTTGGTTTTGAAATGGTTTTGGACACGTTTTGGGCAGATTTCAGACTTGGTTTAGGTGGTTTGTAGCTTGGTTTGAACTGGTTTAAGACTGGTTTTGAACAGATTTTTGACTTAATTATGATTTTTTTTAGAGCTGATTTCAACTGGTTTTGTAGCTTCAGTTTGAACTGGCTTATTACAGGTTTTGGGCAAATTTTAAAATTTGTTTCAAACTGGTTTAACACTGGTTTTCAACAGTTTTTGGAATGGTTTTAGACTTGGTTTTTGACATATTTTTGACTTGGTTATGATCTTATTTTAGAGCTTTTGATTTGGACTGGTTTTTGAAAAGTAATGCTCTGATTTTTGATTTAGTTTAGGCAGTTTGTAGTTTGGTTTTGAAATGGTTTAAGACTGTTTTTTTGAATGGTTTTAGACTTGGTTTTCAGTAAACTTTGACTCAGTTATGAACTTATTTTAGAGCTGTTTTTGGACAGGTTTTACACCTCATATGGACTCACTTTTGCATTGGATTTGGATAAGGTTTGGACAGAGTTTGGACTGCCTTTGGACCTGGTTTTGAACAATTTTTGGAATTGTTTTTGGACTTGGTTTTGCATCATGTTTTGCAGGACTTCTTGTTCTTCTTGTGGCTGTCCTTCGCTTTTTACGACCCTCCCTTATTAAACTTTTTATTTGAGTTGTCTTGTATCAGATCCATTCTTCTCTATCAGTTTGTCTGCAATTTGCTATACGAACAATTATTGTTTTAATAGACAAGAATCCATCCTGATCACAGCTGCCCGTTGACTTTTATACCCTCAGACTGTACATCATGCATTCCTCGCTGAACCTACACACAGTAAACAACATTACCCACAGATCCCAAGGCTAAGCTTTTTAATTAACGAGTATTATCATTACAGAGAGCGCTGGCTTGTACGGCTGAACTGTCCTGAGATCAGCTTTGCTCTGAACAAAGGCCTCGCTGTGCGCCAACTCCCAGAATATCTCCACACAACTGACCACAGACTGTTCTGTAGGCATCACTATCTTTCATCAATCATATCTGTTTCCTCACAAACGCACACTGGCAGACACACACAGATGCCCGGTCGGTGTTTTTTGTGGTTGAACACAGACCAGCTTTCATTCCTGCCTTCCCTCTGCTCTAGAATATCTTCCTCACCAACGGAGGGATGAAAGCGAAGCTGGGGGACTTTGGAATCGCAAGAATGTTGAATAAGTAAGTCAGTGTCATCTTCACACACACACACACACACACACACTGCAGCTGTCTGTCAGTGCGCGCTCTGTAACACATGGAAGACATCCAAACAACTGATTATCATTCCACAAACTGTCGACCCGGACACGTAAACACACTGTTGTGGAAATGACGGTTGGCCTGCAGCGTTTGGCTGCTGCAGGCAAACTGAGACAAAATGGGAAAAAACACACTCATAAAACACTCTGCGTGCAACTATTTCTGGTCGTGAATGAAAAGAGTGGCATGAATAACACGTATGAACAGTTATTGAAGTGACTGCAACTAAATCTTGCACAGATTTGGATGGTTTTTGAATCACTTTCAACACAGTTCTGAATGAATGCAGTCACATTCATAGATACGCATGCACAAGTGATGCAATTCAAGTTGCGTAAAGTGACTTTGGGAAGAGTTTTTCCAAATTTCAGCACTAATATTCCAAAATGTGAA
The DNA here is from genome assembly GCA_027123335.1 of Amphiprion clarkii. Classification (NCBI taxonomy): domain Eukaryota; kingdom Metazoa; phylum Chordata; class Actinopteri; family Pomacentridae; genus Amphiprion; species Amphiprion clarkii. Next base: position 4,034,648 of record CM049576.1, read on the forward strand.
GTTTTCATGTCAAAACTACAAAATCTCTTTCTTATTCAATTTGCTTAGGTCTAATTAAATTTGACTCACCAATAATGAATGTAAATCCAGGTTTATACCAATAGGAGCTGAAGTTTAGTTTGCTGCTTCGAGCTATTTAGGACTGTTTCCTCTGAGTTTATTAAACACCTGCAGCCTCAAACAGTAGCAGAGTGTCTCCAAAGAGAGAAGAAATGTACGTATATAAAATAATAAAATCTTGTAGATAGATCCTACATACAAGTCTATATATGAAAACAGTGAGCTATCTTATTCTTAGGTGTGTTAAGAACTACAAAGACAGTTGGATATTGCACATTGCAGGACATAAATGAAAAAGGAATTATTTAAAATAGTGCAAAAATTACATACAAGGTGCAGTTGCTTGTAAATGTGTGTAAGTTCAGTAAAAAAGAAACAAAAATAAGATGCGTAAGACGTAGATAGATGTTCAGTTTGTTGCTTCCAGCTGTTTAGGATTATTTCCTCTCAATTTATTAAACACCTGCAGCATCAAACAGCAGCAGAGAGTTGCTTACATTTACGCATCTTAAACAATAGCAGAAACTTCATTAATTACTTCTAGTTATAAATTATTCCCGACATGGAGAATGGAGGATGGATCAGGATCTAACGACTGTAGGGAGATTTTTATTTTACTGTTGGTAAAGTAGCAGTTTGATTTCCATCACACATGGACCAAACGTCAGTGTTTAAATGTTACTGAAACTAATCTATTAATTTTTTAGACAGTTTAATAAGCTGCTATTTGTTTAGATTTGAGCTTTTGTTCATTAATTCATCATTATGAATTACACATCATGTAATATGGTGTCCAGTCTTGCATGTATGACAGATATGGAGCGCATGCATGTCTCTTTCCTTCACTATGGTGAGTACATCTCCATGAACCAGTGAGGAAATTCAACGTTAAAATGTAGAATAGGATGTCTGTGGTGTTTTAGAAATGGTTGTCCAGCAGAGCAGCTCTGACTCCTTTGTTTACACCATTATACTGTCTGCAGCACATGTAGCAGAGTACATATTCTGCTGTTCCTCTGGCCAAAGTTTTCACTCAACCAATAATAATAACTGAAAAATGTTTGTACTTGTGCTTTTTACAACCGTAACTGGTGAAGTTTGACTGAGTGCGTCGTGTTTGTTGACTGTAGCACCATGGAGCTGGCCAGGACTTGTGTTGGAACGCCGTATTATCTTTCTCCAGAGATCTGCGAGAGTCGACCCTACAACAACAAGACGTACGTACATGTCGGGCTGAACATTCCATAATCAACTAGAAGGTCCAGGATTCCATAATGAGCTAATGTGGCTTTCAGTAAGAGTTGAACAGGGTTATTCAGAAAGAATGACCCAATTTCATTACACAATATTTTAATAAGGAAAAGCAATAGAAAACTCCAGCCAAGTCACAAGTATTCTACTCACAACCAACTTTTATTTCCTGTCTTACAAGTGTTCAATGTGGCCTCCACCTGCATCACGGCAACATCAGTGCAATAAGTGAATTCCTCCCAGACTGGTATCAGCATCACCATCCCCTGAGTTGATCGCTGCTGTTATTCGATGTCATTCAGTGACCTTATAAACATCAAATAAATACTGATTGTGAGCAGAATGCTTGTGACTTGGCTCGAGTTTTCTGTTGCTTTTCCTTATTAAAATATTGCATAATGAAATTGGTTCATTCTTTCTGAATAACCCTGTATTTCTGAAAAAGCCCAAAACCGGGAAAACAACTGAAGAGGAGCACTGATATCACAAAGAGTAATGCAGAAATGATAATGCAACGAGTGATAATCATTTTTTAAATTTGTTTCTCTCTTAAATGCTTCTCAAGTAGGGGACCTTATAATGAGCCAAACATGATTTATAGTGATCGGATTCAGGCATTTAATTTGGAGAAGCACTTGGAAGAGAAGAACATCTTACTTTTATATTGTGATGCTGCTGGAGCTGCACACAGCTTCACAACCTTATAAACTGATTAATGGTTGTACGAGCGATGAGTAAAGTTGTTCTGCCAGAGGGATCCGAGAATAGACTTTACACGGGAAAAATGGTCGAGCTGTCTGGAAAATTGTGGAAAATATGTACAGGAAGCAAGGGGGGAGTTTCCACACTCCAACGGGACTTCACAGAATGAAACTAGTGACGGATAGCTTCTGTTTCGAAATGTAAAACAGAGATAGGAACTTTCCTTCACTGTATATGGGAATGTGCTCATTTTAGATGAAAGTTGGGAAAGGGTTTAGTAGCTGGTATGGATCAGTGACTCATCTGACCCTGAACTGTCTCTTAGGGGATGAATCTCAAATGCCAGGTATCCCAAAGGGTGATTTTTCTGCCATGCTGGTTGGATTTATCACAGAATCATCTTGAGACAATGGGGAACTGTTCACTGCCCTATTTTAAGAGATAAGTGCAATGGCTGAGAAGGCATCTTATGAGTCCATGCTCAACAGGTTTAAAGGTAACTAGGATGATGGAACCATTTCTTAGGGCCACCTTTGGACTCACATTAACACTGATGGAGATCAGAGTTGATGAGAACTCCTTTGACTGCAGTGCCAAATTTTAGACTTTGTTCTGAAATGGTTTAAGACTGGCTTTTCAACAGTTTTTGGAATTGATTTTAGACTTGTTTTTAGTTGGTTTAAGCCTTGTTTTGAACAGTTTTTGCACTTTGCACTTTTGCACTTGGTTTTTGACATATTTTTGAACTTACCTTTAGAGCTTTTGGGTGAGTTGACTGGTTTTTGGATTGGATTTGGACTAGTTTTTGACAAGTAATGGGTTGATTTTGGATTTAGTTTAGGCTGGTTTGTAGGTTGGTTTTGACATATTTTTGACTTAGTTCTGAACTTTTGTTTCTAAGCTTCTAGATGAATTATGGAGTTGATTTGGACTGGTTTTTGACAGGTAATGGGCTTATTTTGGATTTATTTTAGACGGTTTGTAGCTTGATTTTGAACTTGTTTAAGACTGCTTTTGAGCAGATTTTTGACTAGTTATGGACTTTTTTTAGAGCTGGTTTTGAAAGATTTCAATTTGATTTTGACTGGTTTATAGCTTCAGTTTGAACTGGTTTATTATGAATTTTGGGCAGGTTTTAGAGTTTGTTTTGAAATGGTTAAACACTGGCTTTGAACAGTTTTGGAATTGATTTTAGATTTGATTTTTGACATATCTTTGAGATCAGAATTGATGAGAACTACTTTGGCTGCAGTGTCTCCACATTCTAGTGGAATGAGTTTCTAACTTTTAACTAGTCGTTAGGTTTTCTGTTTTTGTTTAATGAAAAATCAATAAAAAGCTAAATGGAAAACAATCTTTCCTGGTGGCCACTCACCAGCTGAAAAAGTCCTCTGCATCCCCCAAAACATCTTCCACAGCTCAGAATTGCCTACCAGGTGGATTACTACTCTTTGTATTATGAATTTTTAATCTTTAATCTATAAATGTGATGTAAATTGTGATGATTTGATCCTCTGAGAGTCAGAATCAGTCGTGCAGACGTAATAACAGGTTCCATAATCTCTGCATTCAGTCAGAAGGGTGTTTCACTTCGACAACAACTTGTGCAAACAAATACAGACACACACTTGCATACCAGCTGACAACAGACTCCCGCATGCAGAGGTTCTCCGCCTCCGTTCTGCCTCTGCTGGATCATTGTTCTGCTCTGTTCTGCCGTCTTGTTTTGATCCAGCTGAGGTCAGAGTTGCTTCCTCTTTCCCACACTCACACAGACATGTTTGCACTGCACAGGCCTTTATTAGATGCATAATCTACACCGTCTAAACCTAAATCTAACTCAAACGTCTCAACTCTTCAGCAGAAAAGGGACCAGAATGTCTTCAGTTTCTGAAAACTTTATCAGGTTCTCACAAAGATAGAAGCACAGAGGACACACACCCACACACATAGTTGATTCTGAGCCAAGAAAGCCTTAAAAAAGCTTTATTTTTTTCACTAGACTTTGTTCTGCTCTCAGCATCGCAGCTTTTGTTCCTTCACATTTATGGCTTTTGCTCAGGGGGACGGCATAATGTTAAACTCCTGTTCCAACAAGAAAACGTGCCGAGTTATACAAGACGAGCTCAGAGTCACGGCTTCGCGGATACACTCCCTGGGAAAACATTCGGTTCTGATGTCATGAAAACTGGGAGGTTAATGTGGTTTAATTAACGTCAGATTGCGTTTTAAAGCCCGTGTGTTTGTGTTTCTGCAGGGATATCTGGTCTCTGGGCTGCGTCCTCTATGAACTCTGCACACTGAGGCATCCAGTGAGCTGCACCACGCCCTGCACACCGAGCTAATGCTAATGCTAACGTAGCCGCACACTCTCACCAGATGTGGCAAAATGGGAAATTTACACAGAATCTCTCAGTTTAATCTACATTTCATTCTCTTCACTCAGCTGCTCACCAGTTTAGTCCAACACAGAGACATTTACAGGGACATGTGAGGCGATATGATGCGTATTTGGCCTCACTGTGAATGAATTATTTGTCATAAATCACGTAATAGATGAGAAAAATTATTAATCATGCTGATGTGAATAAGAATATCCATCAAATTATTAATTCTTCTACCAATTCTGTGTCATTTTAAAGGCACTCAAGGTGGCACTTTTACTATTTAATCAAAAAACAACCAAAGTTTTCTTTGTCTTTCTAAGAAATCGTGACATATTATATTATTATCTGCTTTTTCAGGTTAAAAACACTTAATCCAAACTCTATTGACACTACGATAGACATTCTTTAAAATATACTCATAATTTACAGCTACATTTTCTGTCAAACCTGCCTTTAAAACTGACAAATCTTTCCTCTGCCTCAAAGTTTAATGCATTTCTGTGTGTCCATATGTGTTTTTTTACCATTTGTTTCCTCCTTTAGGTGAAAAAACTGTACTGAAATAGTCAAATTCTGATTTTTTTTGTGGATTGACGATGTGAGAATTGTGTCCAAATTGTCAGAAATTGTTTGAGCAGCTGTTCAGGATATAAATCTAAGGAAACACTGATTAATTATTTGCACTGTCAGTGGAAATACAGGTCACACAATTTTCAATTCCCTATAAATTTGCTGGTTTTAACAGAATAGGAAATCATATAATGCATAAGAAAAGGAGTTATTAAGGTGATGTTAATGAGAAAATCCATCAAATTCTTGATAATTCTACTGATTCTGTCTGATTTTAAAGAGGCTCAAGGTGACATTTTTACTATCTAATCAAAAAAACAACAAGAATTTTCATAGTCTTTCTAGGAAACTGTGATATCTACAGATAATTCATCACTTTATGAACAATTTTTCACTTATCTAATACATAATTTCCTTTTTCCAGGTTAGAAAACATTTTCTCCAAACTCTCTTAAAATTTAGTGCGACACTGTGAAGGACATTCTTGGAAATGTGCTCAGAATTTAAACCTAAATTACAACCAATTGTTAGAAAGTTATGAAGATATGAAGAATTTTTTTTATTAATTTGCAAAATGTTTATGGGAAGAATTAAACACACTTCAGAGAACTTTCACATCTACCAATTAACCTTTAAATGAACAGTTTACTGCTGTTATTTAATGTATAGCATCTCAGTTCATGAGATACATGTAAAAAATATTAATTAAAACTTGCGTTATACATTGCATTGCACAAGCTGTTAATAATTATAAGGGGAATAGAGAAAGTTCTGCAGTTATTCAATACTGATTTTAAATTAGACAAATAGGAAATCATATAATGGAAGGAAAATATAAGGAAAAATAGCTTTAAGCTTCACGTTTAATGCATTTGTATGTATTCATTATTGTTTTTCAGCATTTCTTTCCCCTTTTAGGTGAAAAAACAGTATTAAAATGGTTGCCTTTTGATTTTCTATGGATTGACAGTGGGAGAAGTGTATCATAAATTCTCAATTTCCTAAAAATTTGCTGATCTTCAACTGTAAATTCCAAGGATATTTCCACCAGAGTCCTTCACAAGTTAGTCTTTATTGTCAGGGAAATATAGAAAGTGGTGCAGTTATTAAGTACTGACATTAAACTAATAAAAACTAGGGAATCATATAATAGATGAGGAAAAGTACTGATGTGAATAACAGTATCCATCAAATTCATGTTGTTTACTGAACCTTGTATGCATCCAGAAGTGTTTTCTAATGATTTCTTTCCCCCTTTAAGAGGGAAAAATAGTATTAAAATAGCTTCATTTTGATTTTCTAGAGTTTAACAAAGTGGGAATTGTGTCAGAAATCCTCAATTTCCTAAAAATTTGCAGATATTAAACCATAAAATGAAGGAATATTTCCACCAGAGTCCTTCACAAGTGAGTATTTATTATAAAGGAAATAAAGAAAGTGCTTTAATGATTAAATACTGATTTTGAACTAATAAAACTAGGAAATGATTTGACAGACAAGGAAAAATAGTTATTAAACTGACATAAATAAGAATATCCAACAAATTCTTCTTCTTTATCGAACCTTGTATGTGTCCAGAAGTGTTTTCTAACTACTTCTGCCCCTCTTCAGGTGAAGAAGCGGCATTAGATTAGTCGCCTTTTGATTTTCTGTGGATTTACAGCATGTGTTTATGTGTCCTTATCTTCACCTGCAGTTTGAGGGCAGCAGCCTTCGCCAGCTGGTCGGTAAAATATGCCGAGGCCGATACAACCCGGTGCCCAGCCGCTACTCCTACGACCTCCGTCTGCTGGTCACACAGCTCTTCAAGGTCGGCTTTTATTGGGTTTTTATTTCCATACGAGATAAATAAAGTGGCGTGCACAAACGGCAGGAAGGAACAGGAACCTGGACTTTAGTGAGAAATGATGAGGAGTTGTTATGATTAGGTTCAGGTTGGTGGCGTCTGACTGAGACAGCATCTGTACAGGGAGGTTTCTGGGAAGAGACAACAGGGCGGATCTAGATAATGCTGGAGAGATTATACGTCCAGTTTTTCCAGGGAAAACCTCAGGATTTCACAGGAAAGGCTGAAGAAAAATAAGCTAGAAACCTGCAGATAAAAACACAGTGAGTCAGAATCAGTGGAGGAAATAACACCAGCATTTAAATAATTAAACTCACTGAGCTGCTTTACTTGAATATGTGCCTTATTCTTGTGATTCACTACAGTTCAGAGAGAAAATAATGTACTTTTTGCTTATAATACAGACAGATAGTCACTGTACAGCACAGTACAGATTAAGATTTTATGTAAAAACTCTATGATTAGCTTATGAAATGCAGTTAATTTTAAAAAATGAAACCAACAGGTACTACACACATGTAACAGATAAGAAAAAGTAGTTATTTGGCAGATAGTTCTCCTATTTTCTACCGATTCTACGTGATTTTGAGTGACCCAGTGTGGCACTTGTACCATCTAATCAACAAACAAGTTTTTAGGTTAAAATAGTATTAGAATTAGAATTACAATGCAAAGGATTCTTGGAAATATGCTCCTAATTTCCATCTAATTTTCTGAAAATTAAGACAAAATCTTTGTTTATTTGCAAAATGTTTATGAGACTTTTTAAACAGATAGACCAATTAATCCTTAAATGGAAATGTTATTACTGTTTTTACTACTTAAAAATACTAAACATGTATATATAAAACACATAAGTGATGAGGAAAAATAGTTGTTAGGCATATGCAAATGACAATATCTGTCAAATTCTCCTGTTTTCTACCGATTCTGTGTGATTTTGAAGCAACTCAATGAGACACTTTTACCATCTAATTAACAAACAACAAAAATGTCTTACTTTTTACATTAAAAACAGAATTAGTGTGACATTGTGAAGGACATTCTTGGAAATATACTCATAATTTCTAGCTACATTACAGAAAATCAAGACAAGATCTTTGTTTATTTTCAAAATGTTTATTGGAATTTTTAAACTGACTTCAGATCTACCAATTAACCTTTAAATGGACAGTTTTACTGCTGTTTTTACTACTTAAAAGTACCAAAAACTAAGCATTACAACCAGTGCAGAGACAGAACACATTCTATCATGTTTTTATCTATTATCTTAAGTAGCTGCTTTGCTTCAAAATTCATTTTCTCATGTTTAAATTTAAAAACAGATCCTGTAAATGTTTCTCAGTTCTAACTACAAAGAAGGACCAGAGAGTCCATATTTACTGAGTCGGTCGGAGAGATTCTACAACAGTTTTTAGTGCTTCTGAAGCTCGCTGGTAGCAGATATAGAGATCTGACAACAGGTGCCATCCAGTTTGTTCTTTCTAGTTCGGACTCTGGCAGGAGGGTTTTGGATTAACTGTAAGAGGAAAGTGTGAAAGTCAGAATGTCTGTTTGAGCAGCTGTTGGGGATATTAGTGTGAGCTGAGGAAGGCAGGAAGGTTGGATTTAAATGATGCTGCAGCAGGCAGACCGTCCATTATTACCACCGTTAGTAGAAATACGATTCACACAAAGTCTCGATTTCCCAAAAAAATAAGTAAAAATACAGTAAAAGATGTAAAAAACAAGCATTCATCCACCAAAGTCCTACAAAAGTTGGTATGAATTATAAGGGAAATGGAGAAAGTGATGCAGTTGTTATGTACTGACAGGAAATCATGTAATAGATAAGAAAATAAATAGATATTAAGGTACTGTGAATAAGAATATCTATCACATTCTTCTTATTTGTTGTACCTTGTATTTGTCCAGTGGAAATACGATTCACACAAGTCTCAATTTCCCAAAAAACTGCTGGGTTTTAACAGTAAAATATCTAAAATACAAGCGTATTTCCACCAAAGTCCTACAAAAGTTGGTATGAATTGTGAGGGAAAGTGCTGCAGTTATTATGTACTAATTTTAAACTAGAAAAAAAAGGAAATCATATAATAGATAAGAAAAAATAGTTATTAAGCTGCTCTAAATAAGAATATCCATCAAATTCTTCTTCTTTGTCAGACCAAAAACGTTTTTTTAACCGTTTCTTTTCCTCTTCAAGGTGGAAAAATAGTATCAAATTAATCGGCTTTTAAGTTTTTGTGGACTGACGATGTGAGAATTGCATCAGAAATATAAAACACATATAATAAATAAACAAAAAATGATTATTAGGCAGATGTGAATAACAAAATCCAGCAAATTCTTCTATTTCCTACCTTTTCTGTGTGATTTTGAAGTAACTCAATGTGGTACTTTTACCATCTAACCAACAAACAACAAGAATTTTCTTAGTTTTTTTTTTAGGAAAATCTAAAATTTCACTCATGTAGTACATAATTTCCTGCTTTTTTGGGTTAAAAACAGTTCCTTAGAATTAGTGCATCATTGAGAAGGACATTCTTGGAAACATGCTCATTATTTTCTGCAAAATTGCGGCAAATTTTCAGAATTTTTTTGCTAATTTGGAAGAGATTCTCAAAAACATCGACAGTTAACCTTTAGATGTACAGTTTACTGCCGTTATTTAATGTGTAGGAATGAAATCTAGCATCTTAATTCACGGGTTAAACGTAAATGATATTAATTAGGACCTGCGTTATTCATTCTTGTGCTTTTCAGAGTCACTAATAAGTGATGGATGGTGTTTTTCAGGTCAACCCTCGGGATCGTCCCTCGGTCACCTCGGTCCTCCGACGTCCCTTCATGGAGAAGCACATCAGCAAACACCTGGACTCTCAGGTAAAGAATCTCATTGGTTCGCTGACTTGTCTGTCAAACAGTCACCTCAGGAAAAGGATTCGAATCATTTTTGTGATTGAAAAGAATTTTGGAGAAGAATTCTGGTTCAGGTTTGGTGTTTTGTAAGAGCAGAAATGTGTGAATTTACATTTTAACTGCTCAGGCTGCTGGAGAAGTGAATAGAAGTCATCAAACACAGAAATTTATATTGCATTGTATTATTTTTAAGAATAATTAGCCAGTCTTTTAGTTTCTTTGAGACAATAAGAGCAAACAACTCGTCTAAATGTTGATATTTCAGGGTTTTCTGGAGCCGTTCAGTTAAAAATAATGATACTGAAAGAAGAAGATGCGACTTTACAGGCATCAAATATTTCAATAATATCCATATAGTTAAAAAATATGCAAATATTAGAAACATTTTCCATCAACTTAATCAGTTGTACTGTACATGGACCCCATACTGAAGGTGTTAAAAGATTTCTAAATTATTTTTAAAATATGTTTTTTAATGACCACTCTCTTCTAAAGACGTACCTTTATTGGAGAGATTTTTCTGTTTTCATTTGAGTTTTTATTTCTTTTTAACCGTCTTTTGTTTCATTTAATAATGTCCTTACCGTTTTAACACTGTGAGGTTATTCTGCCTCAATTCACTGAATGTCTCACACCTGAGCATCTTCAATTTGACTGATTTTATTTTTAAATTGTTGATTATTGTTTGAGTTGATCATGTTTACAATCTGGGCTCAAAGGCAGCAGCAGTTTTTGAGTTAATTCTTGAAGAAGGTGAAGTCATGCTGATTTATGCAGGGCATGGTGGCGGCAGTATCATGCTGTGGATGAATGTTTGAAGTGTCATAACTTGAGAAATAATGTAGCTGGAGTGCTAAAATTTTACAGGTTCATTGATAAATACAAATAGTCTTCAATGGTTCAATCCTGCTTTGAAAGAATAATAAAGCTTTAAGAAACCAATCAGATACTTTATGAGAAAAAAAGAGAAATTACAATTACGTTTTTTGCATTTATGGACAACATTTAAACATGCATCCACTCCAACAGCATCCCAACTGGAAGAGTTCTATAATATTAATATAATATAATAATAATTCTCAAGTTACGGCTCCTCAATCATTAATCTACAGATTGGAACGAAGAAAATGATGCAAAAAAAACAACCTTCTTTGAGAATTTCTAACTTAAAACTAACATTACATTTGATTTTACACGTTTTAGTTAATGACATACATAAGAACAGAAAAAAGTCTGACAAATATGAAATGATTTCTAAAAAAAAAAAAAAATTGGTGAATTGAGGTGGAATGAGCTTTTGTTGGTTTTATACACCATGTTGTGCATTTATCAGTTTTATTTTTGCTGCCGTGTAAAGTTGCAACATTGTATCCTGGATTTAGAAAAATGCTCCAGAACTAAAGATTATTATTATTATTATTATTATTATTATTATTATTATTATTATTATTATTATTATTATTATTATTATTATTATTATTATTATTATTATCATTGTTATTATCATTGTTATTGCTTTTGTTATTACTGTTGTTGTTGATATTGTTATTGTTATTATATTGTTTACGATGTGCTTGCAGGTGATGCAGGAGGAGTTTAGCCACTCGGTGCTGCATGAAAACAGAGCAGCAGCTTCACAACCTGCTAAAACAAGAACCAGAGCAGCAAACACACCAGGTAGTGCTTTGAATAACTTTAATTTATCAGTTAACTTCATATCAGCATAACTTTTATTATGGCTCACATGAGAAACACACGTTGCAGCAGCTACGTTCAAATGAGGCATGGAGGAAGCAGGAAAAGCATCACAAAAATCTACAAAAAGGAGAAAAACAAAGATAAATGAAAGAGTAATTACAGCTTTTACATGTACAGGTGTGGCATGGTGGGTCTTGTAGCCAACAGTAGGAACTGTACTACAGAGCTACATTTCTGTTATTACACTCAAAAAGTGGCATAAGTGGAAAGAAACTAAAGCCAATCAGTATTTAGTGAGTGATCCCCTCGATGTGTTTGCATGCAGGATTTCTAAATCTTCTCAGGTTCTTCCACACATCTTTAACACCTCACTGAACTCTGGTTTTGATTTGGAAATGACCAGTAACTAACTAACTAGTGAACTACTGCAGTTTATACTTTATTATATGGATCATTACAGAATTGGAGGACATTTGGGCTTCAACATTTTTGAAAAATAAACTTCTCTTTTACAATTTTCTGCTCTATATTCATCAATAATAGGTAATAAACTATCAAAGGCTTGATTGGCTCAGCTTACACATCAATGGTAGCATTTTTATTCCATGTTTTATGTGTTGTTAGCTAACCCTACTCTAATCATAGTAACAGGGTTGCTAATCCATGCTAATGTGATCTTTTTCTCAGCAGTAGAAGCTAGATATTTAGCTGCTGTTACTGCTGACCAAGAGGACAAACTGACTGATGGAAAACAGTCCAAAGAATTATTCTGATCCTGATAATATGAGGGAGAATGAGACATTCAATCAAGGCTCACAATCTTATGAATATATGAAAAATAGAAGAGAGGACATAGCTTTGCTCTACCCAGTCTTTTAGAAAGCTGTTTGATGATGTTAATTCCAGCATTTCATGTGATTCACTGTTTTCTTCTTCTTCTACCAGATAAAAAGGTGATGCTAACAGGGTTGTTCTGGTACACGTGTTCCATGTATAATAATTATTCTTTAAAATACTATGTTCACTTAAAAAAAGTGTTCTCACAATTACAAGAGACATCAATGAAGAAAATAATACCAAAAAAAGGAGGTTTTGGTTTCATTTTCACGGTTTTATTTGAGATTCAGTTTGGTCATCAGGGGGGTGGGACAAGAGAAAAATGGTATTTTAGGGGGAACTCCAGACTTTTTTGGTATTTTTAAAATATTTTCAAACATTCTTTCTCATAGTTTTTTTTTTTTTAAGATTTGGTCTCAGGACAAGAAAATTTACACAACTGCATGTTTTAGTATTTTGTACATGGATTATTTGAGATTTGATGGGTGGGACGTAAAATGTCCTCCAATTCTGGAATGACCCAAAACACATTCTGTCTTCTGAGGCTTCAATAACATCTTGAAAACAGTTTTTGAATGTCACTTTAGGAACGTTCTTCTGTCTTTATCACGGAACATAATCTGACAACATCGTCCAAGCATCCTTTTCCTGTCGTCGTCAACTTTTAACCTCGTAGGAGCATTATTTAAAATCATAAACACCCTTAAGACGGTCCTTGAGCGTTAGATCATCGTGGGAAATGTTCCCTCAACGTTGCCTAACACTACTTAGGAGCAATTTGGTTTTAGTTATGAGTCAAGTAACTGACTAGAGATCAGCTGTTTTGGGGTTATGATTTATTAGAACGCTAAGATTACTGGAATTATTTGGAATTTCTGCAGTTTCTTAAAATTCTGTGACAGTTTCAAAGGTTATAAATGCTATTGAACATGGTATTTATGGCAAAAATGTAGAGAAACAACATGGAACTGCTTAAAATCATTTGTGTATGTCATTTCCAACCAGAAGAAACTCACCGGTGGAATGAAAATTGACAAATAATGAACTTGAATCCCCAAATCGGCTCTAACAGGTGTGTTGTTTGTGGACTGTGGCGCCTCCTAGTGGTCATTTACTGACACCACATGCTGCTCGTTCAGCATCCAACAGGCTGCAGGGATCATTTCGCTCCTTACCCACCAGAGTGGAGCTGAATCCTGATTGGATGAAGTGTGATCACGTCACATCTTGGCTCACTTCTAAGTTAATGACGCCTGCCTTCAATTACTGAGGGTCTGTTTTCACTTGCTGCTTCCTGATAGTTATCTAACCTTCATTCCTGCTTTGTGTTCACGTTTTGGATGTAATTCATAGTTTTGAACTTCAACTTCATTTTTTTTTTCCAGTTACACAAGCGTCTGCGATAAACAAACAATAAAAAGACTAAAAAGCTATTTAAAATTTTTGAAAAACACAGTAAAAACAATAAAATATCACATGAGGGGCACCTGCAACAGAGTAGGTCATTTCATCTGGTGTAGTTCAGTGCAAACAACCGCTCAGTCAGCAGCAGCAAAAACACAGTGCATTAGCTCCTCCTCTTCTCAGTGTTTACAGAAAAACTAACACTAGAATCTGCTCAGGTCATAGAAAATCTGCCTGAATAGTAAAAAATGCTGCAAAGATGCAAAAAATGTACACTTTCACATGTAAACAGTGGAAGAACGGGTGGACATGTGACTTTAGAGACATAAACAGACCATAAAATCCCATTTTTATGGCTTTAACTTGTGTTTTCCAGGTAAGACCCAGAGGGCGAGAGGATCAGAGAGGCCTGGAAACAAGGAACTTCCCACTAAACCCGACTGGAGGATCTACACACCAGCTCAACACAAAGTAATACACTGCAGATTAAACCTGCAAATTTCCCCACTGTGGGATCAATAAAGGCCTCCCAGCTGGAATGTTAGTGTTCTGAAAGCGTTCTCAGAAAGTTCTAGTTATGTTTTCAGTGGCCAGCTTCATTTTTACTTCCCAAAATGTCCCAAAAAAGTTGAAATAACGCCTCAAAAGCGACGGAACCGAAAGCTCAGTCAGAACTGTTGTGTTTTGTCTTGTATTTCTGATGCTCTAATTGTGCATTTGTTTGTGTTTGCAGCCTCCTCAGCAAAGAGCATCACAACCAGCTGCAAGGAACCAGAGGTGAGCACAAATCAGCTCAGACTGAGCTTCACATCAATGAAACTCTTTCATTTATTTTCACATGATTTTTACAAATACCTAATAACATGACCACAGTTCATGAATAAATTAGATAAAAGAAGACACTTGTTCCATTAAATTCATAAGCATAGATAGTCATGAAGGAGAGGACACTGAAAAATTGCACTTAAGTTTTTATTTGTTCCACAGTGAACCTACTGAATTTTGCACTTCTTGCACTAAATTTCCAGATGATATGCAAAACTACTAAGATTCTGATGCACATATGAAGCACTCAGTTATAATACAAATGAAAACAGGAGTCTAGAAGATGCTTTTATTAATTCCAAAACAACAACAGCACTTCTAATCTTCTACTTTTCACATATTTCAAGCGCAGGAGTCATTTTTGAGAGCCGCAGCTGCACGTATTTTACATTTAATTCAAATGTAAACTGAACCTACTGTAGCTTTCAAAAGCTTTATGTCGTGAAAAAATGAGATTTGGAAATTTGTGGGTTTTAATTTGTTGTTTTGCGAAGGTGTTGTTTATTTTTACTATTTGTTAAATTACTTTATTATTTGGAAATACCAGAATTTGCTCATTATTTTTACATTTCTGTCTGTCTGATCACATCATTTCTAAAAAAAATGATCAAACAGTTACTCACCAAATGCTTTTTGACTCTCACATGGGTGATTTTTTTATGAAGACTACTTTTTACTTCTAGTTGAGTAATATTATTTTGAATTAACATTCCTCTTACTTGAGTACAACTGCATTTAAACAAACTGTAGATGTGAAATCTCAGTGATCTTTATACATCAACTCTGACCTGAAGCTGCATCATACAAGTACAACATGTACTACTAATTACAGATTTAATGGTCAGCAGCCTGTCAGTCATTACCAGCACTACTACGCCCAACTGGACGCCTTCGAGAGGAGGAAGAAGGACGACGCTCTTCCTCCTCCTCCTCCTCCTCCTCCTCCTGAAGACCAAACTGCTCCTCCAGTGGAACCATATCAGCTGTGAGTAACTGGTTCACAAACAGCCGCTACTTGCAGCTAACGGCTATTTTAATTATGAATCTCGATGAACCAACAAAATAATTGCTCAACAAAATTTACCAGAACCCAAGGAGACATCTTCCATTGCTAATTTCGTCTGTCCAACAGCACCTATACTCCATTGGATTCAATTTAACTTTATTCTAACTGTGCAGTGTACGAAGACGAAGACGTGTTAAAGTTCTGTGAGAAGCTGCAGCATGAGCTAGTAGTTTTTTTGGAGCTAATGTTTGACTTGAAGCCCAGAAACTCTGCAGCTT
This sequence comes from Amphiprion clarkii, assembly GCA_027123335.1. Taxonomy (NCBI): domain Eukaryota; kingdom Metazoa; phylum Chordata; class Actinopteri; family Pomacentridae; genus Amphiprion; species Amphiprion clarkii. The sequence continues at coordinate 4,050,431 of CM049576.1, forward strand.
TAACAGTTTGAACGTTGTGTTTCTCCACACTCACCTGTGTGTCACATTGTGTGTCTGTCAGTGTGGCTGCAGCTCGTAACGAATATCTGCAGAGGAGGCAGGAGGCCAACCAGTACAAGCTGAGAGCAGAGAAGCAGCTGGTAGGATGAAGCTCAGCAAACTTCTGATTGACTATTTTTGTCAGTTTTGCTCATTCACATAAATCCACACTGAGGGGCAGCAGTGGAGGAAATTTTTAATATGTTTACTGAAGTAAAAGTCATAAAACCACACTATAAAAATACTTTCTTAAGTAAAGATGATGCAGTCTTGTCACTTCAATAATTTTACGACAGTACTGTTAATATGTGCGCATTGTTTAGTGTTCTGTTATACTGTGGGTTTTGTTAAGTAACTTAAGTTACTTGAAGTAACTTAATGTACTTAAGTTACTTGAAGTGAGTAAAAGTACTTCTTCTTCAAGCACGAAATAGAAGACATGCTTGTACTTCTTCAAGAAACAGAAGAAGTGCAGGTGTTTACCATCAAAACTGAACTCCCATACAGTACAGTTGATGTACTTTTCATCTCTATTTTCTCACCGTCTGTACACCTTTTAACTTCAACGTTTGGCCTTTTCCTCTGTGACCACCAGGGTTTGCGTCCGTCTACAGCTGAGAGCAGCAGGAAACCTGGCGGACATCAGGACCAAGGAATGGATCGAATTGAACACCAACAGAAGGAAAAAAGACAGGAGGGACAACAGGTGGGACGATGAGATGAGATGAGATGAGATGAGATGAGATGAGATGAGATGAGATGAGATGAGATGAGATGAGATGAGATGAGATGAGATGAGATAAGATAATCTTTTGTTAATCCCACAGTGGAGAAATTTGCAGTGTTACAGCAGTAAAGGAGATGGAGCAAAAATGGCGGAGACATTAGTAAAAAAATTTGAATAAGCAATAAATGTACAAAGTAATTTTCACATTTTACAGCTTCCTCTACATGTAGAACATTGACATTATATATTGCATGGTGTTCAAATGTAGAAAAACATGGATATTGCACAGATTCTTCAATACATAAAAAAGATTCTTATTATGCTACCATATTGAAGTTCACGAGCTGTACCTTTTTCAGAACCTTTTGGCACCAAATTTAGGTACAATTGTATGAAATGTGCCTAAAAAAATGTTTTGAGAAACATTTAAAATGAAGAGCTGTGCAGGATTAAAGATTTAAAACTTTGGGAACATCAGTAAAAAACAAAAATGTACAAGAAGCAAGCATACGTACTGTCGACATCTTACAGAATCTTCTATGTGTAGAACATTGAGATGTTCTGATTTCTCTGAATGTAGAAAATAAAGATATTACACAGGGGTTATTCAATATGGAGATATATATATATATATACATATACACACACAAAAGTACATGTCAGAGTGTGTGGTTGTGTTTGCAGGAGTATCTGAGGCAGCTGGATCTGATCAGACAACAGTATCACCAGGAGATGAGACAGATGAAGCTGAGAGCTGAAGCAGAGGTACACAAACTTTATTATTATAATAGTAATAAAGTTCATTACTATAGCACAGAACTGGCTGAATGTTGTCAGTATTTTTAGATGCTGAAAACAGAACTAGACAAGTTTTCTGATATATTTAAAATTCAGGCCAGGATCGAAACATGAATCAAGTTTTTCAGGTTTCATATCTGCCAAACATTTAACCATTTTTGTTGTTGTTTAGCTGTTTATCATCTGCATAATTAAATTTAACAACTTGTCTGCACATAATGTGACCAAAACTGAGCCCTGGTGGCCTTATTCCATTTTGCCCCTTTGGCTTTGATTTCCAGAGGTTGAAACTCACTTAATCTCCTGTCAATACGGATAATAATAGAAACTCTTCATTAGTGTAACACGTTAGTATATTTTCATTCTATCTTGAGTCAGGCTCAACCACAACACCAACACAGAACCTTTGTGGTGGAGAAACTCAGCAACCCAGAACCGTCTGCAGACAGTAAAGAGCAGCAGAAAGTAGCACCTGTACAGGTAAACACTGACCACAAATCAGTCCTAACACACTCATAATGAAGCTTGTAATTCCTGTAAACATAAGCAAGTGCAAATATTGGTAAGAGATGTGAGCAATGAAGATGTTTGCAGGTTATTCACTACTTTGCTACTAATACTGTAACAATAAATACCTTATAGCATACGTGTCTCCGTCGTAGACTTGCATTGTTGGTGACGAATTATTAAAAACAAAACTACACAACAGCTACACCATGATATACGTGCTGTGGGATGCAGTATTTATTCTACAGTGATGGCTCATAACTTTGGTTTCCTCCTGCAGGATGTTGAAGCAGCTCTGAGGCAGATAACAGATCAGAGGAGAACGCTGGAAAGGAAACATAAAGAGAAGGTGAGATTATACCAACATAAAAATCAAGTTTCAAGGCTTTAAGTCTGATTGTTTAAATTGTCTAAATGCACTCAAACTACTTCAATAGTTCCCTGGAGTCATCAGCAGCTTGACTTTTAAGAACAAAGCCAACGTTTTGTGCTAAAACATCTGAAACTTCCCAATGACACTAAGTCTTCAATAATAGAATATTTTTACAACTTTTCTGTTCGGTTGAGTCAAAGTGACCCAAATGAGTCTGTATCCCTGCATATAGCACCTTAATTAAGAAAAAACCTGTATCTGAGAAACAAACCAACAATAATATGATCATCTATGCTGACGATCTCCATCTTTTCCTTTTTGTTTGTGTTTGTCACTTCTGCAGAAAGGAATCATGTTTGAGATCCGGCTAGATGACGAAGACATGAAAGAAACAACAGAGAAAGACGAGGTGAGAGATTAAAGACATAAGAAGGAGGAAGTTATCAGTTTAGTCACTTTTCTTCTTCTCTTTCTTTAACTCTGTCCCCGACTCTCCAAACAGGAAGTGGATCCTTTGAATCAGACTCTGAGTTTCCAGGAAGGGGAGGAGTTGAAGCTCAGGGATTGGCTGGAGGTGAGGAGAGGGTGGAGCCACAGGACGCCTCAGACTCTGCTGGACGCTCTCGCCAACATGGACGTCAACTCTGTCTGCAACACAGCAGTCGAGGCCGAAGAAGGTGAAAAAAGCTTTGAAACAACTGAGCAGAGGAGTGCAAAATATACATCCAAAGTACATGTTTAAATTTCACTCTTCTCATTGTTAAATATCAGTAATCGGTGCTAAAATGCTTGTGATTTCAAGTTAAGTTGGAGAAAAATAGCTACAGCTTCCATTACAAAGCAACAAGAGCCATGAGGGTTAAAGTCACTGATGAGAAGATTAGAAACCTGTTTGTTTAGCGCTGTATGTTGTCTTTGTCCTCACCTCCCTCCAGGTGAGGAAGCTGCAGTTCGACGTCAGTGGGACGACGGTCCTCCAAACACTCTCCTGAACTTTCTGGCTCAGGCTGAACTCAAATCATCAACCCTGGACTCAGCAACCACAGGTCAGACATCACACACCTGACTGACCCACAGTGAACCACAGACTGTATATAGAACATAGTCAATACAATGCATTCTCTCTAACAGCCAGAAGGGGGCGACACCTCTGGTTGCAACAAGAAAAGGAAATGAACCTACTTCTCATTTGGTTTGTTACATCAACAAAGCTCTTCTTAATGTGTCCATGGTCTTAATTGCTAGTTTCAAGTCTTGTTTAATACGGCATAGAGCCCATTTAGTAATTATGGTCCTATTCAGAGTAAAATTGATGATACATCAGGACATGTTTAAGACATGGCTCCTGTGGTGATCGCTGCTCGCTACTTTCCTTTTTGCTATCCTGACTTCTCCAGTTTAGTTTTTCATTGTATGCCAGTGAAGGGTAGCTTGGCCTACTGAGGCATCTCGGTTTGTCTTTCTGTGTTCTGTAATCGGACCGTAATCGTAAGCTGCATCAGCATTTATCTCCAAGATAATTATAATTTAATTCGATCCTTTTCTCCTTCAGTTTGTTTTTAGTTTTCTCTGTGAAACAAACATTTTTGGGTGTTAATTTTCTTTCTTTTTGGAGAAAGGTAGTACTGTAAGAAACTTGAAAACCCAAAATGTAGTGTTTGATAGATAGAGATAGATGTCTTATTCATCCCCTTGGCCAAATTCAAGTTGTTGTTTTTTTGTTTTGACTTGGATTTACTGAACTGTGTTGCAGGATTAATCTGGAAAACCCAAAGTTTTGTTCCATCATAAACTGTATTGAATTCAATGAAAGGGGGGTGACTTCAGAAGAGTTTTTGTTTCTTTTCTTATTGTTAGATTTAGTTCCGTCTTCCTCGACTTTGAGACTATAAGAAAATACTCGTAGATATATGGAAATACATGAAACTACACGTGTTAGAGTCTGTGCAGTAAATACAGCTGAGTAGACTTCAGTCAATACAAACAGCCAACATGAATCATCTGTAAAAGGTTCAATCTGCTGCATCTGGATGGTTTTTGTTCTCAGATTCAGAACCACAGCAGGACAGAACAGAGGAGGAAGAAGAGGATGAAGATGACTCAGATGTGGAGATGGATGAAGAGCGACTAGAACCGAGGTCGGATGATGACGACACGTAAGTTTCCTTCTGTTCGTTTCACTTTATTCTATACGTTTTCAGGTTCTTATGTAACTGTCATTTACTTTTGCGCAGCTACACTGTGTTTCTGTAGGACAGGAAATATATACATTATATACTGTAGAGAACTGAAGTGATAGTTGAAGACATTTCACCTTTCTAAGAGGTGAAACATCTTAAAGAAACCTACAAGAGAAGTCCAGTTGATTTCTGCTGAACCTCTTACGACTATTTTCCTTATTTTTCTTAAATGTAATATGTTTGAGCTACTGGATATCTTAAAATTCCCCAAGGTGATGAATAAAGTATGTATCTGACTGTGGATCTAAAATGTAAAATAAGTCCCTCTCCAGTGAGAAATATAATGCGACTACTCAGACTGCACAACATGAACGTAGTTTAATTTGTCATCAGGAACTTTGAGGAGTCGGAGGACGAGCTGAGAGACGCTGTGGCCGACTCCATGAGGAACCTGTTTGTGATGGAGGATGAAAGCTCAGACGACAACATGAAGGAGGCGACAGCGGTGGCTGAAGGGACGAAGATTGAGGAGGAGGATGGAGGCACAATTAGCTCTGCAGATCCTCAACAGATCCAACCAGAGCCGGAGGATTCAGGAGCATCAGTCAAAGTGGTTTCCACTGAACCCGAGCGTCCAGGCAAGTCCCAGACAGACGATAACACAAGTTTAGATAATCAGCATCAGACCACCTGAGTGCTCAAAAACTGTCTTTATTCTGAGGGAGTCGGACAAGAAGACGGCAGTAAATGGGACCTAAATTCACTTCCTCTTTCAAGTCTGATACAGCATTTACGTTAGCATAGTTGTTAAATGGGACATTAATGAATTACAATTCAATGAAGAAGCTAAAAACCCGTCTTCACCGTGTCTTGAGTTGCTGCCATGTGATTGGCCGATTAGACATTTGCATTAATGAAAAGTTGAACAGGTGTACCTATTAAATTGGTGTCATTTCTTTTAGGATTCAGTAATCTCCTTAAACAGCTGCACGCTGTAGTTTCATCAAACACTCAAACAGGAGGACTATTTTCAGTGGTGTATTAACTAACGTTCACTGCGCTAATGAATATGTGGGGCATCTGGATGACCAATATACACAGAAGATTGTGTCAAAATTAACTATTTTGGGGCACGTGAGGTATAACGTATATCAGGCTACACGTTAGCATGATTTATTGTTGTTTTGGTCTTTTATGGGACTCGTTCACATCAGATTTGTCCTTTAAAACAGCTTCAGTGCAGGTTTCTGTTTGTATTTCATCTTTTTTTGCACAGAAGAGATGAAGACGGTAAAGTTGAAGATGTTCTCGCTGCTTCTTTCTATCCACAGATTAGCAAAACAAAACAAACAAATTATCCAAAGTGTTTGATGATTGCATTTATTGCGGTATTGTTTAAGTGTAACTTCAGTTTCTCAGTGAAACAAACTCCAAACATCCTCTATACATAGACAGATTTAAATAGAACTAATGCCTCTTTGAAAATAAAAGATATTTACTTTAATAATAACTCTTTACATATAATCCTATTTCCATGCCTGGACCTCATCACAAACAGGAATGCAGAATAGTGAAACAACATTTAAATAAAACAGATTTGGCCGTTATCTTAACCCAAACACACTGTGCTTTTAAATACTTCTTGTGAACACAGAAAGCATTAAATTAAAACTATTCACTTAACAAACTTCCTCAGACAGAAAAAAAAAAAAACAAAAATCACATTTCAAACCCCTTCATGTCTATTTAGGATTCAGTCAGTAAATTGACATCACTGGAAAAACAAAAGTATAATCAATCAAAGTCATGTCGGTATTAATGTGACATAAAATCACCTTTTTGCTGGCAAACATTTTGCAGCTTGGAATGTAACTCTTCAACTCTTATTATATTAAACTCCTCTCAAAATCAGTCTCAACTCTTAGCGTCCATCAAAAGAGGAAAATGTTCCGAAATGGTCTGATTTACGTGTAAACTGTGTTCTTAGATGTGTAGAAACAGAAAAATAACTGCAAAAAAGGTTGTACTGTTCATCATCTGAACAAAAAAAATTAATTAAAACAGTGAAGAAATGATGAAATGCATGAAACGTGACTTAAACTTCACTCAGAAACATCAGATCTGTATGAAGTAATGAGCTGGCTGTAATTTGTCTCATTTTAATTCATAAAATTAACTAAAATGCTGCATTTCAATAATGTTTTTGGCATTTTTTCCAATTATTTGAACTTTGACTGGAGGTCTTTCCATCTCCAAACTGGATTTAGCTCAATCAACACAAGTGGATCGGAATGTGGAATCTGGAAATTCTGTCAGAATTTGCACTATTTATCTGGACACAAACAGCTGTTTCTGATTATCTACTGCAAACAACATACAACATGTAAATCAGACGTGTTAGGAACACATTTTCCTCTTTGCTAAACTGTTTCTGGACCAAATATCACAAAAATGAAATCAATATTCTCATCTAACATTATCCATTGGTATTTCAACCTAAATCCTAACTTCCTACTGGGGAAAATGTGATTAAACGGTAAACTTCCTGAACCTTGAGGTCTGTTTGAATCCGCTGTGTGAACCAGTTTAATGGTGATTGTTAAATTTAGGCTGCGAAGGCATCTGCTTTAAGGAGGGAGGTCAGGTTTTGCTTTGCCAGCAGAACGTCTCCATCTGTTTGGTAAACAGTCGTCATACTTCCAACTCCCACATGTGAGTCTGACACATGCACCGTCACAGGGAATGTCCTGGATTTGTTGTTTGTTGCTTTTTTTATTGTATTTTAGCTCTGGGTGTCCATCAGGAGTCTGTCTCTATAATGCTGTATTACTCTGGATTGGGAATGAGCCACCGTGTCGCACTTTAACTGTAAGCTTCGGCTGTTTTTAAATGTAAATATGGGTTTTTCTGCTCCGCCTCATTTATCTGTGTAGCGCTATTTTTTTAAAAAAACAAAACAAGACAAACAACGTCCTGGTCGCTGATGGACACCGGGTCACGTCTGCTCTTCCTCATCGCTCCAGTTTGCTCATCAGAGACTCGGTGGCGGACAGGAAACAGGCCTCAAACTCCTGGTCGGAGAAGCGACTGACGGAGTGGCGGGCGCTGCGTCGGATCTCCAGTCGGGCCGACGGCGACAGCGCCAGGATGGACTCCATGGCGGCGGCGTAGCTGTCCTCGCTGTCGGCCAGGAAGCCCGTCTGTCGGCCCTCGTGCGGAACCACGATGTCCAGCTTCGGACCTCCGGACTTGTGGGCCAGAACGATGGTTCCTGCAGCCATACACTCCACCACACCTGTAGAGGGACGGAGGATTAACGTCCAAACCAGCTGATCCAGAAGCAGCTACTGCTGAAATCACTCATGTGGGAATGAACAATGTCTTAACTTCCAGTAAATATTACAGAGCAGGTTGTAGGGATCGACTGATACGGGTCTTTCAGGGCCAATACAGATGATGATTATTGGTAATCAAGAAAGGTTTTACCAGCATGTGATGTCATTAATAACTAGACTTCTTTATTAATTAGGGTGACTATAACTGAATATGTCAAATTGAAACAGAAGTGATTAAATCAGGACCCTCTCCTCTGTTTATGTGGGATCCACTGACAAAAATGTTTCCAAAAGGACTTAAAATTTGATGAAATGGCTTAAAATACTCTAAAATGACTCAAAACGTTTCCAAAGCATCTCAATTTTTTTTCCAAATGGTTAAAGAATTGTCGAAAATAGCTTAAAATTTGACAAAAATGAGTCAAAATATTTTCAAAGTGATTCAAAATTCTCCAAAATGATCAAAAACTTTTCCAAAGTGACTCAAAAAATCTTTAAAATGGTTAAAAAATTGTCTAAAATCACCTAAAATTAGACAAAAATGACTTAAAATTATTCCACAGTGACTCATAATTAATAATTATAATTAATCAATTTTTCTTCAGAATGGTTAAAGAATTGTCCAAAAACCTGACAAAAAAATGTCTCAACAGTTTCCTAAAATGACTCAAAACATTTCCAAAGTGATTCTTCTCTGTTTTCTTAATCTTTCACTGTTTTATCATTTTAATTCTCCACTAAGATCCAGATCTTAAATCTATATTAATTATTGTTTTCCAGACTCTGTTTCAGGTTAATCTGTGGCTGCCTTCTAACTTAGCCACTAGCCGTTAGCGTAGCATTGGTTTGTGTTTCTTGTTCAGTTTTTCACATTTCCAAAGTTATTAAAAATTCTCCAAAATAATCAAAAACGTTTCCAAAGTGGTTCAATAAAATCTTTAAAATGGTTGAAAAATTGTCCAAAATGACTTAAAATTTGACAAAAATGACTCAGAATACTCCTAAAGTGACTCCGAATTCTCCAAATACTGTAAAATAATCTGTGAAATTTTAGAGTGACATGAAGTACAATCATTGAACTTTGAGGTTATATTTGAACAATAATATCTTAGGAGCAACTGAAAAATAAAATGTGAAATTTTCACCATGTCATTGGTTCAGAATCTGCAAGGTTTTTATCTTTAACAGCTCCTGACATATTGTTGGAAAAAAAAGCCTCAAATTTCAATGCTGAAAGAGGGTCGACAAGAAATTAAAAAAAAAGTTTTGTCAAGCTAAAACTACAAAAATTTTAATGTAATGAGTTTAATAAATATCAGTTGTTTAGAGATGGTCGAGTTGTAAAAATGAGATGACTTGAGATGGAATGACCCGTTACTATTGTTTATATTCTGTAGTCTGGGGTGTTGGATGTATGTTCGATGTTTTTAAGGCATCTTGGATTAGCTGAGATATAAAATATATGTCTTGGTTGTATAAATGCAGATGGAGATGGTGGGATTTCATGTGTTGTTTATGGTATGTTGTCCTCACCGATGCCGAAGTGTTCGTTCCACATGGTGTGCAGCCCGATGGTGGCGTCCACCAGCTCCCTCTTCAGCTCCTCAAACGGGATGTTGAGTTTGAAGTGGACCCGGTCGGCGACGCCCAGCTCCTGGCAGAGTCCTCGCAGCATCAGCACCCGGTCCTCGTCCTCCTGGTTCCTGCATCCTCCGATCAGCACCAGCCGCAGAGACTCCCTGCCCCCGGGCCCGTCGCCCTTCCTGTCCAGCAGCTTGCGGAACGCCCTGATCTGCAGCTGGTGGTCCTTCTCCGGCCTGAACTGACCCACCGACACGACGGAGTGGCACTTCCTGTCTCCGCCTCCGCTCTCGTCCTCCTCTCGTCCCAGCTCCTCCCAGCCCTCCTCCACGTCGTCCTCGTCCTCGTCCTCCAGCGGGACGTCCAGGAAGGCCCTGACGTCGCAGGGCGGGTAGACGACGCTGGTGCGACCGGGCGAGCGCCACAGGGCCAGGATGTGCCCCAGCGTCCAGGTGGAGTTCACCATGATGACGTCGCTGCAGGAGCCGGCCAGGCCGTACAGCAGGGCGAAGCAGCAGTAGTAAACCACCTTCATCGCACTCAGCACAGGGTTTCTGGAGATGAAGTCCGAGTTGTTGAATCTGGAATCAAAAGAGGAGGAAGACAGACGCTTGGTGAGTCCCTTAATCCACACTACCATTCTATAAAGTACACCAGAAAAAGATTCAGAATGTCCCAGTACATAGTTGTGTACATACACCAGTACCAGTAGGTAGTGTTTACCACTGGTATACGGTTTGTAACTTCCCTTATTTTTCTTTGTTTCTTTGACTTCCTACTGGGACCCATGTCCTAATTTTGTGCTACCTCATGTGAAAACATGTGCTGGCATGACAGTAAAGAACCTTCAGAGAACCTTCATTCATAACTAGGATTCTTCATTAATGAGGCTGATTGTAACTGAATATGTAAAATAGAAACAGGAGTGATTAAGTCAGGACGCTCTGCTCTGTTTATGTGGGATCCACTGACAAAAATTGTTTCCAAATTGACTTAAAATTCTCTAAAATGACTTAAACTTTTCCATAGCAACTCAGATTTTTTTGAAAATGGTTAAAAAATTCTCCAAACTGATTAAAAACTTTTGACTGTGACTCATAATTCTCCAAATTCTGTAAAATACTACTAGGAGTGATTAAATCAGGACACTTTCCTCTGTTTATGTTTGATCCACTGAGATTGATTAGTTTGTCTCCTGCTGTTCTTCTGTACTTTATTTTTAATATTTCACTATTTCATCACTTTTACAGTCCACTAAGGTCCAGATCTAAAACTTTATTAAGTATTGTTTTCCAGACTCTGTTTCAGGTTCATCTGTGGCTGCCTTCTAACTTAGCCGCTAGCTGTTAGCATAGCTTTAGCCACTGTGAGAGAAGCTGACTTCCTGGTTTGTGGCTCTATTTTTGTAGATGCTGGAGTGAATAAGATAATGTATTAGTAATGGACATTTATTTCCACAAAGGTGAGAAAGCAGTGTTTCTTTACTAACCTCGGGTTCCTCTCTCTGACCACGGACAGCATGTCGGTGCTGACGGTGGGATAGTGAACGTAACTCGCCACCCTGCAGCCTCCCAGGTAGCGGAAGATGGGCAGGGTGAAGGCGTAGCCCATGGAGTCCAGGTACAGGTCAGGAACGAAGGCCGTCAGCGCCTCCCACCCTCAAACACACAAACACAGTCTCATAAAATAACACATATAGTCCAGTATGTAGTTCATCACTAGATTTCATGTTTGGACTAAAGAAAACCTGAGCGATATGGATTTTGTTTCCTGAAGTAGGAATAGATCGATTATTGGCTTTGTCGATTACCATGAAAGATGTTTGTCATTTTCCAGATTATTGTATCAGTGTTTTTATTGGCAGATTATTGATAAATTAAATGTTCTACTTCAGGTCTGATCAGTCTCCTGTCTCTGTAACACAAGAAACACAAACCAGGAAATTAGCTTCTCTCACAGTGGCTAATGCTACGCTAACGGCTAGTTGCTTTGGAATCATTTTGAGTCATTTTTGTCAGATTTTAAGCCATTTTGGACAATTTTTAACCAGTACGAAGATTTTTTTGAGTCACTTTAGAAACATTTTTATCATTTTGGAGAAATGTGAATCATTTTGGAAAAGTTTTGAGACATTTTTGTTGCTTTGTCAGCCATTTCGTCTAATTTGAAGTCCTTTTGGAAGCATTTTTGTCAGTCGTCCTAACTGAATCACTCCTATTTTATTTTACATATTCAATTATAGTCACCCTTATTAATGAAGAAGTCTGAATGACAGGTTCTCTGCTGTCAAATGCTGTTAAAACATTACATTTAATGTATATTGGAATCAAATATCGGTTGTCTGCCTTTCTTGATCACCAATAATCATCATCAGCCCCCAAATACTAAATATCAGTCGATACCTATCCTGAAGAATCAATATTGACCACAGATCAGCAGAATTTCAACAACAAATGACTGAAAACTATCTTATTAATTACAAATGTACGCTATTATTTCTACAATATTTGTTTTAATAGATTTGTAAATAATTCTGCCATTGATTTACTCTTTCTTCTGGGCTTGTCTTACCGAGGAACATGGAGCCGGCGCTCTGGCCCAGCAGGGTGAAGTGAGGGTAGGAAGCAGCCTCCACCAGGACTCGGTGACGGAGGAAGATGAAGGTGACGGGTCGAGGCAGCGTGATGTTGAAACGCTGCCGGGCTCCTTCCAGAATCTGCTCGCCGGTTACTCCCTGGTCACCGGTGTAAACCACGAAGGAGACGCCGGGGTATCTGGGGCAAGGAGGTAAAACTTTATCAACACTTTTAGTGATTTATTAAAGGTTCAGATCATCTTTTACGTTAACAGTTGCCTTGTGAACTGACAAAAGTTACGTCTGGGTTTATTATTTTTCACCAAAGCAAACTTTGTGTGTCTAAAAGTTGTGTGACTGTACATCAAGTGACATAACGCATAATAATTGGGGATGACTATCGCCAAGATTTTTAAAGGTACGACTCCTTTTACCGATGCTGCTAATCGATCCGGTTCTTTAACAGTGTTCTTATCTGTACTTTTGGATTGTTTTTGTTTGTTTTTGTTCTTTTAAGAGGAAAAACTAAACAAATTAAGAGCAGAATACAAATTTCTTTATTTTGTCATCTATACTGTGTCAGGATTAAATATATATTGACAGTAATAATAATGCACTAATAAACAAAAAACTGAATCTAAATCAGTTATGTCACAAATTATGTAACTGCAGCTTATAAACTGTGACTCTGTGGTCAAATTACATGTTTGTTGTTTGTGTGTAAATGTTCACAACTCTCTCTTTGGAGAAAAAACAGCAGGAAGCAACAAACTAAACTTCAGCTCTGCTAGCCAAAACCTGGATTACGTTAATTATCAGTGAGTCTCATCAATCCGACCCACATAACTTGATTTCATAGTAGTACAGTTGAATTTTTATGGACATTTCAGTGTGTAATAAATGTGAAATTGTAGGTTAAAGTGAATGAGGAAGGTGTTTTGTGATTTGGGCTCTCTGTGATGTTGTTGGATCAATATTGGTGCTGAAATATTGAAAAACTCCTCCCACATGACTCATAATAGAATGTAATCTTGTGCTTGTGTTAAAAGTGATAAAGAAATACTATTGAACCTTAAGTAGTAAGATTGTCATTGTGACTTTTACAGAACAGTGAGCAGATTAATGGAATTAAAGGAGTGCAGGCGTGAAAGGGGCTGAACTTGTTTGCTTTTGTTAATTCCAACACAAATAGTTGTGCAAATAATGAACAGAGAGAGAGAGAGAATCCATATCCGGCTTCTCTCTCACCTCCACACTGCTGTCAAATCACTACACTGAAAATACAACACACTCACATGGAATAATTTAACATTACAGCACTTTACGAGCCACATAAATGTGCAATAATGAAATAACTACAATTCATATGAAGGTTGTGTGAGTGCAGCAAACAGTGGATGTGTATTGTGTCAGTGTGAGAGTATGTGTGCTATTTATTACTTCTTTTAATATATTTCTGCTTCGTATTTTCCACTTTTAATATATTTATCCAGCATGATGCACTTAAATCTGGTTGCATGTTTATACAATGACAATAAGAATCTAATCGAACAAACTTGTGAGACTGAAAATTTCCAAAATGTTGGTTCTCAGTGCAGGTAGAAGGTGTGAAAGTCAGGACTGTTGAAGGAGCTCCTCCCTGATGAAACATCTGCAAAGCAGGATTTTACAGGTGAAGTGTTACCGGTTCATGAGGGCCCTCAGGGAGCACCACAGGACCCGCTCCCCGCCTCCTCCGGCGTTGCAGTACGGGTGGAAGAAAGCCACCGCCGGGCCGCCGTCCTGAGCCCGGCGGGCCTTGCGGCGGCCGTGCAGCCAAACTCGCAGCCCCAGGAGGAGGAGCAGCAGGACGAGGGTGAGGAGGAGGCTGAGGTAGGCGCAGGGCACCACCAGGGACCACAGCAGCCTGAGGAGGAGGACACAGAGGACCGAGGATGAAGAAGAAGAGGAAACTAAAGCCTATTTAGGAGGCGACCGTTAATGTTACTGCCTTTATTTACACTTTGACATTAGCCAGCTAGCTGCTAGTTCGGCTAAAGTTAGCTCCCCGCTCGTAACTAGGACTAAAATCACCGCGTCGCTTGTTTTCATCACATTTATCACTCTAGAGTTTTAAAAAAAAATCATCCGTAATCGCGTCTTACCTCATTAAATCGCAGAAACACAGAGAGAAGTGGTGGTGATGGTGTTCGTGTCCTGCCATTTTGACAACACGTCTCCTGGCGACTCCTCCCGTCAGCTGACTCCGCTGCCGCTCTGTGATTGGCTCAGCGTTTGTTTACCTCCACGTCATCGACACGTGACTTTTGTTTATTGGTTTGATGCAACGACTGACTGGATGGAAGCAACACGTTAGCAGGAAATAGAAAATCAGAACATTTAGTAGATATTTGTATGTTTTCGCTTTTTATTTTCTGTAATCTATCACATCATATATCATATATCATATCATATCATATCATGTCATATCATATCATATATCATATCATATAAAAGTCAAGTCACCATTATTATAAAGCACATTTAAATCAACAGAAAATGAGCCAAAGCGCTTTCCAGTAAACTATAAAAGTCCAATTGCCTTTCTAATTCTGAATCCAAATTAAAATATTATGACTAAGACCAGCTCTATAGAAACTATAAAACACATTTAAATATTAAGGTAAAGACTTATATACTGATATGTCTTTACTTAACTAATTTAAATATTACATTTAAAAAAAAAACTTTATTACTTGACTATTTTAAATATTAAAGTAAGGATCCTGATTTCAATATTTACTCTACAACACTTTACAACATATAAAGTAGTATTTTGGGTGAAAAAAACCTTCAAACCTATAAATCATTTATCATCAACATCTTTATAAAGTAGTATTGTAGGTGCAGTAAACCTTTAAACTTGCAGTTAATTTATTATAAAGTAGTATTTTGTGTGGAGTAAACCTTTAAACCCGTAGTTAATTTGTTATAATGTTATATTTTGGGTGGAGGAAACCTTTAAATCCATAAATTGTGCACTTTTGCAATTGTTGGACAGGTGGCACCATCACAACATAGTTAATGATAAAGTCATGAAACTGCAGCTTCCTCTGCTGCAGACATAAAATAATAATATTGGTAATAAGACTGCACACCTGGACCTACTGGTGTTGGTAGGTGTTGACTGGGAGCTGAACTGGGAACCATTATGGCTCTGAAGGAAGTCATTGAGGCAGAAAGCAGGTGGTGGAGCCTGGAACCGAGTATCTGCAAGTACAGACAGACGTGTTGTTCATGTAGTTCACATCAGTGGAATTTTGTCAGAAAATATTGTTCTTTATCTTCAATGATGATGTCAGACCTGACTGAAGGAGTTCCAGCAGGGTTTTTGGAGAGAGTTCCAGGTGGTTTACGGGGGAAACCCTCAGAGACTCTGTCCAGGCTGGAGGAGTCGGTGGAGCTGCCCTCAGTACCGGACTGCCGGGTTCCTCCCTGTTGGATCCGCTCGTACCTGGATCACCTGAATCCACAGGAATCACTGCACCTGCTGAGGTGAAGGACGGTCCAACAATACATGATGATACATGAGTTTATTAATGTTCGGAAAATCCCCTCTGTGGGGAATTTAGAAAACACCAGATGTTTGTGACACTCCGCTGGAGGCATCGAATGTAGCAGACTGTTAGCTCCTCCTTTGAAGTTTGTTAACGTGTGAAACTTGCTTGTTAACTAAAACCAGTAGTATGTGTCTGCTGCACTTCCAGAATCACACATTTTCTCAAATGCTTTGCTTCGAAACAGCGCCACATACTGCAAAGGAAGAGCACTACAGCGCACAACTTCCAGTTTTACAGGATTCCACTCAAGATGTTACTTATGATGTCAAAGGTTTATTCAAGAATGATTCCACACACACTATTACCTGATGTCCAAGTACTTTTAAAGGTTTAATCCGTCCAAGCAGTACTTTCTAACAAGCTACAGATTTAAAGGTTTGTTCAAGACAAAATTATACTTTATGTCCAAGTACTTATGATTTAAAAGGTTTATTTTACCCAAAATACTACTTTACTACAAATAAAATAGGGTTGTAAAGATGTATTCCAACCAAAATAATACTTTCTAATAAATGAAATAGGGTTTTAAAGGTGTATTGCAACCGAAATACTATTTTCTTCCAAATGAAATAGGGTTTTAAAGATGTATTCTGACCAAAATACTACTTTCTTACAAATGAAATAGGGTTTTAAAGGTGTATTCCAACCAAAATACTACTTTCTGTAATTTTCTTGGTTGCCAAGAGTTGCGTTATAAATTTACAACAAATGAAATATTAGTTTAAGGGTTTACTCCACCGAAAATATTACTTTCTAACAAATTAATGATGGGTTTTAAGGTTCAATCTACCCAAAATACTACTTTCTGACAAATCAGTGTGGTTTTAAAAGTTTATTCCAAACAAAACACTACTTTCTAACAAATGAATAATGGTTTTAAAGGTTTAGCTCTACAACGTCTTGCCCTCTTACTGGAAATATGTAATATTATGAGTGATAAATCTTAAATCCATGTAGTTAAACACTAAAGATGCAGGGTGCAGGGGCTTTGGAGTGTTTAAAAGCACCTGACAGAGCTGCTGTGTAATTAGTCAAGTCATTTAATTTGCTTTTTTAAATGACCGATGTCTAATAGATAAATAATTACAGTAAGTTATGTATGAGGTGCACATTTTAACCAATTTATTGAGAAAATGGGCTAAATAAAATTGCTAATGAATATGTCTTCCTGTGCACATATTATATATGAGAATAACACAAGTTGGTTCGTCCAGATAAACAGCTGCTGCTTCTTTTTCCAGTCAAACCTCAAACAATGAAATGGATAATGGAAGTAAAACATTTCTGTTTGTTTCATGTTTCTTGAACATGAGAAAGGTTACAGTTTTCTCATCGCCCCACGCAGATCTGATATTTCTGTCTACCTTTTGTCTCATAAACAAACTGAAATTGTACACAAAAACACATCTTTTTTGTTGTTACAGAGCATAGACCGGCATTTTTGGAGTTTTTCACATCGACATTGTCATTTATCGTAGCTGCAGAAGCAACAACGGCTGCATTTTACTGGGAGCAAACCTGTAGACACCATCATTATTTGTATTAATTCAATTTCCTGCTGTGAAAAGTTTAAAAAAAGAAGTAAAAGGCCTGTTACAGAGGAGGAACAGAATCTGTGTGAGTTGGGACACAGCTGTTGCTCACTGCACTTCCTCTTACCAACACCTCCAACAGTCCATGTTGAAAAAAGGGCAAACAAACTAATACAATCATCATAACACCGTTTAATGTTGATTTTCCATCACTTTTCTAATAAAACCCCTCCTCACTCCTACTGCTGAACTGACATCATTATCATGTGCTGCTGCTGGATTTATTCTGGAGGTCTCTGACTCACTGGTGACATCCAGGAACCTTCACATGATTCACTTCCTGCAGAATGAGAAGCTTCATTTGAAATGATTCAGCAGGTTTGCCCGACACATTTCATTTTTTTGTCTGACACATTCAAAAACAAGACTTTTTTTCTCCCTTTTTCTCTTGTTGTGGCCTAATACCGATATTTTTCACGAGAGTTTGTGAAACTTTCTGGCTTCTCAAACTAGAAATGTATACAGAAAAAAAACATTTGTAGGTTTAAGGCTGCAGCTGAAGTAACTTCTCTTGTGATGTTAAAAGGAAATGTGTGAGTGGTGTATTTCTGCACAAGGTGACTAACATGACATAATTTTGTATTAATGCAACATATTTCTCAGTACGTATTCTTTTCCCTGCTGTACTTTTTACTGAAATACATGTCTGTGGTGAATTAATCACATGTTTACTTACCTGGATGTCTGGGAGCTGGAAGATCTTTCACCGTCGGAGGGAAAGTTTTGGGCGGTAGAGGTCTCCGAAGCAGCCAGATGTGGTCAGAAGACATGAGGCTTCTGGGAGTAAAAGAGCAGCAGGGTTTGGTAATACTGCCATAGCTTCCATACACTTTAAATTAAGCTTTTCTACGTATGTGCAGCCAGAATAATACATTTTATTGTTGTTTTTTGTATATTCTGAATGCAATTTACAGTGTACAAATAAATCAGTCCTTAGCAACTAAATAGAACATAAAAGCACAAAAACAGACACAATAAACGTCTATAAGCCCACGTAGAAATCACAGTGAATAAACGTGGGGCAGAACTCGATTGACAAAAATCAAATTTTTACGTTTTCGTCAATATCAGAACAATCCAGTGACTGATATCTGGACATTCATGAACGCATTACAAAGAGGCACTATCCATCCATCCATTATCTATACACCGCTTAATCCTCATTAGGGTCGCGGGGGGGGTGGAGCCTATCCCAGCTGACTTGGGCGAAGGCAGGGGACACCCTAGACAGGTCGCCAGTCTGACGCAGGGCTACATACAAAGACAAACAATCACTCTCACATTCACACCTACGGGCAATTTAGAATAATCAATTAACCTTAGCATGTTTTTGGACTGGGGGAGGAAGCCGGAGTACCCGGAGAAAACCCACGCATGCACAGGGAGAACATGCAAACTCCATGCAGAAAGATCCCGGGAAAGCCGGGACGCGAACCAGGGACCTTCTCGCTGCAAGGCGAACGTGCTAACCACTACGGCACTGTGCAGCCCCACAAAGAGGCACTACTAATAGCTAAATCGGCATACTTTTAATCTTTCCAGCTTGCCAAAATGTAGAGAAATAAAGATAATACAGCGCCTACCTGCTGCTGATTAGCTATGTAGTTGAACAGACTCCTTAGCAACGGCCCCATAGCAACCGTCAACTCCAGTTAAAACTTCATGTTTGTGCTTTTTCAAGGCGTCAACATCCCGTTTCTGCTTCGTCTTTGTTGTGACGGACAGAAATCCAACCTATCGGCTCACTTTACCTGTTCCCAAACTGCACACCTGCGTCCTGATTGGCTCCGAAGAAACTCAGAGGCGAAACAATTAGCTAGTTAGCTGCTAACTAGTCAAGCTAGAATCCGAGAAACGTTGAAGCTAATAGTTTAGCAAGAAAATGTGGAGCCACACGAAAGGAAGACTCACTACAGAAACTTTACAGAGTTTGTACATTTTTCAGTGCAGTAAAAAGACAAAAAAGAAGTTAACGCAGTTTATCAAGGTAAAATAAACCTGCTTCCTGATTGGCTCCGAGCGAATCAATTAGCTCGTTAGCATCCTAGCTAGCAACCACAAAAATCTGAGAAACATTCAAGTTAATAGTTCTGCAAGAAAATGTGGAGCTACGCGAAAGTAAGAGTTGCTATAGAAACATTATATTGCATATAGAAACGTTTTCCAGCGCAGTAAAAACACCAAAAAACTTTGGAAGTTACACAGTTTATCAAGGTAAGATTAATTGTTGACATATTGGTCTCATTAAAATGTAGCTAGCTAGCTAGCTAATGTTGCACACAGGTCTGTAGAGTAGTTTCAAACGCCACAGAGGGAAATTTAAATCCATATTCTGCAATATTTATTGATAAATACATACAGAGATTTCTTTGTTACTTTCTGTTTTTGAAGGCTAGAGCTTCCCCACTTCACCTTTAATGCCTTACAGCATTTGCATCATAATGCTACCAGGTTCATTTTGTTTTCAAAAATATGTCTGTGTACTTTCATTTTTGGTTGGGGGTGTTTTTCATGCTTTTGGCTTTGACACTTAAGTTATAATGCAGAGAAACTAACATATAGAGGCATTGACAGGATCTTAAAACACTGGAGGCTTAGTCCAGTCCAGAAATCTTTATATTTTAACATGATAATTGCACCATTTTCAAGTTATTGCAGAGTAAAATGAATATAAAATGAGAAAAACTGTGCTCTTGACAAAATAATATTGATATCAATGTTTATTAATGCTATATTTCATTTCATTATTCCATTATCATGTGTGATATTAGCTATAACTTCAGTATAATCGCCAGCGTAACTTTATAATGTTTTATTCTAGGGTTATTTTAGCTTAATTACCTTATTTCAGCAATGTATCCTACTTATCTATATCTCATTGTGTTTCTACTCTTAGGCACTGCATTTCATATCATTTGTTCCTTGTTTTCTTTTTTAAACAAGCTCCTCATATCCACAGCCTTTAGTGAATTAGCTAATACCAACAATGACAAGCCCTGTACCTGAATGTGCAAATGTAAGTAGAAAAGTAGATCTGCTGCTGAAATGAAGAACAGAGGACTCAAAACGTATCGAAATCAAATCCAGTTTATTTATGTAGCACACGTACAATCAACCAGAGTTGACCAAAGTGCTGCACAAGTTATCAGACAGGCAGCCACAAAATTATGTGCTACCAGCAAGATGAGATAAACCAGAGTTAGAACAGGATCGCAGCATGTAGGATCCATTTCGAAAGTGGAATAGATATGAAATACCAACATTTAAGACCGTTAATAGCAAACAGAAGACATGTAGGTCTTGAGATTTTGCTTAAATATGTCACCTGAGGAGGAACATTTAATTGAGAGAAGAAGAACGTTCCTCAATCTCTATATCTCCAACTTTAATTAGCATGTTGATAAACCAGAGGGCTGTACTATGAAGCCAGGTTAGTGTGTTAGCAGGTATGTTGGGCCTAAAGTTAGAGATTTCAGTATCACTAAGGTGGTTCTCTTTGAACCTGCTAGATCACCATGGTAACAGATGCTGCAGAGCTAACCTGTTTGGATTTTGGGATTCAAATCGGTTGATCTGTACGTCACTAAAACCACTGAATGAAGCCGTGTAGTTACAGTATCACACACTCTTTGCACTGTGTTGCCATGGAAACCTATGTGGATTCAGTAGGGGATGCGAAAAACACATGCATTTGTTTTTATGTTTGGTGTGGGATTTGCAGCCAGGTCTGTTTTGCACTGCGGATACTGCAGCTAATACAAGAGAGTTTAGAAAAAGGATTATTCTAAAAGAAAAACTAAACTGACTTCTACTATATCTTTCATTATGTCAGACCTAAGTGCACTTATATCATGTTTAAATGGATGAAGTTTAAAGTGTAATGTCCAGCTGTCATGTTAGAAATAAGCAGCTCCACTTAGAGCGCTCTAAGGGGTAAAATAAATATATTACTTTATGCGATTAACAGTTTCTACCAGCATTCCTCCCTTGAATCATTTGGCGTAACAGGACTTTTTAATATTTTTTAAGATGCTTCACATCTTTCTGTAAGTAGATGGCACATGATTGGTCCATTTTTGTGCAGAAGAGGAGTCACATGATGTGTTAAGAGCTTCCCTTTTATAGGAGTCCGACAAAAGAAATCCTGAGTTAACAAAGAAAGTTGCAAAGCACCCATTGATACCCGCTATCTCTGACTGATGTTTTATGTTTTGTAGAGGCGGCTAACACAAAGAAAGCCTGGATATGTCAAACTTATTTCATAGTGCAACCCTCTCTTACTAACTGTCCTTTAATCTCTGCCCTTTGGCCATTCAGTCTACCTGCCAGCCTTTGTATCTACCTGTCTGTCACTTGTTTGTCTTTATTTTAATGTGCAATGACAATCCCTATCTTATTTACATTCACATAAAACTACAGAGTAAATAAGTAAACTGTACATCCTGTAAAATTACTGACGCAGCTACTTGTTCAGGTTCCGTGCGAACGCATCCGTACTACTATAATTAATACCTCGTGGACGTGTTTTAATTGAGCCTAATGTGACACCTGAACATTCCCACGGCTGTTTAGATATCTGTAAAAACCTGTCACCAAAATCCTCCAACCTGCAGCCAGCGTGCATTGCCATATAAAGACAAAACGCTTTTCATTCCTGTTTCTGAAGTGTTGCATGTCACTTCCTTCCTTGTAGATTTGAATAGATGCGTCGTCGCTCTGCTTTCGGTGTCGACTCAGTGCGTTGAGCAGCACAGCAGCCAGACGGACCGGCTGGGGAAGAGAAAGACAGACGGACGGACGACCCACCCTCCAGGCCCAGACATCACCTGCCGCCTCGCCGCACCTCTCAGGTAAAGATCAGATCAGGTGTCCTCTGGTCCCCGCAGGTGCTTCCTGAAGGCATCACTGTGGGATGAGAGGCGCTTCGAGATGCGTTTTTTTAAGTCTTGTTTGCGTGCCAGAGCTAGGGAAGAAAAGGATATAGTGTGCGACTGTCTTTGTAGTCCCTCGTTACTGCATTTATTATTTAACATTTTCATTCTCCAAACCCTGAGCTTCCTCCACTGCAGCCGCTCCGCTCACAAAATCCTGCAAGAAGAAAACCTTCGCCTTCGTAGGGCTTTGTGCACGTTAGAACCAAATCGTTTCACGCCCATCATGTGTAAATGAAAGATTAGAGCGGTTGGAAGTTGGACTGAGGCCTGCAGGGGAGAGGAGGAAGAAGAAGTTAAACCACTGCAGCGAGCTAAAAAGGAAGTTTGCGGTTAGCTTCACTTCAACTGCAAAAAAATCCCTCCGAGGCAGTGAGGGTGGGCAGAGGCTTCGACATCGGCTCAGGACGGTCCGGGTTCGATTAGCCATCAATAGTTTGTGTTGGAGGAGCTGATGTAGATGCAGGTTATGAATTTGGAGCACGTGGAAGTCATTTAGCACAGAGTCAGAGGCTACACTTTGTGCAGTTTTGATTCACTTTATTCGATTATTTCCCTTTTCTACCACATTATTCTGCATTTTAGAGGAAAATGTTGTACTTTTCTTCCTGCAAATCTTGCGTTTTTGACAGCTGCAGATTAAAACATGATGCACAGTAAATTCTTGCTTTTTGTGGCATTGCAGGGGGATGAACAGGACCTGCTTTTATGTGCATTAAAAAACTTGCATGGGAACGACATGAATTAAAAATGAATGTTTCCTGTCCAGATAGAAAACCAACCCGGTGAATAAATGATGATGATGTGCATGAAGCATGTGACGTAAATGTCACCTCCCTCATATTAACACATGAATGTCATAGTAGCATCAGATTTTCCTCGTAGTTTTTCCATCGTCTGAGCTTTGACTTGAATTAGCTCCACCTGCTGCTAATCTGTAAAGAGAAATGCACTTTTTTTTTTTTTGCAAATTGTGTTTAATGTTTTGATTCCTAGTGAAGCCTGCGTTGCTCAATCAGCCCGGCAGCCCCTGTAGGGGTCTTTAAATAGCTTCTATTAGGTTGTTAGTGGTCTAAAGATCGTCAGTTCTTAAATGGAAGCAGAGAAAAGCAGCAAATGTTCACTTTTTTAGAAGCAGAAATGAATAAAACTGGCATTTTTGATTTGGTGAACTTCTTGATCAGTTAATTAACTGCTTGTTTCACCTCCAGGAGGATTTACTGGAAGTCAGTATTGCCATCTGAAGTAAAAATATCAAAACATAATAATAAAATACTCCATTACCTACTTATGTAAAAACTTGAGACAAGTTTACATTTACTACAAAAGTAGAAGTAGTTGTTTTGCAGACATCTGATGAATTATTTTAGTTCCTTTTTGTGGTTTGATAGTTTAGTCCAAGAGTATTTTTTTAACATAAGCTCAAGAATTCCCCTCCAGACCTGTTCACAGATATGTATATAAAAAATTCAAATAAGTAAATAGTTGTAATGTCTTTAAATCAGATGCTCAAAGACTTCAGAAAACCTTTTCACTTTTAGCTGGGGCTGAAACTTTAGTGGGTGATTAGTTGCCGTTCAGATTATTGTAATTACAGATATAGTTGCCTTTTTCTGGTCACTTTATGCCTCCGTTTGTTTTATATTAGTGGATTTGGTGCCTTTGAACGCCACCTTTTTGCTGCAAATCTGACAGATTTCCCACTCCAAGTTATTTCGCTCCGCTTTTTCATTTGGCTTTAAACCTGAATGTGCCAAATGCATGGCACTGATGTTGATAGATGCTCACTGAAATGCAAAATTAGGTTGAAGATTATAAGTTAAATGCTGCAAGAGAAACAGCTGGAGCCATTAAACCACAGCAGAATAGTGGAAAATGGTGGAAATGATGTGAAAACAGCGACATATGTCGATTTCATTCAGCTGTTTTTATACAGAAGAATGGAAATGGTTCTAATGATTATTGTAAAAAGATCGTAGCCACTTTAAATATTTGAAATCGATTGTGCAATAATTATGACTGGCCAAGTTTCAGCAGCTGTCTGAGGAGTTTAGAGGGGAAATGAAACATGATGAGGAGACACAACTGGACCCTGCTTTTATGTGATGAAAGGTTGCAAAGACACTTTTTTTAAATGAAAATTTTAATCTTACTAGAAAGTAAAGCTGTAGAAGAAATGTAGTGGTCCAAAAAGTTCAATTTTTCCACATGACTTGTAGCAGAGTAGATGTATAAAGTAAAATTATTGAGTAAATACAAGGATTCCTTTAGTTTTTACATTTTGATGTGCGGAATACAGAGTGAGTTGAACCTGCAGGTCTTGCAAGGTTCAAGGTATCAAAAATAAATACGTTTTTTGTAGAATTTTAGTAAAAGCTGGTTTGAAATTCAGCACTACTGATGTTTCAGACCTCTGATCTCATGTAAAATATGTGGAATTTGACCTAATTAGTTATTTCTTCCATTAAGCCATCAATTTTTCTGCCGTTTATCCAGATCCAGGGCATGTTTAAATGCACTGCAGTTCATAAATGGGACAAGATTTACTGCCATCTGTGGCACAAATGTCAGTATATTCCTGCACTTGTTAAATAATTATGTGGTTTGTCATTTCTGCTGGTTTTACTGATATATTTGAAAACTTTGCCATTGATGCTGTGGAATTTAAATGTCTTAAAGTCTCAAATTTAACTTTGTGGACCTTGAAACCCGATAAAATTGTATGAAACCCTTTGCAAGAACTGTAGACCCAACAAGAAAACCTCTGCACATAGACACTAAAACTAAAAATGTACCAAGAAAATTTGCAGAGGCTTGTGGCTGTGGACAAAAAAAGTGAAGCAGAGGAGCAGCAGCAGTTTATCAGAAAGCACCTTAAATGTTACACTGAGTCATTTAACTACAATTAGCTCATAGAGCTGGTGAGAAATGAATGTTCAAAGTGTTCAGGCCTGCAGTTTGGCTGATCTGAGTTTCATTTCTCATTCTGAGCTGCTAAAGGAACAACTTCTCTCTTTCACTGACTTCAGACTAAGATGAATTTACTGGTTTCTATGAGAACAAATGATGTTGAATACACAATTTTGCAGCTGAAAAAAGGACCGTTTTGACTTTTCCAGTGAACAGTTTTTATTCATTTTACTCCTAAACCAAAAGGAACTTCTAGAGCAGCACCTCCATCCTCTCAGCTGCTCAACACGTTGAAAGAATTCTCATGTTACTGCTTCTCTGTGGAAATGTCTGCAGAAGCTAAAGTAGAGCAAAAGAAACAGAATGCAAGAGAAGTGAGCTTGCATTGAGTAACAGATGGAAGCTTTTACAGTTGAGGTCGTTGAGGTTTGTAGAGTTTGTAGAGCATTTGAGGTTCCTCAGTACCGACAAGTGTTTGCGAGTTTGTCAGTTCTTTAAGCCTTCATACACAGTCGTCTGGTTTTTAGTGAAGTTGATGCCATTTGGAGTAGAAATCAGTCAAAACTCTTCATGTCACTTCAGTTTAATTCAGTTTACAGCCGAGTCAGTCAGCTGGTTTAACACTCGCTCTTTGACAGGAGAAAAATTGTCTGTTTTTTGACTTCATTCTGTGACAAAAACCCTCCATAATTAAATTCACTTGCTCCAGTAAAGGTTGGATTATTTTAGTCTAAGTCATTTGATTTGTTGTAAATTTGTGCACCACTGAGGAACTATATCAACCGTGCAGTCTTCAGCTAAAATGTGTTTCAAAACCCAAATAGTTTCAGGTTATATTTGACTTATTTGATGTAAATTGTGTTTTATCTTTTTGTGTAACTAACACACAAAAACATCTGGCCAAGACTGAGTTATTTAATCAAACTAGTAATTTAAAGATGTGAGATCTGAGCCAGTTTTGTACTGTGAAACAAAGACCTCCTATATATGACTGTGTCTCCTAGAAATGTTGTTTATATACTATTAACTACAACTAGAAATGATTGATTAATTACTAATATTAGCTACCTGGACTGTGTTTAGTCAGACCATTCATCCAGTAAAGATAATATCTTAGATGAATGGGGTGTGTACAAAAAGTTGGACTTCTACATCAGATAGTAATTATAATATAGAAATATATAACATGTCAATCTTTTTTCTCATTCGTATACAAATACACACTCTGATTTGCAGCAAAATACTCACATGTTAGATCCTATCTGTAGCTAAAGATTGCAGTGCAACAACAGAATTGAACTGAGGTAACAGGAGCAAGAAATGTGCCTCAAAATGTTCATCTTGTTGGCTTTTTTTGGTTTCACAATGCCAATAAATGAGGCTACGTTAGCTTATCTTTTATGCTGCACATTCAAACTCGGCTAAACATATGAAATAAGTAATACACGCACTACTGTTCAAAAGTTTGGGGTCATCCAGACAGTTTCATGTTTTAATCATCAATTAACACAATGTAGCATTAGAACACAGGAGTGATGGTTGCTGGAAATGTTCCTCTGTACCTCTATGGAGATATTCCATTAAAAATCAGTCATTTCCAGCTAGAATAGTCATTTACCACATTAACAATGTCTACACTAGATGTATGATTCATTTAATGCTTTAATGTTATCTTCAATGAAAAGAAATGCTTTTCTTTCCAAAATAAGGACATTTCTGAGTGACTCCAAACTTTTGAATGGTAGCATATAAAAATCAGCGCATTAAAAACCCAGTTAAATCTGCAGTGATGGTCCTCGGGATCTACAAGATCGTACGAGAAGATGTTCAACCTCTGAGGTTTTCAAGTAATGCTCAAACCTGAACCAGTCAAAAGAACCAAAATCCAACAATGCGGTCAAAGCTGCTCGGTTTCACGGAAAGATTTGTGCTGATAAAAGTTCCATCAAAGGCATGCTGTGGTTTAAAAGTGTTTGGAAACACTTGAGTTCAGTAGAGGAAGGATTAGAGTTTGATGAGCTGTAGTTTAGTCGGTTTCATTTAAATGGACCTGATTTGACTGCAAGAACCTAATTTAAGCAAGAGCAGTCAGAATATTAGCAACACCGTCCTGTATAGTGCAGTACCATGTAATACCTCATCACCGCTGAATAGGAGACGGGTTTATTGCAAGCTTAGGTTTTTTTCTTATCTTCCGTCACCTTCAGTTTGCTTCTCCTCCGGCAGTGCAGGAAGTCGAATCACACGTTTTAAAGCTAGAAGCCCTTTTGTGGTTTGAAGCATCCTCTTCATGCTTAGGCCTTCACGTCCTCCTCCTTGGCGTCATGCTCGTACAAATTCAGCTACCAAAAAAGGATCTGCAAACCGTATGAACGCACTCGGTGTGAATCATTAGAGACTGAAATAAATTGTCCCTCGTGCCATGTGATCACCTACTTCTCAGAATTGCTCGACACTTCCTCATCTGCAGCTATTGCCTTTCTTAAAAGGAAAAAAATGCTGAAAAGTTGTTTCAGAAATAGAAATATGTGCAGCATATGATAAAAATAGAATAAAAAAAAACATAACTTAGAGCATCATATCATTTACTAACCTCTGCCATCTGAAAAGTTTTTATTTTTATTTCACTGTGAACACGGATAATAGAAATAAACAGAGTACCAATACGCCTCTGCAGTATTTACAAAATGACAATGCAAATAGATCACCAACAAACATAAATAAATAAATGAATAGGAAACTTGCACTCCTTTACAATTCTGCACCAATTTGTTGCAGTTGTTTGTAGGAGTAAAAATCCTGAACTAGTTGAATGCACTTTTACAGGAACAATTCCATGTTGGAAAGCAGAAGGCATTGTGGGGGTTTAGCTAGTAAAGGAGCACTGATATGGTAAATGGTACCATGGTATGTAGCGCTTTACTATACCTGAAACGATACCCAAAGCGCTTTACATTATACATCACATTCACACACTGATGGCGGAAGCTGCCATGCAAGGCGCTAACCACGACCCATCAGGAGCAGTTAGGGGTTCGGTGTCTTGCTCAGGGACACCTCGACATCAGTTCTCCAGGCCGGGATCGAACTGGTAACCCTCCGGTTACAAGAAGGCCACTTTACCCACTGAGCCATGCCGCCCCACTGAAGACTTCTGTAAGGTGCACTGGCCTCCGATCAGCGACCAAGTCTTTCATTGAGCTTGGATAAACTGCGACAATGTTCTAAAATTCTAGTTGAATACCTAATGGCTGTTTTCGTTGATGTATTCCCATTCCAGGTGACAGTAGATGTAAACAAGGAATCCGATATAGGTTTGTACAGATGCCAGTTAAAACTTACCGTGATCTTTCCCAAACCCCATCTTGGGATCATTTCCAACAAAAACTCAATAAAGTGGCTTCCAGCTGCAGGTTTCTGAATATGAGATTTGAAAAATGCTTTGGAAAATGCCAATAATCGACGAATTTGTGACATTAAGCGCTGCTTCCTCCACTCCAAAAGTTCCTAAGCCTTTAGAAAGACCTTGAGCAGAGACTTTTTTGGCCCAATCTCAATTCCCACCCGCTGCCCTGCCACTTTGCCTAAGCCCTTGTATGCGCGTTGTTGCATAGTAGGTAAGGTGTTGAGTTTCTTTTGGTAAGTAATCACCTCGGCCTCCAAATGACCCTCCAATACCCCATAATGCCCAAAAATAACGTGACACCCTACGGATGGGTAGTGCCAAGGGGCCGAATGGGGATTGGACCTTGCTTTGGACAAACAATCTGACTTACAATTTGACTTAGACGCTGGTTCCTCCAGTTACAACGCAGGCAGATTTCTCTCTGGGCATTAATAAAGTCTGTCTAAGTCTTAGATCAAGGGAAAAGTTGTGTCAGTTCTTTGTTTTTTGAGCCCCAGTAAACCATTAGCACAGTATGTTCCCTTTGAGTAAAGAGTACTTCTGCCTCCACTGTGCAGTCAGTAGGTGCAGGTTATCTCAGATCTTTTTACTCACAGCAATCAAAACAAAGAAACACTTCTCTGTCAGACAGGAACTGCAACAGAACCAGGAAGTTGTTCGCTGGCAGAACTGACAACTGTTGGCAGTTTACATTACATTACAATGATGCCATCTCTGAAAGTTCCTCCTTTCTCTGAGTCGGCTCAGGCTTTGACTTTTTCAGTCATGGTTTTTGTGTCTTTTATTCTGTGTCAGTTTCAGGTTCTACTACTGATTCAGGTTCCCAACATGGCCGCCACACCAATCTCCCAGGAGGAGCTGGAGGAACTTAGAGAAGCTTTCGCCAAGATTGGTAAGAGAAGCAGCAGTGGTATCATTTCCTCCTGTGTTGTTGATGCAGAACAGACCAGCAAGGGACTAATCATTCTGATGTTACCCAGTTGGTGCAACAAATGATGTTCATATGGACAGAGAGCTGTGTAAAGACCTTGAGGCTGCTGCTGAAATTAAATAGTTTTTCTAGATAACTATCGACTGGAGTTTCTGATTCACATTCAAACATTATTATTCAAACAAGGTTTTTTCCCTGTGGAAAAAGAAGGAGTCGCCACACCTCAGAGACAATTCTAGAAAGTGCTTAACCTTCCACTTGGTTTCTGACTGTTGGTCTTACAAGACATGGTGAGAAAACATAATCTTCACTGTTAGCTGATGTCTTATTGGCCAACGAGTTATAAATAATGGATGAGTCACTCTAAAATGACTGTTATAATTTTAGTTTTTATATCACAAAACTTTGTCTCAATGTAAATTATGAAAATGAGACGTGTTTTTGCTATAACAAATATTTAGTTATGTGAAAAGATGACAAACTAAGGACTGTTTGTATGTCAATAACACGCGGCTATTTCTTTCCATCTTTGTACGCTACCAGTCAAAAGTTTGGACACACCTTTTCATTCAATGCTTTTTATTTATTTGTATTATTTTCTACATTGTAGATTAATACTGAAAGTGAACACTTTTTTGTTTACAACATAATTCCATATGTATTCTTTTATAGTGTTGATGTCTTCAGTATTAACCCACAATGTATAAAATAATTAAGTATAAACCACTGAATGAGAAGGTGTGTTTGTTTGACTGGTGGTGTATGTTTAGGGATTATGAACACTAATTATTTTCCCCTTGTTTTACAAGTTTCATACACTTAAAGACTAAAAATAATTGTGAGTTTCAAGCAAACAAGTCAGATTCTCGGAAGCACAGTACGTTCCTGTTAGAAAATGATCTTGTCCAGTATGAAAAAGTGTTGAAGTGATGTCTGATTTCCCTCTGTGACCTCTGACCCCTCCGTCTTTTCCCAGATGTGGACAACAATGGATTTATCAGCAAAGATGAGCTCAATGAGCTCTTCAGAGCTGCCAACCTGCCGCTGCCGGGCTACAGAATCCGAGAGATCGTCCAGGAGCTGACCAAGACCAGCGACAACCTCACCTTCGACGAGTTTGCTAATGTGAGTTAACAAGTCAAAGGTCACTCAGAGTGTTCAGCGTTTTTCACTCACTTTCAATGTAAAGCGAAGACTGAAGAGTTGATCATGTTGCTGTTAGAACTTGTACAGATTAAGCTGTTTATTTTTTGCACCTGCCATCAGATCGTCCACGGGCTGAAGAGCAGCGAGGTGGCAAAGACCTTCAGGAAAGCCATCAATAAGAAGGAGGGAATCTGTAACGTGGCAGGAACCTCAGAGCAGTCTGGAACCCAGCACTCCTACTCAGGTTTTTACAAACAAGAACTGAACTAAAAACAACAAATAAAGTTTATATGTGTGCATGTTTACAGCTAAATCAGAAACGAGTAACAGCAGAATCAAAATTAGAATGATGTATTATTCTATTTGACCTTATCAGAATCATATTAGAGCATTTCAAACCTACAGTGGGGTCTATCCAGATAAATATATATTCTTTTTTATTAACAAACTAAGCATTTAGGGAACTAAAAACACATTCTCATTTTATGTCAAATGATATTAAAAATCTGCCAGCGTAAATGAGCCCACAGGATGCGAAATTCAAGAAGTCAAAGTCTCTAAATACGCACATGTGTAATCTTGTACGAGGTGTGATAAGAAAGTTCACAGACTGTGCCTGTAAAAATCATGAACTGGATTGATTTAAATTTTGCAGCCATTCGCTATTTCAGCCGTACACTGCTCCCAGTGCTCCTGCAACGCTTGTAACGCAACATGGAAATCCAATTATGTGAACATGTTTGAGCCTGGATCTCCTGAACTGCATCAAAATAGTGACACTGCAACTTAAATGTAATTTTTGGCGAGAGGAAGAAGTGACAGAGAGCTGAATGTGGTCAGTAGAGCAAAGCTGTACGTCACAGTTCAGGTTGTTGCACTAAATCTTCTCCCTCAGATGTCTTGTGATGTTACAGACCCACTTTTAGGGATTCATTTTCATTTTACAACCACATGATTGTTGTTGAAAACAGCCAGAATCCTGGTGCCTCATCCTGTTTTTGTAAACTGCAGCTGTTTCACTGTGAACACAGCTGCAGACCCGCCTTAAACCACGATCATCCACATGAACACGGAATGATTTTTCTGAATTTTTATCTCCATTCTGATTTGAGCTCCATGAAGAAATCGCCAATGTGCGCCAACCTGTGGTCACAAAAACATCTGTAATACAGATTTCCTAACTGTGACAGCTACTGATCACATGTTGTATGTTTTTGCACAAGAACAGTCTCAGGACTGTTTTTTTTTCCTGAACGAATCCATTAAATGGTTGAGATAACAAATCATGCCGCTACATCAATTCTTACACTTAGATTTATTAATCCCCAGAGAGAAATGAAGTTGTTACAGCAGCATGCATATTCAATAAAGAGGTAAACTTTACGAGAACACAGAATGTTAAGGTATAAAGTAAAGGCAAATTAAAATAAAATTAAATCAAATTAAGGAAAATAAGATAAAACCATGACATAAAAAAATCAACAGAATATACAAGTGACAGAATGTGCAAATTAGTATTTGTAGATATAAAATAGACATTTAGAGACTAGAAAATGGAAAAAATATTCAGTTCATGGAAAAGTTAGCATGAATTTTCAGTCTGACAGATCAGTTTGTAATGAAATTTGATGAAAAAAGTACAAACAACATGAATTAATATGAGACGAGCATATATGACACTTGAGCAATGAATGAATGCTGCTAAATGATATTATTAAATGTATTTCAGCCCAGATTAATAGGGTCTTTCCACTTGCATAAACATAATTAATTTTTATATTATAAGAGAATCCTGTGTATAATATTCACAGACTGAAAATGTTTTGTTTGACTCCAGCTGAGGAGAAAAATGAACTCCTAATTAAAAGAATGTCTAATTATTTAGATAGTTACTGTATAGAAGAAGAAGGTGCAATGTGATATAAATCTGAAGAATGTGGGTGGAAACAACACATTTTTAACGATAGTTAGTTGATTTAATGTCAAGTTATTTACACCTGTATGAGTTTTGTTTTTTAGAAGCAGGAAGAAGTGAAACAGTCGACGGTCCTCCAGCTGCTCTCTCTGACCTGATGCTGCATCTGTTTTGTTGTTTTATCTGCAGAGGAGGAGAAGGTGGCCTTCGTGAACTGGATCAATAAAGCTCTGGAGAAGGACGGAGACTGTAAGCACGTTCTGCCGATGGATCCCAACAGCAACGACCTGTTCACCGCCATGGGAGACGGAATCATCCTCTGGTACTTCCTGTTTTAACTTGTGGAGAGAGCTGTGGAGATAATTCACTGACTACCTGGTGGACGTCAGAGGATCAGTAGGATTCATCCTCTGGGGGAACAAGATGTTTATCTTGTAGATATAAAGATTATAGAGAGCTGATAACATGGATCTGCTGCTGAAATGAGAATTACAGTTGTTTTCAGGTTGTGTTTTATTCTGTAAATACATTTTAAGTGATGATCCTGGATTTGTTTTTCCTGTTCTTGTCAGTAAAATGATCAACCTGTCTGTCCCCGACACCATCGACGAGAGAACCATCAACAAGAAGAAGCTCACACCTTTCACCATCCAGGTGAGTCTGAGCTGCTACTAGTAGTCCGATAATTAACTGCTGAATTAATCCACTGCTTTGATAATTGGTTTGAGGATATTTTTAAAGAACAGAAGGTCTAAAATGTTGGTGTTTTATAGTGGAGCTGCAACAATTAATCAGCTGTGAACTAATAAATTATCTGCCAGATATTTTGATAAACTTTTTTCATTTCATTTATTTATTTCGAATATGTAATTTAAAAACATTCAATGAATGAGTCACAAAAACAACTAAATAGTCCATCATGCTTCTCATATAAGGAGAATGAGAGGAAAACAAAACTTTGTGTTCGAAAAGAAGTGGGAAGAAGTTAAGACTTATTTAATCCCACCTTTACCATCTAAATTCCATGATTCCAGCTTCTGAAATGTGAATATTTGCTAGTTGCTTCCTCCTCTATGACACTAAAGTGAATATCTTTGGGGCTGTAGACAAAACATCATCGTTCAGGATGTCTTCTTGGACTTTGTTCTCCATTTACAGACATTTTTTGAAAATAGTCGACAGACTAATCAACAATGGAATTTAGGGATTTCAAACATACAGCAAAGTAAAGTAGTGTACATATTGTAAAGTAGTAAAACTGCAAATTTTAAATAATTTCTAGACATTGACAAGTTGTTTTGATCAAAAAATAAAATACTGTATTGTTCAGTTCCTGATACCTGCGACTGAATGTTTTATACCTTTGTAGATAAACTGATCTGTAGCTTTTAATGTGTAAATGATAAACTGAGGTATAATACTGTTGAAATTGAACTTATTTTTCTTAACAAATTTCAGGTTGTTCATGATGTTTTGTAAAAAATAGTTCATTAAATGGGAACATTTCAGAATGCACTAAAACAAACTGAAACATTTGGAGTTGTTGTTATTTATAGGTTGTTTTGCTGTGATTTTACTGGTCACTTGAGATCTAATTAGGCTGAATGTGGAACCTGGACTACAATGAGTTTGACATTCCTGCTGTAAATAATCATGGGTTGCAGAATCAGATTCCTGTTTGATTGATCGTAAACAACATTTACTCCGCATATAGTCGTCAGTCTGACTCTGTTTCGTGGCGCCTCGTCCAACAGGAGAACCTGAACTTGGCTCTGAACTCTGCGTCGGCCATCGGCTGCCACGTGGTGAACATCGGAGCTGAGGACCTGAAGGAGGGCAGGCAGCACCTGGTCCTGGGTCTGCTGTGGCAGGTCATCAAGATCGGACTGTTCGCCGACATCGAGCTCAGCAGGAACGAAGGTGTGTGTTCATCTTCAGCACTTTTTCCTTCTTATTCCACACACATCAAGAGATATTCTATTGAAAACACAACAAAATCCAACACAGACATTTTTAAAAGAAAAGTTTCCGCCCAACAAGTTCAATTCCGTCTCGTTTTCAGACTTTTGTGGAGCATTTTAATAACTTTTGATCACCTGTGCCTGCTGTACATCCTGGTCAAATTTCGTCTTTCTCGGGGTTACGCTGTTTGAGTTAAGGTTTAGCTTTTAAAAAACTTCCAAAAATGACACAGAATTGCCCAAAATATGAATCATAATTCAAAATGGCTGACTTCCTGTTGGGTTTTGGGAATTGATGCAATAGGCTTTTTTGTGCATCCTGACGAGTTACATACGTGTGCTGAATTTCATAGCAGTCCGGGAGCTGGATCTTCATAATATTCCAGGGGGCGCTATTGAGCTATTTTGGCACATACTTGTGCCATTCCCCTAAAATATGACATTTTTCACCGGTCCTGATGTGCGCGCCAATTTTCACACGTTTTCGAGTATGTTTAGGGCGTCAAAAATGCACTTCTTCCGTCCGACGTAGAAAGTATAATAATAAACCCAAGGGTTTCAGCAGACTGTAGACTAATAATGGATTTTTTTTAGAAAACCTGAAGCACAACCAGGACAAAAAGTGGTGAAAGTTGAGCCAGAAAGCTAAAACAAACCAAACAATTTGTAATTTTTATTCTTCCGTTTTTGTACAGATTCAACACATAAAATGTTAATTGTTGAATTTTAGAGATGTTTTAGGTTGATTTTGTTCCCTTTAGACAGAGCCAGGCCGGCTGTTTCCAGTCTTTATGCTAAGCTAAGCTAGCTAGCTGCTAACTATAGATCCATATTTCTGGCAGACGTGAGCAGAGTGTTTTTTAGAAGCCTTTTAAAGCGTTGGGATGCTTTAAAACGTGCTTGTTTTGTAGCTCTGATCGCTCTGCTGCGTGACGGGGAGAGTCTGGAGGATCTGATGAAGCTTTCCCCCGAGGAGCTGCTGCTGCGTTGGGCCAACTATCACCTGGAGGAGGCCGGCTGCGGGAAAATCAACAACTTCAGCTCCGACATCAAGGTCACACTCAAATACTTTATATTCTAATGCAGATGTTAAACTTGAGAGTGGAGTCATCTCTGTGACAGTTAAATCTAAATGCAGCACACATTTTAACCAACATTTAGAACAATCAAGAAAAGAATTCATCTCATTTCTGTCCACTAATATTACGCCAGTTCACTTTATGTTTGCATCCAAACTTACAGAAATCAATACAAGAATCAATAAATTCTGCCTCTTCTCAAAGTGCAACACAGAAAATACGTCCATGTGGTGTTTTGTGCAGCTGTAACTGCTACAAACGGGCTCCTGGAATTTAGGAATCTGCTTTATTTTTTATTAATTAAAACAAATAAACACCGCAAAAAGTAACTGAATATACATGTTTATGGTGCAGGTGGTGACAGTTTTGTATCCAGATCACAACAAGACAAATTTCAGAGGTCAAATAGTGAAAAAGAATGAAGAATATGTGATGGATTTTTATTAGCTTTGTGTAATAATATGAAGAAAGTTACAGTTTTCCACAGATCTGATGTTTTTGTCTTGTCTTTAACTTTAGTTTTAATACAAAAAATAGTGTGGAATCTATTTATTCAGCATCAAACACTACTCAACCCCTTTCTATTTGCTTTTCAATTTTTCTGGTTGAATATTTTGGCAAAATGAGAGGAAAAGTCTCAGATGGTAACTGGTCGTAACTGTTAAAAGATGGAGTTTTGTTTCTGAAAAAACTCCAATAAAAATGTATTAATTTTATTGTTCTATTCATTATTTCACTGCTTTCTTTGAGCGTCTCGTTTCATACACAGTTTGGAAGCATTTTTTACTTTTGCTAAATATTATATGCAACGTTCTGAGTTCTGTTTTCTATTTTTTAATGTAATTGCGAGTCAATAATCTATTTTTTTGTCATTTAGAAGCTGTAGTTGGTAAAAAATGGATGCCTGGTTCATATGTAGAATTCCAAATGTTCTGGTGATTATACACAATATTTTAGGCAAAAAATTGTTGTAAAAGTGCTTTAAAAAGATCTCAGCTTCACCAGAAAACATGACAAATTTTGTAGTTGTGATTTTTAGACAGTTTCTTTACATTGATTCTGGTTTCTTTAAGTGTCTGAGCTCTTATGGACGCCGACAGAAGATTTTAAATTGGGTAGTTATGCAGCAAAATGGGATTTTTGCTTCATGGTTTTATGTGAGACTGAGAACTTGCTGTAAATCTGTGTGTTGCAAGTCTTTTTTTCCGTCTGTGATTCGTTTAACATCCAAACTGTTGGCTGCAGGACTCCAAGGCCTACTACAGCATCCTGAACCAGGTGGCACCCAAAGGAGACGAGGAGGGAATCCCCCCCATCGCCATCGACATGTCAGGAATCAGGGTGAGAAAGAACCTGAATAGTTGCAGAAAATTCTCCTTTAATCATGTCGGTCTATTAAATGATCTCATGAGTGTTTGTGGCTGAAAATACAAACGATAATTTAACCCTCGTGTCGTCCTGCGGGTCAAAATTGACCCGTTTAAAGTCTGAAAATGTGCAGAAAAAAAATATTTTCACTGTGAAACTTCTGATGTCCACATTTTCAACATTTTGGGGAAATGTTTGAACATTTTTTGGTGGAAAAAAAGAAATGTTAAAAATGTTTCTTAAGAACATTCACATAAAAATCAACCAAAATCCAGCGAATTTCGCTGGATTTTGGTTTATTTTTATGTGAATGTTCTTCAAGAAAATATTACAAGTTTAACTGATATATATATAAAATCACTTTAGATATTTTTAGGATTTTTTTGGAAGATTTTTACTCATTTTTTGAAAATACTTACAAAAATTTTCTTTCCAAATTTGGTGGATTATTATTTTTTTTAAATAAAGCTTTTAAGGGAAACTTTTAAGGAATTATTGGAATTTTCTTCCTGAAGGTTTTGCAAATTTTCAGATATTTGGGGAATTTTTTTGCTGAATTTTTGGCTTTTTTTCAGAGAAGGAAACAATATTTTTTGGTGCCTGTAAATGAGGACAACAGGAGGGTTAATTTAGATTATTCATAGATGGACCGGATGATGCTGTAAACCCCCAAGATTTGAATTCTTTGACATACATTTAAACTGACTGATTCTGACTGAATAAATGTGTGAATGTGCCAATAAAA
This sequence comes from Amphiprion clarkii, assembly GCA_027123335.1. Classification (NCBI taxonomy): domain Eukaryota; kingdom Metazoa; phylum Chordata; class Actinopteri; family Pomacentridae; genus Amphiprion; species Amphiprion clarkii. Next base: position 4,088,129 of record CM049576.1, read on the forward strand.
TAGAGCTGAAATAACATTTATTTAAATTATTGGTTAATATGCAGACTGTTTTTACTATTTCTCTCAATTCTTTGGTTTAAAAACTAAAAAATAGCAAAAATATTATATTATAAACACTCACATAATTTACCTCATAAATATGTTAGAAAGTGAAACAAATGTGAAGATTTTCATTTTGATGTCACATAAAATAAAGAAAAGCAACAAAATATTCACACGTGAGAAGCTGTAATTATAGAAAACTGAGTTGGATAATTAAAGTAAAACCGCTGCTATTTTTTTCTACAATTATTTAACATAATTTGGTGATTTTTGTCTAAAAGTCAAATTGGTAGATAATTTATTTCAACAAGTATCAGAAAATCTTTTGTTTTACAGTTCTGTGGTTGCAGTTATGTATAATTTGGTGCTTTTTGTGGAAGAAGAGAGTCAACAGGAAAGTTTTGTGAGCTGAGAGGAACTCTTCTTTGATTTTCACCCCCTGACTTGGTCTTGGTCCGTCTGCAGGAGAAAGAGGACCTGAAGCGAGCCGAGTGCATGCTGGATCAGGCCGACCGGCTCGGCTGCAGGCAGTTCGTCATGCCGGCAGACGTCGTCCGCGGCAACCCCAAGCTCAACCTGGCCTTCGTTGCCAATCTGTTCAACAAGTACCCGGCTCTGAAGAAGCCAGAGAACCAGGACATCGACTGGAGCTCCATCGAAGGTCAGTTTGAGGGTCTGAGCTGCAGATTCTCCTCCGAGCTTCATGCCGCTTCACGTTGAATCTCTGATGTTTGTCTGCAGGTGAAACCAGGGAGGAACGAACCTTCAGGAACTGGATGAACTCGCTGGGAGTCAACCCTCGAGTCAACCACCTCTACGCGTAAGAACTTCTACTGATCATACTGTCCTCTGCAGGTAGCAAGTAGATACTACAGAAGCAGTGACGATAAAACGTTTTCAGACTGAAAAACAGATAAAAAGGCTTGAATGTTTCATTATGTCTCTTTTTAGGCTGATAGAAGCCACAAAATAGGTCAAATCTGCTGTTAACGCATCGCATCTGCATAATTTTAAAGTTAAGCTGTTCTTCAGGACTAGTGGTACTTTACTACCAGGTCATCCATCAAACCATGCTTTAGGATTTATAATAATTTGAGCTTTCTGTAAATGAGTCTCCAAGGCTTTGAAGTGGCAAAATGCACCCAGATTTGCACCCAAAATACCCCAAACTTTCATCTATAGTGTCTAATGCAGCCTCCATGATTCTAAAGTAGCAAAGAGGATGAAAAAAATGTAGAGAAAACAATAAAAACCATGCAAAAGGCAACATCTGCACCCAAAATGCTGCAAACTTTCATTAATTATTTCTAACACTGCTTCCATAATTCTAAAGTAGCAAAAAGGCAGAAAAAATTGTGGAGAAAACGAAAAAAAATTGCAAAAAACAACAAAATTTGCACCCAAAATGCTCCATACTTACTATATAATTCCTATGATATAATTACTATATAATTACTAGAGCTGCTCAGGTAGAACTGGTTTTATGCAAACAGGTCTTAATGCAGGATTTAACTACAAACAAACTTCTGGATATTATTCACAGTCTGCAGATTAGAGAAATCAACTATTTCTATCTAATTACTATCAATATTTACATAGAAATCAACATAACAGTCATTTAATAGTCTGTGATTTTAAAGGCAGCTTACAGACTAAAATCACATTAAAATCAGCGACGTTACCTTCAGCAATAGCTCCTGTCTAATGTAATTCTTTTGATCAAACCGCTTCATCAGAGAGCATTTACAGAAAACAACTAAATCAATTAAAAGTACCTTCTTTTATTTTTAGCTTGGGCTCGTTCAACTTTTTCAGCAGCTTTCTTCTGATGTAGCGCTGATTTTAGCTTTTAAATACAAAACTTTTTTAGAGTTTAAGCATTCATTCGTAAATTTGTCGTGCATTTGTTCATATTGTGTTGTTTCTGATGGGACAGTACATTTGTGAACGCCGTAAATGATTTTTTAATGATATTTTTGCAAACTAGAAGGCCCTATTTCACTGTTTTTATTAGGAAAATCCAGATCCAGTGTTCTTGATTTGGCTCCAAATCTTCACCAAGTTTCATAAAATGTCTGTAGTTTTTGTAATAATCCTGCTGCCAGTCACTGTTACTGAAGCCGGTGTTTCTCCGTAAGTTTGCTCGTTTATTAATGATTAGTCAGTCAATGCTGCCATTTTACATTATGTTATATTTAATCATTTCTCTAAAGCACACTTTATTTTGCAGGAAAACGTGTCTTTGCTCCAGTTTGTCACTTCTTTTTGTGGTTTAATTTGGACTTAAGAGCATTTTTCTGTCAGTAAACCACTTTTTAAAGAGAAAATACAACCTCCACTCTGACATAAAACACGTTAGCATCTAATTGTGGACGTATAAACGTAGATAGATTAACAGCACGTTAATATTCTGAGTGTGTGTGTGTTGCAGAGACATCGACGACGCTCTGGTCATCTTCCAGCTGTACGAGAAGATCAAGGTTCCGGTGGACTGGGACCGAGTCAACAAACCTCCCTACCCCAAACTGGGCAGCAACATGAAGAAGGTTCGCTAAAACTCAGCTCACCACGGCAGATAATTAGGGGAAAAACATGAAATGCTGACAAAAAAAGGGCGAATATACAACATTTAAACAATTCTCTGGTGTTTGTAGCACTTTCTGATGAGGCTGTATGTTTAGAAAGTGTAATAAATCACTTTAATAATTATTAATACATCATTTAAAATGCGTTAGCGATGAGAGTTATAAGCCTTTAATAAGAGGAAAGTCCTCCTCTGTTATGACACTCTTCTTTTTTTAAAGTTTCTCTCAATGAACAGTTCGAAAAATAATTTATAAACAACTCATTATCATTTTCAGCTGCAGTTTGAAGTATTAAAGCTTTAATTTTATATTTATTGACATTAATAAGTCATCAAGATTAACTCTGAACCAACAGATGTAAACAAAAAGTCATTCATTGCTAATTAATGAGCCATTTTTATTGTTTTTTTTGCTTTTTGCTCATTACCTCACGAATATCTGAGCTTTACTTTAAATTTTTAGAAATTTAAATCAGCCTCTTGGAAAACTAATACGTTTTTACAATCCTGAAAAAACAATTATTTTCGTCAGGGATGAAAAGATGAACTAACAATTCAGTAACATACTTCTAAAGCAGAAAAAATGCAGAGAAAATTAAAAAAAACCTTCCAAAAAACAACAAACTCTGTGCCCAAAATGCTCCAAACTGTCATTTATAGCGTCTAATGCATCCATCCATTATCTATACACCGCTTAATCCTCACTAGGGTCATGGGGGGGTGGAGCCTATCCCAGCTGACTCGGGTGAAGGCAGGGGACACCCTAGACAGGTCGCCAGTCTGTCGCAGGGCTACATAGAAAGACAAACAATCACTCACACATTCACACCTACGGGCAATTTAGAATAATCAATTAACCTCAGCATGTTTTTGGACTGTGGGAGGAAGCCGGAGAACCCGGAGAAAACCCACGCATGCACAGGGAGAACATGCAAACTCCATGCAGAAAGATCCCGGGAAAGCCGGGACGCGAACCAGGGACCTTCTCGCTGCAAGGCGAAAGTGCTAACCACTATGCCACTGTGCAGCCCGCGTCTAATGCAGTTTCCATAATTCTAAAGTAGCAAAAAAACAGAAAAAATGTAGAGAAAATGAAAAAAAATGCAACATTTGCACCTAAAATGCTCCAACGTTCATATTTACGTTCCAACGTAGCATCCGTAATTCTAAAGTAGCAAAAAAGCAGAAAAAAATATGTTGACCAAACAGAAAAATTTGCAAAAACAGCTAAATTTGCACCCAAAATGCTCCAAATTTTCATTTATAGTGTCTAATGCAGTCTCCATGATTTATAAGTAGGAAATAGGCATTAAAAAATGTGGAGAAAATGAAAAAATTGAAAAAAACAACAAAATTTGCACCTAAAATCCTCCAAACTTTCATTAATTATTTCTAACGCAGTCTACATAATTCTATAGTAGCAAAGAGGCAGAAAAAAATGAAGAGAAAACAAAAAACCTTACAGAAAACAACAAAAGTTCCATTCAAAATGCTCAAAATTTTAATTTATAGTATCTAACACAGCCTCTATGATTCTAAAATAGCAAAGACGCAGAAAAAAAATGTCAAAAAATGGAAAAATCCTTGCAAAAACAACAAAATTTCCACCTAAAATGGTCCAACTTTCATATTTAATTTCTAACGCAGCCTCTGTAATCCTAAAGTAGCAAAGAGTCGGGAAAAAATGTAGGGAAAGCAAAAAAACCTTGCAAAAAATAACATTTCCACCCAAAATGCTCCAAACTTTAATACCGGTATTTCATTTTTAACACAGCCTCCGTAATTGTAAAAGAAAGCAAAGAAACCTGCAGAAAATTGAAAATAATCAATCAAATCAATAATATCACAGGATATGTGTTCTAACTGGTTCTAAATGAGTAGTTTGTTGCGTCTCTGGTGTTTACAGAGCTAAACTCTGAACTGTTTTTCAGCTGGAGAACTGTAACTACGCCGTGGAGCTGGGCAAAGAAAAGGCCAAGTTCTCTCTGGTGGGCATCGCGGGTCAGGACCTGAACGCTGGGAATCGAACCCTCACCCTCGCTCTGCTCTGGCAGCTCATGAGGAGGTAGGAAGGCTTCAGAAATCTGGGTTTGGAGGAGAAAAAACAAGTGGAAGTGTTTCAAGGTGGATTCATAGCAGTTGAAAATGTCTTAAAATGTAATAAATTCAGCTCTTTTAAATACAAAACACCTTAAAATGTAAATCAGAAGTGTTAAATTCTTGTTTGTTGTTAGTTTAGAGGTGCAGAACACTGATTTCTTTTACTAACAACAACCGGAAAGTCAAGATTTTAGGTTTGTAAATCTGTCACCTCACATTGACTGATTAATTATATTGTTAGAAATTCCTACTTAAATTAAATTTTAAACGTCATAGTTTAGTATGTCGTCCAAAATTTTTATCACGAATGTCATAGTTTAGTATGTCGTGCAAAATTTTATCAAAAACGTCATAGTTTAGTATGTCGTCCAAAATTTTATCAAAAACGTCATAGTTTAGTATGTCGTCCAAAATTTTATCAAAAACGTCATAGTTTAGTATGTCGTCCAAAATGTGACAAAAACGTCATAGTTTAGTATGTCGTCCAAAATATGACAAAAACGTCATCGTTTAGTATGTCGTCCAAAATATGACTGTCAAAATAAAAATGCGAATTTTCAAACATGTTGTAAAAACGTGCCATATGATGAAATAATGTAAAGGAGGGCGTGAAAAACACTCCAGAAAGGTTTTCTTTGAAAAAAAAATCATGAATTTTGACGCAAAAAAAACGCCTTAATATACTATGTCGAAAAAAAATGCGAATTTTCAAACATGTTGTAAAAACGTGCCATATGATGAAATAATGTAAAGGAGGGCGTGAAAAACACTCCAGAAAGGTTTTCTTTGAAAAAAAAATCATCATGAATTTTGGCGCCAAAAATACAAAAACGCACGTTAGTAGCGTCCAATACTGATGTCGAAAAAAAATGCGAATTTTCAAACATGTTGTAAAAACGTGCCATATGATGAAATAATGTAAAGGAGGGCGTGAAAAACACTCCAGAAAGGTTTTCTTTGAAAAAAAAATCATCATGAATTTTGGCGCAAAAAAAACGCCTTACTATACTATGTCGAAAAAAAATGCGAATTTTCAAACATGTTGTAAAAACGTGCCATATGATGAAATAATGTAAAGGAGGGCGTGAAAAACACTCCAGAAAGGTTTTCTTTGAAAAAAAAATCATCATGAATTTTGGTCCAAAAAAAACGCCTTACTATACTATGTCGAAAAAAAATGCGAATTTTCAAACATGTTGTAAAAACGTGCCATATGATGAAATAATGTAAAGGAGGGCGTGAAAAACACTCCAGAAAGGTTTTCTTTGAAAAAAAAATCATCATGAATTTTGGCGCAAAAAAAACGCCTTACTATACTATGTCGAAAAAAAATGCGAATTTTCAAACATGTTGTAAAAACGTGCCATATGATGAAATAATGTAAAGGAGGGCGTGAAAAACACTCCAGAAAGGTTTTCTTTGAAAAAAAAATCATCATGAATTTTGGTCCAAAAAAAACGCCTTACTATACTATGTCGAAAAAAAATGCGAATTTTCAAACATGTTGTAAAAACGTGCCATATGATGAAATAATGTAAAGGAGGGCGTGAAAAACACTCCAGAAAGGTTTTCTTTGAAAAAAAAATCATCATGAATTTTGGCGCAAAAAAAACGCCTTACTATACTATGTCGAAAAAAAATGCGAATTTTCAAACATGTTGTAAAAACGTGCCATATGATGAAATAATGTAAAGGAGGGCGTGAAAAACACTCCAGAAAGGTTTTCTTTGAAAAAAAAATCATCATGAATTTTGGTCCAAAAAAAACGCCTTACTATACTATGTCGAAAAAAAATGCGAATTTTCAAACATGTTGTAAAAACGTGCCATATGATGAAATAATGTAAAGGAGGGCGTGAAAAACACTCCAGAAAGGTTTTCTTTGAAAAAAAAATCATCATGAATTTTGGTCCAAAAAAAACGCCTTACTATACTATGTCGAAAAAAAATGCGAATTTTCAAACATGTTGTAAAAACGTGCCATATGATGAAATAATGTAAAGGAGGGCGTGAAAAACACTCCAGAAAGGTTTTCTTTGAAAAAAAAATCATCATGAATTTTGGTCCAAAAAAAACGCCTTACTATACTATGTCGAAAAAAAATGCGAATTTTCAAACATGTTGTAAAAACGTGCCATATGATGAAATAATGTAAAGGAGGGCGTGAAAAACACTCCAGAAAGGTTTTCTTTGAAAAAAAAATCATCATGAATTTTGGTCCAAAAAAAACGCCTTACTATACTATGTCGAAAAAAAATGCGAATTTTCAAACATGTTGTAAAAACGTGCCATATGATGAAATAATGTAAAGGAGGGCGTGAAAAACACTCCAGAAAGGTTTTCTTTGAAAAAAAAATCATCATGAATTTTGGTCCAAAAAAAACGCCTTACTATACTATGTCGAAAAAAAATGCGAATTTTCAAACATGTTGTAAAAACGTGCCATATGATGAAATAATGTAAAGGAGGGCGTGAAAAACACTCCAGAAAGGTTTTCTTTGAAAAAAAAATCATCATGAATTTTGGTCCAAAAAAAACGCCTTACTATACTATGTCGAAAAAAAATGCGAATTTTCAAACATGTTGTAAAAACGTGCCATATGATGAAATAATGTAAAGGAGGGCGTGAAAAACACTCCAGAAAGGTTTTCTTTGAAAAAAAAATCATCATGAATTTTGGTCCAAAAAAAACGCCTTACTATACTATGTCGAAAAAAAATGCGAATTTTCAAACATGTTGTAAAAACGTGCCATATGATGAAATAATGTAAAGGAGGGCGTGAAAAACACTCCAGAAAGGTTTTCTTTGAAAAAAAAATCATCATGAATTTTGGTCCAAAAAAAACGCCTTACTATACTATGTCGAAAAAAAATGCGAATTTTCAAACATGTTGTAAAAACGTGCCATATGATGAAATAATGTAAAGGAGGGCGTGAAAAACACTCCAGAAAGGTTTTCTTTGAAAAAAAAATCATCATGAATTTTGGCCAAAAAAAACGCCTTACTATACTATGTCGAAAAAAAATGCGAATTTTCAAACATGTTGTAAAAACGTGCCATATGATGAAATAATGTAAAGGAGGGCGTGAAAAACACTCCAGAAAGGTTTTCTTTGAAAAAAAAATCATCATGAATTTTGGTCCAAAAAAAACGCCTTACTATACTATGTCGAAAAAAAATGCGAATTTTCAAACATGTTGTAAAAACGTGCCATATGATGAAATAATGTAAAGGAGGGCGTGAAAAACACTCCAGAAAGGTTTTCTTTGAAAAAAAAATCATCATGAATTTTGGTCCAAAAAAAACGCCTTACTATACTATGTCGAAAAAAAATGCGAATTTTCAAACATGTTGTAAAAACGTGCCATATGATGAAATAATGTAAAGGAGGGCGTGAAAAACACTCCAGAAAGGTTTTCTTTGAAAAAAAAATCATCATGAATTTTGGTCGCAAAAAAAACGCCTTACTATACTATGTCGAAAAAAAATGCGAATTTTCAAACATGTTGTAAAAACGTGCCATATGATGAAATAATGTAAAGGAGGGCGTGAAAAACACTCCAGAAAGGTTTTCTTTGAAAAAAAAATCATCATGAATTTTGGCGCAAAAAAAACGCCTTACTATACTATGTCGAAAAAAAATGCGAATTTTCAAACATGTTGTAAAAACGTGCCATATGATGAAATAATGTAAAGGAGGGCGTGAAAAACACTCCAGAAAGGTTTTCTTTGAAAAAAAAATCATCATGAATTTTGGCGCAAAAAAAACGCCTTACTATACTATGTCGAAAAAAAATGCGAATTTTCAAACATGTTGTAAAAACGTGCCATATGATGAAATAATGTAAAGGAGGGCGTGAAAAACACTCCAGAAAGGTTTTCTTTGAAAAAAAAATCATCATGAATTTTGGCGCAAAAAAAACGCCTTACTATACTATGTCGAAAAAAAATGCGACATTTCAAAGCATGTTGTAAAAACGTGCCATATGATGACAATAATGTAACAGGAGGGCGTGAAAAAGTCAAAGTTTGTATGTCGTACAGCAATGCACATGAGGTGCCGTGTACTCAACTGGTTGAGACAGTGACCATTTCAAACTGTGTCAGAAACGTTGCCAATCATGGACATTTACAAGCGATGTAAAGCATGCAAAGTTTTCTGTCGCAAAGACAAAACGTCATAGTTAGTTGCGTCCAAAATAAAAAACGCCGTTAGTATCGTCAAATATGTCGAAAAAAAAATGCCATTTTTCAAACATGTTGTAAAAACGTGCCATATGATGAAATAATGTAAAGGAGGGCGTGAAAAACACTCCAGAAAGGTTTTCTTTGAAAAAAAAATCATCATGAATTTTGGTCCAAAAAAAACGCCTTACTATACTATGTCGAAAAAAAATGCGAATTTTCAAACATGTTGTAAAAACGTGCCATATGATGAAATAATGTAAAGGAGGGCGTGAAAAACACTCCAGAAAGGTTTTCTTTGAAAAAAAAATCATCATGAATTTTGGTCCAAAAAAAACGCCTTACTATACTATGTCGAAAAAAAATGCGAATTTTCAAACATGTTGTAAAAACGTGCCATATGATGAAATAATGTAAAGGAGGGCGTGAAAAACACTCCAGAAAGGTTTTCTTTGAAAAAAAAATCATCATGAATTTTGGTCCAAAAAAAACGCCTTACTATACTATGTCGAAAAAAAATGCGAATTTTCAAACATGTTGTAAAAACGTGCCATATGATGAAATAATGTAAAGGAGGGCGTGAAAAACACTCCAGAAAGGTTTTCTTTGAAAAAAAAATCATCATGAATTTTGGTCCAAAAAAAACGCCTTACTATACTATGTCGAAAAAAAATGCGAATTTTCAAACATGTTGTAAAAACGTGCCATATGATGAAATAATGTAAAGGAGGGCGTGAAAAACACTCCAGAAAGGTTTTCTTTGAAAAAAAAATCATCATGAATTTTGGTCCAAAAAAAACGCCTTACTATACTATGTCGAAAAAAAATGCGAATTTTCAAACATGTTGTAAAAACGTGCCATATGATGAAATAATGTAAAGGAGGGCGTGAAAAACACTCCAGAAAGGTTTTCTTTGAAAAAAAAATCATCATGAATTTTGGTCCAAAAAAAACGCCTTACTATACTATGTCGAAAAAAAATGCGAATTTTCAAACATGTTGTAAAAACGTGCCATATGATGAAATAATGTAAAGGAGGGCGTGAAAAACACTCCAGAAAGGTTTTCTTTGAAAAAAAAATCATCATGAATTTTGGTCCAAAAAAAACGCCTTACTATACTATGTCGAAAAAAAATGCGAATTTTCAAACATGTTGTAAAAACGTGCCATATGATGAAATAATGTAAAGGAGGGCGTGAAAAACACTCCAGAAAGGTTTTCTTTGAAAAAAAAATCATCATGAATTTTGGCGCAAAAAAAACGCCTTACTATACTATGTCGAAAAAAAATGCGAATTTTCAAACATGTTGTAAAAACGTGCCATATGATGAAATAATGTAAAGGAGGGCGTGAAAAACACTCCAGAAAGGTTTTCTTTGAAAAAAAAATCATCATGAATTTTGGCGCAAAAAAAACGCCTTACTATACTATGTCGAAAAAAAATGCGAATTTTCAAACATGTTGTAAAAACGTGCCATATGATGAAATAATGTAAAGGAGGGCGTGAAAAACACTCCAGAAAGGTTTTCTTTGAAAAAAAACATCATGAATTTTGGCGCAATAAAAAACGCCTTAGTATACTGTCAAAAAAAATGCGACAAAACGTCATAGTTTAGTATGTCGTCCAAATATGACAAAAGCGTCATAGTCAGTATGTCCTTCAAAATGTCATAGTTTAGTATGTCGTACAGCAGTGACATGAGGTGCCGTGTAGCTCAACTGTTGAGACAGTGACCAGTATCAAGACTGTGTCAGAGACACCGGTTGATTCCAACTCATGGCCATTTACTAAGCTGATGTATTTTAGTATGTCATAGTTTAGTCTGTCGTCCAAATGTCACTAAAACGTCATAGTTTGTATGCCGTCCAAAATGACAAAAACGCATCGTTTAGTATGTGTCCAAATATGACTGTCAAAAAAAAATGCCATTTTTCAAACATGTTGTAAAAACGTGCCATATGATGAAATAATGTAAAGGAGGGCGTGAAAAACACTCCAGAAAGGTTTTCTTTGAAAAAAAAATCATCATGAATTTTGGTCCAAAAAAAACGCCTTACTATACTATGTCGAAAAAAAATGCGAATTTTCAAACATGTTGTAAAAACGTGCCATATGATGAAATAATGTAAAGGAGGGCGTGAAAAACACTCCAGAAAGGTTTTCTTTGAAAAAAAAATCATCATGAATTTTGGCGCAAAAAAAACGCCTTACTATACTATGTCGAAAAAAAATGCGAATTTTCAAACATGTTGTAAAAACGTGCCATATGATGAAATAATGTAAAGGAGGGCGTGAAAAACACTCCAGAAAGGTTTTCTTTGAAAAAAAAATCATCATGAATTTTGGCGCAAAAAAAACGCCTTACTATACTATGTCGAAAAAAAATGCGAATTTTCAAACATGTTGTAAAAACGTGCCATATGATGAAATAATGTAAAGGAGGGCGTGAAAAACACTCCAGAAAGGTTTTCTTTGAAAAAAAAATCATCATGAATTTTGGCGCAATAAAAAACGCCTTAGTATACTGTCAAAAAAAATGCGACAAAAACGTCATAGTTTAGTATGTCGTCCAAAATATGACAAAAGCGTCATAGTTCAGTATGTCCTACAAAATGTCATAGTTTAGTATGTCGTCAGCAATGACATGAGGTGCCGTGTAGCTCAACTGGTTGAGACAGTGACCCATATCAAGACTGTGTCAGAGACACCGGTTGATTCCAACTCATGGCCATTTACTAAGCTGATGTATTTAGTATGTCATAGTTTAGTCTGTCGTCCAAATGTCACTAAAACGTCATAGTTTAGTATGCCGTCCAAAATATGACAAAAACGTCATCGTTTAGTATGTCGTCCAAAATATGACTGTCAAAAAAAAATGCCATTTTTCAAACATGTTGTAAAAACGTGCCATATGATGAAATAATGTAAAGGAGGGCGTGAAAAACACTCCAGAAAGGTTTTCTTTGAAAAAAAAATCATCATGAATTTTGGCGCAAAAAAAAACGCCTTACTATACTATGTCGAAAAAAAATGCGAATTTTCAAACATGTTGTAAAAACGTGCCATATGATGAAATAATGTAAAGGAGGGCGTGAAAAACACTCCAGAAAGGTTTTCTTTGAAAAAAAAATCATCATGAATTTTGGTCCAAAAAAAACGCCTTACTATACTATGTCGAAAAAAAATGCCATTTTTCAAACATGTTGTAAAAACGTGCCATATGATGAAATAATGTAAAGGAGGGCGTGAAAAACACTCCAGAAAGGTTTTCTTTGAAAAAAAAATCATCATGAATTTTGGTCCAAAAAAAACGCCTTACTATACTATGTCGAAAAAAAATGCCATTTTTCAAACATGTTGTAAAAACGTGCCATATGATGAAATAATGTAAAGGAGGGCGTGAAAAACACTCCAGAAAGGTTTTCTTTGAAAAAAAATCATCATGAATTTTGGCGCAAAAAAAACGCCTTACTATACTATGTCGAAAAAAAATGCGAATTTTCAAACATGTTGTAAAAACGTGCCATATGATGAAATAATGTAAAGGAGGGCGTGAAAAACACTCCAGAAAGGTTTTCTTTGAAAAAAAAATCATCATGAATTTTGGTCCAAAAAAAACGCCTTACTATACTATGTCGAAAAAAAATGCGAATTTTCAAACATGTTGTAAAAACGTGCCATATGATGAAATAATGTAAAGGAGGGCGTGAAAAACACTCCAGAAAGGTTTTCTTTGAAAAAAAAATCATCATGAATTTTGGTCCAAAAAAAACGCCTTACTATACTATGTCGAAAAAAAATGCGAATTTTCAAACATGTTGTAAAAACGTGCCATATGATGAAATAATGTAAAGGAGGGCGTGAAAAACACTCCAGAAAGGTTTTCTTTGAAAAAAAATCATCATGAATTTTGGCGCAAAAAAAACGCCTTACTATACTATGTCGAAAAAAAATGCGAATTTTCAAACATGTTGTAAAAACGTGCCATATGATGAAATAATGTAAAGGAGGGCGTGAAAAACACTCCAGAAAGGTTTTCTTTGAAAAAAAATCATCATGAATTTTGGCGCAAAAAAAACGCCTTACTATACTATGTCGAAAAAAAATGCGAATTTTCAAACATGTTGTAAAAACGTGCCATATGATGAAATAATGTAAAGGAGGGCGTGAAAAACACTCCAGAAAGGTTTTCTTTGATAAAAAACATCATGAATTTTGGCGCAATAAAAAATGCCTTAGTATACTGTCAAAAAAAATGCGACAAAAACGTCATAGTTTAGTATGTCGTCCAAAATATGACAAAAGCGTCATAGTTCAGTATGTCCTTCAAAATGTCATAGTTTAGTATGTCGTACAGCGAGTGCACATGAGGTGCCGGTGTAGCTCAACTGGTTGAGACAGTGACCCAGTATCAAGACTGTGTCAGAGACACCGGTTTGATTCCAACTCATGGCCATTTACTAAGCTGATGTATTTTAGTATGTCATAGTTTAGTCTGTCGTCCAAATGTCACTAAAACGTCATAGTTTGGTATGCCGTCCAAAATATGACAAAAACGTCATCGTTTAGTATGTTGTCCAAAATATGACTGTCAAAAAAAAATGCCATTTTTCAAACATGTTGTAAAAACGTGCCATATGATGAAATAATGTAAAGGAGGGCGTGAAAAACACTCCAGAAAGGTTTTCTTTGAAAAAAAAATCATCATGAATTTTGGTCCAAAAAAAACGCCTTACTATACTATGTCGAAAAAAAATGCGAATTTTCAAACATGTTGTAAAAACGTGCCATATGATGAAATAATGTAAAGGAGGGCGTGAAAAACACTCCAGAAAGGTTTTCTTTGAAAAAAAAATCATCATGAATTTTGGCGCAAAAAAAACGCCTTACTATACTATGTCGAAAAAAAATGCGAATTTTCAAACATGTTGTAAAAACGTGCCATATGATGAAATAATGTAAAGGAGGGCGTGAAAAACACTCCAGAAAGGTTTTCTTTGAAAAAAAAATCATCATGAATTTTGGCGCAAAAAAAACGCCTTACTATACTATGTCGAAAAAAAATGCGAATTTTCAAACATGTTGTAAAAACGTGCCATATGATGAAATAATGTAAAGGAGGGTGTGAAAAACACTCCAGAAAGGTTTTCTTTGAAAAAAAATCATCATGAATTTTGGCGCAATAAAAAATGCCTTAGTATACTGTCAAAAAAAATGCGACAAAAACGTCATAGTTTAGTATGTCGTCCAAAATATGACAAAAGCGTCATAGTTCAGTATGTCCTTCAAAATGTCATAGTTTAGTATGTCGTACAGCGAGTGTACATGAGGTGCCGGTGTAGCTCAACTGGTTGAGACAGTGACCCAGTATCAAGACTGTGTCAGAGACACCGGTTTGATTCCAACTCATGGCCATTTACTAAGCTGATGTATTTTAGTATGTCATAGTTTAGTCTGTCGTCCAAATGTCACTAAAACGTCATAGTTTAGTATGCCGTCCAAAATATGACAAAAACGTCATCGTTTAGTATGTTGTCCAAAATATGACTGTCAAAAAAAAATGCCATTTTTCAAACATGTTGTAAAAACGTGCCATATGATGAAATAATGTAAAGGAGGGCGTGAAAAACACTCCAGAAAGGTTTTCTTTGAAAAAAAAATCATCATGAATTTTGGCGCAAAAAAAACGCCTTACTATACTATGTCGAAAAAAAATGCGAATTTTCAAACATGTTGTAAAAACGTGCCATATGATGAAATAATGTAAAGGAGGGCGTGAAAAACACTCCAGAAAGGTTTTCTTTGAAAAAAAAATCATCATGAATTTTGGCGCAAAAAAAACGCCTTACTATACTATGTCGAAAAAAAATGCGAATTTTCAAACATGTTGTAAAAACGTGCCATATGATGAAATAATGTAAAGGAGGGCGTGAAAAACACTCCAGAAAGGTTTTCTTTGAAAAAAAATCATCATGAATTTTGGCGCAAAAAAAACGCCTTACTATACTATGTCGAAAAAAAATGCGAATTTTCAAACATGTTGTAAAAACGTGCCATATGATGAAATAATGTAAAGGAGGGCGTGAAAAACACTCCAGAAAGGTTTTCTTTGAAAAAAAAATCATGAATTTTGGCGCAATAAAAAACGCCTTAGTATACTGTCAAATAAAAAATGCGACAAAAACGTCATAGTTTAGTATGTCGTCCAAAATATGACAAAAGCGTCATAGTTCAGCGTGTCCTACAAAATGTCATAGTTTAGTATGTCGTCCAGCAACTGCACATGAGGTGCCGGTGTAGCTCAACTGGTTGAGACAGTGACCCATTATCAAGACTGTGTCAGAGACACCGGTTTGATTCCAACTCATGGCCATTTACTAAGCTGATGTATTTTAGTATGTCATAGTTTCGTCTGTCGTCCAAATGTCACTAAAACGTCATAGTTTAGTATGCCGTCCAAAATATGACAAAAACGTTTTCGTTTAGTATGTCGTCCAAAATATGACTGTCAAAAAAAAATGCCATTTTTCAAACATGTTGTAAAAACGTGCCATATGATGAAATAATGTAAAGGAGGGCGTGAAAAACACTCCAGAAAGGTTTTCTTTGAAAAAAAAATCATCATGAATTTTGGCGCAAAAAAAACGCCTTACTATACTATGTCGAAAAAAATGCGAATTTTCAAACATGTTGTAAAAACGTGCCATATGATGAAATAATGTAAAGGAGGGCGTGAAAAACACTCCAGAAAGGTTTTCTTTGAAAAAAAAATCATCATGAATTTTGGTCCAAAAAAAACGCCTTACTATACTATGTCGAAAAAAAATGCGAATTTTCAAACATGTTGTAAAAACGTGCCATATGATGAAATAATGTAAAGGAGGGCGTGAAAAACACTCCAGAAAGGTTTTCTTTGAAAAAAAAATCATGAATTTTGGCGCAATAAAAAACGCCTTAGTATACTGTCAAATAAAAAATGCGACAAAAACGTCATAGTTTAGTATGTCGTCCAAAATATGACAAAAGCGTCATAGTTCAGCGTGTCCTACAAAATGTCATAGTTTAGTATGTCGTCCAGCAACTGCACATGAGGTGCCGGTGTAGCTCAACTGGTTGAGACAGTGACCCATTATCAAGACTGTGTCAGAGACACCGGTTTGATTCCAACTCATGGCCATTTACTAAGCTGATGTATTTTAGTATGTCATAGTTTCGTCTGTCGTCCAAATGTCACTAAAACGTCATAGTTTAGTATGCCGTCCAAAATATGACAAAAACGTCATCGTTTAGTATGTCGTCCAAAATATGACTGTCAAAAAAAAATGCCATTTTTCAAACATGTTGTAAAAACGTGCCATATGATGAAATAATGTAAAGGAGGGCGTGAAAAACACTCCAGAAAGGTTTTCTTTGAAAAAAAAATCATCATGAATTTTGGTGCAAAAAAAACGCCTTACTATACTATGTCGAAAAAAAATGCGAATTTTCAAACATGTTGTAAAAACGTGCCATATGATGAAATAATGTAAAGGAGGGCGTGAAAAACACTCCAGAAAGGTTTTCTTTGAAAAAAAAATCATCATGAATTTTGGTCCAAAAAAAACGCCTTACTATACTATGTCGAAAAAAAATGCGAATTTTCAAACATGTTGTAAAAACGTGCCATATGATGAAATAATGTAAAGGAGGGCGTGAAAAACACTCCAGAAAGGTTTTCTTTGAAAAAAAAATCATCATGAATTTTGGTCCAAAAAAAACGCCTTACTATACTATGTCGAAAAAAAATGCGAATTTTCAAACATGTTGTAAAAACGTGCCATATGATGAAATAATGTAAAGGAGGGCGTGAAAAACACTCCAGAAAGGTTTTCTTTGAAAAAAAAATCATCATGAATTTTGGCGCAAAAAAAACGCCTTACTATACTATGTCGAAAAAAAATGCGAATTTTCAAACATGTTGTAAAAACGTGCCATATGATGAAATAATGTAAAGGAGGGCGTGAAAAACACTCCAGAAAGGTTTTCTTTGAAAAAAAAATCATCATGAATTTTGGCGCAAAAAAAACGCCTTACTATACTATGTCGAAAAAAAATGCGAATTTTCAAACATGTTGTAAAAACGTGCCATATGATGAAATAATGTAAAGGAGGGCGTGAAAAACACTCCAGAAAGGTTTTCTTTGAAAAAAAAATCATGAATTTTGGCGCAATAAAAAACGCCTTAGTATACTGTCAAAAAAAAATGCGACAAAAACGTCATAGTTTAGTATGTCGTCCAAAATATGACAAAAGCGTCATAGTTCAGTGTGTCCTACAAAATGTCATAGTTTAGTATGTCGTCCAGCAACTGCACATGAGGTGCCGGTGTAGCTCAACTGGTTGAGACAGTGACCCATTATCAAGACTGTGTCAGAGACACCGGTTTGATTCCAACTCATGGCCATTTACTAAGCTGATGTATTTTAGTATGTCATAGTTTAGTCTGTCGTCCAAATGTCACTAAAACGTCATAGTTTAGTATGCCGTCCAAAATATGACAAAAACGTCATCGTTTAGTATGTCGTCCAAAATATGACTGTCAAAAAAAAATGCCATTTTTCAAACATGTTGTAAAAACGTGCCATATGATGAAATAATGTAAAGGAGGGCGTGAAAAACACTCCAGAAAGGTTTTCTTTGAAAAAAAAATCATCATGAATTTTGGCGCAAAAAAAACGCCTTACTATACTATGTCGAAAAAAAATGCGAATTTTCAAACATGTTGTAAAAACGTGCCATATGATGAAATAATGTAAAGGAGGGCGTGAAAAACACTCCAGAAAGGTTTTCTTTGAAAAAAAAATCATCATGAATTTTGGTCCAAAAAAAACGCCTTACTATACTATGTCGAAAAAAAATGCGAATTTTCAAACATGTTGTAAAAACGTGCCATATGATGAAATAATGTAAAGGAGGGCGTGGAAAACACTCCCGAAAGGTTTTCTTTGAAAAAAAAAAGAATTTTGGCGCAATAAAAAACGCCTTAGTATACTGTCAAAAAAAAAAATGCAACAAAAATGTCATAGTTTAGTATGTCGTCCAAAATATGACAAAAGTGTCATTGTTCAGTGTGTCCTACAAAATGTCATAGTTTAGTATGTCGTCCAGCAACTGCACATGAGGTGCCGGTGTAGCTCAACTGGTTGAGACAGTGACCCAGTATCAAAACTGTGTCAGAGACACTGGTTCGATTCCAACTCATGGCCATTTACTAAGCTGATGTATTTTAGTATGTCATAGTTTAGTCTGTCGTCCAAATGTCACTAAAACGTCATAGTTTAGTATGCCGTCCAAAATATGACAAAAACGTCATCGTTTAGTATGTCGTCCAAAATATGACTGTCAAAAAAAAATGCCATTTTTCAAACATGTTGTAAAAGCGTGCCATATGATGAAATAATGTAAAGGAGGGCGTGAAAAACATTCCAGAAAGGTTTTTTTTGAAAAAAAAATCATCATGAATTTTGGTCCAAAAAAAACGCCTTACTATACTATGTCGAAAAAAAATGCGAATTTTCAAACATGTTGTAAAAACGTGCCATATGATGAAATAATGTAAAGGAGGGCGTGAAAAACACTCCAGAAAGGTTTTCTTTGAAAAAAAAATCATCATGAATTTTGGTCCAAAAAAAACGCCTTACTATACTATGTCGAAAAAAAATGCGAATTTTCAAACATGTTGTAAAAACGTGCCATATGATGAAATAATGTAAAGGAGGGCGTGAAAAACACTCCAGAAAGGTTTTCTTTGAAAAAAAAATCATCATGAATTTTGGTCCAAAAAAAACGCCTTACTATACTATGTCGAAAAAAAATGCGAATTTTCAAACATGTTGTAAAAACGTGCCATATGATGAAATAATGTAAAGGAGGGCGTGAAAAACACTCCAGAAAGGTTTTCTTTGAAAAAAAAATCATCATGAATTTTGGCGCAAAAAAAACGCCTTACTATACTATGTCGAAAAAAAATGCGAATTTTCAAACATGTTGTAAAAACGTGCCATATGATGAAATAATGTAAAGGAGGGCGTGAAAAACACTCCAGAAAGGTTTTCTTTGAAAAAAAAATCATCATGAATTTTGGCGCAAAAAAAACGCCTTACTATACTATGTCGAAAAAAAATGCGAATTTTCAAACATGTTGTAAAAACGTGCCATATGATGAAATAATGTAAAGGAGGGCGTGAAAAACACTCCAGAAAGGTTTTCTTTGAAAAAAAAATCATCATGAATTTTGGCGCAAAAAAAAACGCCTTAGTATACTGTCAAAAAAAAAAATGCGACAAAAACGTCATAGTTTAGTATGTCGTCCAAAATATGACAAAAGCGTCATAGTTCAGTATGTCCTACAAAATGTCATAGTTTAGTAGGTCGTCCAGCAACTGCCAATGAGGTGCCGGTGTAGCTCAACTGGTTGAGACAGTGACCCATTATTGAGACTGTGTCAGAGACACTGGTTTGATTCCAACTCATGGCCATTTACTAAGCTGATGTATTTTAGTATGTCATAGTTTAGTCTGTCGTCCAAATGTCACTAAAACGTCATAGTTTAGTATGCCGTCCAAAATATGACAAAAACGTCATCGTTTAGTATGTCGTCCAAAATATGACTGTCAAAAAAAAATGCGAATTTTCAAACATGTTGTAAAAACGTGCCATATGATGAAATAATGTAAAGGAGGGCGTGAAAAACACTCCAGAAAGGTTTTCTTTGAAAAAAAAATCATCATGAATTTTGGCGCAAAAAAAACGCCTTACTATACTATGTCGAAAAAAAATGCGAATTTTCAAACATGTTGTAAAAACGTGCCATATGATGAAATAATGTAAAGGAGGGCGTGAAAAACACTCCAGAAAGGTTTTCTTTGAAAAAAAAATCATCATGAATTTTGGCGCAAAAAAAACGCCTTACTATACTATGTCGAAAAAAAATGCGAATTTTCAAACATGTTGTAAAAACGTGCCATATGATGAAATAATGTAAAGGAGGGCGTGAAAAACACTCCAGAAAGGTTTTCTTTGAAAAAAAAATCATCATGAATTTTGGCGCAAAAAAAACGCCTTACTATACTATGTCGAAAAAAAATGCGAATTTTCAAACATGTTGTAAAAACGTGCCATATGATGAAATAATGTAAAGGAGGGCGTGAAAAACACTCCAGAAAGGTTTTCTTTGAAAAAAAAATCATGAATTTTGGCGCAATAAAAAACGCCTTAGTATACTGTCAAAAAAAAATGCGACAAAAACGTCATAGTTTAGTATGTCGTCCAAAATATGACAAAAGCGTCATAGTTCAGTGTGTCCTACAAAATGTCATAGTTTAGTATGTCGTCCAGCAACTGCACATGAGGTGCCGGTGTAGCTCAACTGGTTGAGACAGTGACCCATTATCAAGACTGTGTCAGAGACACCGGTTTGATTCCAACTCATGGCCATTTACTAAGCTGATGTATTTTAGTATGTCATAGTTTAGTCTGTCGTCCAAATGTCACTAAAACGTCATAGTTTAGTATGCCGTCCAAAATATGACAAAAACGTCATCGTTTAGTATGTCGTCCAAAATATGACTGTCAAAAAAAAATGCCATTTTTCAAACATGTTGTAAAAACGTGCCATATGATGAAATAATGTAAAGGAGGGCGTGAAAAACACTCCAGAAAGGTTTTCTTTGAAAAAAAAATCATCATGAATTTTGGCGCAAAAAAAACGCCTTACTATACTATGTCGAAAAAAAATGCGAATTTTCAAACATGTTGTAAAAACGTGCCATATGATGAAATAATGTAAAGGAGGGCGTGAAAAACACTCCAGAAAGGTTTTCTTTGAAAAAAAAATCATCATGAATTTTGGTCCAAAAAAAACGCCTTACTATACTATGTCGAAAAAAAATGCGAATTTTCAAACATGTTGTAAAAACGTGCCATATGATGAAATAATGTAAAGGAGGGCGTGAAAAACACTCCAGAAAGGTTTTCTTTGAAAAAAAAATCATCATGAATTTTGGCGCAAAAAAAACGCCTTACTATACTATGTCGAAAAAAAATGCGAATTTTCAAACATGTTGTAAAAACGTGCCATATGATGAAATAATGTAAAGGAGGGCGTGAAAAACACTCCAGAAAGGTTTTCTTTGAAAAAAAAATCATCATGAATTTTGGCGCAAAAAAAACGCCTTACTATACTATGTCGAAAAAAAATGCGAATTTTCAAACATGTTGTAAAAACGTGCCATATGATGAAATAATGTAAAGGAGGGCGTGAAAAACACTCCAGAAAGGTTTTCTTTGAAAAAAAAATCATCATGAATTTTGGCGCAAAAAAAAACGCCTTACTATACTATGTCGAAAAAAAATGCGAATTTTCAAACATGTTGTAAAAACGTGCCATATGATGAAATAATGTAAAGGAGGGCGTGAAAAACACTCCAGAAAGGTTTTCTTTGAAAAAAAACATCATGAATTTTGGCGCAATAAAAAACGCCTTAGTATACTGTCAAAAAAAAAAATGCGACAAAAACGTCATAGTTTAGTATGTCGTCCAAAATATGACAAAAGCGTCATTGTTCAGTGTGTCCTACAAAATGTCATAGTTTAGTATGTCGTCCAGCAACTGCACATGAGGTGCCGGTGTAGCTCAACTGGTTGAGACAGTGACCCAGTATCAAAACTGTGTCAGAGACACCGGTTCGATTCCAACTCATGGCCATTTACTAAGCTGATGTATTTTAGTATGTCATAGTTTAGTCTGTCGTCCAAATGTCACTAAAACGTCATAGTTTAGTATGCCGTCCAAAATATGACAAAAACGTCATCGTTTAGTATGTCGTCCAAAATATGACTGTCAAAAAAAAATGCCATTTTTCAAACATGTTGTAAAAACGTGCCATATGATGAAATAATGTAAAGGAGGGCGTGAAAAACACTCCAGAAAGGTTTTCTTTGAAAAAAAAATCATCATGAATTTTGGTCCAAAAAAAACGCCTTACTATACTATGTCGAAAAAAAATGCGAATTTTCAAACATGTTGTAAAAACGTGCCATATGATGAAATAATGTAAAGGAGGGCGTGAAAAACACTCCAGAAAGGTTTTCTTTGAAAAAAAAATCATCATGAATTTTGGTCCAAAAAAAACGCCTTACTATACTATGTCGAAAAAAAATGCGAATTTTCAAACATGTTGTAAAAACGTGCCATATGATGAAATAATGTAAAGGAGGGCGTGAAAAACACTCCAGAAAGGTTTTCTTTGAAAAAAAAATCATCATGAATTTTGGCGCAAAAAAAACGCCTTACTATACTATGTCGAAAAAAAATGCGAATTTTCAAACATGTTGTAAAAACGTGCCATATGATGAAATAATGTAAAGGAGGGCGTGAAAAACACTCCAGAAAGGTTTTCTTTGAAAAAAAAATCATCATGAATTTTGGCGCAAAAAAAACGCCTTACTATACTATGTCGAAAAAAAATGCGAATTTTCAAACATGTTGTAAAAACGTGCCATATGATGAAATAATGTAAAGGAGGGCGTGAAAAACACTCCAGAAAGGTTTTCTTTGAAAAAAAAATCATCATGAATTTTGGCGCAAAAAAAACGCCTTACTATACTATGTCGAAAAAAAATGCGAATTTTCAAACATGTTGTAAAAACGTGCCATATGATGAAATAATGTAAAGGAGGGCGTGAAAAACACTCCAGAAAGGTTTTCTTTGATAAAAAACATCATGAATTTTGGCGCAATAAAAAATGCCTTAGTATACTGTCAAAAAAAATGCGACAAAAACGTCATAGTTTAGTATGTCGTCCAAAATATGACAAAAGCGTCATAGTTCAGTATGTCCTTCAAAATGTCATAGTTTAGTATGTCGTACAGCGAGTGCACATGAGGTGCCGGTGTAGCTCAACTGGTTGAGACAGTGACCCAGTATCAAGACTGTGTCAGAGACACCGGTTTGATTCCAACTCATGGCCATTTACTAAGCTGATGTATTTTAGTATGTCATAGTTTAGTCTGTCGTCCAAATGTCACTAAAACGTCATAGTTTAGTATGCCGTCCAAAATATGACAAAAACGTCATCGTTTAGTATGTCGTCCAAAATATGACTGTCAAAAAAAATGCCATTTTTCAAACATGTTGTAAAAACGTGCCATATGATGAAATAATGTAAAGGAGGGCGTGAAAAACACTCCAGAAAGGTTTTCTTTGAAAAAAAAATCATCATGAATTTTGGCGCAAAAAAAACGCCTTACTATACTATGTCGAAAAAAAATGCGAATTTTCAAACATGTTGTAAAAACGTGCCATATGATGAAATAATGTAAAGGAGGGCGTGAAAAACACTCCAGAAAGGTTTTCTTTGAAAAAAAAATCATCATGAATTTTGGCGCAAAAAAAACGCCTTACTATACTATGTCGAAAAAAAATGCGAATTTTCAAACATGTTGTAAAAACGTGCCATATGATGAAATAATGTAAAGGAGGGCGTGAAAAACACTCCAGAAAGGTTTTCTTTGAAAAAAAAATCATCATGAATTTTGGCGCAAAAAAAACGCCTTACTATACTATGTCGAAAAAAAATGCGAATTTTCAAACATGTTGTAAAAACGTGCCATATGATGAAATAATGTAAAGGAGGGCGTGAAAAACACTCCAGAAAGGTTTTCTTTGAAAAAAAAATCATGAATTTTGGCGCAATAAAAAACGCCTTAGTATACTGTCAAAAAAAAAATGCGACAAAAACGTCATAGTTTAGTATGTCGTCCAAAATATGACAAAAGCGTCATAGTTCAGTGTGTCCTACAAAATGTCATAGTTTAGTATGTCGTCCAGCAACTGCACATGAGGTGCCGGTGTAGCTCAACTGGTTGAGACAGTGACCCATTATCAAGACTGTGTCAGAGACACCGGTTCGATTCCAACTCATGGCCATTTACTAAGCTGATGTATTTTAGTATGTCATAGTTTAGTCTGTCGTCCAAATGTCACTAAAACGTCATAGTTTAGTATGCCGTCCAAAATATGACAAAAACGTCATCGTTTAGTATGTCGTCCAAAATATGACTGTCAAAAAAAAATGCCATTTTTCAAACATGTTGTAAAAACGTGCCATATGATGAAATAATGTAAAGGAGGGCGTGAAAAACACTCCAGAAAGGTTTTCTTTGAAAAAAAAATCATCATGAATTTTGGCGCAAAAAAAACGCCTTACTATACTATGTCGAAAAAAAATGCGAATTTTCAAACATGTTGTAAAAACGTGCCATATGATGAAATAATGTAAAGGAGGGCGTGAAAAACACTCCAGAAAGGTTTTCTTTGAAAAAAAAATCATCATGAATTTTGGCGCAAAAAAAACGCCTTACTATACTATGTCGAAAAAAAATGCCATTTTTCAAACATGTTGTAAAAACGTGCCATATGATGAAATGATGTAAAGGAGGGCGTGAAAAACACTCCAGAAAGGTTTTCTTTGAAAAAAAAACCATCATGAATTTTGGCGCAAAAAAAACGCCTTACTATACTATGTCGAAAAAAAAAGGGATTTTTCAAACATGTTGTAAAAACGTGCCATATGATGAAATGATGTAAAGGAGGGCGTGAAAAACAGTCCAGAAAGGTATTCTTTGAAAAAAAAATCATCATGAATTTGGTCGCAAAAAAAACGCCTTACTATACTATGTCGAAAAAAAATGCCATTTTTCAAACATGTTGTAAAAACGTGCCATATGATGAAATGATGTAAAGGAGGGCGTGAAAAACACTCCAGAAAGGTTTTCTTTGAAAAAAAAATCATCATGAATTTTGGCGCAAAAAAAACGCCTTACTATACTATGTCGAAAAAAAATGCCATTTTTCAAACATGTTGTAAAAACGTGCCATATGATGAAATGATGTAAAGGAGGGCGTGAAAAACACTCCAGAAAGGTTTTCTTTGAAAAAAAAACCATCATGAATTTTGGCGCAAAAAAAACGCCTTACTATACTATGTCGAAAAAAAATGCCATTTTTCAAACATGTTGTAAAAACGTGCCATATGATGAAATGATGTAAAGGAGGGCGTGAAAAACACTCCAGAAAGGTTTTCTTTGAAAAAAAAATCATCATGAATTTTGGCGCAAAAAAAACGCCTTACTATACTATGTCGAAAAAAAATGCGAATTTTCAAACATGTTGTAAAAACGTGCCATATGATGAAATAATGTAAAGGAGGGCGTGAAAAACACTCCAGAAAGGTTTTCTTTGAAAAAAAATCATCATGAATTTTGGCGCAAAAAAAACGCCTTACTATACTATGTCGAAAAAAAATGCGAATTTTCAAACATGTTGTAAAAACGTGCCATATGATGAAATAATGTAAAGGAGGGCGTGAAAAACACTCCAGAAAGGTTTTCTTTGAAAAAAAATCATCATGAATTTTGGCGCAATAAAAAACGCCTTAGTATACTGTCAAAAAAAAATGCGACAAAAACGTCATAGTTTAGTATGTCGTCCAAAATATGACAAAAGCGTCATAGTTCAGTGTGTCCTACAAAATGTCATAGTTTAGTATGTCGTCCAGCAACTGCACATGAGGTGCCGGTGTAGCTCAACTGTTGAGACAGTGACCCATTATCAAGACTGTGTCAGAGACACCGGTTGATTCCAACTCATGGCCATTTACTAAGCTGATGTATTTTAGTATGTCATAGTTTAGTCTGTCGTCCAAATGTCACTAAAACGTCATAGTTTAGTATGCGTCCAAAATATGACAAAAACGTCATCGTTTAGTATGTCGTCCAAAATATGACTGTCAAAAAAAAATGCCATTTTTCAAACATGTTGTAAAAACGTGCCATATGATGAAATAATGTAAAGGAGGGCGTGAAAAACACTCCAGAAAGGTTTTCTTTGAAAAAAAAATCATCATGAATTTTGGCGCAAAAAAAACGCCTTACTATACTATGTCGAAAAAAAATGCGAATTTTCAAACATGTTGTAAAAACGTGCCATATGATGAAATAATGTAAAGGAGGGCGTGAAAAACACTCCAGAAAGGTTTTCTTTGAAAAAAAAATCATCATGAATTTTGGTCCAAAAAAAACGCCTTACTATACTATGTCGAAAAAAAATGCGAATTTTCAAACATGTTGTAAAAACGTGCCATATGATGAAATAATGTAAAGGAGGGCGTGAAAAACACTCCAGAAAGGTTTTCTTTGAAAAAAAAATCATCATGAATTTTGGTCCAAAAAAAACGCCTTACTATACTATGTCGAAAAAAAATGCGAATTTTCAAACATGTTGTAAAAACGTGCCATATGATGAAATAATGTAAAGGAGGGCGTGAAAAACACTCCAGAAAGGTTTTCTTTGAAAAAAAAATCATCATGAATTTTGGCGCAAAAAAAACGCCTTACTATACTATGTCGAAAAAAAATGCGAATTTTCAAACATGTTGTAAAAACGTGCCATATGATGAAATAATGTAAAGGAGGGCGTGAAAAACACTCCAGAAAGGTTTTCTTTGAAAAAAAAATCATCATGAATTTTGGCGCAAAAAAAACGCCTTACTATACTATGTCGAAAAAAAATGCGAATTTTCAAACATGTTGTAAAAACGTGCCATATGATGAAATAATGTAAAGGAGGGCGTGAAAAACACTCCAGAAAGGTTTTCTTTGAAAAAAAAAAGAATTTTGGCGCAATAAAAAACGCCTTAGTATACTGTCAAAAAAAAAATGCGACAAAAACGTCATAGTTTAGTATGTCGTCCAAAATATGACAAAAGCGTCATTGTTCAGTGTGTCCTACAAAATGTCATAGTTTAGTATGTCGTCCAGCAACTGCCCATGAGGTGCCGGTGTAGCTCAACTGGTTGAGACAGTGACCCAGTATCAAAACTGTGTCAGAGACACCGGTTCGATTCCAACTCAAGACCATTTACTAAGCTGATGTATTTTAGTATGTCATAGTTTAGTCTGTCGTCCAAATGTCACTAAAACGTCATAGTTTAGTATGCCGTCCAAAATATGACAAAAACGTCATCGTTTAGTATGTCGTCCAAAATATGACTGTCAAAAAAAAATGCGAATTTTCAAACATGTTGTAAAAACGTGCCATATGATGAAATAATGTAAAGGAGGGCGTGAAAAACACTCCAGAAAGGTTTTCTTTGAAAAAAAAATCATCATGAATTTTGGCGCAAAAAAAACGCCTTACTATACTATGTCGAAAAAAAATGCGAATTTTCAAACATGTTGTAAAAACGTGCCATATGATGAAATAATGTAAAGGAGGGCGTGAAAAACACTCCAGAAAGGTTTTCTTTGAAAAAAAAATCATCATGAATTTTGGCGCAAAAAAAACGCCTTACTATACTATGTCGAAAAAAAATGCGAATTTTCAAACATGTTGTAAAAACGTGCCATATGATGAAATAATGTAAAGGAGGGCGTGAAAAACACTCCAGAAAGGTTTTCTTTGAAAAAAAAATCATCATGAATTTTGGCGCAAAAAAAACGCCTTACTATACTATGTCGAAAAAAAATGCGAATTTTCAAACATGTTGTAAAAACGTGCCATATGATGAAATAATGTAAAGGAGGGCGTGAAAAACACTCCAGAAAGGTTTTCTTTGAAAAAAAAATCATCATGAATTTTGGTCCAAAAAAAACGCCTTACTATACTATGTCGAAAAAAAATGCGAATTTTCAAACATGTTGTAAAAACGTGCCATATGATGAAATAATGTAAAGGAGGGCGTGAAAAACACTCCAGAAAGGTTTTCTTTGAAAAAAAAATCATCATGAATTTTGGCGCAAAAAAAACGCCTTACTATACTATGTCGAAAAAAAATGCGAATTTTCAAACATGTTGTAAAAACGTGCCATATGATGAAATAATGTAAAGGAGGGTGTGAAAAACACTCCAGAAAGGTTTTCTTTGAAAAAAAAATCATCATGAATTTTGGCGCAAAAAAAACGCCTTACTATACTATGTCGAAAAAAAATGCGAATTTTCAAACATGTTGTAAAAACGTGCCATATGATGAAATAATGTAAAGGAGGGCGTGAAAAACACTCCAGAAAGGTTTTCTTTGAAAAAAAAATCATGAATTTTGGCGCAATAAAAAACGCCTTAGTATACTGTCAAAAAAAAAATGCGACAAAAACGTCATAGTTTAGTATGTCGTCCAAAATATGACAAAAGCGTCATAGTTCAGTGTGTCCTACAAAATGTCATAGTTTAGTATGTCGTCCAGCAACTGCACATGAGGTGCCGGTGTAGCTCAACTGGTTGAGACAGTGACCCATTATCAAGACTGTGTCAGAGACACCGGTTCGATTCCAACTCATGGCCATTTACTAAGCTGATGTATTTTAGTATGTCATAGTTTAGTCTGTCGTCCAAATGTCACTAAAACGTCATAGTTTAGTATGCCGTCCAAAATATGACAAAAACGTCATCGTTTAGTATGTCGTCCAAAATATGACTGTCAAAAAAAAATGCCATTTTTCAAACATGTTGTAAAAACGTGCCATATGATGAAATAATGTAAAGGAGGGCGTGAAAAACACTCCAGAAAGGTTTTCTTTGAAAAAAAAATCATCATGAATTTTGGCGCAAAAAAAACGCCTTACTATACTATGTCGAAAAAAAATGCGAATTTTCAAACATGTTGTAAAAACGTGCCATATGATGAAATAATGTAAAGGAGGGCGTGAAAAACACTCCAGAAAGGTTTTCTTTGAAAAAAAAATCATCATGAATTTTGGCGCAAAAAAAACGCCTTACTATACTATGTCGAAAAAAAATGCGAATTTTCAAACATGTTGTAAAAACGTGCCATATGATGAAATAATGTAAAGGAGGGCGTGAAAAACACTCCAGAAAGGTTTTCTTTGAAAAAAAAATCATCATGAATTTTGGCGCAAAAAAAACGCCTTACTATACTATGTCGAAAAAAAATGCGAATTTTCAAACATGTTGTAAAAACGTGCCATATGATGAAATAATGTAAAGGAGGGCGTGAAAAACACTCCAGAAAGGTTTTCTTTGAAAAAAAAATCATCATGAATTTTGGTCCAAAAAAAACGCCTTACTATACTATGTCGAAAAAAAATGCGAATTTTCAAACATGTTGTAAAAACGTGCCATATGATGAAATAATGTAAAGGAGGGCGTGAAAAACACTCCAGAAAGGTTTTCTTTGAAAAAAAAATCATCATGAATTTTGGTCCAAAAAAAACGCCTTACTATACTATGTCGAAAAAAAATGCGAATTTTCAAACATGTTGTAAAAACGTGCCATATGATGAAATAATGTAAAGGAGGGCGTGAAAAACACTCCAGAAAGGTTTTCTTTGAAAAAAAAATCATCATGAATTTTGGCGCAAAAAAAACGCCTTACTATACTATGTCGAAAAAAAATGCGAATTTTCAAACATGTTGTAAAAACGTGCCATATGATGAAATAATGTAAAGGAGGGCGTGAAAAACACTCCAGAAAGGTTTTCTTTGAAAAAAAAATCATGAATTTTGGCGCAATAAAAAACGCCTTAGTATACTGTCAAAAAAAAAATGCGACAAAAACGTCATAGTTTAGTATGTCGTCCAAAATATGACAAAAGCGTCATAGTTCAGTGTGTCCTACAAAATGTCATAGTTTAGTATGTCGTCCAGCAACTGCACATGAGGTGCCGGTGTAGCTCAACTGGTTGAGACAGTGACCCATTATCAAGACTGTGTCAGAGACACCGGTTCGATTCCAACTCATGGCCATTTACTAAGCTGATGTATTTCAGTATGTCATAGTTTAGTCTGTCGTCAAAATGTCACTAAAACGTCATAGTTTAGTATGTCGTCCAAAATATGACAAAAACGTTATCGTTTAGTATGTTGTCCAAAATATGAGAAAAACGTCATAGTTTAGTATGTCGTCCAAAATATTACAAAAACGTCATAGCTTAGTATGTCGTCCAAAATATGACAAAAACGTCATAGTTTAGTATGTCGTCCAAAATATGACAAAAACGTTATCGTTTAGTATGTATGACAGTCGATGTCCCTGGAATATTTTTTATGATTTAAGGCCTTTGAGTTACTCAAAAACTTCAAGTAACAGAAAAAAAAATCCACCAATAAGAGCAGTTTGTTGTTTTGGATGTAAGTTAAAGCAGTTTTCATGGATTTGTAGTGAGATCTGTGAATGAAATTGGCTGCTCATTGAGTGGAGTTTGGTTTCTTCCGCAGGACTGATGCAGCTTTAATCTTTAAACTCTGTGTTATTTTTGAAGTTTTCTCCGTTCTAAATGCCGTCTGTCCTCTCAGATACACCCTGAACATCCTGGAGGACCTCGGCGACGGTCAGAAAGTCACCGATGACACCATTGTATCCTGGGTCAACGACACGCTGACACAGGCTGGAAAACCTACCATCTCCAGCTTCAAGGTAACAAAATCTATGAATAATAATCGCTCCAGAAAGAGACTCTGCTGCACGAACAACAAGCTTTTTTAGTTGATCAAATATTACAGGATTATTTTCTTCTTTTCTTTGTCATCTGAAGTGAACATCATCAGGGTTAAAATTATCTGCAACAAATTTATACAATATAAGTGAAATGTTTTTCAAAGTTTTCTGGTATTTAGACAAAGGAACAATTAAAAACCTTCAATTACAGCTGCTATTATTATTATCAATCAGAATATTCATCAAGTTACTTTTGAGAGAAAATCTGAAATTATCCTATCAACGACTTGAAAATTTTCACAAGCATTTTCAGGGTTTTCTCATTTTGTTGATGAAACGAATCAATCAGAATATCATAGGTCACAGCTTTTATATATTGTTTTTCCGGATGCGTGTTTCTGCAGTGATGAAAGACTTCCTGACGCCACATTTCTTCACCACTTTAATGCTTTTTCATGTTTGTTGGAGAAAAAAAGGACAGCGAATAACGACTATGTCACAGATCTGTTTATGACGAGAATTTCCAATAACTGATCAGTTAATGTCAGATTTATTAGTTACTTTGCAGGATGTTCAACATCCAGTCTGATTGGTATGAACAGTTGTAACACAGATAATGTGGATGACACGACTTTTTAAGCATTTATTACATATTTTTCATTTGAAAACGCTGATTTCCAGCTGCATCCAGCTAACTCAGTTTCTTTTAGACATGAAGAATCCTTTAAATGCGTCTTTGTTTTCCTCAGCTGTGAAGGATGCATCCAGCATTTCCCAAGGTTCAGTTCCATCACCAGCTGGAGTTTTAACTGCTCACAATTTGTTGTTTGTAGGACGGCTCCATCAGCAGCAGCATGCCGGTTCTGGACCTGATCGACGCCATCCAGCCTGGATCCATCAGATACGACCTGCTGAAGACAGAAGACCTGACAGACGAGGAGAAACTCAACAACGCAAAGTACGGAAACCTGGTTTTTAATCAGATTACATCACCTCAGCTTCGTCTTTTACGCTTTATAGAGAACTTCACAGGGGAAACCACCTACGATTACTAAAACCAGGGGTGTGGAACTCATTTTAGTTCAGGGCCACATTCAGCCCAACTAGATGTCAAATGACCAGTAGAATCACAGCATAATAACCTATAAATAACCACAACTTCAAATGTTTTCCTTTTTTTAGTGCAAAAAAGTACATGAACATTTAATGAACCGTCTTCTTACAAAACATTGTGAACAACTTGAAATTTCCTCAGAAAATAAGTTCATTTTCAACAATAACACCTCAGTTCATCTGTACAGATCAGTTTATCTCTGAAGGTAGAAGACATTCAGCTGCAGGTATCTGGATGTACAGGGAGTCTTCGACTTACGTCTGAGTTCTGTTCCTACGCAAGTTGTTTTCACCACAATTCGGAACTGTGGAAAAATGTAAACAAAGCTGTTAGGTGCATCACAATATTGATCAGTTCTTCAGAAAAATCATGAATACCAACGACTTTCATTCATGTATGAATCATTTTACAAGAAGATATCAGAACGTTGCACTGTTTTTACAACTTGATCTAATAATGTCCCTTAATGCTGGGTTATGCTTTCTGCATGAACGAGCCGCGTGGAAATGAGACGCTCGGAAATCCACTCGAGAAGAACGTGTGCGACTTTATACTCCATGCAGCGTCTGCTCCCAACCTGCAAGGGGGCGGTGTATCTAAACACACGTCTTCCTGGTCTACTCTGGGACTAAACTAGAGTAGAAGGCGTTTGCCATTGTTTACACCACTTACAACATGGCATTTTACCGAATAATTAGATTTCAGCAGTTTGTTGTAGTTCCATACCATGAATTGTTTATAACGCGGTTGTCACGGTGATCTCTGTGCGATGAATCGTATAAATGTCTGTATTTCTGAACTTCTGCTGCTAGGAGCTCCTGCTCTTCCGCCAGCTTTCCGTGTTGTCTCCGTCTGCATAGTTAGGAGGTGCGCAACGCGGAAATTTTCAGCTTGAGAAGGGCCGTGTGGGGGGGCGTGGCTGCTAAAATGATGTAATTTGTCGACACGGCAACAAGCTTTACAAGGGTAAAAATTTAGCGAATGTATCACAATCCAAGGTGGTGTACAACCGTCGAATGAAAACAAAGCCGGTCTTGTAGCGCCACATGGCAACGTATTCGTCCGCTCTGCTCACTAACTAGTTCCATGTAACCAGTTCCACGTAACGACAAAACGCCGTAGGTCAAGGACGTCGTAAACCGAGGACCTTCTGTATACAATTTAAAAATCTGCGATACGGAGAGGGACGACTGTATTTTACTTCATGATCAAAACAACTTGTCAAGATCTAGAAATTATTTCAAATGCACAATTAGCAGCTGACGTCTTCTCTGTAATTTTTACACTTTGCAAAGTCGTCCGTATGTTTCGACGCCCCGACTTTTAGACTGAACTTTAGCTGAAACTCAGCCGTGCTGCTTTTTCCCCGTCAGGTACGCCATCTCCATGGCCAGGAAGATCGGCGCCAGAGTTTACGCGCTGCCCGAGGACCTGGTGGAGGTCAAACCCAAGATGGTGATGACGGTGTTCGCCTGCCTCATGGCCCGAGGCATGAAGAGAGCCTGAAGACCAGAACGAGCTCCCAGAATGTGAGAGAAAGACGAGGAGATGAACGATTCAGAGAGATAGTCTAAAGACTGGAAATACTGCTGAATTTGTCAATATTTCAAGTTTTCGTAGCTCACTATGCAGAAATGTGGGAAGTGATGAAATTGTGGTTTTAAAACCACGTCTGATGTGGATTTAAAACCACAACTTCATCACTTCACACATTTCTGTTGGACAAAGCTACCAAAACTTGAAATATTGATAAATTCAGGTGGTTTTTAGCAAGATTACGGGAAGAAAACTTCATATTAAAACCAATTTAATGCATCATGATAAGGAGAAGGTCTTAAATTGTGCTTGGTGAAGTCTTAAACATCCAACCAGCGAGATTTCTGCCTTAAAATTAATATTTAGGACTAAAAGCTCATCAATAACTCATTTTTATCTTAATCAATATATAGGTTTCTGGTTGTAGACTGTGAAAGTGCCCAAAAACTGACCGAAGGCAGAAAAAGGCCTTTAAAGAACAGAAATAAATGAATTTTTGAGAAGGAATCAGTATTTTTTATGACTGTATTGACATTTTTCTGATCTTCTGTCAGTTTCAGGCTTTTTAATCGCCTTTTAAAATGAAGATTTGCTGCATTTTCTCAGTCACTAAATTTAATTTTATGGGGTTTTTTTGCCATTAGTTATCAACTGCATCTTTAAAAAGAACTAATAATGAAGTATTTCCTCCTCTCTTTGCTGCACTATCATTGTTTTTTGTTTTCTAAAGACCTCGGGTTGTTATTTTCTTCTGTAAATGTAAACGGAGTTTTCTGCAGCAGGTTTACCACATTTTTACTGTTTATTTCTTGTGCCAGATCAGGACATTTATGCCAAATGTACACAACAAATAAAGTGATTTTTGTACTAAAACGCTTTCAGATATTTTACTTGAACCCTTTGGTGTTTAACAGCAGATTAACAGCTGTGCTGATCTTTAAAGTTGTGGTTCAACACTTTCTTTTTGAGAATCAGATGTTAATTCTGATTTTACTCCTTAGTCTCCGTAAATGTGAGGCTACAGGCAGCAGCTGTTAGCTTAGCTTAGCATAAAGCATAAAGACTGTAAACAACAACAAAATCCACCTACTAGCAATGTTCCCTGTAATTTTTCCTGAGTCTGAGCAAACACACAAACTCCCTGAGCGTCCCTTGGACCACTGTGAGCAACATCAGACGTGTGCACTGTGGTCACACCAGCATCGCATCCATTCAAGTTACATGGTTCATTAAAAGAATCAAATTACAGCATTTACATTTCTGTTAAAACACTTTGTCAACAGGAGCCAGTTGAAGGCTGCAGTGATTTTAGTGACACTACAATGTATAAGAGTGAAGTTATTGAATATTTGTCTCTTTACTGTTGCAGCGGTTTTGCAAATTGCAGACGGACCCTGTTCACTCCATAGACACCAATGTTATTCCTGTAGCTTGAAAGACAGCTACTTTTGATAAAACTGGGCTTGTAGCACATTGTCTGCCTTGCAACAATGGGAAAGAGGCACCGTTTATGTTTTGACAACCTATATCTAACGAGTTATTGATGCTGGAAGTCCGAATCTGTGAATATCTTTCCAACTTTACTGAACTTGGGGCCACTACCACCTAAGGAGTGATATATTTAATTTTGAAAAAAGCATTTAGCCATACTTAAAGCTTTAAGTGCTTTATTAACACGGAACTAAACATTTTGTATTGTTTTATTATCACAGGTTCTGTCTGAAAAGAGGTGGCATCATTTTAAACAGTGAAATCAAACTAATAAAATGTAATGACCAACCAGTGAGCAATACTGGATTCTGCAAAAACAGAAACAACTTTTTTTAAAATCTAAATCTTATCTTAACACAGTTAATGTATTAACTTATTTTTGTCTGTATGCATGTATTTATTGATTTATTTAGTACTGTTAACATATCAGAGTTCTGAGTGAGTTTTTCTTAAGATCGGCAAAGGCCATTTATTGATTACATATAGGCTATTAAATGTTTATTAAAAACTAAAAAGCATTTTAAAAAAAACAACTTAGGCATTTATTGAGTCACTAAAATACTGTAGAGTACAGACCACATCAGCATGATTATAAGCATCCTCTGGTAAATTAACAACCAGATACTGATGTCTCTCACCATATGGACTTCAGGAGATGATTAGATGATGATAAACTGTGACCTACTGGTTGGGTTCTCTCTGTTCTCATGTTTCTTACATGTTTGTTCCCTGACAGCCGGGTCCTAATGTTTTTTGAGCAACACACCATACTATGACGTTTTTACAATGATGGTTCTACTATGGAACCAGTTTGACATGTTCAGGTGTTCTTTGTGTGAAAACTCAGAGATTTCAGGTATCAGAAGGTGGTTTTCAACTTTCTTTATTAACTTTCTGCTTCAACTTTAAATTAAACTTCCTTCACTAACCCCGCCCTCTGGACTTCCAGTAAGCTGTGTTCCTATTGGCTGTCCAGGTGGCTGCTTGGTGTTATCAGGAACACCTGAGCAGCTCAGTGTCTTCCTGCTTTATGTGGCTGCAGCCAAACATTTCCTCTGCTTCTGTTCACCACTGAACTGGGTTTGGCTCCGTTGCTTTAGTTTGTTCTTTAGGCGTTGGCTTGCAGCTTCCAGCAGTAAAATCGTCTTTAATGTGTTTCTTGGTGTGTTTTAGGGCTTTGTACTGGATAGTTGTCTTGGTAAATGTGGTTCTTTAGCCACAGTTAGCACATGGTGCTAATGTGTGCAGTGATTAGTGGATTTGGTACAGCTGAGTTGTGTCTTTATCTTGGCTGTCGTGAGTCTTTAGAGGTTTTTGGTCAGACACATTCTGTATTCTTGTTTGTGAACCAGCGTTGGTTGTCCAGAAGGTAAGAGTTCCTGTCCTGATTCTCTGTTCTCAGAGGTTCTCTGGTAGGCTGCAGGAGACTTTAGCGTTTGGGTTGTACTAGTTTGGTTTTTGTACAGTTTCATTTGGACGACTATCTTGAGGCCCCTCCATGTGGTTTAGTGAGGTTTTCTGGAACAGTTCTACAAAGCAACCTGCAGCAGAAGAGACTTTGAGAGTTTTTAGGAAGTTCTGGAGAGCAGACTTTAGAGCAGCAGAAACATTTGTCAGCAGTTTGAGCAGGAGAAGGTGAGCTTCAGAGTAGAAATGAGACAGAAACCTTCTTGACCCGTGTGGTGAGGTCCTGTGCCAAGAGTTTGAGCAGGTTGTGAAGAGTCTGTAGTTCTTTGGTCTGAAAGCACAAGAAGAGTCGATTCATTAAAGGAGAAAACAGGAGATATTGTTGGTTCTTCTGTCGCTCTGCAGTTTCCTTAGACTGAATATCAAGTTTATATTTTAAATGATTTACCATGTGAGCCCAAGAAGACTTGAATAAACTCCCTCCATCCCCTGGACACAGATTTTATTACCATGTTAAATCTTTTTTTTGTTTGTTTTTGAGTTTTAATCATAGTTTTAGCATAGTTTTTCTCTTTGCTTGTTTAGTTTTATATGTGTGAAAGGTGCTAAACAAATAAAGCTGAATTGATAAACTGAATAATTGACTAACTCATGATTGTGACAGAAGTATTTTCATTGTGATTTAAGGGTTTGTTTCATTTTTAAGGTTGGGGTTAAAATCTTGACAGAAAAAAAGATTAAAGAAATTAACTACACTAAAAAAGCAATTAAATCAAAGGAAAAAAACATTTACTATAATAAAACTTTTAAAAAGAAAATTAAACATTAAATACAATTAGACAAAATATTTAATTAGATAATGAAACAAGATCCAAAACATGTAATTATGAAATTAAACAAAATTTTTTAAACAAAAATATTAAACATTAAAGATGAAATATTTTAGATAATTAAACATTTAAAAATACAATTAAACAAGAATATTACATATTTAGAAAAATACAAAACATTTAATTAGATTATTAAACCTTTAAAAGTCAAAACATTTAATTAAAAAATTAAATGTTTAATTAGAAAATTAAATCTTGAAGACAATAAAACTTTAAACAGGAATTAAACAGAAAATACAATGAAGTATTTAAAAAGAAATTAAACATTAAATGGTGGTAAAACATTTAAAAAGAAAAACCTTAAAGATTTAATCGAAAAATTAAACATTGGGAAAGAAAAGGAAATTTTTCAAACAAGCCCATAAAACATTTGAAAAAACAAACATTAAAAAGACAAAACATTTCGAAATCAAATCAGACATTAGAAAAGAATAAAAGGTGAGAAAAGAGCAAAACTAAACATTTAAGAAGAATCAAACTAAAGACAAAACATTTGAAAAGACACCAATTAAACTTTAGAAGATCAAATTAAACAGAAGAAACAATAAAATGATCAAAACAGCAAAAACAGATAAAGGCCTTAAAGTGTTTTCTCGTCTGAAATGAAAACATCAAGTTGTTTCTTCAAACATTTCCTCTTTCTATGTTCTTAGTTTGATTGTGGATAGATTTACTAAGAACTCATTTCAGAAAACTGATTTCCAGATAAAGTCTACTAGTAGTTGAAGGCATGGATTAAACTAATGTTACCTTCTGATCACCACAAACTTTACTTTTCAGTGAAGAGAATCAAAGTTTGTTGAGGATTTCTAAAAAACCCACAGGTGAAAGTCTGAGGAGAACTCAGATGGATGGTCGAAATGTGAAATCAAGACTCATGGTCACAAGTTTTAAGGCTTGTGTTAACCATAAAGTTCAAACTAACAGAGAAGTACTGAGAAACTTTTAAGATTTCAGTCCTCAGACTGTATAAAGGTTCAAACTAACAGAGAAGTGCTGAGAAACTTTTAAAACTTCAGTCCTCAGACTGTCTGAAGGTTCAAACGAACAGAGAACTACTCAAGAACTTTTAAGATTTCAGTCCTCAGACTGTCTGAAGGTTCAAACTAACAGAGAACTACTCAGGAACTTAGAAGATATCAGTCCTTGGACTGTCTGAAGGTTCAATCTAACAGAGATCTACTGTGGGACTTAGAAAATTTCAGCCCTCAGACTGTGTGAAAGCTCAGGTCCTGAGGACTCGGGAGGTCTGGAGGCTTTGGAAAGTCTTGGAACTGAGGGTTCCACCCTCCAGCACAAAGGCTGAAGTCCAACCTCCTGAGAAAAACGGTCGAGACGAGACTCGAATTTAAAAAAAACTCGAAAACGACAAAAAATAGATGATAAATGCGCAAAAAAAAGAAGAATTTGTATCTGAGCGAATAGCTCAGGGGGTTAAGAAGATAGACTACCAACTGGAAGGTAGCTGGTTCAAGACCCACCACCGGCATTTTTCTTTCTTTGTCTTTGTCAGGATTTTGATAAAATTTAAGAAGGGTCTGGTCTTGAACCGGCGACCTGCAGCTCCACAGGCAAATCCTTAACTCACTGAGCTACAGATCAGATACAAAGAAATAAATTCGTCGTCCCTTTGACATCGTAGTTCCTCAAGTGACCACATGGGTGGAGCTGAGGCGGAGTCTGGGTGGAGTCAGGGCGGAGAGTAGGTGGGGAGGTGGGTGGCGGCCTCCCCCCTCTACTCCCCCACCTCCCCCCACCGCCCACCACACCTTCCCCTGCCCGACGAGTTCTTCGAGTCTCCACGAGTTCTTCGAGTCTCGACAGGTTTTCCCGAGTTTCTGGAGTTTCCACGAGGTCGGAGGCAGAACAAGTTGTCATGAAGAGGTGTTGAAGTCGGCCAGGATGGACTGACTAGAAGGACGACGACTAGAAGAGCAGGTCTTTAACCACCATCCATAAAATCCATGGAGTCGCTCCAGAGAAATGAAGGAAGGTCAACTTTCATCAACCTCCATCCAGATGTTCAACTTCATATCTTTACTTTGACATTTTTAGCACCACAAACCTTTAGTATCACACTTTATTATCCTTTATTAGGACTTTCATGGAATCCACCAGCAGATTTAGTTTTTGTTGATAAACTTTATTCTTGTTGTCGTGGGACTGCAGTATTTAAAACTGTTCCTTCTATTTGACCTCATGTTTGTTAGTTTTAGTGGAGAAAGTCTGAATTGTCAATTAGTCTCTTAAAAACCAAATAATAAATTGGATTAGTCAAGATGTTTAAATTTCTTACGTTGCCATATTTTAAATATGACAAAAAATATAAAAATAAAGCATCTTGAGACAATTTCACCTGTAATTGGCATTATATAAATAAAATTGAATTAAAATTGTATGTATCTTGTAATGTTGGAAATGTTGGTAATTCAGCCATATATGTTGTAAAACACATTTTCTTTGTCCATTAATCTGTTGATTGTTTTCTCCACTAATTCATTTCTTGTTTTGGTTTATAAAATGTCAAACCCAAATATATTCAGTTTACTGTCATAAAAACCAAAAAAATTTACATTCATGATGCAGGAATCAGACAGTTTTTCACTTTTTATCTTAGTTTAGTCAGAAAGATAGTTGATAATGTGTGAATTGTTGCAGCTTGTGAGCCGTAAAAGGTTTTAATCTTTGGGGCCGAGTGTCAGAAAACATTTAGAAACAAACATCAACAAAACATTCAAAGATTTGAACACCATTAAAGGGAAATCCAACTTTTGCATGACAATGTCTAATTAAAGGACATTTATTTCCAACGTAAATGTGTGATATTCATCCTCTGGAGCTTTCTCTTCACACCGTCTTCCACCTGGACTGGTTTGGTCGGGAGCATGTGCAACAAACATTTGAAAAACTGCACTTTAACATCAATGAATGGCACTGAAGTTTAATCTCTACATAAATGAGACTGAGTCTGGATGTGCTGCTCTGTCATTAACTCCTAAGATTAGGGAAAGTTCAAACAAAAGAGGACAGTTCAGATAAGACTTTAGAATGAGCTGATTTTGAACAAACATCTCAGACTTTCTGAGCTTCAGCAAATCTAGCAAGATATTTTAACAACAAGCAACTCAAGAGATCCAGAAGCTGGAGAGAGTTAGCTTTAGCTGAGCCAAAGAACATGTGGGACACTAACCTAGCAAACATTTCAGACTTTTCTCTGTGAATTCAGAGAAATAATTTACTATTTAATGACAGAGCTACACACCTTAACTCAGTCTCATTAAAACAGACTCTAATTCAGTGTCATCCATCCATATTAAAGTGCAGTTACCCAAAATGTTTGTTGCATGAGCTCCAACAAAACCTGTCCAGGTAGAAGGCCACTTTGACAAACAGGAAGTGGAAGATTCCAAGCAGATTTATAGAAGGGGGAACCGGACTATACTAAGTGTGGTCGAGCATAGAGGGGTGTTTTGTGGGTTTTTAAGGCTGATAATGATTATTAGTGAGACATTTGGAGGAGATATTCATTTGAAGTAAATGAAAGTATTTACAATCTTGGAGTTAAACTTAGAAGAACACAAACTCTAACAGAAAACTTTGTTGATACGTTTTTGTTTTGTTTACAGATGTTAAGTTAAAGGAGTTTTATTCGTGACGTTTAACCAATCAAATCACTCCAGAAGACAGAGCGACCACAGGTAGATAAAGGTTCAGAGCCAAAATAGCACCATTTTTAAATTTATTACCGTAAATCAGTAAAAAATAAAATACTGATAATCAGTAAATCAGTCAGCCCACAATTACTACAATTCTACAATATATGTCTCTTTGCTTTGACTTCTTATTCGTACAACATACGATGTATATTATGGCGTTTTTTCATACCGAAGGCTATACTATGATGTTTTCTAAGAGACATACCATGCTACTCTGGTTGTTCTGGTCCTGGGCCGCTGCACTCCTCTGTTGTTTTCTGGATTGTACTCAGCTGCATGCCTTCGTCCACCCGGCCTCCGTTGACTCGTCCCGCCTGCCGTCTCTGGAGCTGAAGCTGGACTGGAACAGACCAAAGTACAGTCCAATCACGATGCCAGCTGCCTCTCAAAAGGCTCCTTCATCTGGCAGGTGGCGGCACTTCTTCTGAGGGGAAGCTGAGCTGGCCCGGCAGAACTTTGGAGATGTGTTCCAGTGGTTGGTGGATGTGTGGGGAGACAGAGAGGGACCTTTGAATTGTTCAGAAAGGAAAACAGGGAACCCATTGGTAGTTGTAGTTTAGGCTGCTACTGCGGTGTGTTTTTGGCCTTGAAGAGGTGAACAGGAAGAGTTTTTTTTCGTATTGATTATCTTTTACTTTGTTCCTGCTTGAAATGCCCATCAATGTCAACATGAAGTTCACTTTTAGTTCTGTTATTTTTATTTTACTAACACCCATTTGTTTTTAACCCCCTCACATTTTGTGTTGTAAACTTACTCTTTCAAATAAATTCTCGTCTAACCCTCTGGAAACCAGCGTTTGGACTGTTTTTGTGTTGCTCCTCACCTACTGACAGCTGTGGACTAAAGGCTATACTGTGACGTTTTTAGAGCGACATGCTATACTATGATGTTTGTTGGGCGACACGCTATACTATAGGCTTTTTTAACTGACATATTACTGTGACTTTTTTTGTTTTAGTTTTTTTTTGCTTTTTTTTAGCAACATATAAGAATTCGAACAGTTTTAAAAGTTACTATACTTTTACTTGTGCAATGAAATTATTATTCTATGGCATTTTTTAGATGACATATTATACTCTGATGTTTTCTTGAATTACATACTATTTTGACAATATACTGCACTATGACATTTTTTGAACCACATATCATACATGACAATTTTAGGCAACATCCTATCATTTTGCACTTTTTGAACCACATAATAGTCTATGTTTTGTTTTTTTTCTTGCCAACATGCTGTACTATGAATTACAGGCCATACTATGTTATTCTTGAGTAAAGCATACTATACTTGGTTACATGTTGATTTATAATCTAGATTTTTTTCTGTTGTACTATTACAAATGCTGATACTACTTCTACGACTCTAACAGCTGTTTATACTACTACTGCTGCTTGTACTTTTAGTATTACTACTACTGCTTGTACAACTGTACTACAGCTACTATTAATCGTCTGGTATTTGGTTGTCAAGCTGCTAGCTCGCCTTAGCGTTTTGCTAGTGGCTAACTAGTTAGCTCTCATAGACTGGAAGCTCTCAACATGATTTCATAATGAAAAAAGAGCCAAAAACTATTCTTACCTATGAAAAGTCATTCCAAGTTTTCTTGTCTCAATCGTACGACGCAGTGTGTAACTGTATGCAGCACAGTGAGCCGGAATACTTGTTTCCGTTTTCACGCTGTTTACATCAACGGAATGCACTGAAACTTTGCCCCCTACTAGCTTAGCCTCGCAGTAGCACGCAGCTCAAAGGGGCGTGTCCTATCTACTCGTTCATA
Source organism: Amphiprion clarkii (assembly GCA_027123335.1). Classification (NCBI taxonomy): domain Eukaryota; kingdom Metazoa; phylum Chordata; class Actinopteri; family Pomacentridae; genus Amphiprion; species Amphiprion clarkii. Next base: position 4,130,469 of record CM049576.1, read on the forward strand.
TCTATGGGCGTGTCCTATCGACTCATTCATATCTATGACAACAACGGTGGCTGCACATAAGGACGCCTGACGTTGATTAGCTGCATAAATACCATTATATACAGTCTATGGTAAATACGTATGTGAATCGCATCATTGGCTGCAGCAGCCAGTCACCGGTCACTCACTGACTCACACTGAAAAATAGCACAGAACGAATTGTTACGTGTTTATTTTATTTACAATTTAGGTTGGATTTTTTTTTTTGTGCGCAGCACAGATTTTCTGTGCGCGGAGACCGTGTCAGCAGTGCGCAATTGCGCACAGCTTAGAGGGAACAGTGCCTACTAGCTCTTATTACAACTTGTTTGTTTATGTCAGAGTTCTAAGAAGAGTTCACGTCACTTTACTGGTCGTTAATGTGTTTAATCCTCAAACATCCAAGCCTGTAAGTAATTAACTAAACTGTCTTTATGATTTCAACACATCGGTCTGTCACAGCATATAAAAGCAAAAAATGTCCTCTATACGCTCAGTTTCACAAATAAAACAGGATTATTAAGCTGAAAATGTGAACAATATTCAATAAAATCCCTAGAAATAAAATATATTAGAGCTTCCAGAAAATTCACTGTGTCCCAGCTGTGATTAAAGTTTCGATATTGAGATGAATAATTAGAAAAATTCTGAGATTCCAGTCGGTGAATTTTGTTTTTCTTGGACAGAACCCGGGGGAACTTTCCCTGTTTCTGGTCTTTATGCTGATACGAGCCAACTGTCTGTAGCTTCATGCTTAGCTTCTTATTTTGACATAAAATATTTAATTAAAAAAATATTCTTTCAACAGCTTAAGTGTCTTTAACCTTCCTGTTGTCCTGCGGGTCAAAACCGACTTGTTTTAAAGTTTGAAAATGTGAAAAAAAATAAAAATTTTCACATTTTTGGGAAATTTTTATCATTTTTTGGTGGAAAAACTTTTTTTGTGAATGTTCTTAAGACAATAGTAGAAGTCTTACTGATATATATGGAATCACTTTAGATATTTTTACTCATTTTTTGGAAGATTTTTACTCATTTCTTGAAAATATTTACAAGAATTTTCTTTTTTGAATAAAAATTTAACGGAAGCTTTTAAGGAATGATTGGAATTTTCTTCCTGAAGGTTTTGCAAATTTTCAGAAATTTAGGGAATTTTTTTTGATGAATTTTGGGATTTTTTTCAGACAAGGAAACAATATTTTTTGGTGCCTGTAAATGAAGACAACAGGAGGGTTAAAAACGTCTTTACGTGTATAAAAGTATTCCAGCAACTTACCATTTGGCTGTTTTCGGCGATGATTCTTCTGTTGAGTTTGGTTTGACTCCAGTGTTTGTGGAGTGAAACTCACTTGATAAACAAATGAGTGAAAATACAACAACAAAAAAACAAGAAACCACTTGAGTCAATTAAACAACCGGTTTAATTAAAGAAAACTCAGAAGGTTTCATTTCCAAAAGGGAAGAATGCTGCTGGGAAAAAAATTCATTTTCACTCCAACGGAAAGGGAGAAAATGTCGACAAAGTTCTGAGGACGGCGGGAAAAGATTTAGAGTCTGAGGAACCCGACCACCACGTATTTACAGTATTTAGTCCCCGTCCGGAGAGTTTCTGGTGAACGAACTTGCTGCGTCTCCGTGACGACGCTCATTTGGCGGGTTTGGCCTCGGCGGGGTTCTCTCCGGTGTCCAGCGTCTTCAGGAGGCGGAAGAGGCCGGCGGCTTCACGGATGCGGCTGAACTCGATGCAGAACGCCTGGACCTCGATGAACAGGTCCTGGACGTTGATGATCTTGTTCCGGATCAGAGACTGGAGGAAGACGCAGACCAGACGGACCAGACGGTTCTGGAGGAGGGGAACAAAAATGTGAGATGTACTGAGTTAGCAGCAGGATTTCCTTTAAAAAGAAAACTCTAAACTCCAACAAAGAGGCAGAAACCATCCAACCTGTTCGGTTAAAGAGCCACGATTTCATGAAACCTTGTTTTTAATCATGACGGTTCTTAAACTGACATCTGAATTTGTCAATATTTCAAGTTTTCATAGCTCTGAAGTGCGTGAAGTGATGAAGTTGTGGTTTTAAATCCACATAGAACGTGGATTTAAAACCACAACTTCATCACTTCACACATTTCTGCCGGACAAAGTACATTTCAAGCTACTAAAACTTGAAATATTGATAAATTCAGGTGGTTTTCAGCAATATTAGGAAGAAAAAACTTCATATTAAAACCTGTTTAACGCCTTGTGATAAGGAGAAGGTCTTAAATTGTTCTTGGTGAAGTCTTAAACATCCAACCAGTGAGATTTCTGTCATAATATGAATATTTTTCAAGACTAAAACATGAAATCCTGTTAAACCTTCACTCAGATTGTTACAGCAGCTCATCAGTAACTCATTTTCATGTTAATAAATATCTAAAGTTTCTGGTTCCAGACTGTGAAGCTTCTAAGGTAGAAAAAGGAGTTAAATATAGAACAAATCGGTGCCCTTAAAGGACATAAATGACTTCTTAAAAAGGAAACCGCTAACTGCAGGTTAAACTTTGAATTATTAGTTATTATTATTTATTATTGTATTGACATTTTTCTGATCTTCTGTCAGTTTCTGGCTTTTTATCACCTTTTTAAAATTAATATTTGCTGCATTTTCTCAGTCACTAAATCAAATTTTGTGGGTTTCCATTTTACGAAATCTTGTTTTTAATCACAACAGCTCCTTCTGGTGTGTTAAATTAATAAACTACATGTAAAATCATGCCTGAATTTGTCAATATTTTAAGTTTTGACAGCTCAAATTAGTGTGACAGGATTCTGCATGCTCTGATTAGTGACTGTATCAAGTAATTCTGATTTCCTGGAAAGATTTTATGCTTTTCTTAATATGTGAGTAAATTGATCATCTGTGGATTTTAAACTGATGGTCAGATTAACTTTTACACTGGTGGCACCTCCCACCTGCTAACAGGCCAAACACATCACTTGCTGAACATTTTCTTATCTACAGACGCTACAATTTACCGATGTTCCCTAAACGCCCCACATATCAGGCTGCCAGGCTCAGACAGGTGTGTGACTAAAAGTGATTTTTAAAAGAGTTCAACTAGGAAAAAGAAGCACATGAACACCAGTGGTCAAAAGTTTGGGGTCACTCAGGCAATTTCATGTTTTCCATGAAAACTCCCACTTTTATTCATGTGCTAACATAACTGCACAAAGGTTTTCTAATCATCAGTGAGCCTTTCAACACCATCAGCTAACACAATGTAGCATTAGAACACAGGAGTGATGGTTGCTGGAAATGTTCCTCTGTACCTCTATGGAGATATTCCATTAAAAATCAGCTGTTTCCAGCTGGAATAGTCATCTACCACATTAACAATGTCTACACTGGATTTATCATTTATTCATTTAATGTGATCTTCATTGAAAAAGAAGCACTTTTCTTTCATAAATAAGGACATTTCTGAGTGAGCCCAAACCTTTGAACAGCAGTGCAGGTGTGCTCCGTATTCCATGAGAAAAGCGAATTTTAAAGCGTAAATACTGCAGTACACCAACGTTATAAAAGCACTATTTTCCACCCCTGTGGATAAAACAGTATCTGTCTGGACCAGTTAGAACGACACTAATGAATCTTAATGGTCATCATTTACCAGCATAATGTGACTACTGGAAATCTAAACTCCCACTCTCAAAAACAGGTTTTAAATGTGAACATTGTGGAGCTCTGGAGAGAAGATATCCGTTTGGGACGTGGTAAACTATGAAGAACATATTTTGGGAAGAAAGAAGCAGCGCAGCAAATTAGAAACAACTTCCAGAATAACGCAACACAAACTAAAGCCTCTGAACTTGGGTTGGTTTAAATACCACTGACAGGATTTATTTCTGTTTAGGGACGTGGAATTATTATTGTAATTTTTGCAGTTATTTCTTTGGCCTTTTCTTGGCTTTATTTGACAGGGAAGTAAGGAGAAGAATGGAGGGAGGACCTGCAGCCGTAGCTGGAATCAAAGCCAGGCTGCTGCATCGTTTATCTCCACCAGCTGAACTATCTGGGTACCAGGGACGTGGAATTATTCCATCTGAAATGACCTCCTGTCTACAGCTGCTCCTGGCACTTCAGTCCTCATCATTGTGTACATTTTACAGGATAATTTGTGTGTTGCTCTGTACCTGCATGTATTTGTCTTTGATCTGCTCACAGGTGGAGATGCAGTTGGAGATGTAGAGGTGGATGAACTCTGGAGGCAAATCTACAGCTGTGGTCAACCTGAAGAACGACAACAATAAATCAATGTAAAGTCAAATATTTAACAGATGACGCTTTGATCTGGTTGTTTGGCTGCAGGAAGAAACCTCCAAGAACTGAAACCACTGTTTCCATTTAGATGGCCGGTTCCTGCAGTTATTAGATCAGACAACACAACACAGTGTTTACGGTTTTGTTGTTTTACTGCAGAGTCACAGTGTGTTAAAAAGAACTTTTAAATTATTCATATTATAAATACAACAAATGAGACTGAAATGTCTTTTCTTATTGGTGCCTAAACTAACAAAATCTTGAAAAACTCTAACTAAAGTCACACTTGAACTTGTTTAAAGGTTCTTATCCAGGTTGTTTTCTCCTGACTAGATCCTTGCTTGTGTTGTTTCTACTCTCAGATGTACGTCAGTTTGAATAAAAGCTAAATTAAATTGTAGAATTGCAAAACCAGGGGCTGAAATGAACAGCGATTTAGCAAAGTGTTGCTGAAAAATGTTCATTTTTAACTTCGGGTGAGTAAAAGCATCATAACTCAGATTGTGTGTAATTATTAACTCTGCTAAGTCGTTAGAGCTTCGTGTGATTTGAATCTAATTACAGACAAACAGAGTGAAAAGCAGCTTCTACCCCAGAACCAGAAGAGAAATGAACCCTCTAACTATCTAAGTATCTGCTGGTGAGTTAACTGCTGCTTTATGCAGCTTGTAGATATTTACTGAAACACACAGAACTACAAGCTTGTATGTATTTTTCACAACTTCAAGTTAAACTTTTTCATGCATATTAAGCATCCAGAAGGACAACATGAGTTAAACTACTGTTTTTATAGTTCTTAATACACATTAGAATCATCTGTTTTCATACATGGACAAGCATTTTTCCTGCTGGACGTTATATTTTATAGCTGAACATTTCTCATTGTACTGTCTGTGTGAATGAACCGACAGGATTTCTGTTAATGACAATAAAATAAACTGAAGTGTTGACATCCTCAGGAATTCTACTTTAAACCATCATATGAGCTCATCCAGTCATCCTACCATCAAGCATGTTTGCACTGTTTGGACTGTTGTTCCTCGTTTGTTTGGAATATTCTGCACTAAATCTGCCACTTTACCTCATTTCCATGTTTAAATTTCACTCAGTTCTAGTTTTCTTAACTGTTGCTTAGTTCTGGTTTTGCTCCCTTTGTTCTTAGTTTACCTGATTTTTCCTTTCTACTTCTTAACTCAGTTAGTTTTTTTATTTTTATATTGTATTTCTAACTGTATATTATATTTTTATCTCAACCTTCCAAGTGTTTATTTAATGTCTACTGTTGCATGAAGACAGAGTGCTGTGTCCTGTACATGGTAAAGAATTGACAGTAAATGTGAGTTTGACTCTGATGGAGGAACTTTACTGTCCCACCTGTTGACGACCTCCATGGAGTGCAGCGACATGTCCATGTTGACCAGCACTGAGAAATACTCTGTGATCTGGCTGCTCTGCATCAGCTTCAGCAGCATCTCGATGGCCACCAGGGGGTTGTTCTCCACCAGGTCGGGCAGCTTAGCGGGCGACAGGCCGATGTGATAAACCAGCTTCGGGTCCTTTTCCAGCTCCGCCAACAGCTGCAGCAACAACAAACAAGTTTACAGGCTGCATTTCTGATATTACAGCTCTATATTCTGCAATGTGAACAACTGAAGATGATAAAGATGCTGGGAGAAGATCTGCAACTCGACTAATTGAATCGTCATTTAGCAACTATTTGGATAATTTATGAGTCGTTTTAATGTTTTTAGGTGACTATGTGCCAGTGGCAGCTTCTAAAAAGTGAAGATTTTCAGCTTTTCTTTGCAATATGTGAGTAAATTGAACATGTTTTGATTTCAGATAAGAGAAGATGCTAAAAATTAGAAACAGCATTGGTTTGGCGTTTTTTTAAACAGTCTGATTACTGTTTAGTCCGACCTTAACCTATAGAACTACAAACAAACTCAGAGGTTCAGTGTCGTTGCACATACAGCTATATCCTCCACTGTTGAGGGAGAATTTTTAAAGATCATGTTTCTGTTCTGAGATTTGCAAACCAATGCATCTGTAGTTGATAAAAAATATAGAACTTCATGTGTTAGATGAGACTTACTGCTGGCCAAATGGATTACAACAGAAACAATAAGATTTAAAAGCGTGAATCAGTTTAAAGGATCGAAATTCTCTCTGCAGCTGTGGGGTTTAACAAAAACAAACAAACAAAACTAAAAACGAAAATCGTTCTGAATTGCTTATCTGACCTTAAGGTTATTCTAATTATTATTATTATTATTATTATTTATTTATTTATTTTTTTTAAAGAAAAATTGTCTCTTCAAACAAAAATATTACTTTGATGTTCCAGCTTCTTCTGGTTGAGTCTGTGGAGCTTCCTTATGTCTGTTTTTATTCTTCTGATAAATCATTTTATCCTGTTTTAGCTTCAGTGTTTTGACAGTTTCTACAACCTCATTGTGCTTGTTTTTATTCAGGATCCTCCCTTATAGTTTTCTGTCGTCTTAGTTTGTTTTTCGTAGCTTCTTTAACCCTGATCTGAATCTACTTTGACCCGGACCCACCTGGGACTGCTGCTGGGCCGACAGTGGGCTCTTGAAGGCTTTGGACATGATGCGTTTGATCTCCACGCCGGTGCTGTTCTTCACACACATGGAGCGGTCCCACTGGATGCTGTGGTCCGGCTCGGTCGGGTTCAGCCACGCCAGCTCGTCCTCACACACATGAAGAGGAGGCGGCGGCCGGATGAACTCAGGCCGGAAGTGACCTGAGGAGGAAACAACGAGGACGTTAAGAAGTCGAGCTGCAGACAGATTCTGGAGGGTTTTAGACTCCAGGATCATCCACTCATTCCCTCCTCTCTATCTGGTTATTAGTAAACACTGAACTATGCATGAAGCTCCTCTGCAGAAACCCTTTCAGACTCTACTGTAAATCACTGCTGTCACTCAATTAAAACACATCAGATCAAAAATACTGAACCAACTGACATTTTAGAGATGAATTCATACTATATTGAGCGTAATTTCCAAAATTAATAAATGAAAATAACTTCTTTCCTTTTTAGGTGTTGTGATACGTCGCTCTGCCTCCATTAAACACATCAATGCAATAATTGTTCTTAATTTTAATATTTTCACACCATAACTCATGGATTTGTCTCATGCTTATTGTCATTTGGACAAATTACACATAAAGAAAAGATAGATTCCATAAAAAATACATCTTAATACTATAAAATGTGGCTTAATACTAGAAAATACGTCACAACACGAGAAAATATCTGTATAAAAGCCACCTTGAACTAACATACTTTAGCTCCTGGTTCTGAGTCTCTTGTTTCCGTTTTGTCATAATAAATCTCCGTCCTGAAGCTTAAACCAACATTAACATTAGAGCCACTCACTCTCCAGAGGAGGCCTCGGTCCTGTGACCAGAGACTCTGTGATCTGATTGGCCACGGAGCTGTCGAAGCCTGAGTTGGAGGAGTCTGGGTCGGGGTCGTTCAGGATGCTGGGGAAGCTGGCTTTACTCTGAGTCGGCAGCTCAGACTGACGCTCTGCAAGACCAGGACACGGAAAAGAGACATTAGAAATAAAAACAAGCAGGAGAAACTCTAGACTGGACTAGAATGTAATTTAATCATATGTACGCGGACAGACTACTAGCTTCTACATCCACCTAAGTCTTTGTTGTTCATCACACAAAAAAATAAAGTAAAAACAAATCTGCGTCTGAATTTTCAAAAACGAAGAAACACTCATCAGATTTGGAGCTAGACGTGTTTCTGTTCATCCATTTGAACTTTTTCTGAGCCATGGCTTATTGTTATCATCTGACTACAAACTGAATATTGATCAATATTACAGTACTGTGTATATATATTCTTTTCTAGATATGTAAATATCTATTTTATTTTTCCCAATAGTTATTTTATTGTTCTCTCTTTTCCATATTCCTAGAATGACACCAACAGCTGAAACCAAATTCTTTGCATGTTGTGTACGTACTCAGCCATTAAAGCTGATTCTGAAAAGTAAAGACTGACTGATTGAATTTTCTTTAGATCCACTGCGATCCTTTAAAATGCAGCTTTCATCTGAATTGCAAAAGTTTGTTGCTGGACCTCTACACCATCAAAAATGGAAAAAACTCTCATTTGTTTCGTGCTTTGCAACTCCTTTCTGTTATTCTATACACAAAAAACGACTTCGAAAATAACTAGCTCTCAAATATATAATGGTTTTTGTGCAGTGCGTCTCATATTCAGGCCCCTACAGAACAACAAACGTCAAATGATCCTCCCACATCTCCAGCTCCACTGCTTGCTGCTGTGTGAACCGACCTGCTAACGCCAGCTGCAGCCCACTGATGTCTATAGTCTGAGGCATGTTGCCGACGTCCATGCAGGACACCTGTCTGGGCGTCTTCTTGAACAGATCTCTGGGCGGCGCCAACATCAGCTGGGACAGGAAGAACTTCTCTGGTTGGGTGATGGGAGGAAGGAAGCCTGGACACAGAACAGGACAATTAAAATCTGAATCTGTTTGACTCAATATGAGACTGAGATTCATGTTATCCAGCCACATTTTCAGTGCTTTAGTTGAGAGGTTGTTTTGTTGTGTTTTCTGCATAAACTGGGGCAAACAGGTGGGTTTTATACAGTATCAGGGCTTTAAATTAAATGTCTTGTACACAATCTACACGGCCTTTTAGCTTTAGAATATTCATTTATGTACATAATCATGCCTTTATATTTTCCATTTCCCCTGTGTGCTCTGCTCTCATCTCTTATTCCTGTATATTCAGTATATTTAATATTCTGCTGGCTTTTCGAATTTCTCTCGGGATGAGGAACGTACCTACATACCTGCCTGTAGGAGCATCAGGAAGAAAACCTTTCAGATACATCTATAATGCTAAAAGTAATTTTCTAGACATTTAATCAATTATTTGAGAATTTACACTGTTTTATTCATAATAAAAATAAATATTAGCTGTTGCTCTGTAACTGTAGATACTTTATGAGCATCTAGATGAAATCATGAACATAAACCGAACCTTTCTGGTAATGCTAAAACTAATTTTCTAGACATTTAATCAGTTATTTGGAAAATTAAATCGATTTACTCATCAAAAAAACAAAAACTCTGTACACGCTTTTAAAAAAATAAAAAATACTGTCACTTGTATATTCTGTACATTTTTTCCATATCTTTTATATATATATATATATATATATATATATATATATATATATATATATATATATATATATATAAATATATATATTTAAAAAAAAATCTTATCACCTCTTTATACTCAAATATTATATGTTGTCTCATTTATTGAATATCAACGCTTAACAACTAATTAACAACTTAATATCCCTCAAGGGATTAAAAAAGTCATCTAAGTCTAAAAAAAATAAGTCTCATTTGGGGGTTTTTGCATGAAAATGTGACAAAACTAATAAATTACTCACTAAATTTACTACTAGTTGATTTTCTTAGAAGGACATTAAGTTGTTACAGCAGCATGATATTCAATAAAGGGGTAAACAATAGAACAACACAGAATACTGGGGCATAAAGTGACGGTAGAATAAGACAAAATAAGGTAAATAAAACGACAATATAGAAAATATAATATAGAAAAAAATTCAACAGAATATACAAGAGTGACAGAATGTGCAGGTGGGAATGTGGTTCGTTGTGTGTTTTCTGTCACTTCAACAATAATCTCCTGGATAATAAAAGTCTCCGGACACTCGGACCCACCTGACAGCACCTTCTCCGGCTCCTCTCCGGCCGGTGCGGGGTTCAGCAGGTGGGCGAACACGGCGGCGAACGGGTTGGCGGCCAGCGGCTCGGTGCGGTACATCTCCCAGAGCAGGTAGAGGGCGGTGAGCCGCTGCGGGGAGCTGGGCAGCAGGTCGGGCTGCTGGAGGAGCATGACCAGCACCGAGCCCACCCTGAAGTGTTCCGCCTTCCCGAAGTAGTGGTGGAAGTGCGTGGAGAGGCTCTCGAAGGTGTTGGTGCAGGCCTCCTCCGAGATGATGCTCAGCAGGTTGGTCAGCTCCTTCGGGGCGAGCGTCATGGTGTCCTCACCCGGACTCAACTCAGCTTGAGAACCGTTTAACAGCTGCGTGTTTTCAGTTAACAAAGCAGACAACGCATCTCCGAGACAAACCGGCGGAGTTAAAACATCTTCGTGGAGGACATTTAAAAAGTTATCGGCTCAAACTCATCACACGACTTCTGGAGCTGCGTTAGCAACGAGTTAGCTCGGCTAGCATAGCGGCGCTAACTGACAAAAAGCGGCGAAGTCATAACAAAACTCAACGCTCTGCCCGAGAAACTCCCCACTGGGCGGTTCGGTAACTACATAACAATCTTAAAAATCCAACAGACGTAAGAAAAGCAAAAAAAAAATCAGCTCCGCAAGAGCGTTTTCACGATTGTTTCACATGAGTCTGGTCCTTTAGCCGTTTAAATTCAGATTTGACCCTGCCGGTGAGGTGCATTATGGGTGACGTTGTTTCCTGTTTGGGGGTTTCACTTCCGTTCCAAACGAGAATTTCGTCTTGTAAAAAAACTCACGCCAACACTTTTAACTGATATCTGACTGCGAAACATGGTTATTATGTTTGGGTCATAATTTTTAAAATTACCAAAATCACGTTTTAATGGTAAAACCAGCGTGAAAATAGCGGTATCTTAGCTTAGCAGCGCAGGCTAACGAACTTCCTCTTTTACCCATCCGCCATTGCGGTGTTTTGCTGTGTCAGAATAAAATGAGCACCGGAAACCGTATTGAATGTGAATTTATTTAAAATTAAACTTAGTTCTAGAACATAATTTAAGTCTGCAAAAATCAAAGGGGTCTCAACGTTTTGTGAATTAAAGTATGTATATATTTTTAAGTTTCATAATATAAAACTTGAGTTGTTTTTTTTTTAACCCTCTTACATTACTTCATTGTTGTCTCACCAAACATACTCAAATGATGGATGTTTACATTGTAGGTGTTGTTTTTACTGAGCGTGAACAATCCAGTTTCACTCATTGTCCACCTGAAACCTGAATTAACCTGCAGAACAGAGTAAAGCTGGACTAGTTTTTATCCTTCAGGCAATCCAGGCGTCTAGTTTTGTCTTATTTTAATCTAAGCTGCTCGTTTTTAGTTGAGACATTTTTTTTAAAAATCTAAAATGCAGTAATTATTGTTTTTTAAAATTATTTTATTAACTTAATATTTGTATAGGTATTATCACCCAGATTAATTTTTTTAAGCCTAATCTTGAATTTTCTTACTTTCCTCCATAGATCAATGTATTCTGTCTTTAAACGAAGGTTTAATTAATAAATTAGTTTGATATATTATTTTATTATTTCTATTTGCAGTTTGATTCCTTTCCACTGTGGTGCAGGAGTTCTGTATCGAAGAATTTAAACATTTTTTCTTTTTAGCTAATGTGTGAATTTCCTAATCATTTAAAAACTATTTGCAGACTTGATTTTTTTTTCATCTTTTTTCGGTCATTTTCTTATCTATTTTGAATCTTATTTATTTATTCTTAATTTAAAAAAAATAATTATTTAAAAATTCTAACTTTTAATTTTGTGTGCCAGGTTTCAGTCGCCTTTTAACTAACCTGAATGAAAGATGCAACAATATACAAACAAAGCTTGATTTAAATTAAATTACATGTAAACATACCACCATATTTAATGACATGAACACCACTTAGTGGGCTCTGTCTCTGCACTAAATAATGATTTTATTATTTCTAGGTATTATAAACAACATTCTGAGGCTTTAATTAACTTTCTAACTTGTGTTTTGCACAAATCTTCGTATCTCTTATACAGTAAACTTTGTAACCTCTGATATTAATGATCCAAACTCTGAATAAATGAACAACAGGAACACAGAGAAGCTGTTAAAACATTTACTGAGTAATTTCACTTGTTTTCTTTCTTACAAAAGAGCGATGTGCTTTCAGTCGTGGCTCACTTTGGGAAGCAGAAAGCTTCTCCGGACATCATGTTCTACCAGGAACTTCCTGCAGACGGACAGGAAGGAACATCTACTAAACTGGCAGGTTAAAGCTGAAATCTCTTCAATGCATTTCAAAGTAGGAATAAGATTTTAGAGGCAAATCATGTAAAAATGAGACGCAGCAACCATCTGGGAGAAAGTTCTTCCAGACAAATCGATTATTTTCTGTTTAGTTACGATCTGAATAGACTTTAATTTGAATTAATTTGTTTACTTTGTGAGTCTGGAGGCGATTTTCTCATTATTAAATGTTTGCAGGGAGGAGGATGGAGCAGGTTCCTGGTAAAAATCAGCCTCGGAGAAGCCGTCTGCAGCATTTCACAGATAAGCAAACGTCTCAGTCCACACTTTAAAGGGATGTTGCAGGCAGGACAAAAAACAGAGTTTGCCAAAGTGTTTCTTTTAGAAGGAATTCAGTCACTCTGAAGTCTGGCGGTGTTTCACAGATGGCTTTTTCACTGCTTGGCTTCATTCTTTTATTTGCATTTCATGCATTTAAAAACAACAATTCTATATGTAGTTTAACTCATTTCTTTACACTTTCATCTGTTTTACATACAGGCTCAGTGATGCTTTGGCTGTATTTTTGGGTTCATTCCTTCACATTTATGCTTTGAAGTGTCTTACAAAGTGGGTAAATTAGGTTCTATTTTTATTATTTTGTTATAATTTTAGTCTTTAAAGAAGTTTGTGTTTACACAACTGTACATAGATAAAATTACTGATATTCAAAAACATTTAATATTAGTTCATTCTTGTCATTGTGGACAATTTGAAGTCACTTTGGACAAATATTTATTCATGTTGGGCAACTTTCAGCTCTTGCTGAGTGTTGGGAATTTTAATAGGCTTTTATTTCACTATTTACTGTCATTATTTGGACATTTAATCTATTATTTGACAAATTACCCAGAGGATGGATTATTCTCATTCTGTTGTTTCTTACTTTAGATTAGCGTCACTATTTAACCAACAACTGAGGAAGGAGAAGATGGTTTTTACCTGGTGGACGTGAGTCAACTAGACTCAGGAAGAATTTTACAGACCAAAAAGACAAAGACAACAGGAGTCCATGTGTGGTCCATCCAGAATAGAGTCACAGCGTCAGTCTCATATCAATGGCAGAGGAGAAAGTCCAGACTAGTTTGTGTTTCTGGTTCCTCATCAAGACTGCAGACGTGGTTGAAACATGTCGGCGAGATAAAAACCATCTTTTCCTTATTCAGTTGTTGGCTAAAAAGTAACGCTGTTCCAAATGAAAAAGATTTATTCATAAAAATTCATCTCTTTTGGGGGATTTTTTGCATTCTGAAGTGAAAAACAATGAATTATTCACCAAACTTACTGCGAGTTGATTTTCTGTCACTTCAACAATAAAGTTAATAATAAAAGTTTTCTGCATGAAGGATATTCAGATTATTTTACATTTTCGCTATTTAATGTAATTTCTTTTGTACATTTAATCAATTATTTGGCAAATGAAGCAGGTTTATTCATTAAAAAAATAATCTCTTTTTAGGGGTTTTTGTATAAAAAAGTAACATAAACAATGAATTATTCACCAAACTTACTACTAGTTGATTTTCTGTTAAAGTTTTTTGCATGTAGGAAATTCTGGCTTTTTTAAAAAATTTATTTATTTTTTACATTTTTGCTATTTACTGTCATTTTTTCCCAGCATTTAATCAATTATTTGGCAAATTAAGCCGATTTATTCATAGTGAAAATAAATATTAGTTGCAGTTTTTTTTTTTTTTTTTAAACTCAGGAGGCTTTAAGAGCATCAGGAACATTTTGAGCCTTTGGGAAACGTCTGAAACGGAGCTAAAAATATCGATTTTCCTCTAAGATGAGTGAAAAAAATACATCAATAATTTTCTGTGCAAACTTCACAGGAGCGTTAATTTGGCAAACTCTGGTTTCTGCGGTAAAACGCCTCTTAAATAACAACTGTACAACGAGGAAACACTGTTTTCAGGTCCAGAGTCACTTCAGTCGACGAGGGAAGGTTTGGTTCACACACACACATCTGCTTTCTAAACACAACACACACACACACACACACACACACATCTGCATTCACAACACACACATCTGCATTCGCAACACACACATCTGCATTCGCAACACACACATCTGCATTCACAACACACACATCTGCATTCACAACACACACATCTGCATTCACAACACACACATCTGCATTCACAACACACACCTGCTTTCTAAACACAACACACACACACACATGGCACAAAAACATCCTCCGTCTCCGTCCGAGCGGCAGGACTTCGTTTAAAGGGCCGTTAAAACATCACAAACCTCCAGCTGGTCAAACAGACGGAATAAAGCAAGTCGGTGAAACTATAGAAAGGAAAATAAACAAACGAACATGAAGAATATGAAAACGCGGTGAGTAAAAATGTCAGTTATATATCAGGCATGCAGGCAAACACACTGTAAACTTCAAAAACTGGCAACAGGTCCAGAATCTCCACCCGGCGACTGGTTCGGGTCCACTTCACTGCACGAAACCACGAAGAAATAAAAACTAAAAACGGCTCAGAGGTCAGACTGGACAGAAACTGATAATAATAATAACTGGGAATTAGAGATCAATAAATCAGAGAGGATCAAAATCTGGTCTGATCCTGGTGGCAAATGTGATAATATGTTAAATTTGGTTCCGTTTTACATGAATTAATTTCAATTTTCACTTTTTGTTTGAGAGTTTTAACATTTAAAAGGTGAATTCTGTTATTTCTGCAACAATATTTAATAAAAAACAGCCAAAATTGTAAGAAATATCTCGAAAAAACAAACAAAAACAACCTCTTCTGTTGTGTTTTTCATTGAAATAACTACAGAAGAGGACGTATTTCAGTTTTAAAAGGAAAACATACTCATTTAGAATAAAGCTTTCAGGCTGCAACTCTTTCATTTCAGGGTCTTTTTAGGCTGATTGCTTTAAAATCTACAAAAATAACTGCCATGAACTTACAAAAATGAGTAACAAGTGCGCTGTGCTTTCAGAAAACCTTCTGAATTATCTACCTACTACTAATATGTCCACTTTCTGATCCACTTCCACTGGAATATTAATTTACTTTTTCAGTTTGTAGCTCAAAGGAATCAAGTGTTTCCGGGTTTCTATTCATCCAAGTGCCATTAATCAGCTCATTTAAATCAAAATAACTCATCAGTTTACCATTAAATTAGCTTTCTGAAGGCTTTAAATGTGCAATTTGATGTCTTTCTACAAATTTAGAAGCATATTTATGTGTATTTCTATATATTTAGCTGAATTTCTGGAGCAGAGAGAAGCGAGCAGCGATGCAAAGACGAACTTTTGACTTCAAACTTATTTAAATTCATCTATTTTCTATTTAGTAAAAAGCTTAAACTCATAGTGAGTTACTGTGTTTTACATTTGTGTCGTGTTCAGATCAGAACAACAAATGTTAGGTTTTTGTTATAAGGCAAAGGATAAATGAATTCTAAATTCTGATCACAAAAAATATTGATAAAAACATGAAAAGGTTTGTTTTTCTGTACACATGACGTTACTATTAAAGTACTATTAAATAAAAGCTTCTTTTAGATTTTTTTCATCACAGTAAAGAAAGAAAAAATTGTCTTTCTCAACCCTTTAAGCTCCAGTTTAGTAAATTCATACATGAATGTTGTGTATTTTTAATTCAGAATATGAACTTCTTACTTAGAAACCCCGTTAGACTTTACTTTATGTGTTCTAGAGGAGATATTTTTGCCTTTTTGTCCACATTTTTTCAATTCAGGATAAATATCTGTTCTGTAAAAACCATGCAAGGCCAAAAAATATTTGTTTATATTCTGACAAACTGATTAGAAGTGAAGCAAAATTAACTCTTAGCACTTCCTGCTTGAACGTACGTCGCTGGATTTCCTTCAAAATGTAAAAATCGAATGAATCTCAGGAAAGTTCTGCAGTTTTAAACAGCGTTTCTGTGATTTATGAGCACTTCAACCACATATCTGGTGGTTTCAAACTTATATCACAATCTTAAAATACATTTCTTGTGATCAGAAGAAAATAAAAAATTGAAATTCCATCTTTTTCTACAAGAACAGAAACACTGGACACCATCAGAGCTATCTGTAGTCGATTGATCTGGGACTTTTTGTGCAATAGAAAATGTTTTCCTACCTACAAGGTTTATGTTTTTGCTCAGGGTTATTGCTGTTTAAGCTGGTTTAGATTATGGATATAGGCTTTAATATTGCTGCTTGATAAACTGCATCATCTGTAAGGTTATAAACCGACTGCGGACCAGTTTTAAGTGCCAGAGGACGCTTAAAAAAAGTTTAAAAAACCAACCATCACAAGGCAAACCTGGACGTGTGGCGACGCCGGTCGAACTCAAGACACAAAATCCACCAAAACACGTTAAGATTACGAAGACATTAAACCAGGAAGATTAAAAAATGTGGCTTTTTCTCTCTCTTTCATCCCTGAATGATGAGGAAAAACAGAGCTTTGTATAATCACTGAAACCAGGAACAAACATTTGCCAGCTTTATACTTGTCTGTAGCTGAAACTGAAATATGGCAAAAAGCATTTCTTTAAAATGTAGCCGGATTAATGTTGACGTAGTCTTAAAGTATGACGTGAAACACCAAAGAACCCCAAAGCCTCATGGGTAAAATAACACAACTTCTGTCCAGTAAACAACACTATCATGAATAAAGAGTTGATTTATCTCCACGAGCTCCGATTCCCTTGTGACTGTTAGTGAGAATCTAAAGGAACCAAATAGAAAAGTGGAACCGAGTGGAACTTTCCCCTTCCGGTTCAGAGCTTCTCCTCAGTCGGCGTAGTGCATGATGGACTCCACGTAGTTCCCTGGGAAGAGGCCGGTGGTGGCGTTCATCACGCCCTCGTACCAGCCGTCCTCGTTCTTCTTGATCACGTAGATGATGGCTCCCTCCTGGAACGACAGCTCGTCCTCCTTGTCGGCCGTGTAGTCGTAGATGGCCACCACTGGGGGGCGACAAACGCACCAGGATAATGTTAGCAATAACACAGATTCAGCTGTTTCACAGTCTCACCTGAAGCTGTGCAGCACAATTCATCAAATGTTTTACATGTTCGGACAACAAATGATGGACAGATGGAGCGTAAATTAACTGATTGCTGTTTCAACCCTCCTGTTACGCTGCAGGTCAAACTGACCCATTTTAAAGTTAAAAAATATGTAAAAAAATTATGTTAAAAGTTTTTTTTCAGTATGAAGCTTCTGCTGGGCTTCATAAGTATTAATCAACATATAAATGGTTCACATATTTCTGGTTTAAAAACGGTGCTTAAATAAAGTGTACTTTCAATACAAATCCTTACGACTCATTTGAGGCGTTTCGTGTTCATTTATCAACATCAGTCCATGAAAAGAAAATAATTCAAAATGTAAAATATAATTTAAAAAATATGTCATGTAAAGCTATTGTATTTTATGAATTTTTAAAAAATTTACATTAAAAAAGTTTTAACATGCATTTTTCATGAAAAAATGAGTGAATTATCCTCATTGAACCGTGATCTGTGAGAGGAAAAGAACACCATTACATTAAATATTGATAGAAATGGTTATTAATGGCGTTAATAATGATATAAACAATGTTTATTGGGATTTTTGGGTTTCTGATTAAACCTGCCCCGGGTCAAACTACATTGTTGTTCCTGAGAAATGAACATAACAGGAATGTTCATGTTATGGTTAAAGCACAAATATCATCAACAAGAGTCCCTTTACTGCACTGCATTGTTCTGCTCCCCATTTATCTGAACTGTTTCTATTAAAATAAAGGCTAAATGCCAGAAATATCCTTGAAAGCAGCCTTGTGAAAGTAGTGAAAGTGTTCAGATGCTGCTGAACTGTCAATAATAAAAAAAATAAGTCTGTGTCAGTGATGCTATGTGACTGTAAGACACAGATTTATGGACTAAATTTATCTACGTTTCACTAAAAATTAAAAAAAAGCAACAAAACAGCTGAAGACAAACTGTGATAATATACAGACATCAGGTGACATTTATAAGAAAGATGATGTAAACACTATGAGGTGATTCTAATGTCATGTTACTTTCAGCTAAATATATTTTTCCTGCTGCAAACAAAAAAGAAAAAAGCTGTATTAGAAACACTGTAATCCAAATAGACAGACATGATTTTAGTAAAGCAGCTTCTCTGTTGTGACTGTGCTAATGCTAATGTTTGTTAAGCAGCATGGAGTGGAGTCTTAATTAGCTGCTGAAACTGGGTTTATTATGATAACTGGACTTCCTGAAAAGAGTCACTGACTGTGTTTACAGGAACTTGAGTATTTCGGCTGTGATCAGGATTTTGAAGTAACTCGATTTTGTGTTTGCACATGTAAACATCATATCCTGACTTCAGAAACCTGGAGCACTACCGGTTTAGAGAAACTCAATTATGCTAAGTTAAGTTACAAAATAAAGGGACACAGTAGCGTGTTTACGTCTTATATAATCAGCCAAAAGTGGTGCAAGTTTCACTAGTGTACTAATATTAATCATTTGTGCTCCACATGAACACCACTTCCTGACTAAAACTGCCCCATAACAGGGATACTGGTGCATGCAAACACAGTCATTCTATTGTGTCATCAGTGGCTACTCCACTGGCAAAATATACCAGAATGACACACGTAACCATGGCAACTGTGTGCAAAAATAAAGATGGCGACAGCTGTGGTTGGATTCAAGGAAAAGAATGAGATTAAAATGTCTTCAATTTTGTTCAGCTGGCAATAAACTGGACCAAAACTGATAAAGACTTTCATCTAAGAAATGAAAATAAATGACAGTTAGGAGCTGAAGTTAGTTTTAAGTTGATCTGCTATTAATCTTGGTAAATTAACAAACCAGTGATGCAACTAGAAAATATGTATGATGATTTAAAATATGTTTTCTGTGTGTTTTTGTCCTGAATCAGGACCTTGGATAAGTGATGCTACCAAGCAACATTAATATGTTTCCACTGAGGTTACTGAAGGTTCACTATGCAACAGAATGGAAGGATTGTATCGCAGCTGGGAAGAAAAGAAAAAGGGCTCAGTGTTGAAGACATAGAAGAGTAAACTTCCAAAAAACAGAACGGACGTACACATTTTGAGACTCCTGTGTATTTCTGAAACTTTCTCCAGACACTAAATACAGAACTTAAACTGTCCTTTAAATGATCATGTGTGACATTTTGTTCCATCAAAAAAAGTTAACAAATTTAAGTTGAACCCTCGTGTCGTCCTGCAGGTCAAAATTGACTCGGTTTAAAGTTTGAAAATGTGGGAAAAAAAATATATATATTCACAGTGAAACTTCTGATGTCCACATTTTCATCTTTGAACATTTTTTGGTGGAAAAAAAGAAATGTTAAAAATGTTTCTTAAGAACATTCAGAAAAAAATCAACGAAAATCCAGTGAATTTGGCTGGATTTTGGTTGATTTTTATGTGAATGTTCTTACAGAAAATATTACAAGTTTTGCTGATATATATGGAATCTTTCTTTTTTTGAAAGATTTTTATTAATTTTTTGATAATATTTACAAGAATTTTCTTGCGAAATTTGTTTTTTTTTTTTTTAAAAAAAAACTAAACTTTCAAGGGAAGCTTTTAAGGAATTATTGGAATTTTCTTCCTGAAGGTTTTGCAAATTTTCAGAAATTTGGGGAATTTTTTTTCAGGATTTTTGGATTTTTTTTTCAGACAAGGAAACCATATTTTTTGGTGCCTGTAAATGAAGACAACAGGAGGGTTAAAATCATGACGACTCATCAACAGAATTTCATTCTACATGTTTCAAATGTACACGTTTTGAGACACGTCGGTGTATTTTTGTAGCTTTCTCAAGAAACTACCGAAGCCAGAACCTAAAAACAGTGAAAATACTCAGATTTTCAAATTTCCAACGGTCCTTAAAGTAAACGTGACAAAAACCTTAAAATCATGACATTTCACCAAAATACATTTATGATAGATAGATATATAGATAGATAGATAGATAGATAGATAGATAGATAGATAGATAGATAGATAGATAGATAGATAGATAGATAGATAGATAGATAGATAGATAGATAGATACTTTTATTCGTTATTGTGTAAATCCAACTAAAATAGTGTGGAATTTCTAGCAATCAGGAGAAGTTCAAATTTCTACGTGTCTCATTTAAAAATTTGCCAAAACTCCTGCCTTTACACAACAAAGATTCTGTAAAAAACTAAATATTCTGGGATCTTCTGCTGAACAAAGAAGCCATTGACTCAGCTGCTACCAACAGTCTGTGACAAAAGTTCTGGACTTTTCAGCTGAACTGCAGGAAGTGTAACGACAAGTCGACAGGAGGATTAAAAATGTACACAATGAATTATCTAAAGTATGTAGAGAAACCGTTTTTCCAGTGCTGGCGCTTGGTTGTACATGTCATGCTGTCCCAGTTTCTTTCTTACCTTCGCCATTCCATGTAAAAGACATTAAGTAAGTTCTCTCTACTTTTAGCAGTGGTTGTGTTGTTTCCAGAGATCGTGTTGTGTTGTTTAAAGATGCAGGTGTTTGTATTGCGTACCTTTCTCCAGGTAGTTCCTGGGGGCCCATGGCGGGTCTTCTTCAGCGTATGGATCATTATATTCCACCACCGCCGAGTCCTCCTCTTCGTGTCCGTCCTGTAAAGGTTCAGGTGTTGAAACAGGCTCCTCGGGCCCTGATTGGTTCTCGGTGGTTGGATGAGGAGGAGGAGGGGCGTCTGAAACTGGAGGTGGAGGTAGATTACACAAACAGAAGTGGACCAGACACAGACGTGCTGCTATTTGCAAGAAAAAACACATAAGGAAACATTTCTGTGGTGCAAGACTGAAAACAAAAACTAGTTTAACTTACTGGATTCCTGAACTCGAGCAACGAAACCCATGAGAGGAAGCTGAGGAGTGAACTGGAGGAGGGACGGAGGTGGAGGGGAGGCTGACAAAACACAGAAGGCTTTAGCTGAATAAGATATTACTGGGTTATTAATTCACCAGATGTTTCACATCTGACTATATCAAGTGGTGAATATTGATCGAGCTGACTGTGTGTAAAACCTGGGAAAGTCCTAAAGAGAGGCGAGGTCACGTCAATTTCAGATTGTTTTTATTGAGATTTTTTATTTTCATACCTGCTCGATGCATGTTCAAATACTGTAAATGCAAAACAATTTAATTTTAATCATGTTTTTCTCAAAAATTATGCCTCTGACTGGTACCATACTCTGCATTTTTAAAGCTCATATTGATGCCAATCAAAGGAAGCAAAAATCTGCCTCTTAGAAGGAAAAATATGGATTTTATGGTTGGTGGAATATCAGTTTAGAACAAAAACATGGTACATTTTTTGGACCAAACTTGCACCATCATATAACTGGTTTGTATTATTCTATCAAAGCAGGGTTGTACCACTGAAGACCAGATGTACATATAAATTTACCTTAAAAACTTCAGGACTGTAGCTACATTATTTCTCAAGTTATGGCTCTTTAAACATTAACCAACAGCATGATACCGCCACCACCATGCCCTGCAGAAATCAACATGATCCACCTTCTTCAAGAATTTTTAACTCAAAAAAAAAAAAAAAAGTTACCTATGAGCCCAGATTTTACACGTTTTACTTACTAACACACAGAAAAAGGATGGTCAGGAGTGAACTTATTAAAATAAATGGTGAACTCAGATGGAACGACTGAAGACAGGAACTGATTTCTATCTGCTACGAACCACATTCTGCACTCTGAGTGAGGACTTTCATGGATTTTTTGGTCCGTACCTGGGCTCTGGTTGTAATAGGGACCACCGTTGACCTGATTCTGCGTTGCGATTGGCTGACCGGTCACAGATGGGGGGCGGCGGTACGGCAGGGACCCCCCCACCTGAGGACTCTGCTGTCGAGGCTGAGGACGGTTCATACTGTAGAACTGAGGGACGATCGGACCTGAAGCAGCAGAGACGCTTTATTAATAAAAGTCATTAACATTCACACACGTTCAGGTTGACATCTTATCTTTCATACCTTTAAATTATTTGAAATTACTTCTATTAATTCCACTTCAGGCTGCTACTTCTAACGATGGTTATGTCGTTTCCATAGAGATGCAGGTCTTTATATTGAAGTTAAAATGACGTCAGTCCTAATGATTAATTTTCTCATCTGCCTCCTCTGTAAAACAGCTAATATACAGGTTTTCCAAAGTGTTGATTTATTCCAACCAGCTCTGCTCCCAATAGATCGAGAAACTGTCATATTTCTCAACACATTCTGTGAATTCGGAAACCCTGTGCAACATCTGTTTCTCTACATATACTAGAATGTGCTATATTGTTATTCCTCTACTTATCAACAATTCCATGCAATAGTAATACTTCTCTCAGTATTTATATTAATGAAAGAATCTGTTATTTCTAAAACTACATATATTTT
Source organism: Amphiprion clarkii (assembly GCA_027123335.1). Taxonomy (NCBI): domain Eukaryota; kingdom Metazoa; phylum Chordata; class Actinopteri; family Pomacentridae; genus Amphiprion; species Amphiprion clarkii. The sequence continues at coordinate 4,153,360 of CM049576.1, forward strand.
GTTTTATTTTTGTACTATAGTCCTTAAATATTTGCTGCTGTAACACTGCAAATTTCCCAACTGTGGTACTAATAAAGGCTAATTATATCTCTTATCTTGTTCTATTATATTTTTAGTCCAAGGAGAAGCTTTTCTCTTGTACCAGTAACCATGAAATATAGAAATATGTGCAAATTTTCTCTATTTTCGGCAGGAAAATGAAAGTTGAATGAAGGGAGACAACGGGAGGAGACACAAACCACGTGAGCTGGTGAAGCTGGTTGGTGACGGAGGCGTTGAAGAAACTCACCTTCAACAGGTGATGAGGAGGAGGAAGAGGAGGACAGTGGAGGAGGAGGGGCGGGAGGAAGGAGAGGAGACAGCTCTGATTGGACGTCGGCGGCGCTGGGGGAGGGGTTAGAGGGCGGGGAGGCGTTTGGTGCGTTGGATCGCGAGCTTTGCTGAGGGGACGAGTCGGCGTGTTGGGAGGGTGAGTTTGGTGGTAAAGGAGCGTTGGGTTGTGTTAGGGTGGTGGTGGAGGAAGAGGAGGAGAAGGAGGAAGGAGTCGGTGAAGGCGAGGGGGAGGAGTTAGGAGCTGTGGAGGAGGAGCTAGCTGGTCCAGTAGTCGGGGAAACTTCAGGAAAGAGTTAAGAAGAAAGGTTAAAAGAGGAAGCAAAGAAGGAAGGTTAAAGGAGGGAGTGAGGGACAAAGTGCAAACAACAAGTGCAGTGGGTGCTCTAAAAAGATATTCAAAGATCAAACCTAAAAATGGTTTATGTTGTTTAGTAGTTCCTTTAGTTTTCCTGAATTAAAGAAAACAACATTAAATTTTCAATGTGTTGCGTGTGGCCTGATGAAAATAGGCAAAGAATAAACTAGAAAATGGATTCCAAGGAAGTTGTTAGTACTTTCTATAATTTAATATAATGTAAGTTAAACTTGATGAGACTGGATGAGGATTTGTGTTTAATGAGTGCTTCTGGTACTGAATTAAATTAGATAAAATGCTATTAAGCCTTAAACACAATCGCTGTGAGCTTCATTAAAACAAATCTTATATTGTGTTAAAGCAAACAACATGAAGTCAAATTCCAACGCAGCATGGCACCAATTCACAAGCAGAAACAGCAGAATTAGCTATGTATTTAAATATGCATTATCGTTCAAAACTTTGGGATCACTTAGCGAGGTCCTTATATTTGAAAGAAAAGCAGCTTTTTTTTTTCAGTGAAGATCACATTAAATTTATCAGAAATACAGTCTAGACATTGTTAATGAGGTAAATGACTATTCTAGCTGGAAACAGCAGATTTTTAATGGAATATCTCCATAGGGGTACAGAGGAACATTTCCAGCAACCATCACTCCTGTGTTCTAATGCTACATTGTGTTAGCTAATGGTGTTGAAAGGCTCATTGATGATTAGAAAACCCTGCAGTTATGTTAGAACATGGATAAAAGTGGGAGTTTTCATGGAAAACATGGAATTGTCTGGATGACCCCAAACTTTTGAACGGTATTGTGTGTGTGTGAAAGTCATGAACTGTCGTTTCATTGAGACTGATCAACAGTAGTACATTTGATTAAATTTATCAATATTCAACGTGGAATATTACAAATTAATTTCTGAATTCTATATTTGGTGTTGTCCCTGATAAACGAGTGCAGTTTCAACCAGAAAACGTTGTGTGAGGCTACAGTGTTTTACCTGGGAAGGTGGAGGGCGGGGAGGGCGTCGGCACGGCGATGGGGATGCCAACACTGCCGCTGCCGCTGTTCTCTCTGCTGCTGCTGCGACTGCTGCTGCTGGGATGGCTGCCTCCACTGCTGCCACTGTACAAACACACACCATAACCATCAGTGCCCTGGATATAGAGCAAAAAGCACATCTCGTCTTTAAGTGGTTTCATTTGATTTACTGTCATTTCAGACCAATTTATTACTTTTAGTATAGACTTTGTATTTTATCATCTTATTCTTTATTTTTGCACACTGAGTTGCATTTGCTGTATAAACTGTGACGGACAAATTAAGTTATTATTATGAGCTACATAAAAAAGAAAACTGATGTCGTGAAATTATACCAGATGTTTTTTGCAATTTCTAAGCTAAGGTATCAGTCAGCTTTACTCCATATGTGGACTTTCTGCCTTTCTCTGTTTTATCTAACTGTAAAGTGAATATTTTGAGGTTTAGGACAGTTGCTTGTGCACAAAAAAATGAGTCAGAATTTATCAACGGGGGAATCCATTTTCACCATTTTTGTTTCTTTGTTCTACATACTGCCTGATTATTAAAGAAATTATTTGTAAACATGGCAGTGGAATTCATTGTTAGTTGCAATCTTATTCAGGTTACACAAGCAAACATAAAAAAACACAAGCAATTAAGATAATTATTTTGACAAAAGGGCTTCAGGTTTTCCTTTAGAGCATCTTAATGTGTTTGGTCAAGTGTCCTGTATGTTCTCTACTTTTTCCTCTTGCACACAGCATAAATTAAACTTTCTCTAATTACAAAGTAAGTCTGAGCCTAACAATCGATTCATTTTAATTATGTTTAAATAATCATACAAGGACAGAAAGAAGCAGATAGATAACAAAAGTAAAAACAGGGAAACAAGAAGAGACAACGAGAAAAAGACAGAAAATCTGTTGCCTGCAGAGAAACAGCATCCTTTAGTTCGGTTAATGTTCAAGCATAGAAGTAGCAACACACATTCTGATTGGCTGAAAGTTCCAGAGATGAAGGTGGTGATTGGATGGGAAGGATTCTCTGAAGCAGAGCTGTGATGAATCGAAATATTCAACTCATCATTTATCAATAAAAGTATATAATTATAATGCAATAAAACAAAGCTCAACAGTAAGTCTTGAGGTTAGGGTTGTTTCTTTTTAAAAAAATAAAAATAAAAAATTACAACTTAGAATTCTCTTGTGTTTCCTTGAACTAAAGCACATTGTATAACCATTTGTTCTGTTTATATTGTTTCTTATCTTCACTATCACTGTAAAAACTCCAGAGCTCTAAATAATTACTACATGTGTTGCTTTTAGATTAACATTCAAACACTTCCAAGGAATCAAATATTCATGAGTAAATGTGAAATTACAAGGCAAAGCTTTCAGAGTGTTTGTCTCCCATCCAGGACACCAACACGCTCGTACGGTTACGTAAACTTCAGAGGAGATGAAGAGGAAAGCTTTGAACTGAAGAAGTGAACCAATGAATGAGAAGAAAACCAGTTAGTTGATGCTGCGAGGATGGAAGCAGGAAGTTAGTACCGTGTTTCCTCTGGGTTCTCTCAACAGCAATGCAGCAGGAGACATCTGGAAGTTTAATGAAAGCAGCAGGATTCACAAACCAGAGGATGATGCTCAGTAGGAAATTTTGGAGCGTAAGTAGCTCATAAACTCACAAAAATGTCAATATATTGATTTTAAATACCCTAGAAATTCAAAATGGATTGATTTTTCAATTGACTGTCTGTACTTTTTATGTTGCACCATCTATATTTATAAAAAAAAAAAGCTACATTGATAAGAACTTTTCCAACTTTTATCTTTGTTATTAAATGTAATTTGTGAATCCAGGTTGACCAGATCAATTATCCATAGCTGACTGCAATAATTTTAGCGATGTACATTTCTGCATCTCAAATCAGCCAAATGTACATTAGCCTCCTGAGTATCGCTGCTAAATAAAACCACAGATTAAACACTGACAGCAGCAGATTTTAGATTGACTGAGAAGCCAAAGCAGAACAAAGTGCGATGAAGAAAAGTCTAAAAATGACGTCCAAAGAAAGATGATGACTCACGAGCAAAGATTTTGGAGAAAATGTAACAGGAAATTGCCCTGACAACGATATAACTTCAAACTTTCAGGCTCGTTTACATTCACGTTGCCCAAATTTCTCATTTTTACGTCAATAATCCAAAGACATGCCTTGAAAAACTCATCATCTTTCTTGATGAGATGTTCAGATTTGCACCACTCTCATGTTCAAATGTTAAATATGTAGCTATAACCAGCAGCTAGTTAGCTTAGCTTAAGACAGCAAGTGGAAGCGGAAAGAAATAGCTAGCTTAGCTCTGTCTACAGGTGACAAAATCCACCTACTGGCACGTTTTTATCTTAATCTGCACAAGAACCAAAGTGGAAAAACTACTAATTAAGCTGCTGTTTCACCTGTTTCTTGTCTTTATGCTAAGCTAGGCTAACCATTTCCTAGCTATACAGTATTAAATAGTCCTTCATGGTCTGGTTTAATTCTGTTTTATGTGGAACATCTGTGGCAATAAATGAGCTATAAGGACATCCAAAATATTTGCTCGTGTTCAGTCACCTCGTTAATTAATTAATCAGCTGGAAATACCAAGAATGGAAGCAAAATAAGCTGAGAAAGAAGAATGAGTTGAGAGAGCAATGATGTGTTTATCTTTAAAATATCTGTAAGTCTAGTTTGGGAACAAAACACATCTGAACATCATGATCATTACAGGTTGTTATTAACTTCACATTGGCTTTAACCGTCTGAACCCCAAAACCCACCAGCTGGTTAAAAAAAATGCATCATTTTTAAATAAGGACACCATTTTTCAGATCCAGAAAACGTAAAATACAGAAAGAATTGCCAGATTGTTGTGGTCCTTGAGCTACTTACTTATGCTGTGTCAGACAACATGAACAAATCTAAGCTTAAAATCAAGATATTCCATCATAATTACTATAATCTGCATGTCTAATTTTTAAAAAAATGCATCAGAGTCTGTAAAAAAACATCAAGTTCTGACTCCTTGGCACAACTGTGAAGCCATTAGAGCCTCAGCTGCGATCAACAACCATGTGACTAACATTTTATCTATAGCATGTAGCATCACCATTTTTCCGGCATTGTGGGCACTTTAAAAGTTGCACATGGTGAACTTTCATCGTTTTTATTAATCTATTTTCTGCAGGACTTTAAGTTGCAGTGAAAAATGACCCTGCAGTGAGTAAAAATGTCTAGAAACTGCATAGAGTTCAGAGGGTTAAATCTTTCTAAAGCTGTAGTCCCAAACTAGACATACTGACATGCTGATTATTGACCTTTTTCAGTGTAAAAGCATAAAAATAATTCCAAAAAGATGGGTTATGTCCATGAGAGCGGCGTTAGAAGCGCTGAAACCCCGTTCTGGCGGCCACGGTTACATGCCAACCCGGCTACCTGTACGTTCGGGGTCGGTGGTTGAGGGTGGCGGTGCGGGCCGGACTCGGAAGCTGTCCGATGGCCATATTGTTCCTGGTGGGACTGGAGACATAATCGTTGGGCACCACAGGGGGGCGCACTGGCTCCAGAGTCCTGTAGGGGGAGTTCTTCCTGCACAAGCAAGAGGTAAGGATGCAGACAGGGTTAATGGGGAGACTGGTATACCGGTCACAATGGATCCATCCCAGTACACAAACACGAGACACTATGTCCCACCTGTTAAATAGGAAGAAATGAATGAGTTTGTTTTTGTTCATTTGCACTTTTAATTATATATTACTTTAAATTGGGTATTACGGAGTCCCAATCTGATACCATTTTTGTGGATAAGATGCACTTTAAGTAAACTAAAGCTACTGTACATGCTACCTGCTACAGTACAATCTTGTTCTCACACAGTGCAATTTTATCTTTCATTTTGTTCTTACATATTGCAGTCTTATTGGAATTTATATTTTATTTTGTCTTCAGTCTGTTTTGTGTAATGACTTTTATTTTTTGTAAAGATTTAGTGCTCTTTTGTTGTATCCTGCTAATCCAAAGAGCTGCAAAACTGACATTTGTTTAGAAGTTAAAGATCTATTGTGTTCTATTAAAATCAATCTAATGTATATGCTTGACAACTCATTAAGAAAAAAAAAAACCTTTTCTGCATCCAAGGTGGTCACGAACATTGCTGCAAAGCTTCAGTAGGACACTATCTGAGGGTATTTGTGACTCCACAAGCTCTAAGTGATGGTAAAAACCTGTGTTTTTTATTTTATTTTTTCAGTGAAGATCACATTAAATTGATCAGAAATTCAGTCTAGACATTGTTAATGTGGTAAATGACTATTCTAGCTGGAAACCGCTGATTTTTAATGGAATATCTCCATAGGGGTACAGAGGAACATTTCCAGCAACCATCACTCCTGTGTTCTAATGCTACATTGTGTTAGCTAATGGTGTTGAAAGGCTCATTGATGATTAGAAAACCCTTGTGCAGTTATGTTAGCACATGAATAAAAGTGTGTTTTTTCATGGAAAACATGAAATTGTCTGGGTGACCCCAAACTTTAACAGTAGTATAGGTCAGAAAACGTACTGTTGATCAGCTGTAGTACCTGGGTACGCCACCAGGTGGAGCTTCTCAGTGTTTAGCACTGCAGCAACCAGATGTGGCATCACTTGGCAAGTAGAGAGCATTGTGGGAGTTTAGTTAACAACAGGCACCATGACAGAGACTTCTGTGATGTTTAATGAGCTCCGGCCAGAGCTCATATGTTTAAAACAAGGTGGTAAAACTAGGGTGGCACTTTGATATCCCAATGGCCTCCTTTCAGGTCAGATCTTGTGCCAATTGGCTATAACAGTAGCTGCAGTATAGGATGAGCCTCCAGTGATGTGAATTCAAGTTATCAATCAATCGACTACTGATGAGAAAATTTTGGAATTTCCATCCTTAACGTCTCGCCACAAATTGCTACAACACCTGTGTGACGGCAGACGTAAAAAAAAGAATCCAGCTAAAGTTTTGTGCTAAAAAAAAATGCCTTGATCATATTAGAACATCTGCAGAGGAACTTTTTATTAGTCCTGCTTTTGTTTCCCAACAGTATAAATATGGAAGGAGCAGAAGTCTTCTACTTTTTAAATACCACTATAGCATTACTGACAGATAAGATACACTTTAATGAAGCACATATCTACAATTTTCTTCACACACAGCTGTTACATCACTGTATGACGCTGTGAAGTAATTAGCAATTTAGATTTATAAACTGATTACTTTTTAGAAACGTCTGTCGCTGTACTAACGTGTAATTTATCTGCAGACAGTTCAGCGCTAACCCAGCTGCCTACTGCAATAAATGATAATTTCCTTCTTGCTTTTTCACTTTTAACAGTTAGTCACCCATCCATGCCACCCATTTAAATCATGTTTTTACATTTATTCTGAACACATTTAGAATTATAAAGCAAAACAAAACATTTGGGATTCATCAGAAATCCTCCTTTTCACATGAGCAGCTAGAAAAGCAAGAAGCGACCAATTAAACAACCTAAAATTGCCACTTTTCAGGTAAGAAAAGCAATATTTCTTAGCAGTAAAAGTTACTGCACCTACAAAAATACAGTACAATATGTTTCAGCTTGGAAAAAAGTCCTGCTGGTATGCTGCAGATACTGTGTGAGATAGAAAAAGATCACTGCTATTTGAATTCCAGTCTTTGAGCTTTTTAGTGAAGCTTTAAAAAAAAAAAAAAAAAAAAGGTCAATGCTGTTAAGGAGCCACAGGAGGGCACTATAGAGCAGTCAGAGTATCCTACTATTAACAGTTTACTCTAAAAATAAATAGAATTAAAATTAAATTAAGTGTGACATTTAGCAATCACGCACGATGTGCAACTATACACATTTCTGCATTAAAGATGAGTCGGTTTTTGCCTCCCTCCTGCTGTGGGAAAAATGGATAAATCTGTTAAGGTTATGTTTAAAGGTCAGGGAGTATTTTTAGAGAATTACAACTCCTGCAGCATCGCAAAACTGTAGAGAATAAGGACAAATAAGGGGCACCACAGAATAAAAACAACACTATGATCAGACTGAAGAGTTTGAGACATCCAGGGAGAAGATTTCTCCCCAAACAGAACAGAAAAACGTCAGTTAATGAGGCATGATTACCTCAATGCAAACAGAAAGAACGCAGTTACAGAATTCTTTAACAACATTTAAACAGCATAATGAGCATGCAGCCTATGATAAATGATCATTTCTGTCATGTGTAAAAAGGAAAGAACCACAAAAACAACAACAGAGTAATTTTTTTTACATCCTCCTAAGTAATAACTATATTACAATTATAATAACTTTCTGATTTTCAGTAAAATCTTAATTTAAATCCCATCTGGAGCTACATCATTTTAATTTAAAGTGAGCTTCTTTCATCAGCTCATTGTGACATTTGGCTTTTCTTTCAAAATTGAAGATAAAAGACAAAAAAAACCCTGAGCAAAACATGTTACGAACAACATAATTTGACAACAGAAAGAATTACAACCGTTAGGAGATGGGCTGTTCTATTCTATTTCTATCCTATATTTTGTTCACATTTCATCAAACATGTCATTAAAAGTACATGACAAATACTGCTCAGAATGTCTTGAAATGTGGCCGAACTGGGTCAAAAATAGCCAAAAATTATCAAAAAATACTAAAATAATTACAAAATTTTACTAAATGACAATTTATATTCACCACAGCTACCTGGAACGTGGCCAACATTGATCAAACTATTTCCAACATGACTCAAAAGTTGTTTCCTTTTCTGGTTTGCATCATTTCTAACAAACTTATTTGCCATTTTTGGTGCATTTTTAGTATCTTTCTGTGTCATTTTGTACCTCTTTGTGTTATTTTTTTGCCATTTAGCATCTGTTGTGCCATTTTACTCAGTTTTGTATCACATTACTGTTATTTTTGTGTCATTTCAGCATATGTTGTCTTTTTATTTATTTTTAAATCATTTTAGCTTCTTTCTGTGCTATTTTTGTCTTTTTTGCATCCTTTTGTGTCATTTTCATCACATTTTAGCCTCTTCTTCTGTCCATTTGTATATTTTTTTTGTTATTTTAACATCTGTCCATTATTGTACTGTTATTTTTGTACCTCTGTGCTATTTTTGTCTTTTTGTGTCATTTTAGCAACTTTCTGTGTTATTTTTGTACGACAAATGAGGTATTAGCAGCTCCTGGTTGTAATGCAACAAGGATGTAAAGGCGGTTTCTCTCTCCAAAAATCTTTTCTTTATGATTTTTAAGCAGATTTATGTCTTGCTGAACGTCTATTTCGGATCCTGTAATTTCACCAAGTCTGAAATCCCGTCTGCAATGTTAATCCCATCGGAGTGGTGCTTTAGGGCCGAGGCAGAATGTGAAAATTGTTTTGTGAGCATTGTGTGAATGTGCGAGCGTTGTCAGAAGGCTTGTTGACTTGCAGCGTGTCGCCAACTGACTACTGTGTGTTTGTTCCTCGTCTCTGCGTGAACACTTGCATTGGTGTGTGTTGGGGAGGACAGACGCACTTGGCTGCTGACCACAGCTTAGTTCCAACCAACTGCTAAGCTGCTTCTGTTCGCTCTTTCTTATTAACACTTTCTCATCTTATTCTGCACCACATCGGCCTGAGTATAAGACTGCATTAGGTTTGAAAACAGGGTGTCGTCTTATAGGCGAGGACTGATTAAAGTGTTCATAACATCAGTGTGGTTTCTGAATGGAGAGAGCTCCAGAATAACACGGCCTCCTGCACAGAGCGTTGCATTGAGGGTTATTGGTAGCCTGAATGTTGTCTAGCTGAGTGTTGTCCAGCAGGAAGACAACAATGCTGCTACGATATATGAAGGTTCGGGGAACAACAGCCGGCTAAACAGCAGGTTACGGGAAATAAGAAGGAACACTGACGCAGCTAACAGGAGGGATGGATGATGCTAGTCCAGCTGGCTGCACACACATAAACATACAAGGGCTGGAAAAAGCCATGAGTTAGTGCTCTAGCATGAGAAATCTTAAGTAGTTTTGGTAAAAATGTGATTATATAAGAAAACTGATATCACAAATGTCTGTCTGTAATGCTACATTGGGCAGCTGGTTAGCTATATCCAACAGTACCAGACTTTAAAAATATACCATCAGTCTTTTGCACACGGAATATTACACTAATCTTTTAGCTTAGCTTAGCATAAAGATTCAAAACTGATTATGGGAAATAAGACAGTGACACAGCTAACAGGAGGATGGATGATGCTAGTCCAGCTGGCTGCACACATATAAACATACGTGCTGGACTACGCGTTGCAATAAATCAGGGCTCTAGCATGAAAAATTCTAAAAAAGTTTGGGTAAGAATGTGATTAGACGAGAAGACTTATGTCACTCATGTCTGTCTGGTAAAGCTACATTCTGCAGCTAGTTAGCTTAGCGTAGCATAAAGACTGAAAATGGATTACAGGAAATAAGAAGGAACACTGACGCAGCTAACAGGAGGATGGATGACGCTAGTCCAGCTGGCTGCACACATATAAACATACGTGCTGGACTACGCGTTGCAATAAATCAGGGCTCTAGCATGAGAAATTCTTTAAAAAAAAGTTTAGGTAAAAATGTGATTAGATAAGAAGATTGATATCACAAATGTCTGTCTGTTATGCTGCATTGGGCAGCTAGTTAGCTTAGCTTAGCATAAAGATTCAAAACAGATTATGGAAAATAAAAAGGAACACTGATGCAGCTAACAGGATTGCTGGATGATGCTAGTCCAGTTGGCTACACACTAATAAACACACTATTATATATAAGTGGTATAATAAGTATTGCAGTGATTTCACGTTCTTGCATGAGAAATCTTAAATGATTTTTATAAAAATGTGCTCAGATAAAACGATTTATGCCACTCATGTTTGTCTGTTGCGCTACATTCTGCAGCTAGTTAGCATAGCTTAGCCTTCTGTCCAAAGGTACCTCTTAATACTCACTGTGTAATAAACACATTATATCTAGTTTAATCTGCACAAAAACAACAATAAAGTGGGCAATCTGAGGATGATATATCACGATGATCCTGATTCGGCATCTGATCTACTTCTCAGAGGAATCGTGCAAATGGTGAATGAATCAATAACAATGCTGTTCAAACTTTCCTCCTCCACCAGAACTAAGTAAACATGATCAGTTGTGACAAAATTAGGAAGACGGTTCCTGGATTTACTATAAATCTTGGAGGTGTAACTTCTTTTGTAAACAGACGACACCATGATGGACGACGGATAGCAGCGAGTGGACCAACATCCTGAAAGAAATGTTGTGGTGAATCTTTATCAAAGACTCTGCAGACTGTAAAAGTAATTTGCATTTAAACTAAATTATAGACAACAGTCAGCAGCTGCTTGTGCAGAAATCAGAGATGATTTAAGTCTTCCCTGTTGTATCTAGGTTGGTTTTTCTCCCTCATAGTGTTCTTGCTGTTTTAACTTCATCCGATGATAAGTTTAATAACTAATTTAGCTTGACAGGGCTCAAGACTGCGACCAAAATTACATATGCAACCTTTTTTTTAGAGAGTGTGCAAGGCTAATATGGTGACATAGAAACCAGCCCACGTAAATAAAATCAGCGACCAAATCATGTGCTGGTGGAACCAGTCGAGAAAGTTGGTGTCACCAGTGCTGTCAGTGGAAAAGTTGAGTCCAGTGTGTGGGTTTAGTTGGGGCTGAGCCTTTGAAATGAGTAATTTATTAATGTATTGGCAGTAAGTTGTCAGAGTTATGTTTATGCAGAAATGTAAAAAATTAAGAGGAGGCAGCTCTCATGTTCCTTTTCCGAGAGTTTTAATGTCAGAAACTACATGCATCTAACCGGCAAACATTTGTCTAATGTCTCGTTTCCCCTGAGAAAAGAGGTTCAGCATCATTTGGTGACTCTGTAGTGATGAATAGTGATTATCTAGCTCCTCTTCTAGGGTGGAAACTCAACAAGTATCAAAGCGATTAAATAAAGATTTAAATTTTGAGGGAAAACAGGATGCAGAGATTTGTTAGTTGGGCCTTTAGCCTTGAGTTGAAGTGACTAGCTGGTTTTGGATCCATTTTGATTTTGAATTCAAATAAATCTGTGGAGAGAATTGAAATTCAGATCCAGGAATGTGATTCTGCCTCAAAGGACATTCATAATGTCATCTATGGTCAGATCACCCATCTCTAATGGAGACTATTTCTGCAGCTAGCAGCGACTGCAAGAAGTCACTGCTTCCAGCCTTTATGCTAAGCTAAGCTAAGCTAACAGTCTGCGGGCTTTAGCATTGCATCATATATTCTAGTATACAGCAGATGTTTTCAAACTATGAAGCAGAAGAGTTGAATTAGGAAGAAAGACATGAAGCAAAGAATCAGGGTGAGGTGAAAATTACAGGTGCAGGAATTTAGTTCTTGTAATTTCACTGCTCATCAACAGTTGCAGCAGCTGTAGCACACTGCTAACGAGGATATCACTTTAAAACAATTAGCGCCTGATTGCTGCAGTTTGCATCAAGAAACGCACTCCTCCACGACACAAAGTTTTAGATTCCTTGTAGCTTACATTTTGCAAGGATATTATTATCTCTGATTAGAAAACAGAGATAATAATATGAAAGATGCTATTTAGAGCTGCAGAATTTTCTGTGAGAATCTTGATGTTTTTAAGTTTCTTCTATGATCAAAGTAATCCAGTTACAGCTGTTTAAGGGTGCACTGAAAAGAAGACTTGCTAATAGTTAATTCAACACACATTTAATGGGAGAATTTGACAAGATCTAAACATATGCAGGCTAAAAACAAGGTCAAGTTGGTGTCCACAGGTAACTAACTGACTCTGTATTATTTAGAGGGAAGGGAAGGTTAGATAAAAGAGTATGAGTCTTTTGCACAGAAAATATGACAATATTCTTTTAGCTTAGCTTAGCTTAGCTTAGCATAAAGACTCAAAACAGGGAGAAACAGCTAGCCTGTTTCTGTCCAAAGTTCCCTCTTAAAGCTAATTATATGCAGTTTAAGCTATACAGACAAAAATGGAAGTTGGGTAATCTGATGATAATACAACATGGATGATCCTCATAATAAATCTAATAAATTTGCTTCATAAACTTACTGTCTTTGTTATTTAGGGTGAAGGAGACGTTAGATATAAGGGTATGTTGGTGGAGCCTCAGTTTCGGCCAACAGTACCAGACTCTGAATCTGTCTTTGGCACACAAAATTCTTCACTATTCTTTTAAACAAACATGAAAAGTGGCTTTGGAGCTCTCACCAAGGAACAGCCGAGAGAGACGGAGGGTAGAGGTGAAGATCAGAAGAGATGCAGTGAGAGATGGACGGAAAGAAAGCGAGGTGGTTAAAGTCAGATGAAAGATGAGAGGGAAAGTAAAAAGGAGGTGAAGATGAGGAGAGGGAGAAGGAAGGAGGGCTACAGCTGGGTGACCTAGATGTTTGAGGGGAGAGAACACAACAAGCTTTCACAACACATGACGTTATTCCTCTGAGCGCTGCGTTTCACTGTGTGTGTGTGTGTGTGTGTGTGTGTGTGTGTGTGTGTTATTCCCCTCTGCCGGGTCAAATCTGTAATAAGCTCGCCGCAGGATACTCCGTCCTTCCACAAGACACACAAAAAACGCACACGACTCAAGTTTAAATGCGGTGCAAAAATCAACACATCAACCATCTGTGGGGGCGGATTTGTCTTTAAAGTTGAAGAAACCTGTAAGATGCCACTTCAAACAGACATTCAGGACACAAAAACACTCACTAGGGATCGACCGATGTGGGATATTGCAGGCCAATGCCAATTATTGGTAATCCAGAAAGACCAATAACCAATATTTGGAGCTGTTGTACATTGTATGTGATGTTTTAACAGCATTTGATAGCAGAGAACCTGTCATTCATAACTAGACTTCTTTGTTAGTAACAGTGACTATACCTGATTATGTAAAACAGTGATAGTTTATGTGGGATTAACTGAGATTAATCAGCTCGTCTCCTGTTGTTCTTCTCTATTTTCTTAATCGTTCACGGTTTTATCACGTTTATTGCCCACTAAGATCATGATCTTAAAGCTTTATTTATTATTGTTTTCCAGACTCTGTTTCAGGTAAATCTGTGGCTGTCTTCTAACTTAGCCGCGAGCCATTAGCTTAGCATTAGCCACTGTGAGAGAAGCTAATTTCCTGTTTGAGAGACATTTCTGAGACCACAGAGTGATGACAGACAGAGAGAAGAGGCTGATCAGATCTGAAGTAAAGCATTTCATTTATTCATAAATAATCAGTCAATAAAAATACCGACACCGACAACCGGGAGAACGCCCAATATCGGCCATGATAATCAGCCAGGTGGATAATTAGTCTGTCCTTAAAACACATGACAGAAAAAGTTAAATTCAAGACATACACCGAATAAATTGACTTACATGAAACCACTGAAACTTAGAGGATCAGTTCAGGTGAGAATCAGACAGAGAGAGACGACATAACAAAGTTATGAAAGAACCAAATGTATGATTGCGTTTATGAGAATGATTCCATCACAGAAAATTCAGAGTTGCAGGAGTCACTGGAAACTCAAGACTGCCATAATATACATGGTTTTTACATGTGTGTGGAGGCTTTTGTTCATGTGTGGGGGGTGTTACCTACCCTAAGATGCCCTTTCCTGCCCTCGGAGGGCTGGGCGGTTTCTGGGTGGGAGGGTTGGACCTGGACAGACCTCCTCCTAGCTTCATGTTCTGCTGGCCGTTCACCTGTGGAAACACACAATACTGAAGGTTAGTCCTCGGATCGACTCGTCTTTCAAAAAGCCCACAACCTCATAATGTAATCTTACACTGATGAGCCATGAAATATGCTGCAAATCCACACCGAGTTCTGGACTCTACAAGGTGGTGTCCTTTGGTATCATTCATCAAGACATTAGCAGCTGAAGCCCTGGAAGTTTTGAGTTGAGTCGTCTCATATCGGACTCATTCTACCGCCTACCAACACCTTGTTTCCAAATTATGGTTACTCAACACTCCACCACTGTTTTCTAATTCATAAAAAATACCTTGCAACCTTCTTATTACTTTTAGTAGGTTCACTGTAAAACAAAAAATATTAAGTACACAAACTTTTCTAATTAAGAAGTGTGTATTCACTGTACTATATATTTGTGGTGATAGCTTACATAATTTTTACACGTAAAGCTCTGACCTCCATTTTTTTTACTCACTGTGGGTACATTTTTTATTGAAACATAAAGTCCTGCACCTCTATGGAAACAGCACAACCATGAACAGAAGTAGCGAAAACTCACAAATGTGTTTTGTGAACTATGGCAAAGCTATACTGCCATTAACTGTAAAAGAAGTTTAAAAAATGAGAACAATATCTGTTATGAATATGTACAACTTTCGTAAGGGCCAAAACATGTTCCAAATAGTGGAAAATAAAAATGGTGGCCTCAAAAGCTATAGATTTTAAACTATTTATATTTTTACAGTTTCTTAAACTAATCTGCACATCAGCTCTTGAAAGATATTTGATGGTTGAGTCAATTATGGCTTCTTAGTCGCATAGAGGAACTTTTTCACAATTTTAACTTTAGATTTGATTGTTCTTCCTGAAGGAACTGTATGTAAACCGTTCAGTTCAAGTGTCGATGATTACACTTGTAGAGTTTCTGATAAACGGTGTAGTTTTGGCACTTTTTAAAAAAAAGATAACATTCCTTTAGAACACACTGGTAGCTTTTAGGGTTCGGAGGGTTAATAGTACAAATGTCATGTGCAGTTAAAGCCACTAAACATGTTTCTGTGAGTTATTAATCATTCAGTGGACATTTGTAAAAACAGGGAGAAAACTGCTGTAGAGAGAGGTTAACAATAGCAGATTTTTTTTTTGTTTTCAGCTCACTGTCATGGTTTGCTCTGTGATCATGGCAACCACAGAACCCACACTAAGAAGAACACTGCAGGAAGTGGGATGCTGGCATCACAGCATCCTGAATTATACACCTCTTCACCAGCAGTACATGCTAATTAAAAACAGCTTTGGAGTAACATTAGCTGAACTTGCTACATGAAGTGTGAGATAGTGTTGATCATTTCTCATACTTCAAACTGTAAATTGTTCGATTGTTCCACACAGTGAAGGCAGAGCAGGTCGTTGTTGATCAGGGATGTTTAATTCAATTTAATTGCAGTTAATGATGCAATCAATTAAAAAAATATTAATCAATTAGAAAGAAGATGAAGGACATGACAAAGGCAACCATGACAAAGTCTTCTGTGAGGGTTAATGGTTATCAGTCCAGAAATCAATTACAATGCACCTAAGCCATTGTAGTGAATTATATAATCTGAGCTATCTTATAGATTAATCGATTATTGATTGATAATGGTTTTGATCATCAGTTAAGAAAATTGTTCAAAATTAAAATCCCTAAAAAATGTCACTGGGTCATTTCTTTTGTTCATCACTGCTATTTATTGATGTTTTGTCAGGATATTTTATTGTTTATTACTGTAGCGACGAGAGCAGCTCAGCTAATAAAATGCAACTGTGACAAAGTCTTCTGTAATGATTAATGGTTACCAGCCAGCCAGAGACATCATTTCTATGAAGGGAAAATCTGCTTGAATAGTGTCTTCCTTTATCAATTAGCAATGCATCTAAGCCAATGTAGCAATTTATATCATGGAGTCATGCTATTGATTAATCGATTATGATTGATAACGCCGTTGATAGTCTGTTAGGAAAGCTATTACAAAATTTGTATACTTAATAAAAGGTTACTGGGTCAGACTGGTCATTTCTTTCGTTCATTACTCCGTCAAGGAATGCAGTAGAGTTATGTGACAATCGACGTATGTTTGTCTGTCTGTCTGTCCGTGTGCAACATTACTCAAAAATGGAATAATGGATTTGGATGAAATTTTCAGGGAAGGTCAGAAATGACACAAGGACCAACTGATTACATTTTGGCAGTGATGCGGTTTATAGTCTGGATCCATGGATTTGTTAAAGATTTCTGTATTGGTGTCACTGTAACTATGACAAGTGAACGCTACGTCAGCTGCCTGCAAATTGACCACTGGAGACTTATACATTGGAAATCATACAAGGAACAATTGATTAAATTGCGGGGGTGTTTCCGAGTCCCATCAATTTCCCGCTGCCTGCCACGTATTTAGGTCACGCGATTTGGTATCCGTACATAACGTACACATGCATAACACACGCCTGTGTTCAGCGCAATGATATGACTAAGCAGCCTTGGCGGAGGACGGCGGTCTCTGAGTACTTTTCTTGTTATTGTTGCTTTAGTAAAGATATTTTACTGTTTAATAGTGTTTTAACCAGAGAAGGCAATCGCTCAAACTACAAGGAGTTCTGTATTGGCAGGCAGAGAGCATTATGGGAGTTAGCTAATAAAATGCAACCATGACAACCGTGAGGGTTAATGTCTACCAGCCAGGAAATGAAAATCTGCTTGAATACTGTTCTTTTTAACCATTTAACAATAAGTCTGAGCCAATGTAGTGAATCACATCACATGAGTCATGCCATTGCCAATCATGAGTTAAGAAAATGGTTCATAATTTGCATCTCTAAAGTCATGTCTTTTGTTCATCACTGGTATTTCGTGTTGCATTTATAACAATATTTTCTCTCTTCAGTTGCATACAACTGATGAATTTTCCTTGTATTGTGTGAAGGTGTGTTTCAAATCCTTACCTTGAACCTCAACAACCACTTAACGCGTCAATGACAGCAATGGGAGGAAGAAAAGAGAAGAAAAAAGTCGACTAGAGATTAGTGAAAGTACAACAGCCTCATGCAACATCATTAGAAACAAGGCTGGAATAACAAGGCAGAAAGAGAGACTGAGATTAGATAAACAGCAGAGAGAAAGAGATGAAGTATCTGCTGCGAAAGGATGGCGAAGCAGCTCTAACAATGAGAAGTGCATTTCAATAAATAATTGCTAAAACGCAGCAGCTAGATAATTAATGCTACTTGTCCTACACATGGGCTTTGTATAGTTTTACAAGTGTGTAGTCTACATATATTTAGACACATGGTGGCTGGCAATACACAGTTAAACACACAAACATGCAAGTTTTGATAATTTTGTGGTCTTGATAAAAATAAAAAAAACAGCTCTTGTTTTTATTTGTACTGTTGTTTTCTCCTTTGTAACTGTATTCTGGTAGCATCTGTAAATATCTGCAAAACATCAACAAAAACTGTGCGAGTTTGACAGCCTGCAACTCAATTCAGTGACACTGAAAACCTATAAAACGATGTTTTCTTTTAAAATAAATAATTCAGAGACAGGATTACATAACTCCAGATCCGATGTCTTTTCACTGGATATGAGTTTTAAACAGGATTTTTAAAATTTGCTTATCACTTTCAAAGCATTTCATGACTTGGTTCCCAGTTAAATCTCAAAGTTTTTGCAGCCCTACAAGAAAATAATGTTATTATTTGTACGACTGTTTTCTCTTTTGAGGACCGGATTTCTGTTAAATTTGCTTGGGAAAATATCAAACCCGGTAGCATTTGTTAATGCTTGCACCAAGATTTTTGCTATGTGGAGTTGACAGCCTGCAACTCAATTCAAAAACTATAAAATTATGCTTTTTTTAATAAATAATTCAGACACAGAATTACATAAATCCAAATCTGGTGTCTTTTCACTAGTCTTAAAGATGATTTTACTTTGAAAGCATTTCATTACTTGGTTCCTAGTTATATTTCTGCAGGCCGACAAGTCAAATCTCTATGCAACTGGAGATAGAGTGAACTAGAAGCACATGTTTTTATGTGTGAGTAGATGGCTGAGTATTTATATGAGCAGATAGAAACACTTCAAATGTGTAAGTGTATATATGGATGTGCATATTCTCTCTGGAGGCTTGGAATTTCATCCAAAGGTTCACAACTACTCCTTTGTTTTTAACAGGGATGTGAGCAATAATTCCACTGAATGATGAAACCCTTGGAAATACTCGTCAGTTAAACTATTTATTAATATTTTATCTGGTTAACTGTTGTCCTCTCATGGTGCTAAAGCCCACGTGTTGTAAACCAGCCAGGTAAGTGGGACGGATGATGTCTTGTAAAACTAGCACAGTTTGATTTCATTTGTGAAACTAAAAATAAGGTTGTATGTAGGTTGTATCAGAATAATCTGGCATTTAACCACTTGACCAGAGCAATGTGCAGCTCCATTTAATACAAGCATGTACTCCAAAAAACTCGAGTCAAGTATTTTCTAACTTACAGACTATTGTAATTTTTTATTTCTGTTTAATCAAACGGGAAATCAGGAAAATTTTTAACACTGGCAGATACAAAAACTGGAAAAGGAAATATTGCAAAAACTGTGTTTTAGTTATAGTTTGCTTAATCCAGTTTGTTAGACGTCATGTGTGCTTTTAACACATGATATATATGTATTGTATATATATATTATATACATTATATACATATTACATTTAATTGTTTATTTTGTTGTCATTTTAATTTTAATTTGTAATTTTAATTCAACTAATATTAATTCAAATAGATTTTTTGGGGGAGTATTTTATTCATTTTTTTCAACTTTGTTGTAATATGATAAAAACTTTTTTTATAATAATAGCTAATAATTTAGTGGTGGAATTGGTTTTAATTCTGCTTTCCCTTTGAATATTGTGTGTAAAAGGTGCTACATTCATGATAACCTCAATTATTTTGATCAATATCAGGATCATGATTGTTTATCACAATTATTCATTGATTTTTAGGGACAAAATGTTTTTATTGCACTGGTTTTACTTGTATGTTGTGCAACATTCCTGCTAACAAATAAATATTTACAACAAAATAAGACTTACAATGACCTTAGTTCTAGCTATAATGTAAATAAAACTGTATCCAAAACTCCTCAGTTGCTAAAAATCTACTTAGTGATAGGAACTAAAATTTGCTGATGTTCTACATTCTGGCTATGGTAGATACTAGTGAGGGATCAGTGCACAGAGAAGCCTCTAGTCTCCAAAAATGAGCTAGAATATAGTGAAAAAAGGCATTCCAATGTCATATTTACCCAATTTGAAACCAGCTGATTTCATCTAAGTGGACTGTTTTTATGATCAATCGAGCAGCTGATTCTGTTCATTTATTGTAGGAAGCTAAAATCATGATTATGAATAAAATTTGATGCCTAGTTCTACGTAAATAGAGCTTACAATTATTATTATTATTGTTAGAATATATCTGGACATTTTTATCTGTCTGCTCACCTTGACTCCATGTCCAATATCGTCCAGCACGCTGTAGTCGATGGGCTTCCTGATGTAACGCACCGGCCTCTCTGGATTCGCCGGAGCCACGATTTTATGGGAGCGAGTCGTGTTTTTGTTGGTGGTCAGGATGCCAATCTCCCGTCGAGCCACCTTCTCCTTATGAATGTCGACGGTCTGAAAGGAGAAAATGGGAGTGAATATAATGACCTGTGACGAAGTTAAACCTCTGCAGGTTGAGTTAATAACAATCAAGATAAAACATAAAATACAGAAGAACTAACAAGAAGAGGCATCGGGTTTATAACATGTGATCAATCCAATCTGTTATCACTTTATATTCAAACTGTTTACACTGAGAGTCTGCAGTCCTGCTCGTTAAAACCTAATGTTGACATGCAAAGGCCATTGTTTGTAGTATCGCAGATTTGTCACTTACCCAAAATTTTGCCCAAAATTTGTGTCTGTGCGGTAACAACCCTAGAAGGGATACTTGGCAGCAATGTTTATGTACGGAATATGCAGATACAACAGACTGAGCATGTCTGGAACAGAGTGTAGACTTCTGTGGACAAAGAAGTACTATAAAAACAAGAAAAACACTCAGAGCACACTACTCTGCCAAGGTTGCTCAGTTGTTGTTTCATTTCCGACGGATGAAATCTTGAAAAAAATCTGTGGCAGAAATCACGGCACCATAAAATGTGGCCATTTAGTATAGATGTACCCACAAACAAAATGGCATTGGGCTGAGCACAGGTGTGTGTTTTGCATGTGTACGTTATGTATGGATACCGAATCGTGTGACCTAAATATGTAGCGGACGGCGGGAATTTATGGGACTCAGAAACATCTGCACAATTTAATCAATTGTTCCTTGCATCATTTACAACGGATAAGTCCAGATAAGTCCTCAGCAGTGGATTTGTAGTAGGATCACAATCGTGATCGTCAGCAGGTAGCTGACGTAATGTTCACTTTGTCATAGTTACAGTGACACCGTGCCGCTATCTCTCAATGATACAGAAATTTTTAACAAATCCGTGGATCCAGACTATAAGCCGCATCACTGCCAAAATCTAATCACTTGGTCCTTGTGTCATTTCTGACCTTCCCTGAAAATTTCATCCAAATCCATTATTCCGTCTTTGAGCAATGTTGCTGACAGACAGATAGATCATCACATAACTCCAGCGCTTTCCTTGACAGACTAATAACTACATGTCAAGAGTGTCCTCAGCTGTCCGTGTTTGCATTCGAAGAAGAGAATAATTTAGGCTTAAAGTGCTCATAGTGACAATGCTAACATACTAACTTTGCCTGCTAAAGCAGCTACATTGTTACAATGCTCCAACGGATGTTTCTGAAAGGGTGTGACTCTGTACTTCTTAACAGAATATAGTAGTTAGTTACTGACTGTAGAGTAGAGTCGTGGCAAATACATGAAATATGCCACGCACAATGGACGAACATAGCACAGGATTTCTGGAGAATTTACAACTTCCTACTGTGTTTGGGAACCATCGATGAAAAGCATGTACAAATAAAAGGACCTATAGAAGCAAATAAAGCAAACCATAGTTTCTGCAAGACCGATGAGGACTTCAAAAGCAGACAGCAGGTGCATAAGCAGTTTCATTCATACTGTAACAGGTAGGCAATCGTTTTCTCTTTGCCCCTCATACTGAAAAACAGAAAAACACACAAGACTCCAACGGATGTTTCTGGAAAGATGTGACTTTGTATGTTTTTAGAGGATTTAATAGTTAGATTTAAATGTAGCACCCTGTCAATGTGACTTTCTTGAAATATGCTGAGCACATTGTGAGGACATAGCACAGGACTTCTGGAGAATTTAGAAATCCCGTGTGTTTGGGAGCCATCAATGGAAAGCATGTACAAATCAAAGCATCTCCAGAGTACAGCAGTTGACTACTTTACAATTACAACTCTTTAATTATGGATTACAGAGGCTTGGATTCATAAAATACCTGAAGAGTTATTCTAAGATGCATCAAAACTGCACATTTCTCCTCTTTACGCACCTGTACACTTCCTTAACTTTGAACAGAAAGCCATATACACTCTGATATTTTGATATGAAAGCTTTCTGAATGGCTTCTGTATGTGTTGTAGCTTCACCACAGTGACAGATTCTAAATCCCTTTTGTTCTGGTTGTGCCATTTATGTCAACATTTGATTTTGTGGTTCTTTCTTACAGGAAAGTAGCTTTAATTAAAACCTTGGGGCTGCAGCTAACTATCATCTGAAACAATGACCATCTTCTGCTACCGATTCATCTATCATATCACTGATAGAAAGTCTGTAAGTTCAGAAAGTCTGTAGTGATGTTTCTTTTATTTTCTCACCGACGGCTCCAAAACTCCAAATTTATTCAGCGAGAGAAACACATTTCACATTGCTCTGTGCTCTCACACTCGGAGAAAGCATTTGAATATGGATGACAACCTGTTCTTCAAGACTGCAGTCAAGACGACTATTACTCATATTTTCGCATTATGGAGGAATTTACCTTAAGATACGGGTGGATTTACTGTTTATCTACTGTAAATTATTTCTGTTTGGGTTTAAGACTGTCAGACAAACAAGATATATGAATAGGTCACATGAGCTTTTGATTTTCATGCTTTTTAGATATTTTCTCTGCTGAAACAGTGGTCAACAACCAGGAGACTCAAGTTCTAGTCTGGACTCCAAGGTGTTTCATATTGAAATGTTAATAAATACCATTTTAATGACATTTTTGAGAGCCAGTGTCGTCCAATCATGGATGAACTATATGACCTGCCTGTAGCGAGTAAGAGAAACAAATAAAAGCTGTAGAAATGGCTAAAGTTAGCACACTTTGGAGAAAATGCCCTGCAACTTCTGAGGTAAAGATGGAGTAAAATGTGTGCAAAGTCCAGCATGATTAATACCTAACAGCTCAACAACACTCACAGCAGCATTTTGTTGATTATGGGAAACAATAAAAAGCATTTAAAGAGGTTGCTGAATATAATCTTTACTGGGAACTAAACAATTAGATTAACTGTGTCACTGTTAATCTATGTAAATCTTTTGTGATACTTTTGTTCCTCGACTACTTTTGTCTTCTTTTCTCTTCTTAAGAACGGCTGAAGTGATTATTGCTGATTATAGCTTTGCAATCATGCACTAAAAACTGCATCAGAGTGATCTAAACGGAAATATGATAAACAGCTGCTTTATTATGAAGCTAACACGCATCAAAATGACACTAGTGTGTTTGATTTTACAAAAACAACAAGATGTACGGGTATTTCAACGGAGTGTAAAGTACATATACAAGCCTAAAAATTATGCTATTATGATGTCAAGGTCTGGGCATCAACCAATAGCCCACCAATTGCCTGACAATCTTCAATTTGACAGATTTTTATTTAACGCGTTGATTATTGATTGAGTTGATCATGTGTAAAATTTGGGCTCACAGGTAATATTAGTTTTTGAGTTAAAACCTTTTAAAGACGGTGAAGTCAGACTTGGTCAAGGTCAACTTTGAAGGTGGTCTGAGTCTGGATAA
This sequence comes from Amphiprion clarkii, assembly GCA_027123335.1. Taxonomy (NCBI): domain Eukaryota; kingdom Metazoa; phylum Chordata; class Actinopteri; family Pomacentridae; genus Amphiprion; species Amphiprion clarkii. The sequence continues at coordinate 4,176,996 of CM049576.1, forward strand.
ACTCTGATCTGACCTGGAGGTGGTAAATTTGCTGGAAAAAGTCTGATCCAGGACTTGTACCTTACAGGAATTAAAGGATCTGCTGCTAACAACAAGAAACACTTTTACTCAAAGACTTCCTCCAGTAAAAATCCAGCTTTCTACCTAATTAATGAGTCCGCATGGTGTATTATATAAGCTGGAAGACACATCATGAGCACAAAAAGCAGTCAAAATCTTGGCTGAACATTTCCACCTTGAAACTGAAGTATTTCTTACACAGCACAGAAGTATATGGACTCAGATATTAGGAGTTTCATACATAACAAACCTAACTTGCACCTTCATTCTTCTTCAGGATTGGTGGCTTTTTTCTATTAAGTGACTCAGTTCGTTGACACATGTATTTATTTACCTACTTATGTCTATTTTATTTCTTGTGTACTTAACTTAGTCCCTATCGGGAATGACAAGTTGGGTATTTCCTCTTATGAACGATCCAAAACAAATTCTTTACAAAGACTTAATAATTCAGGCCTCAAAGTAGAAATTAAGTGCCGAACTACTCTAATATTACCACTTGCTATTGTGCAGGAAAGAGTAGTTTCACAATATCTGAGCAGCAAAATCTTTGGAGAATGAGGCAAGAACTTCACAGATCCACACAAATCCAAAGCAAACAACAGTGTAGAGTTACATCTGAGCCATTTCCAGGCATGGAGCGATTATTTTTCACTAAAAAAACTTCCAAATATGCAACTCTGATGCACAGAAATGAGTTTCTCGGGGTTTAATCAATGACTCTCGGTTCCAGATGCACCTGCAGAGCTCTTGTAGAGTCCAGACCTCGGTGGATCAGAGCAGTCAAACGTCCAACAACATATTAAGCAGGTGGTCAGAATATAAATACAAGTGAACTTTGCACTGCTGTCAGTAAATCACTACTCGCTCTCAACAACAGTACTCTATCAGAAACAGAGATACTTCAAGTAAGAGCAAAAGAAGACTACAATCATGTGGCCAAATGTCAACACAGATAATTATGAGAGACATGTAATGGATTTATAGGAGCAGCTGGATGGTATCTGGGTTTAACATAGTTTGGTGACACTAATTGTACATTTACAGTACAAACTTTTTTACTTTTTATAGCCTAAATCCTCTGTTTTAAATGAGCCAGAGCATCTGGTCGGTGCTACAAGTGCGCTTCATGTTACACGACTACTGCAGCTCGACATGCAAACTGCATTATAGAACATCATGTCAGTGTGATTCCTTATGCGAGGGAGCTTTTGCTGCATGTAGCGCTTCGCCTAAATAACAGATGCGACTGTGTCTCGGTGAACAGAAAGCAGTAATTATGACGTGCGACCACAGCCTGGCCCGACATAACAGAGACAGAAGCATCTCATTATTTCTGCATGCAGAGTATTCTGATTATACTGATTATTCAGAGGTCCGAGGAGGAGAATGGACCCTCTGTAGCCCTGAAACTACCATTTTATTCCTTTTGCGCACACAGATTCTGCATAAAGGGACTGTTTAGGATTTTGGTGAATGAAAACGCATCCTTTCCTACAGAAGTGTCGTCTGAACAGAGAGCACTGAGCGACTGTCAGCTTTCCCTTTTGAGCCGTCCGAGTTAGTCGAGGAATATGAATGTGTCGGACCCAGCTGCAGAGTGAGATGTGTGGGTGCAGAGTGTTGTGTAAGTCCGATCGCATCACCGCTGATGCCTCGCGCTTGCTACGCTCCTGGGCGCGATCACACCTTCAGGTGGTTTTATGTGACTGACCAGCTGACAAACACAAAGAAGAGACGTTTGCTTTGTCTCCTCACATCTCGCACTGAAATGAAAGTGGGGAAATTTCAGATACAATCTAACAAATAATGTAATTCCTTGAATGGGGTAATAATGGACTCAGATAAACCCTGCAGGAGAAAGCAGGTTTCTTGTGGCTGTCAGAATCCCCTCTCAGTTAATCTACAAAATCTGTCGGCTTCATCTCCCTGCTCAGTTCTCCGTAAAAATCGTGACAGCAATCTCACTAGGTGGCACAAATCTGAACCGAATGCAGATAGACATGCACAAGCAACATATTTAGAGTTGTGTGAAGCTATGTGGGCAAAGCTGTTTCCACACTTCAGCATCAATACTGGTCTAAAACATCAGGCACAGTTTGAAATTAAAACACCGACAGTGTCCCGTCTATTTCCAAACTGAAATGACTGAGATGAAGACAGAGCCTGCAACAGGTGACATTAATGAGACTCAATAATGAACATAATCCAGCTTTGAAGAGATAAAATAAGATCGATCCCAAAGGAATGTGTGTGTGTGGATCACTTTTAGAGTCTTAGTTGTTGTTATTAGCATTCATTTTTATTTTTACACAGCTAGTATTTTAAAGTTCTTTTGCACTGATGAGGACTTCAATTCTGTTGTATATATATGCAATGACATAGAAGATATATTGATACTGAACCGATTGAATTTAGGAAATAATGTGACAAATATGCTCAGAAAAACTTGGCTGCCACCTGGAGTCAGTTTTTCCAAAACGTTAACAGGAGCTGCTGTTTAATGCTGCAGGTATTTAATAAACTCAGAGGAAAGACTCCTAAACAGCTGGAAGCAACAAACTAAACTTCAGCTCCTGTTAACGTTTTGGAAGAACTGACTCCATGAGGCAGACAACCAGAGTTTTTCTGAGCATATTTGTCACATTATTTCCTAAATTCAATAATTTCAGTATCAATATATCTTTATTGTCATGGTATATATGCAACAAAATTGAAAGTGCAGTCCTCATTTGTGCAAAAGACCTTTATAATACAACGTAAAAGTTGCATAAAAATTAAAAAATGATAATAACTAAGACTCTAAGCAGTTTGATTCTCATTACACATGGACAGAACTTTCAGTATGTTGGAAATTATAAATAATTGGGGCTATTAGTTATTTGGGCAGTTAAAACTTTGCTATTAATTTCGAGTTTTTCTTGTTATTTATTAATGCTCCCTGTCTCTCTGTGTCACTTTGGTAGGTTTGTCTGAATAAAATCATGTTTTTTTTAAAGTAAATGTTACGTATCCCATATCTGAAAAAGGCTTAAATGTACTCATTAAGTATGTTTTCTCACATATTAGTGTCCTGATTTTGAGCCTTATAACGTTTTTTATCACACAGCAATGTTTTCATGGAACATTAACCTGGTTAGCGAACTTTCTACCTGATTTTAACATCATCCAAGTTTTTATTTTTACTCCTGTTGAGCAGGTGGCGTACAGTGGCTTTTGAAGGCTTGTTCTCTGGAAACAGCTGCTGATAATGACGCTATGAAAGCAGAGAGTGAAACAAAAAGTAGTTTGAAGTTGCAGTCAGACAGCCGAACAATGAGCCCAAACTCATTACAATCCTCCGTAAAGCCGAGAGCGGCCGATAATTCTCCGGCTCCAGAGGCACCTTTCACATCACACGCCGTTTTCACATTGTCATTTCAGACGTTGTTACAAAAATATTGATTTCTTACTGCTTTAAAGCTCTGTGGATAGAATCCTGTCTGCTTCTACACCGGACCCCTAACAAAATATTACCTTTAAACTGCACGTTTATCAGACTTTTACGAGCACAGAGGTAAAAGAATTCATGTTTTTGGACTCCAGCTGCTGCACTTTCATACTGTTGGTTTGTATTTCTGCTGAGATCATTTCTGGGCTGCTGCGTTCCATATTATATATCGAGCAGAGCAGCGTCCAGAGAGCGGTGAACATAATTGAGCCTGCATGCATACATGATTACATATTGTATGCTTTTACCCACGAGCCCTTCGCTATGCATAATACAGCAATGGATGATTTCATGCACCGTGCACACACATGCCTCTGCCTACACACACGCCGGCAGATTTTAAAGTCGCCTTTTATCGATTTCAAAGCATTTCTCAGTATCAGCGTGGCTGCAGACACCTGGCTCGGATAATTAGGGTAGTGTAGGGGTGTAATGATGTTACGTTTGTATGATTTTCACCGATCTGCATCACGTTACTGGTGGGAGAAAATCTGGAATATTATTTACAGTTTTGGCCATTTGTTGTTTTTTTTTTTGTTTTTTTAATACAATGACTTCCCTAGTTATCATCTGTAATGAAACAAAACACATCAGTAAAATAATAGTAAAAAACTATTCACTACTCTTCAATCCTTCATGTGCAGAATTCTTCTTTCAGATAACAGCTAATATCTGTAAAATAATGATATTTTTACTGATTTAAATGCAATAAAAATTGCATAATTTTATGTTTTATCCCCATCTAAAAAAAATACAGATTTTTGACATGGACATATTTTAAAGTTGGGGCTTGTTTTTTCATGTAAATTAATACTTTTGTTGGCGATCTTATTATCTGGTATTAAACAAACAAATGGAAAATCTGTAAAATAATAGTTTAAAAAACTATTTACTATTTTTCAGTCCTTCATGTGCATAGTTTTTCTCTCAAATGATCGCAAATATCTGTATTTTTGCTGATTTAAACACAAAGAAAGTGGTGCAATATTACAGTTAAACACTGTAATAGAATGAATTACCATTTCTAAGAATACTGATTTGTGACATGGGCATTATTTACAATTTGGGTCTGTTTTTTTTACAGTTAACATGGAAATTAATACTTTTATCTGTGATTTTATTATCTGTTATTTAACAAAAAAGCGAAAACAAAAGAGAAAATCCTGAAAATCCAAAGGCTGACTCAGATATTGAGGATTCCTCTGGGCTTTTTGGACCCTCTCAGAAGAGCGGCAGAAGCTGAGCAGACCTGTGAGATGTGGTTGACGGAGCTCTCCATGCGACGGAGCTGCGAGGCCTGGATGTCCAGCATCTGCAGCACGTTGTTGGCCAGCGTGTTGATGAGGTAGGCCACGCTGGCCAGAGACTGGGTGGTGTAGCTCTTGGTTTCCTCCAGCGCTCGCTGCTTGTCTGTGGACTGCAGGGAAACAAGAGACAGAATCAGGACAGGAGTCGCACCAAGCCACCATTTTATCCACATATGAAGGCTGGTGGCAGAATGTGCAGCTGATTTAAAGGGATGAGATGCAGGAATCAAGGATTTCTTGAGCTTTTTCTTTGATTTGGATAGTCTCTCTCTGTCTTTTTTGACATCAAGGGCAAAAGAAAAGCTGTTGGAATTTCTATTAGATGGTTTGTTTAAGTGCAGCAGCTGCTTAAAGTAAAACTGTTTGTCACCCAATTATTGGAACCATTTCTTCTATGTCATTACTTTTGAAGAAGAAGAAAAAGGGGAAGAAGGATGAAGATGAAGGAGAATAAGAAAAACAAGAATAGGAGGAGGAGAAGGAGAAGACAGAGGAGAAGAAGAAAGAGGAGTAGGAGAAGAAGATGGAAGAGAAGAAGAAAGAAGAGAGGAAGAAGATGAAAGAGTACAAAAAGACAGAGGAGAAGAAGAAGGACAAGGAAGAAGAAGAAGGAAGGAGGAGGAGAAGACAGAGGAGGAGGAGGAGGAGAAGAAGAAGAAGAAGAAGAAGAAGAAGGAGGAGGAATAGGAGAAGACAGGAGAAGAAGGACAAGGAAGAAGAAGAAGGAAGGAGGAGGAGAAGACAGAGGAGGAGGAAAAGGAGAAGACAGGAGAAGGACAAGGAAGAAGAAGAAGGAAGGAGGAGAAGAAGAAGGAATAGGAGAAGATAGAGGAGGTGAAGGAGAAAAAGAAAGGAGAAGTAAAAGAAGAAAGAGAAGGAAGGAGAAGAAGAAGGAAAAGAAAGAAGAGAAGAAGATGGATGGAGAAGGAGAAGAAAAGGAGAAGGAGGAAGAAAAGAAGGAGGAGGAAAAGATGAAGGAGGAGAAGAAGCAGGAGAAAGAGAAGAAGGAGGAGAAGGAAAAGCAAGAAGAGAAGAAGATGGAGAAGGAGAAGAAAAAATAGAAGGAGGAGGACAAGATGAAGGAGAAGGAAAAGAAGGTGGAGACAGACAAGAAGGAGAAGAAGAAAGAGAAGGAGGAACAAGAGAAGAAGGAGGAGAAGAAGCAGGAGGAGAGGAAGGAGGAGATGCACAAGAACGAGAAGAAGAAAGTAGAAGAAGGAGGAGATGGAAAAGAAAGAAGAGAAGATGATGGATGGGAAGAATGAGAAGAAAAGGAGGAGAAAAATAGGAAAAAGCAGGAAGAAAGAAGGAAAAGCAGAAGACAGACAAGGAGGAGGAGAAGAAGAAAGAAGTTGAAGAAGAACTAGACATTTCCTCCAGTTAATGGTAGCATGTAGTAGTACTACTGCTACTACTAGTAGTCCCACTACTCTGGACTTCAACAATTACTACAGTTATCCTCCAGTCCATGAACTGTTTGCTCTACAAAGTGCTATTTTCATACTGATTCATGTAACTATCAGTGTCTTGATTAATTCATTGCTTTCCCTTTAAAGAAAAGTCTGTTCTGATGAATTCCCTGAATCGTTCTTCACAGACAGACAGTAGATTCCTCTGATTTCTGCTGGAACGTCACATTCAGCATTTTACAACCGCAGCATGTGTGTGTTTGCATGACTGCATGCGTCAGTGTGCATCAGCATGCGTGGAACTGCATGTGTGAGTGGGTTTATTTGGTGTGTGCACATGTGTACTGTATGTGCACATAATACAGTAGTGGGGGTGTTTCTGCTCGTACATCTACTCTTATGAGGACCCATTTGAGATTTAGAGGATGTTTATACAAAGTGTGGACATTCTGGATCAGGTTGGAATCAGGTTCAGGGTTTTAAATGATACAATCAATGCAGGAAAATGTGCTACATCAATCATGGTCCTCACAACTGGCTAAAGACCGACATGTGGGCGTGTTTGCTGGAGCACGATGTAGGTCAGCGCAAACTCATTCATGCCCGAGGTTGACAAGAAACACACTGACACCCATGTGTGTCTTTGGTCTACACACACACAAATACACACATGCAAAAACAGTCCAACAGGAACACACATGCAGACTGAGTGTCGTAGGTCCAGATGACCCACAGCCCTACATCCACAGCCACAGCTCCCAGCGTTACTCCATCAAACAGCTTCAATTACATAAGAAAACGTTGAGCTCTGATTGGCTCCAAGTCGCACCGGCAGCTCCAAGTCAAAATAACACGAGCAGGACGGCATGAAATCACAGCGACACAGAAGCAGCTAAATAATGTACTTTTACTGCACTTAAAGTCGCAATTATTACACACTAAAAACAACGAGGAAGTCAGAATTAACAGTGAGAGAGCAGACATCAGATACAGATGTCAACATTGTTTATTTTGATTAGTTGTAACGATGCTGTGACTGGGCGGAAATTTAATTCTAAATATCTACAAAGTCATTCTGACTAGTCTTAACAACACGCAGAGCTTTATATAATTCAGTTTGGACAGATCAGGGAGTTTGTAGAGAGACAGGCGGAGACTTCTGTTGAAATTTACCAGAACTTCTGACTTAGCTAAACATATCTACAATGTTACCCAGCCAAAACTCTAATTCAATCTGTTAGAAAATAAAATAAACATTTGGCAGGAGGGGAGCCAGAAAAAAGTACATAAAAAATTATGGTATACTGTAGCGCTTAAAAACTGTAAAAATGCTGAAAATAATGTTTAAAAGCTGAAACTAATGATATTTTTAGCTGATTTAAATACATAATTACATTTTATTGTAGGAAAACTGGCCATTTTTTAATTATCATTTCTGTAAAATAATATAAAAAAGTGGCGTTCATGTGCATAATTTTTTTTTCAAATAAGGGAAAATATCTGTAAAATAATGGTATTTTTGCTGATTTAAATACTGTAAAAATGGTTTAAATGTACAGCAAAATATTTATAAAAAATACTGATTTCTGAGGTAGACATTATTGACAGTTTAGGCCTGTTTTTTACAGTTAGCATTGAAATTAATACTTCTGTCTGTGATTTTATTAGTAATTATCTGTTATTTAACAAAAAATGAAAAATCTACAAAATATTAGTTTAAAAAATTATTATTTTTCAGTCCTTCATATTTAGTTTTTCTTTCAAATAACAGGAAATATCTGTAAATTAATGATATTTTTGGTTGATTTAAATACTGCAAAAATGATGTAATTTTACAGTTAAATATTAATATATAAACCTATTATTACCATTTAATAAAAATAACAGTAAAATCAGGATATTTTTGTGGATTTACACACTGTAAAAAACAGTAATTTTCAGCTAAAAAATGTAAATAAATAAATAAATAAATAAATAAATAAAATTATTACCATTTCTAAAAAAATACTGACTTTTGAAACGGACATTATTTACAGTTTAGACCTGTTTGTTACAGTTATCATGGAAATTAATACTTTTGTCTGTGATTTTACTGTGTTATTTAACAAAAATGGAAAATTTATAAAATAGTAGTTGAAAAAAACGTGTACAACTTTTCATGCAATTAACAGCAAGAATCTGTAAAATAATATTTTAGCTGATTTATATATTGTAAAGAAAAAAGTGCAACTTTACAGTTAAACACTGTAAACACAATTAATAAATAAGAGTAAAGTGTTGAAAAAAAAGTTTAAAAAGTTCATTTTTTACATTCTTTTAAAATGAGCTCCATGTAAACTATACATGGAGGCTGTAAAATGTCCATGTTCTTTTAACATACTAATGTCATTACAAAAATAGATTTTATTTTGGCATTTGTGAAAAAATTTAAAATATTTGCATGAATCGATTCTTTTCCCCAACTCTCCTCTTTCAATTTGTGGATCAATTCATACTAATTTCCGTCACATTTTCAGGATTTTCATGTCAGCTAGCTCCTCATACAGGTACACACACCTTTATTCTGAACACAAATCTTATCATCTTGACCTAAATAATCTTTTTAACTTTGTCTCACTCCCGTCTGATTCCAGTTCCACTCATCTCTGCTCACTTTGCTTCCTATTCTCCCCTCCTTATCTTCTCCACCATCTCTCTTCATTTCATCCTCTCCTCCCAAACATCCTCCTATTTTTTTCCTTCCCTCTTTCCCATCAGCCATCTGATGTCCTGTTAGCGGTGACCTACTTGGATTTCTGCCTCCTCTGGCCCGAGGCGAGGGCAGAGCAAACACACACACCGACACACTGATGCTGTTGATATTTTTTTTCATTACCAACTAAGTTCATGTACATGAATCATATCAAATCTACATGGAATCATATGCACGCTCTGATTCTTCTGACCTCTTTTTTTTAATGAAGACAGACTCTGGTCAACTAGTCACGTTTATTCTCTATTATAAATACAAATAAACTGACAGCATCGACGTGAAAAAAGGCTGTAAACCTCCTGAAGGCACAGCGGTAAATCCTGCTGTTAGATCTCTTGTAAAGATGGTTTTAGATTCAGTGCGGAGCTGAAATTTCAGGCATGTTTGGATCGTCTGATCAACTCTGTAGTTGGACAAAAAGCCCAAATTAACTGAACTGAGCCACAACAAGGAGGAGTCCTGCAGCAGATGGTAGAATAAAAATCTCTGCTTCATCAACTCAGTCTGGATTACATGAGGTGGGGTCACAGAGAACCAAAAAACATCTTGGTCAACAGAAATCACACTGATTTAGTTTAAAAAAAATAAAAAAGCTGCATCTAGCCACAGTAACCTGGGTGACTACCAGACTTAATAACAGCCTAAACTAATTATAATTCAGGTTCAGAATGCTGTTTGTTCATTTCTCTCTTTACACATTGATTGATTTCATGGATTTTATTTATTCTACTCATTTTCTCAGTTTGTTTACATATTTTAGTCCAGCCAGTGTATCATTTACTACTTTTAAAAAAAAAAAAAAATCATTCTGCTTTTATGAAGTTTGGTTCATAAATTCTTTTTTGTCTTTCACCTACCTATCTACATTTTAATAACTGTATATTATTTATTTTATTTTATGTCTTTGGGTGTTTCCTTATTGCATGACTTTTTTAGGACAGTGTTTCCTCAGTTCCTCAATCTCTGTTTTACATTTATAACATGACGTTCGGGCTTGTTTGTGTTGTTTTGTTGCATCTTTACATTTCATTTTGCATGAACAGCACAATATAAATAAAGCCTGATAGATAAATAAACATCAACAGCTAGTATTTGCAGGGTATTAAATCATTTGAACCTGCTTGTTTCATACTGAAATGACCAGAACAGGGCAGGTCAACATGCACGAGCCCTCTGCAAATTAGAGGCATTATTCAACTTTACTGTCATTGCACATAGTACAGTGAAGTGCTGTCTTTGCATATCCCAGCGTGTTAGAAAGCTGGAGCCACACTAAGGTGCCCCTGGAGCAGGTTCAAGGTCTGGTAGCAGTCTGGTGCTGCTGGGGCTTGAACTCCTGACCTTCTGATCAGCAGCCTGGAGCCTTATAACCACAACCACTGACAACAGACTACATCAACTCAAAGAAAATAAACCAAGGGTCAGAATAAATACGATAAATTATGACCTTTGCTAGTTGTTTCAAATTGTGATTTCAAAAGACTGTTTGTAAAATTTACATTCGACTCTTCTACCCGTTCTATGAGAACAAAATGCAGCCACAACAACAACTACCTTGGACTCCAAGTACATATTCAGCAAACCCTGCCAGAAATAATGGAATAATTCTGAAGGCTATTGTAGCTTCTCATGAAAGGGTCACCTGTAATTGTCCAACAAGTGAGAACTTCATAGGCTGACAGCACATTTACTAACCAATCGATCTGGACGCTAATAAAAAGAGACTGAAGACACTGACAGGGGTTTCGTTGGGTTCTGCGCGATGTTGGAGAAGTCACATCAATCAAGTATTTTGTATGAGACCTACAGCTTCATACCTCATCACTAGGAAACTTTCATAGATCTGTAAAGCTACTGAGGGCCAACACATAACAAACCTAAGCTTATGTGCCTATAGTACAGACACAAGGGTAGCTTGCTGTCGGTAGGTAAAGACTCTATACCTGCCGACAATAAGCTACCCAACTATTAAAACACACCAGGAAGTGCCGTGTTTCAATAGTCAGGTAGTTTGTTGTCGGAAGGAGTCTATACGTACCGACAACAAGCTGCCCTTGTGTCTATACTATAGACACATAAGCTTAGGTTTGTTATGTGTTGGCCCTGAGTAGCTTTATAGATATGATAAAATTTAGTAGATTCTATAGGTACCAACAACAAGCTATCCGACTACCGAAACACACCAGGAAGGGCTTTCATGAAAACTTGTTTCCAAGATGGTGCTTTGATCTCAAAGTCTTTAAAGAAACACAAACTTCAGATACATATGTAGCCAGGTGAACAACTGTGGTAAGTAACACCGTTGCTTTAAGAGCTTTGCGACTTCAGATCCTGTGAGATTCCAGAGTTCATGCAAGACTCTAGCACAAGACGTGAAAGTCGACATAAAATAACCGTGAAACATCAGGACCACAAAGGTGTGTATTTTGTCTTAAAGAAGGAAAGGTATCCATCTAAATGTTGACAAAGCATCAGTGTTAGCAGGTGAGATTATGACCAAACTAAGTAAACTTAGCCTAATAGACATAAAGCGACTGAGTTCAATGTTAGATGTCTATATTTTGGGCATTTTGTGGTAAAATGTAAACCAAATCACTTCATTTTTGGTTGCAAAACCTTTACTGCAAGTGACAGAATCCTCTCCCTGCCCTTGATTTCTGTCTCCTTACACTGTAAACTGTTAAATAAAGGTAAAATCTTTGCAAAAATTGGTGTAAATGGAGTAAAATGAGGACAATGTTAACCGAGAGGGAGCAGAAAGTGTCACAGCTCTTGGCTTTGACTCAGCCTCATAAAGTGGCAGCTCTGAACAGTCAGAGGTCTGTTTGTAGCTTCTGCAGAGCGACGGCCACCAACCGCCAACAGTCTGCTTTTACCTTACAAGGACAGGTTCCCCTCATTGTGTGTGTTCGCCGCTACAGGAGCTATTTCCACTTCAAATACACGACATTATTGTTATATTGCATTCAGTACTCAGACAGTACTGCAGAAGGTTTAAGGCACTGAGATCAAAGAGAGGAGGCTTTCACATATATTAAATTCATGCAAAGTGCAGTAAAGCTCTTATGTTTTGTGTGATCAGCACCAATCCTTCAATAAATTTCTCTGTATTCACTCATTATGGTTTTGTTCATTTTGTCAAACAATAAAATCACAAAATAAAGAGAAAAATTAGTCAATATGTGATGATTCTTTTTCTGTTTCTTTCCCTCTTCCCAAGAGCTTTTGCTAATAAAGAGACATGATTATTGTTATTGTCAGCAGAAAAAAAAAATTAATCAGTGAGCGTCTCTTCAATACTTTGTTAATGTGATGCAAACTGGCATAAAAGTAGACCTAATCGATGCCTAGTTTAAATGAAAACAGCTGGGGAATAACTGAACAAATATGGCTTGGATTGCTGAAAAGGTGTCGTGGGAAATGTAGAAAATGAACATTTAGGCCTATATAACAACAGCCGGTCTTTTTAATGACTTTCTGAGGACATAAGAGACCTGAGAAACAACGAATCCACAGAGAAAATAGTTTAATAGTCAGTTTAATCTTTTCTCTCGTAGAAGTTAAAACACAGAAAAATGCATTTGTGTTTCTAGTCAAACTCACGTCCTTTCTAGCTCTTGAAGTGATCACAGTCATTTTTTCTCATCTATGAGAGCCATAATTCTTCCTATCTGCAGTAAAGACGTCAGGAGACCCTATTAGCATGTTTACAGTCATTATGAATTTATTTCCTCCATGGCAGTAAAAAAAGTGTTTGAATCTCTTGGAGGTACAACTGTTGACCCATGGTTATGGTGTCTTGAAAGTCATTTTTAAGAGGCTGTCCAACCACACAGAAAATTCAAATAACTGAAAATCAGTTGGCCAGTTGTTTTAGTGAGACGGCTAATGGTCAAAATTATTTTTTTGCAATGCTGCTGAGTATTTTGTCAATATTGTGTTACCTAACAAAAATCCAGAAATGCAAGTGAACTGAGAGTGATGTCTGCAAATGTCCTGTTCTGATCCATAACAAGTCCAAAACCCTTCAAAAATTCAGTTTATAGTGACATTTGACAAATAGGAGACAAATACTTTTTGCTATACCCAGAGCTGGGCAATATAGATGAAAAATTTATTACAATAAAATGTTTCATGTGAGCTGATATCGATAATTAATGACCATTTTTTGTGACCTATTTTTAATAAAGACCAGGAGAAAGGAGGTTACTTTGAATTTAACCACTTTGACCTGTTTATTGATAATCTTGATACAACCACAACAATGAAATTAAATAAAAACACGTTTACACATGAGCATATAAACTGGGGGCAGCAGTCTAAGCACCGTGTCCCAGATGTCCCAATCCTTCACGAATGTTTAGTCTACAAAAAAAACTATACAAATGCAACTGAACTGAGGGTGACGTTTCCAAACGTCTTTTGGCCCACGAGTCAAAAAACCCTTGACAAAATCAGTTTAACAATGACAACAAAGATGTTTATTTTGAATTTAACCACTTTGGCCTATTTATAAAGGGATACAGGTATTAACCCTCGTGCAACACAACAATGAAAATCATATTTTGTGCTTATATGACAGTTTGCATCAAACACCTTAAAGCCAAACTATCAAACTATTTTCTTATTGTTGTCATCAGTGGAAGGCCTGGTCGTTAAAACCCCATCGCTTATCTAGAACTGGAGGCAGCAGTTTAAGCAGAGTGACCCAGGTGTCCCCATCCGTCATCACTTCCTCCAGCTCTTCCTGGGGGAGTCCAGCTTATTCCCAGGCCAGACGGGACATATTATCCCTCCGGTGTAATCTGGGTCTGCCCAAAGGTCTCCAACCTGTTGGCTGTTCCTGAAAAACCTCCCTGGGGAGGCGTCCAGGTGGAATAACGGCCAAGTGTTTGAAATGCCGCTGCAGCTAACCGTGATTTCCACTGCTGATTAATGTGTTGATTATTTTCTTTCTTAATCAATTAGTTGTTTGGTCTATAAAATAACAGAAATTGGTCCAAAAAACGTCAACCGAACACCAAGCGTTCAAATATCTTGTTTTGCCCACAACTGACAGATATTCAGTTTACTGTCACAGAGCTGTAAGGAAACTAGAAATTATTCAAATTCAGGAAACTGGAATGAAAGAAATAAGATAGCTTGAACTTCCTTCTTTTTAAAGCACAAGGGCTGTGTTTCTAATTAGGGATTGATCAATACTGACACCGATGCAGATTATTGGTAAGCAAGAAAGGCCAATAACCGATATTTGAAACCGATATACATTAAATGTAATGTTTAAACAGCATGTGATAGCAGAGAACCTGTCACTCATAACTATCATTAATAAGGGTGACTATACCTGAATATGTTAAATAGAAATAGGAGTGATTAAATCAGGACGCCTGCCTCTGTTTATGTGGATTGATTGAGATTAATCAACTTGTCTCCTGCAATTACGTCTGCTGTTCTTATCCGTTTTCTTAATATTTCACTGTTTTATCATTTTAAGTGTCTACTCAGGTCCAGATCTTAAAGCATTATTAATTATTGGTTTCTAGACTCTGTTTCAGGTTAATCTGTGGCTGTGTTCCAACTTAGCCAGTAGCCGCTAGCATAGCATTAGCCAAAGTGAGAGAAGCTAACTTCCTGGTTTCTTCTTCTGAGACATTTCTGACACCGCAGAGTGATGACAGACAGAGAAAGGAGGCTGATTAGACCTTAAGTCGAGCGTTGAATTGATCAATAATAGGTCAGTAAAAACACAGATACGATAACGGAAATAATGCCTAATATCAGCCACAATAATCGGCCAGGCCCATAATCGATCCATCTGTAGTTCCAATTCCAATAGAGCAACTGATCACCAAAACAGATGCTGATTGTGGATCTAAAATAATGTAAAATAACCAATTCAGCTCCAGCCTGCATCCAAACATGGTTCACTAACTAAACAATGACTTACCAGCTGCACACAAACAGAAGAGGTTTCTCACATTCACACCTGTAGGAGGCACGTTTTTCAATCAACTGCATGTTATATAATTGCACACTGCAGTTGCACTAGTCGTAGCTGCACTGGTTGAATCTCACACGATGACAGAACAAGAACCAGAGTTTCGCTTTAACTGAAAAAACATGAAGTCATATCAGCCTTCATGTGCGATCAGCTCAGGTCTGCCAAGCTTCTGATCACAAGCCGATCTTTTTCCAGGCCGCTTCGCCCCCGCAGGAGCTGTTCCTGGCAGCGGCGCCCAAACGTGGAGGCCGACACTCCTTCGGCTGGAAAACTAATCGCCACGGTTTCCAACCCGAAACGGCGGCGTCCAGCCCTCCTGCAGCGGCTCCATGTGTTTCCAATGAGCGGCGGGAGGTCGAGTTACGTTACCTCTGCCGACAGCTAACCGGTACCAGCTGTGGACGACCCAGAAGGAACAAAAACAGGACGGGACTGTGAGTGGGAGGGACGGGCGGCACATGCTCCGAATAAACGGCCACCGAAGGGTCTCCGGTGAAGAAAACACACAAATCCCACCTTTGGGATGCATGAAAAATGCATGCTGATTAACGGAAGTGGAGTTTAGAGCTTCACTCCCCTCCGTTTCACGTCCTGCTCACCTGTTTTTATCTGGAATTTAGATAGTTTCACTTCCAGAAACTACCCAGATATTCCAAGTTTCCCTCTGAGAAGAAGAAAGCAGCAGTTTACGGCTCTGACTGTGTACAACAGAGCTTCAACTCGTGTCTCAGCGGACATGTGGGTGGTGTTATATTGGGCTAACAGGTCTCCTGCAGGAACAGTACATTGCATTTTTTCCCTGACAATGTTAAGAGATTAGCGGCTCGAGCATTTTCAATCCCATTCTCCCCCTCATTCGTCAAAATAAGCCAAAGTTTTCAAAGTCTAAAACATATTTTTAGGATTTAATGTGCAAACGAGCTCCTCTACCTGCAAGGCTGTCATTGTTATGCACATGCAAAAAAAAGCCCAAGTCATCCCACACAGCTATGGGCACTCGCAGCCAGATGCTTCAGCTGAGCAGAGCATGCAAATCCACTTTAATTACCAGTTTCAGCAGAGACGGAACAGAAAAGTCAGCGCAGCAGTTCATCTCCTGCTGTTTCCTGACAGCAGCCTGATATCTGCAGACAGCTGTTAGCGACTCCGCAGGTAGAGACAGACCCAATGAAGTCCCATAGACTCACATTATATTGCCCCTTCAACCACAAATTAAGACATCATAAAAAAAACAGGTCAGCATGCAGTCATTTCTCTGTTTTTTACTGTTCAGATTTGACTACATTTGAGTTCTGTTTTGGTTTATGGTTGCAAAACTCTGACGCCAACTCATTTAGCCATTAGCAGCTTTTAAATTAACACTTTAGTTACATCCATCTCCATCCAGATAAGCAGAAATCTGTCAAAACTAACATGTTTTAAAAGACATATCACATGACCATTTATGAACACGTGTTCGCAGGAGAAAACATGGAAGTCGGTTTCTTTGCACCAGGGCTGAGCGACATGGTGAAAAATACAATTAAATGACAAAATGTTTAAATTCGGCCAATACGGTTTACTATTAATCCTATTTAATTCCCTGTTTTTTGTTTCTTTTTTAAAACAAAGAACACAAAACAAAGATTTACTTTGAATTTTACCAATTTAGCCCATTTATCAAGATAAGCAGGTAATAATTTTCAATGTTAACAGCAATGGAAACACACACAAAATGAATACATTTACAAGAAGTAAAGTGATTAGCCTGGATAGACACCCCAAAGACAAGTTTTTCAGGCCGCCAATATAGTATGAAGGTATAAAGTATATATGAGGGGGTTGGAGGCAGAAAAACCCGCAAAAAATCTGAACTGAGTTTTATATAACAGTGTTTCCTCTACATTCATTTAAGAGTGGCGGGCTGCCATTCCTAAATTCTAGCCATCGCTTCTTCAATTTTTTATATTTTACTTTTATTGTCGCAAATGCACCACCGCTGCATGTCTCCACCTTCACAGCACTGTGTCGGGTACTCGCGAGTACTAAGGTAAACTACAGATAACTATCCTGCTCAGTATCTACTCTTTGGGGTTAAATACGACGTTAATTACTCGCGAGAGCGCAGCCTTGAAAGTGACGTCATGTCAAGCTCCCAGACACCAGGTCAGAGTCAGGAGCATCGTCTTGGAAACTTACCAGAGAAAAGTCATTAGCTTAAGATAACTCATAATAGATTTTACAAGTCTAATAGACATTCGCAAAATATTGATGTGCAGCTAACATTACGTAACATATCGGTAGCTTCAGTTCATTGGGCCCGGTGCCAACTCAGCGTTGCTAACGTGAGTAAACTAATTGATAGCATTAAGATAATAAATACACGCCATGATGTAACTGCTGACTGTATTTTCAGATGAGCTTCTTCAAATATTTAAATTTTTTTTGATTTTTAATTTTTACATTCAGCCTTTTAAAAGTTATTTTCAACAGGCCATTCAAAAAATGGGTTGCAAAAGTAAAATCGGCAGTCAAATGCTATTTGTTTACGTTGCCATGACTCCTGGAGAGCCTGCCGCCGCTGCTGAAAAAAATCCTAGAGGAAACACTGTGTAATTTCTGTAATATTGTATGATGTAGATTTTAGTGGCAAAGTGGTCTAAGCCACAACCCAAATATAGCATTACAAATGGCACGTGGAATGTTAGACCATTCTTGAAAACACAAAACTTTGAACTAGGGCTGGACCCGAATATCCGAATATTCGGTCGTTGTGTTGGTATCTGAATATTAATTTTGAGAGCCAAATATTCGGATTCCCCCCCACTGTATCGCACGGACCTACCAAGCCTGACGTCACGCTTTACTTCGCTCCGTGTTAGTAAACACAAGACAAAAGCCAAAGACGGAGATATCCATGCTAATGCTATGCTAATGCTGTCGGATTCTGAAGCAAGATCAAATTTCTCAAAAATGCGCTTCACAGACATGTAAGAAATTACCAAAAAATCTTCCCAAAATGACTCAAAAAGATTCAAAATTTGTCCAAAATTACTCAAATCTGTTCAGAATGAATTGAAAATTACTTAAAATGACTGAAAACTTGCAGAATGACATGAGGGGGTTCGAAGCAGAGAGGTCTGACCCACAACCCAAATATAGCGTTACAGTGGCAATTCGAATGTTAGACCATTCTTGAAAACACAAAACTTTGAAAGCATTTTTCTCAGAAACTACAGAAAGTGGTTTAGACCTCTCTGCTTCCAAATCTTTCATATATACTAGTCATAGAAAATGAGGAAGGAATGAGTGGAGATTTTGGACACAGCTTTTGTTTTCTTCTGGAGAGACAGCACGTGACTATTTCATGCCATTCGATTCGCTTCTTTCTTTGCAATATGAGTCATAAAAAAAATGCACTCCATCTTGCACTTGCACTTTTTTGTAAGCTTTCTTAGCTGTTAAATTTTAACCTGCTGCGATTTTTAGACGTCCACTATATAATTTTAGTTGCCATTGTTTGTATTTATCTGAATGTTTTTTTCTCATTTTTTGGTTTTAAGTGCATGCACTGTTGAGGAAACTGTTTTTAGTTTTACTGAATGCATTTACTTCTGGACAGGAAGTGACAAATCAGGAAATGCAATCCAAAATTCTCCAAGTCCAGATTAAAAAACAGACTGCAGAAAAGAGTGTGAACATTGTGTAAATATTGCAGAAGTTGTAAAATGTGTGTATCATGTATCACTTTGGATGTGAGTAGGTTAATCTACTCTGACTGAATTCTGCCAAAGACTGCGGTTGAAAAAACACCTCACTTTGTTCCATCGCCGTACAACCACCACTGAACCAAGCTTCTTCAGCTCAAACTTATAAATCAACAAAGAACAGCTGCAAAAATGCTCCAGCTGTTATTTCAGTATCACAGCAATTAATGTCAGCCAGTAATCAGATCTGCTCAGATCATTTTCTGGTTGTCAACATTAATTAGGCTTCAGTAGAGGTGATGCTGATTCATTTAGCAGCAGCTGAGAAACTACAAACAGCTGATCCCAGATCTGAACCCAATCTGAACATTATTTATGCAGGATTTGTCATTGATGAGTGGATTTTATCTTGAATTTAGATTCAAACAACTAAAACAGGCAATTAAAGCCAGAACCTGGAAGTGACAAAGTTAAATTTACAGAGTCACTAGTGTTGTGTTCTATGAAACAAGTTCAACACATCCAGACTTTCTTTGTGTAAATCGGCTCGAGAAAAACCAAAACTCCAGTCAGAGTTATCAGGCATCATGAAGGTGGTTTTCAACTTTCTTTGTTAACTCAGAATTTCTGCTTCACATAAAATGAAAAGTTCAACACGTCATGAGATTCTTGTTCTGAACAAAATGAACCAATCATGTCCTACTTCAGTCAACAGGTTGTTTTAATGTAGAGCGACAAACTAAAAATCTATGATGCTGCTGTAAATGCTGCAGGACAGGAATGTTGGTAGAAAACTGTTAACTATGTGTTAATTTATTGATTTTATTGATCAATGCAGCTGATTATTAATAACTGGCAGCTGCACATTAGAGCTGTTAAACTTTAAACTTCATATATTTAAGAATGATATTGTATTGAAGTGTATTTAGGTCTGACACCATCCCATAATGCAGGATGTAAATGTCATTTTTGGCCAAATAAAAGTGAAATTAATGTTACTGATTGAATATTCTCTGTAATAAATACCAGTAGAATAATCAATGTTCAGTGATCTATCAACTGCAGGAAATCAAACATAAAAACATATTTATGTGATTTCTGCATCACCAGCTGAATACATGTCAGGTTTCCATGGCAACGCATACAGTGTGTGATACTGTAACTACACGCCTTCATTTGGTGGTTTTAGTAACGTACAGATCAACAGGTTTACAGATAAAACAGAATCTGAATCAATCAGAGAATCATCAGGAAACCATTTGGTTAAAGAGAGACGGAACTCTGAACAGAACCTGATCTGGACCAGCATCAGTTACCATGGAGATATAGCTCTGTAGCATCAGTTACTGTGGAGATCTAGCTCTGTAGCATCAGTTACCATGGAGATCTAGCTCTGCAGCATCAGTTACCATGGAGATCTAGCTCTGCAGCATCAGTTACTGTGGAGATCTAACCCTGCACCATCAGTTGCCGTGGAGAACTAACCCTGCAGCATCAGTTACCATGGAGATCTAGCTCTGCAGCATCAGTTACCATGGAGATCTAGCTCTGCAGTATCAGTTACCATGGAGATCTAGCTCTGCGGTATCAGTTACCATGGAGATCTAGCTCTGGAGCATCAGTTACCATGGAGATCTAGCTCTGAAGCATCTGTTACCATGGAGATCTAACCCTGCAGCATCTGTTACCATGGAGATCTAACCCTGCAGCATCAGTTACCATGGAGATCTAGCTCTGAAGCATCTGTTACCATGGAGATCTAACCCTGCAGCATCTGTTACCATGGAGATCTAACCCTGCAGCATCAGTTACCATGGAGATCTAGCTCTGCAGCATCAGTTACCATGGAGATCTAGCTCTGCAGCATCTGTTACCATGGAGATCTAACCCTGCAGCATCTGTTACCATGGAGATCTAGCTCTGCAGCATCAGTTACCATGGAGATCTAGCCCTGCAGCATCAGTTACCATGGAGACCTAGCTCTGCAGCATCTGTTACCGTGGAGATCTAGCTCTGCAGTATCAGTTACCATGGAGATCTAGCTCTGCAGCATCTATTACCATGGAGATCTAGCTCTGCAGCATCTGTTACCATGGAGATCTAGCAGGTTAACAGAGCCTTCATGATACTGAAAACTCTGATGTTAAACTCAGCATACCTGCTAACAGGACAGAACTCTGGAGGCAGGTAAAGTCTAACCAGTGTGTATAAATATAAATAGTCCAATTTACTGAACTTAAGTGACTCAAGGTGGCTTTTGTAGTCATCAATACAAATAAATAAATGACTTAAATCAAGATCAGAGCAGATATAACAAAATTATTTTTAACTAACGAGGCGTTCAACAGCTCAGACAGTTTGTATTAATTATAAGAAAACATTATTATTAACCGTATAATGAGCAGCTGCCCCACTTTGAATAAATCTGTGGCTTAACACGGGTCGACCCTGAATCCAAATATTTAGCCCTTAAAACAGGATCAGCGGCACCATGAGATTACATAACAGCTCCCATCATCTGCTGGCAGCACAAATGTAGGACATCCTCCGAGTTAGCGCCGTTAGGACCCATTTAGACTTGAAGGATGAAGTTTAATGAACTAGAAAAGAGGTTTTTGAGGAGACATGATGCGATCGCTGAGAGGAGGAAGTTACTGCTCACGAGTCACTTCAGTGAAAGGGAAACAGGAAGAGGGAAGAAAGAAAGGAGGGAAAACTTGAAGGAAATTAGACAAAGGAAAGAATAAAAGAAGGTTAAATTGAAAAAGGTGCATGAAAAGAGCATCCAGTTTAGTCTTCTGTGCAGTGAAGACAGCTGCAGTACTGACGAAATGGATCCTAATGAACACAAAACACATGAACTGGCAAAACCTCGTTAACAAGATCAGTTCATCAATTAATTGAGATAATAATTGACAATGATGGTTTGTTAGTTGCAGCTCTACCATGTGGTCAGAATTGCTTCATGTCACTTCAGTTCTCAGCTGATGAAAGCGTATCTATGGGTTGCCATCCAATGCCTTCTATAATATTATCTTTATGTAGCAGCTGTAGGTCATATAGTTGTGGGTAATTTTCATTTTCAACTGCAACTACTGTAAGAAATCCACAGTTTTTCGCTGTATTTACTACAACAATTTACTGTTATTTTACAGATTTTCACTGTTTGGTTAAATTACATCAACTAACTGGTAAAATCACAGAAAAAAATGTTACAATTTACTTGCCAACTTAAAAAGAATATTAAAAAACAAGCAAAAACTGTCAGTAGGATTAATATCGCAAGTCAGTAATTGTACAAATGGTAATTCGTTCTTTTACGTTTTAGCGTAAAATTACGTCATTTTCTATTGTATTTAAATCAACAAAAAAATCTAATTATTTTACAGATATTTGCCACCATTTGAAAAAAATTACATATAAAAAAAAAATCACAGAAAAAAAGAACAAATTTATGTATTGACTCTAGAAAAAAATGGCCAATGCTGGACTGTGAAATTATATTATTTCATTGTATTTAAATCAGAAAAATATGCAATTATTTTACAGATTTTTGCCATTATTTGACAGGAAAATTATGAATATTAAAGAATGGAAAATTTACCTTTTAATATTGTTATTTTACCACTTTCCTGTTTTGTTAAACTACTGGTAAAAAGCATTAATTCACAAGTTCACTGTGAAAAAAGAACACATCCACATTAAAAATCTGTATTTATTTTTCTATATACTACAAACACTAATTTTATTATTATTATCATTTTTCTTTTTACAATGTGTGACAGTAAAATTACACTGTTTTATATTGTATTTAAATCAACAAACAATACAATTATTTTACAGATATTTGCTGTCATTTGAAAGAAAAATTCAGTATATTAAGGACTAAAAAATTGCATTTTTAAAAATAGTGATTTTACAGGTTTCCTGTTTTGGTAAATTACCGATAATATCTACTAAAATCACATAAAAAGTATTAATTTACATGTTGACTGTAGAAGGAAAAAAACAAAACAAAAAGAGGCCAAAACTGTAAATAACATCAACATCAAAATTCAGTTTTTAAATTGGTAATTAAATTTCTTACAAACTTTGATTGTGACATTATACAACTTTCACTGTATTAAACCAGTTACTGTAACTTTATACTGTTTTACTACATTTAAATCAGATATTTGCTGTTGTTTTCAGTTTCTGAAGGTTATATTCCACCACTTTAACTATTGTTTCTTACAGTAAGTAATGGACAGTTCTAAGGTTCCAGGATCAAGTATCTTGTCCTTGTATTTGTGCATGAACCAGTGTAAACATCTGAAAGTTACCGGTTTACTCGTATTTATCCTGCAGAGCCAGATTTCACAGTGTCAGTGGACTCTGATGCATCATTACTCTGTTTAGAAAACACTTAAAGCAGACTCTCTTTTTGACTGACAGTGAAATTCACACTCGCAGCTGCACAAATGTGTTGAATATGAAACGCGGCGACGAACAGGTGAGTATTTAGAGGCGAGCGAGGAGGAACAGTTGTCGGTAACAGCCTCGTCTGCCCACACAGTCCTGCTGCAGTCACGTCTGAACGAACCCAACAGAGGGAGAATCTCAGCTACTCTACATCTGAAGACGTCTTCAGCTGAAGCTAGGCTCGTTTCATCCGTGCAAAAACAAATCTACAACTTTTAAAGCACATTTTCAGGCAGAAAATGCAGAATATCACCAAATCCCTGCATCTCAGACACGCAGATTTGCTGAATTTCTTTGTCGTATTCGATATTTAACCCAACATCTTTGGGTTTTGAGGTGCTAATCAGATAAAAAAAAAGTCACAATGGACTCTCACTGTTTTGTCACATTTTTTTGGAATAAGCAATAAACAGATTAATGAAGAAAACACTGACGTGATGAAAATAAACCTGTTGCATCCTGACAGAAAAGTAGAACGGTTATTCTGTTTGATTATTCAATTTGTTGTTTGGTCTAGAAAATGGTGAAAAATGTGGATTTTGTCTTGTTTTGTCCACAATCAATCAGATATTCAGTTTACTGTCATAGAGGAGGAAAGAAACCAGAAAATAATCACATTTAATAAGCTGGAATCAGAAAAATGGAGTCTTTTTTTTCTCCAAAAGGGTTGAAATTGGTTAATTGATTACCTAAATAGTTTGCAATTCATTTCATGTAGTAATTGGCAACTCGCTAATTTGAAGAAATGTCTTGCTAAGCTTATAAATTGTAGACTTTAGACATTATTTGCAGTATAAATCAATTTTCTATTTATCATTTTTACATTTTCAGTCGTGTTTTTTAATCTTTAAAGTCTATAAAATGTCAGAGAATTACCAAAAATCTTCTGTTGTTTTGTTTAAAACCAAACAAATATTCAGTTTACTGTCATAGAAGAGGAAAGAAACCAGAAAATATTCACATATAAGAAGCTGGATTCAGAGAACTTTTTAATGTTTTTTTTCCTCAAAAAGAACTGAAATTAGTTTAACCAATTATCCAAATAGCTGGAGGATCATTTCATATAATAATTGATAACTAATCAATTAATCATTGCAGCTGATTTGAAGAAAAGTCCCGGTAAACATATGAATCGTAGACTTCAAACTAGGGCTGTAACTAACATTATTTTCAGTATCAATCGTCTAATAATCATTTTACATTTTCAGTCGTGCTTTTTCATCTTTAAAGTCTGTAAAATGTCAGAAAATATTCAAAAATGTAGATTTTACTAACACAGTTCTCATTTGTTCCAAACCAACACACAAAAATATTCAGTTTACTGTCATATAAAACAAAGAAAAGCAGCAAATTACTACATTTGAGATGCAAAGATTGGAGAAATTTACACATTTCTGCTTGAAAACTATTTTCAGGTGATTAATTCACCATTTTATTCATTAACAATAGGCATTTATTTGCATTCTCATTAGTTTTTTTCTACCACCGTTACTTCTCCTTTTAAGAAACAGCAACATCAGCGTTGTGAGACTAGATTAGTGCTACAATTAAAAGACATTTTAACAAAAAAAATGATCAACAACTACTTTATTTCTCTTTTTTGAAAAAAAAAAGCTTTTCAGATGTGGGGATTCATCTGTTATAAAATAAATTATTACTAAAGCACATAAATTGGCAACATTTCTACACTTAAAGCTCATTTTTGGTTTAAAAAAAAGAAAGAAAAATAGACATATAATATGTTGTTCACAGTGGGCCATTGGAGTTTCTGTCAAATGTTACGCATAAAATATTTCAAAAGCAAATACAAAGGATAAATATATGCATATAAAACTGTTAATGAGTCAGGACTGTTGGTCTGGCTTCTTATTTCACTATTTTTTGACATTTAATAAGCTAATTAACAGATCAATTAACCTAAAAACTACAGATTAAAGACATTACAGTGATCAGGTTCAGTTTAGGATTCTGAAATGATTCATGTTGATTAAATACGACCAAAATTCATGCTGTTGTCAGAAATAAACCAAAAACACCAGCAGCAGTAAAACCCTGCAGCTCAAAGCCATCTGAGACCTTAAAAGGAACTTTTCACCTCGATAGATTTACCTCTCCTCAGCCTCATTCTGCTGCTGGAAGTCTGAATTTTGAGAAATTTCCTCAGAAATATTTGGCTTTAGTTTAAGGATTTGTGCAATCTTCAATTTTCAGGGAAGTAATAACATCCTGATCCAAAAATAAAGAAGAAATTTGTGTTTAGCGCTGACCAAAATTTCTCAAAACACATGGTTTTAGAATAAAATACTTGTATTAAATTAATATTTTAAGAAAACAGAGAGCTGTTTTAGTATTGTAGCTGAACTGGCTCATGGTTTAAGGTGCAAATTAATTAGATATCCTGCTACAATTAAGAATCAATTAAGAATCACACCAGACTCCCATTAATAAATCTCCATTTAAAGGAATCCCTGCAATAATTTTTTATTTATTTATTTTTTTTAACATATTTCACAAATTGCAGAAGATACTTTTAGACATTTTACAAATAAACTTGAACCCCTTTGGAATTCAGCACATATACATTAAACATATTTAATATTTACATCAATAAAATAAAAACTTTTAGACTGTCTATGTTAACATCCATGGCATCTTGCTCCAAAAATATAGAGAAAATTTAAGGAGGATTTCACTTAACAGATTGTTTGGCAAAATGTATTTCATTTAAACCAATATTTTAAGAAAACAGATAATTGCTTTATCATTATAGTTGAACTGGGTCATAATATAAGGTATATCCTGTCACAATTAAGAATCAATTAAGAATCACACCAAACCCATTATTAAATCTATATTTAAACGAATAACTGCTATTTTTTTACATGTTCAACAAGTTGCAGACGATGCTTCAAGACATTTTACAAATAAACTTGAAACCATTTTTAATTCAGCACACATAAAGTGCACAAATTAAATAATAAAATTAGCAAGATAAAATTTTTTAGAATGTCTAACTTTACGTTAATGACATCGTGCTCCGAAAATATAGAACAACTATGTGCTTGGCTATAACCAAGATTTCTCAAAACATGTGGTTTAGAATAAATTACTTCAATATATTAAGAAAACAGAGAGTTGGTTTAATGTTGTAGTAGAATTGGGTCCTGATTTAAGGTGCAAATTAATTAGACATCCTGCCAGAACCAATAGTGTCACGCCAGACTCCCATTAATAAATCTCTATTCAAATGAATCCCTGCTACTTTTTACATGTTTAACAAGTTGCAGAAGATGATTTAAAACATTTTACAAATAAACAGGAATGCCTTTTTAATCCGGCACACATAAAGTCCACAAAGTAAATATTTAAATCAGTAAAACAGACTGTAGCTTAATGCTCATGACATCTTCATCCAAAACTATAGAACAAATTTATGTTTAGCTTTAATCAAAATTTCTCAACATGCTGTAATGCAAAAATTACTTGAACTGAATTAGTATTATTTTAAAACAGACAGTGAATATTGTAGTTGAACTGGGTCATGGTTTAAGGGGCAAATTAATAGGATATCATGCCACAATTAAGATCCAATTAAAAATAACACCAGACTCCCATTAAAACATCTCTATTTAAATGAATCCCTGCTAATTATTACATGTCCAACAAGTTGTAGAAGATGTTTTAAGACATTTTACGATTGAAATCGAACCAATTTTTAATTCGGCACATACAAATTACAAAAATTAAATATTAAAATCAGAAAGATGGGAACTTTTTAAACTATCATCCCACAGTCGCCACAAGTCGCAGCGGCGTAAACCAATTATAAAAAGTTCATTTTTCACCAAAAGTGATCTTTAAGGTGCTACATTTAAAAGCCGAATTCCTTTTAAGGTGTCTGTTATTCATCCGGACAAAAAGTCAGATTGTTAATCTAAGTTAAACGTGACTTTCGTGCTCTCCGTAAAAGCGAGCGGTAACATAACGGAGTTCGGTGCGGTCATTCCAACACTCCTCTCCCCCAGAACCGCCTTCTCCACCGCCGACTACCACTACTACCTCCGACATGTCACTCTACCGGACCCGGTGCTCCGGTGAGCGGCTCCTACCTGGACATAGTTGCTCTCGCAGTACTCGGCGACCCTCTCCAGGTTGGTGAAGCTGTCCAGTAAGGCTCTCCGTCCCGCAGGAATCTCCTCCTCCAGCAGCATCTGCAGCTCCGCCATCTTTACATGGTCCAACTAACGGCTGCGGCGCGAGACTCCACTGTAAGTATCCCGCTGCCTTCAGGGTCCGTGGGAAAAAACAAACACCGCTGCGAAAAAAACGGGGAAAAAGAAGTGGGAGTTTTCTTTCACAGAGGAGGTTCAAAGCCCCAGTGGTCAGTTTGAAGATATCTGTTGATCACATGATAGCAAAGAGACACGAAACAACCACAAAGTCACTTAAAATGTCTTCAAAAATGTCGACACACGAATGGAAAATGACCTTAAACACACCAGCACACAAAACAATTACAGTGATTGCAAACAGATGTAAAACTACAACAAAAAAACACTCAAAACTATTTTAAAACTACAAAAAGATAAAAAATGCCCATTAAGACACCCAGAATGATAATGAAGACACTCAAAGCTACTTCAAAATGCCAACAAACGATTGCAAAACAGCTAAAAAGGTTCACAAAAACTGCAAATAGGTATAAATCATCAGTAAATTGACCATAAAGATGCCCCAAATTATAACAAAGACAGTCAAAGCTACTTAAAAATGTCAACAAACACATGCAAAATGATCAAAAACACAACAAACAAAACAATTACAGTGATTGCAAACAGACGCAATACGGTCAAAGAGATGACAAATGACAACAAAACCATTTCAAAATCACTGCACACAGATTTAACACTACAAAAATGTGCAAAATGACCATAAAGACATGTGAAAAGGCCAAATACACACAGACAAAAAAAATAGACTCTGAACAGATGTAAAACTACACAAGTGTAAAATGCTCAAAAAGACACCCAAAATGATATAAAGACACTCAAAGCTACTTCAAAATGCAAACAAACGGATGCAAAACAGCTAAAATGTTTCACAGAAAACTGCAAAGAGGTGTAGGTCTTCAGTAAAATGTCCATAAAGACACAGAAAATTTAAAGAAAAACATACAAAACAATTATGAAGAAAGTTATAACATAAGCTAATTCTAAATGCTAACAAGTGGATGCAAAAGTAGGGCAAAAAAATGATGCAAAATGACAACAAAGACACACAAAACAATTTAACTATAACTAGATGTAAAACTCCCGAAAAGACACCCAAAATAAACACAACAACACACAAAACAATCCCAAAGACGTGTAAAATGACAAGAATGACACATAAAACAATTGAGAAATGACTACCAATAGACACAAAAATAGAAAGAGATTAAAAAAGGACCATAGAAACAGACATGTTCACAAATAATGTACACAAAACAATCACAAAGATGTGTAAAAAGATTTAAATATGGCTGCAAACTGATGCCAAATTACACAAAGATTAAAAAATGACCATAGACACATAAAATGACCAAAAAATAAACACAAAACAATCAGAAACTAATTTAAAAATCACTGCAAGTAAATACAAACCCACAAAGACATGCAAAATGCGAGAAATGACAGAAAATGATTGTAAAACAACTGCTAAACTATAAAGAGATGCAAAATTACTGCAAGTGATCCAACTGTTACCAATTCAGACTTTAAAACTGGTAAAGACACAAAAAAGCAACAAATACGCTCATAACAACTTCGAAATCACCATAAATAGGCATGAAAGGACTACAGAGTTGTAAAATGACTGCAAAGTGATGCAAAACAAAGAGAAAATGGATAGAAAGAGTCATAAAATGGCTAAAAAGAGGCACAAAACGAATGCAAAGAAATAGCAGAAATAAAAAATCATCAATCTCAAAAAGACACAGATGCATGAAAACACAGAGAAAGGACACAAAACAAGCTTTTACTGTACATGTACTGTATTTATTTATTTACAAAATCACAGCAATACAAAGTGCTAAGCAATATATGGTACAAAAACATACATTAAATGAACAGATAAATGATTTTGAAGTCAGAAGGAGACAGAAGAGCTTCATGCAGGGATGTCCAGGGTCTCGTCTCCTCTCGGGTATCCCTCCACCTCCATCGTCATCAGAAACTCTGCAAGACAAAAAACATCAGGTTATATTTTCATGTAAACCAAACACAGAGTGACTCACCTGCATGTGAGGAATTTCAACCTGCTTTACTTTGGTGCCATCTGGTGGTAAAATTAGAAATGACACCAGGAAAAACAGCAAAGAAACAGAAAAAATCCTAATAAACTGACAGAGGAAATGTATGAGAATGTGCAGTTTTGTTCTGTTGTTCACATCCATGGTTTGAATGACAAAATGTAGCTTTCTGCTTCACATAAAAGGAAAAGTTTAACGTGTCATATGACTCTTCTCTGTTCTAAATGAACCAATCATGTCCTACTTCAGTCAACAGGTTGTTTCAATGTAGAGCTACAAGGAATATTAGAAGGTCTGCTACTGTAAATGATGCAGGACAGGAATGCTGCTAGAAAACTGTTAATCGTGTGTTAATTTATGCATTTTACTGATCAATGCAGCTGATTATTGATAACTGACAGCTGCACATTAGAGCTGTTCAACTTTAAACTTTACATATTCAGACAAAGTTTGTATGAGGTGTATTTAGTTCTGACACCATCCCATAATGCAGGATGTAAATGGAATTTTTAACCAGCATCTGCAGCATCAGTTACCATGGAGATCTAGCTCTGCAGCATCAGTTACCATGGAGATCTAGCTGTGCAGCATCAGTTACCATGGAGATCTAGCATTGCAGCATCAGTTACCATGGAGATCTAGCTCTGCAGCATCAGTTACCATGGAGATCTAGCTCCGCAGCATCAGTTACCATGGAGATCTAGCTGTGCAGCATCAGTTACCATGGAGATCTAGCTGTGCAGCATCAGTTACCATGGAGATCTAGCTCTGCAGCATCAGTTACCATGGAGATGTAGCTCTGCAGCATCAGTTACCATGGAGATCTAGCTCCGCAGCATCAGTTACCATGGAGATCTAGCTGTGCAGCATCAGTTACCATGGAGATCTAGCTCTGCAGCATCAGTTACCATGGAGATGTAGCTCTGCAGCATCAGTTACCATGGAGATTTAGAGAACCAACTCTGGCTTTAAACTCAACATACCTGCTAACACACTAATCTCACTTCATAGTTCAGAACTCAGATGGTAACAAAACAGAAACTTTAAACCATCTGTGGGTTAGTTTCACCCGAAGAACGCCCTGAAACTGATCTACAGAAAGGTAAAATCTCCACCTGCCTTCTGTGTAGTCGATGTCCGGCCGTGTGGAGACGACGGCCCAGGCCAAACCCACCAACAGCGCCACCACCAGGTTCACTACGATCCACGGCCGCAAGATCTGCTGCTCCGAACCCGGAGGCCTGTAGGAGGAAGAAGGACATCTGGATTACACACCAGGTAAAACTGGCCACATCTGATAAGTGTTTGATTGATTTTTAGTGCATAAAATGTCAGGAAATAGTATAAATAATTATTATGTTTTAAGAAAAAAAGCAACAGTCAGATTCTCACCACAGAGTCTCGTTGGCAGTGGGGTAAAGGTTGATGCGATCGCTGGTCATTTGCTGGCTGAGGGACAGGATCAGGGCTATAAAATACACTGAAGACACAAAGAGATCATGCAAAAACATCATAATCACCATCATTATTACCATCCAGCCTTCAGTTTGTCGTCTCACTTACAGAAAGACGCCAGAGCAGCAGGGTCCAGGGTGAGGAAGCCTCTCAGGGCCATGGAGGCTTTGGCCAGGTTCACTCTGCAGGTCAGACAAAATGCAAAACTGTAGTTAAAGTTGTGTTTGTTGTAAGTTCAGTTGAACTGTGGGCCAGTTTTGGTAAAACTGAACTTGGGAACACATAAAAACACTATTTAAGAAAGCACACATTCCTCTAAATAACTTAAATGGCATGTATGTTCCATTACTGGACATGGATCAATGAATACTAACGTACGTAAAATAGAAAAATGTAGTGATTAAATTATATCTTCTGTTTATGTGGGATCCACTGATCAGTTTGTCTCCTGCTGTTCTTCTGTTTTCCTAATACTCCACTATTTTTTATCTCTTTTATTGTCCACTAAGGTCCAGACCTTTAAATCTTTATTAATTATTGTTTTCCAGACTCTGTTTCAGGTTAATCTGTGGCTGCCTTCTAACTTAGCCGCTAACCATTAGCATAGCATTAGCCGCTGAGAGAGAAGCTAACTTCCTGGTTTGTGTTTCTTGTTCAGAGACATTTCTGAGACCACAGAGTGATGAAAGACAGATAGAGGAGGCTGATCAGACCTGAAGTAGAGCATTTAATTTATCAGTAATCGGTCAATAAAAATGCTGATAATTTGAATAATGCCAAATTATTATCAGCCAGACCAATAATCAGTCTATCCCTAATTTGTAAGATGCACAAACTGTTTGCTCTGGTGAGGTCCGTCTCCTCTACTGGGGGATTAAACTTCTCTAAGTTTTGTATTTAAATTTGGTGACTACATGCAATTCCATTTCATGTGCAATATTACCGGACTTTTCTTTATCTGCTGCAGTTTTTATCAGGTGCAATAGTCTCACTATCTGGATTATCATTGTCGAGTGAAATGTTTCTGTCAATACTTTCAGTTCACTTTCTGTTTATCTATTTGTTTCGTGTTATTTAGTTTACAGTTTATATTTTGTACTTTACTATTTCTTGGCATGCACTCTGACACTTTACACAAACACGTAGACATTTATGTTTTGTACTCTGTATTTTTTAATTATAATCTTTGTGTAACTGTGGATATTTCACTAACCTTTGTTTATTGTAATATGAGAAAACAATTTCCTCCGGGATGAATAAAGTTGATCTTATCTTACTTCCTGTCCTGCCTCCTCACTCTCTTCGTCTGATTGGTCCACCACTGCAACACTAATTTCTAATTAAACCACATCCGTTTGTACACCTATTTAAAAGTGCTGCCGGTCTTCATTTGGTGGCAAGTTTGTGCTAAAAACTGTGAATCTGAGACCTTAGTTTTTATAACAGGAAGTTCGGTAGGAGCAGGGACAGTTGTTTTGGGTTTTGCTGTTCCTTCTGTACCTCTGTTTTGGATCTAGTAGCTAAGTCAAATTTGACTTTGGAGCTTTTATTTTGATAAAACAGAACAGGTCAGTGTTATCTTAACATTGTTTTTATCCTAGTTCTTCAGTACAGCTATACCTTTTAAGAATTGTTTTTATCCTGCAGCTCTTTAGTAAAATTACACATAATAAAACTGTTTTTTTTCATCCTGTAGCTCTTCTAGTTTGCAACAGCATCACCAAATGCTTTTTCTTCTCCTTACAGCCCTTTAAGTGCTATAACATCATTATTTTGCTCCCATATAACCCAACAACAAAATATAAAACTGTGTTCTCTCGTTACAGCTCTTCCACCTAGAAATAACTCTGTTCTCTTTCATCTCTTTATGAGCAATAAAATCATGTTTACATTGGTCTTTACT
The DNA here is from genome assembly GCA_027123335.1 of Amphiprion clarkii. Classification (NCBI taxonomy): domain Eukaryota; kingdom Metazoa; phylum Chordata; class Actinopteri; family Pomacentridae; genus Amphiprion; species Amphiprion clarkii. The sequence goes on from CM049576.1 coordinate 4,209,809, forward strand.
GTCCATAATGTTTTTGTTGGGTACATTATCTATCATGTCATTTCATCATTGCCTTGCACTTTGTCTTTATGAGATCTTTATTATGTCTTTATTTCTAGCCTTATTGTACGTTTTGTGTTTCTTGTTCTGCTTCCTCCAAGCCTTTTCTGAATCTAGCTGCTGTAACATGGAAATTTCCCCGATGAGTGAATCCTAGTCTTCCTCTTTTATGGTATCTTTGATATGTTTGAGCAGCATTTTCTGCCTTCAGTTCCTCATTTTTTTGCAGAATCTGTGCAGCTAAATGTGTCTTTACCCTTTTAGTTAAAAATTAAATAAATAAAAAAATAGCATCCATCCAGCTGTTTCCTGTTACTTGGCTTTCAACTTGTCATAAACTGCTACAGCCCTGGAATTAAACTGAACTCACTGGATATTTGTGCATTGTCAGATCAATGTGTTTCAGTCTGTAGCCTTCAACTTGAAACTCACCACAAAAAATTCTGTTAATAAGACTAAAAAAATACAGAAATCACAGCCGTAGTGCATGAATCCAGAATGTGCTTCATCACTTTGAACGGGGAATAAAATCCTCATTGACAAAACAAAAAAATTAACAGCAGCATATAGAAGGAATTGAGTGAAACAACAGAGAATAATGGTTGATGAGTGCTATAATGTCACATTTTACAGATTTTATAATGTCAATTTCTTTATGGGAAAGTAAACAAAGTGTCACAGAATCTTGGAATTGAAGTTGCATGGGTTGGATAAATCCCGTTGCCTCACTGGCAGAGAGATAAAACATACAATTCAGATTTAGATTAGGCCTTAAGCAGCTGCTGGCTGCACACAGACCTGTCGAATGCAGAGACGGTGCTGATGGCCAGCAGCAGGTAGAGCAGAGACTGAGCAGGGTAGGCCAGGCGGTGATACTGCTGCAGCAGGTTGGGCAGCGTGGTCATCTGCTCGCCCGCCAACACGTACACAACGATGATGTTCCACACGGCGTAGCCGGCCAGGAAACCGTGAGAGAACAGACCGATCACCCTGCAGGTGGACAACAAGCCACAGCACTGCATGGAAAACTGGGTTCACTCCTACAACACCTGTAGAAACACCTGCATTATAGTCAGAGATTAAGCTTCTGAGAAGTCTAATGTGTCTCGTGTTTTTACATCTGGGTGCCCTGCTTGTTTTTTTCTTGTGATAAAAGCTCTCATGATGATGATTCACAACTTTACATTTAACCAAAGTATTCAGCAATCAATAAATGGAGGAGCTGCAACATTTTAAAGCTTAACGGCTGAAATTCTTTTAATTGGTTTAATAATTAAACTAGATCTGATGTTTGAGAAACTCTGTAGTGTTGGTTGCCATCTTAGACTGAGATTTAAATTTTATACGTCATCAACAAGATAAACAAACTGCTTTTTTCCCTTTCCTGCACGCAGTTTTAACTGTGAAAGATACAGAAAAAATATTCATGCATTTATCTTTAGTTAAACTCAGTATTATGAGGCTCTTTTTGCTTCTTTCCCTAAAAATATGATAAATAAAAGAGACTGCAAGTCACCTTAGCTTCTCTGCACTTTTCACTTTAAAGGCAGATCAGATAATAAATCAGATATCTGTCACAGGGCACATTTTACTGCACAAACTGTTAAAGAGCCCATTTAGCGCAAAAATTACAGGTTTATTATTTTACTTTTGGGATATATGAGATTATGTTTACACAAAAAACACAATTTTTCTCACCCTGTACAATACTGCAGCTCCTCTTCTCACCTTCTAAAATGCCCTATTTTTGCAGCAAATCAATAGAAAAACATGTTAATGTGATTTCTGCATCACTAGCTGAATACATGTCAGGTTTCCATGGCAACGCGACGCATACAGTGTGTGATACTGTAGCTACATGGCTTCATTCGGTGGTTTTAGTAACATACAGAACAACAGGTTTACAGATAAAACAGAATCTGAATCAATCAGACAGAATCATCAGGAAATAATTCAGTTAAAGAGAGACGGAACTCTGAACAGAACCTGATCTGGACCAGCATCAGTTACCATGGAGATATAGCATTGCAGCATCAGTTACCATGGAGATGTAGCTTTGTAGCATCAGTTACCATGGAGATGTAGCTCTGCAGCATCAGTTACCATGGAGATGTAGCTCTGCAGCATCAGTTACCATGGAGATCTAGCTCTGCAGCATCAGTTACCATGGAGATATAGCATTGCAGCATCAGTTACCATGGAGATGTAGCTAGTCATGGGATGTAGCTGCAGCATCAGTTACCATGGAGATGTAGCTCTGCAGCATCAGTTACCATGGAGATGTAGCTCTGCAGCATCAGTTACCATGGAGATGTAGCTCTGCAGCATCAGTTACCATGGAGATGTAGCTCTGCAGCATCAGTTACCATGGAGATGTAGCTCTGCAGCATCAGTTACCATGGAGATGTAGCTCTGCAGCATCAGTTACCGTCATTTTAGCTCTGTCTCTTAAAAACTCCCCTTTTGAGAAAAATTGCAGTCTGGCTTTTTCCAGAATGACTTGGTTGAATGGTTGCATACTGTAACCCAGATCTCTGAGTATAGGGTTGCAGCTCCAGCAAAAGCCACTCTAGTTTTAGTACAAGGGCCAAACTAGTGTGTCGACAAACATCATGAAAATGTGTTACATGGTTATGTAGATAAGAAACGGACAAAAAGGCCAGAACTTCAACAAGGACTTTTGAGCAGAGTTTTCTAGGGGAGAGAACAACTAAAAGGCCGCTATATAACACCCTTTGGAATTTGGTTCTGGTACTTATACAACAGTTATATCTTGCAGATGTGGGTGTAAATATTTAGTAGCAGGAAATCTGTGTATAGAACTACTTTGTGTCCTGGATAAAAACTGGCTCCTGGTCAATGAAACCCTTCGTGATGCAAACAAGTTGTACGCAAATATATATGTATGTGTTTATGTCTGACCTGAAGCAACTGTGGACCTTCATCGCGACGTCTCTGGTGGTCCAGAACTGTCTGGGGTCCATGTAGTCGTCCATCATCTCCGAGTGTCGGAGGTGATCCACTCGTTCTGCCTGGAAACGTCCTGAACACATACAGTGTTTCCATCACTTCAAAGGACAACACATTAACTTACGTGCTTTTCCTGAAGACTAGTTCTAATCAGAAAGCCAGAACCATACTTCAAAACTTAGATTTTAACTGACTGATTTTTCATGGAACAACGTCGTTATAAACGTCATTACTGTTTGCTGTGCCTTTTTGGAAATTCCCGAGGTACAACAGTAGCAGAAACGTACACTGTGGTCATTTTTGAGGCGGCAGTTAGCCCAGCTAGACCAAAGCAAACGCTCTGAGAGTCTCTGAGGAGATTTGGCAGGTCAGGTGAGACCTCGGCTGCCAGTGACCCACATAGACAGCAGCACTGCTTCTGCTGGATTAAAGCGGCTGCTGCTGCCAACAGGTTTTTTTTTTCTGCAACTTCTGTCAAAAACACAAAAAAACTAGCAAAGATGCTTCCAGCTGAGTGACATTTTTAATGTAATTTTTGCTTTGTTGAAGTAAATAAAAATCAGTTATTGCTTTTAAAGGGTTTTCTGTGGAGAGTTAGATCTTTGGTAGCACTGAGGAGTTGTTTTACTTCATTGCTGGTCAAATGAACAAATTAATGTCAGAATACCTGCAACTACATGTTGATTTTGCTGCTTACTGGCTAATTTCTGAATCTGTCTGTATCTGTCTTGTATTTGGCTGCTTCTGTGTTGTATATATGGCCATGCAGAATATGATTCACACTCACGGTTCCTTTCCACGAAGACTCTGCCGACCGGCTGGCTGTGTCCATGCGGGGCGGAGAACAGGGAATGCTGGGGGATCGGTGACGGGGCGTCGGCTACGATATCGTCGTCTTCAGCTCCCAGGTCGTTACTGTAGTGCTCTGTCGTCTTTGGCTTCCTGCCAGGTGACACAAGAAAGAGAGTTTTATACAAAGAAAGTTACCTTTTAAAGAGCACCAGCAGAGTGCAGTAATGAACCGTCAATCCACTTTGGTTTAGACTAGGGATACACCAATAAACATTGCCGATATTTGGCATTTTACAAATGATCAATATCAGTATGTTTTATTTTCTAATTATTGATCAATTAAATGCTCTACTTGAGGTCTGATCAGCCTCCTCTCTCTTTCTGTCGTCACTCTGTGCTCTCAGAAACGTCTCTGAACAAGAAACACAAACCAGGAAGTTGGCTTCTCTCACAGTGGCTAATGCTATGCTAACGGCTAACAGCTAAGTTAGAAGGCAGCCACAGATTAACCTGAAACAGAGTCTGGAAAACAATAATTAATAAAGATTGAAGATCTGGACCAACTTCCAGTGGTGGACCGAAGTCACAACTGTCTCTTTGACTGGTTTCTACTTGTACAGCTCCCTAAACACCAATCTGCGATGTTCAGTGTGTTCTATCACAGCAGCATCTTCATTTTTCCTCTTCCTCTTCTGTCCCTCTCAACCCGGCTGGCTAGCAGCAGATGGGTCCCACCATATGAACTGGGTTCTGCTCAAGGTTTTTTCCTGTTAAAAAGGGCATTTTTCAGGTGCCCAGATAACTCAACTGGTTGAGTGGGCGACCCATAAACAGGGGCTATGTTCCCAATGCAACAGTTTGGATTCAATTCCAGCTCAGGCCCTTTGCTGCAGGTCTTTCCCCCATTCTTCTCCTTACTTTCCTGTCAGACTCAACTTACCTGTCAAATAAAGCCAGAAAATGGCTGAAAAAATAACTTTTAAAAAAAGGGGAGTTTTTTTCTTGCCATTGTTGCCTTAGGGCTTGCTCTGGGGGTTCAGGCCATTTGGGTTCTATAAAGCATCTCGAGACAATCTGAATTGTAATTGGCTCTATATGAATAAAATGTAATTGAAAGCTGAATAATAGTTCCTCTGTAGGATCAAACCACATGGACCAGCCTCAACCGAGCATCCAGTTCACCAGTTGTCCTTCCCTGGATGAGTTTTATTAACACCCCACAGCACCTGCTGTTCTGAGATGCTCTGATGCGGCCGTCAAAACAGACGATCCTGTGGCTGCCAGTTTTTCCTGCTTCCAACACATCAACTTCAAGAACTGACTGTTCAGCTGCTGCCTGATAAATCCAACCCACTGACAGGTGCCACTGCAACAAGAACAGCATTATGATTCACTTCACCCCCCCAGTGGTTGTAATGTTGTGGCTGATTGGTGTATAATTGTAATAACTTTGCTGATTCTTGTGGCCACGTTGGGACTCTTAAATACTGCACATCTGAGGCTTCATCTTTCCCACATGCAGTGACTGGAATAATAACGGGGGAACTTCTATGCTGATGTTGTCATGCTGCGATAAACTCTTTAGAAAAAGGAGCAGTAGCTGTATGTGGTCATATTTGACAGTTTTAGGGGAGACAGTAGGTGTGCAGGGTACAGATGAGGAAGCAGAAAAGCCACATTTAGACATCTTGTATGCAAAGAGTCACAACAAAGAGTGAAGCATTTTGTTATTTAGAGGATTTTGCATCAACTTTTCCTTGATTGTCCCTCTTTTTGAGATTTAATGGCCTTTTAAAGAACAATTATGCTTTGTGCCTGCTTTTTAATAGTATTTCATTATTACTCTGCCAAGGAGGCAGAGCTTCGGCGGAGTTATGTGACGATCGGCGTCTGTCCGTCCGTCCGTCCGTCCGTCCGTCCGTCCGTCCGTCCGTCCGTCCGTCCGTCCGTCCGTCTGTTAGCAACATTACTCAAAAACAGACTAACGGATTTAGATGAAATTTTCAGGGATGGTCAGAAATGACACAAGGACCAAGTGATTAGATTTTGGCAGTGATGAGGCTTAAAGTCTGGATCCACGGATTTGTTAAAGATTTCTGTATCATTGCGAGATAGCGGCATGGCGTCACTGTAACCATGACAACAAGGGAACACTACGTCAACAGGCAGCTGACGATCACATGATTGTGATCTTACTACAAATCAACCACTGCGGACTTATCGGGACTTATCTGTTGCAAATGATACAAGGAACAATTGTTTCTGAGTCCCATCAATTCCCGCCACCCGCTGCATATTTAGGTCACGCGATTCGGTATCCGTACATAACGTACACATGCATAACACACGCCTGAGCTCAGCACAAGGTCCTTTTGTTTGTGGGCACATCTTTATTAAATGGTCACATTCTATGTTGAAGTGATTTCTGATCATCACGTGTTTCATCAAAGTGCTTTTCTTGCTTAATGTTGGTCCTCACCTCTTCTTTTTTGTCCTTCTGGTTACAGCAACAGTCGTCTCCTCTCCATCCAAGGTTGGCTCGGCCATGGTGCCGTTTGGCGTTTCAGGGTGTTCGGTTTCCTGGTCTGACAAAACAAAACATGAAAGTTTTCAAGAGGAAGAATTATTATAATATTAAACAGCTCAATCATTTTGATAAAACATTAACTCTTCTTTAAAGCCGGCGCAACACCTGAATCTAGTCGATTTCATAGTAAGACGTGTTCATAAGGAAGAACAGCAAAACATGACAAAGTGTATTAAAACACAGCACCATAAAGAACACACAGGTGGGATGACCTCTTCTAGCTCCACAGTACTTATTAAATGTAGTTAAGCCATCATTTTTAATATAGCAGATTTAAAATATTGAGTCAAAGTGAGTAGAAATATAGAGAAATAAGATGAAAGTTAAGTAACCTAAGAGACACAAGCTATACCAAACAAGTTTAAATGTTATGGTTGGGAAGCCACGGTATTTTTTACTAGACTTTTGAAGACCATACAATATTATATACTGAACCAAACTGCTTTAGTAATCGAACAATTCATTATTTAATGTGAACACATCAATAAAATAACTTCCATGCAGTACACGTTATACACTGCCAGGCCAAAAAAAAAGTTGCACACACTAATATTTTTGGACCGCCTTTATCTTTGCACTCATTAGCTGTGGCATCGTTTCAAAAAGCTTCTGCAATGTCACATTTATTTCTGTCCAGAGATGCATTCATTTTTCACCAAGATCTTATATTGATGATGGGAGAGTCAAGTCTTCTCCAGAACATTCCAAAGGTTTTCAGTGGGGCTGAGGTCTGGACTCTGTGGAGGACAATCCATCTCATCTCCCTGATCCACTCATTCTCACTGTGACCCCATGGATCCTGGTATCGTCATCTTGGAACATGTCCATGAACATCAGGGAAGAAAAACTCCACTGATGGAAAGACCTGGTCATTCAGTATCTTCAGGTGTCAGCTGATCTCATTCTTTGGGAACATAATGTTGCTGAACCTGACCAACCCCAGATCATAACTCTAACCCCCACAGGCTGGTAGACACTAGCCATGATGAGGGCATCACTTCATCTGCCTCTCTTCTTACCCTGATGCCCCCATCACTCTGGAACAGGGTAAATCTGGACTCATCAGACCACATTTGTTCCTCACCACTATCCTTCCAGGTTTTAGTAATGCATTGGACGGTTCTTAACCAGATTTTAGTAGTTCCAGAAATCTCCTTAGTTGTTTTCTTTGCTTGATGCAGGCCAATAATTTTACTCTTCTGAGACAGATTAACATCCTCTCCATGACCACAGGATCTGTCTTCCAACATGGTTGTTTCAGAAATGAGAAGCTCCTCACTGCATCAGCTAGAGTTAAATAAGTTGTTGCAGCTGAAACGTATTCATCACTGCAGTAATTATCCAATTGAGGCTCTTACCTATTTGCTTAGTTAAATCCAGGTGGTGACTTTTTTTTGGCCAGGCAGTGTACATTAGCCTGTAAAATATACCTTTTTTTTTTTTTTTTTGCAAATTTACCAATATTGTCTCCAACACAAAGAGTGCAATTTATACTCTTTGTCTCCAGAAAACTACTGCTACAGATAACTAAATGAAAACTAATAGAGGGTGTGTTTGAGAGAAAAGCAATTCTGTATATGTGAAAGGAAATTTGAGTGCATAAAGTACATAAAATAAAATGCTACTGCTGATTAAACCTGAGAAGGAGAACACAAAACGTTTTCCTTTTTGTCATCTGCTTAGAATTGGTATTGATTTGGAACACAGCGTGCACAGAAGTAATCCGTAGATATGTTTTAGGATCAGACATCACGAGGAGAACAAACTGCAGCAGTTAAAGGCTTCACCAAATAGCAAACATTTGTGTTTTTTGTTCTTTCATGTTGTAAAAGTTCTTCTACCGATCGTAGCTGCCCTCTTCTTTTTCTTCTTCTTCTGTGGTGCTGGATCCTGCGGTTCAGGGGTTAAAGGCTCCTTGCTGTCAGAATGGCTTCTGTTGGTTCCTTCCTCCATCTCCATCTCCACGGCCACTAGAACAGAAGAGAAGAGAAGAGAATAAAACAGAATACCACAGAGCGTTGGGTGGAGCTGCAGGTGTTTCTGGAGGTATTTACCTTCTCCCTGCTCCTCCCCATCATTGACCTCCTTCTTCGTCTTCTTCTTCTTGCTCTTGACGGTTGGCATGGTGACTTTCTCTATGAGAGGATCAGAAGTTCAGTCAATCATAAAGATCTCCCAGCATGTTACAGACTGTCACCCTTTTGAAACCAATTTAGGTCACTTAATTAATGTTTGATGAGGATCTTGAGGTTGCCGGGTGGTGATGCCTGTTTGAGATGATTGGATTATCTGTGATCTCTGGACAGGTGGTGGAGCAAAGCTTTAGAAGGCATACTACAAAGAACACCATGTGAGTGGACACTGACACCAAACTAACCTCTATTCTGGTCTTTTCTCTTAGATCTGGACATGGAAACTTATTGGACTCTTTATCCAAAGGTTACTTACTCTGAAAGATTTGGGGTTCAGTCTGTTTTATTTCAACAGCTATACTGCAGGCCATGTTTTTGCTTGGATTATTTGGATTTCTGTTTACCTAGCTGAGAAAAAATCAGCGAGAAAGATATCTGAGTCTGTGCATTTTGATTTGTTTTGAACCAGAACACTAATTCCCACCCTTGATTTGAAATTTAAGTTTACTTGTTTTCTTTTCTTTCTTATATTGACACAACTCTCTCTTCTGTCAGTAAATATGGTGCTACAGTCAACAGATGGTTAGCTTAGCTTAGCATAAAGAGTCAAAGCAATGGTAAAAGCGCACCTGGCAATGAACAAATGCTTCCTATGCTCAGCGATTAACATGTGACATCTCTTTTATATTGCCTAAACACCAAAAAAAGTGTAAATCAAGTTGAATTTTATGGATGCATTTATGCCAGATAGTCTTTATAGATTCTTGTTGTTGCTGATGAGACCAATAGGCAACAGTTAATGAGCCCAGCCAAGAAATAGTTAGTTTTTACCTATGACAAAGTCACACTAAATGTTTGATTATAACCAGTATATCAAGAGAGCAACACCAAGCCATGCTGCCAGTTTCTCACTGACCACTCCTAGAATTTCAGCAAAATATCCTCTGCAGCAACAAAGCAAATTCCCAGTAGACAACCTATGATTCATATTGAATACATGGTGGTTTCATGTTTGTTAAATGTCCCCAGAGCTTTGAGAAGTTAGTCTTATTTGTGTCTTGGCAAACCAAATTGGAAACTTGCTGGCTCATTTTTGACTTTATTTATTTTCAGTATGCAGGAACGTGGAAATTGTCGCAAACATCCATGGTTTGCAATGCTTACGCTAAGCTAAGCTAAGCTAAGCTAATGATTTCTGGGCCTTCGCTTCATATTTAGCGCACAAGCACTTCCCAAAATGTCGGTCTAATTTTTTAAGAGTGGAACGTGTCCAACGAACGAGGCCCAGTTGGTTCAAGTTATATTAATTTACAGGCCGTTCCTAGTTCAGTAATTTTTGTCATGTTTCACTCATTGTGTTCTGTTTTCATCTCCTTTCACTTGCTTTTTTCCATTTTTAGCTGATGTTTCGCTTGTTTTGTTTCTCTTGTTTCACTCATTTTGTTCCGTTTTTATCTCACAGTTCACTCTTTGTGTTCCGTTTTTATCTGATGTTTCACTCATTTTGTTCTGTTTTTAATCTCGTTTCACTCATTTTGTTCTGTTTTTAATCTCGTTTCACTCATTTTGTTCCATATTTATCTTGTTCATTCATTTTGTTCCATTTTTTTATCTCATGATTCACTCTTTATGTTCAGTTTTTATCTCACAGTTCACTCTTTTTGTTCAGTTTTTATCTGATGTTTCACTCATTTTGTTCCATATTTATCTTGTTTCATTCATTTTGTTCCATTTATATCTCATGGTTGACTCATTTTGTTTCCTTTTTTTCCCGTTTACCTGAATAGTAACTGAAAGAATGTGAACACAAGTCAGAGAGGTTAAAGTGAAAGCTGAGTAACCATAACTGAATAAAGTTTACAAAAGTATTACTTAACTAATTAATGCTAACAGGAAATTATATGCCAGATGTTCATCAATCAGTGAGGATTAAAGAAACAAAGCAAAATGTTGCCCTTAAAGCTTAGACAATGCAATTTATTCCAGATGCATTTTTTGTGATATTTATTAAAAGCCTCTACAACCTACTGCACTCACAGAAGTAAAAACTTCTTCCCAGTTGACTGATTTGTTGACATCTAATTTAACTCATAATAAGAAGGCATCAGATGCACAAATGACCCACTCCCGACCCGTGGAGGTAGCGTGAAAAATAACAATACAGGACTGTTTCGAGGCTCTGTAATTGGAATCAGTGACCTTTAAATCCTTTAACGAGGATCAATTGGAGGACAAGTCTGGAGCCAGCGACCGCAGTAATTCCACCTCCAACTGTTAGAATCCAGAAATCAAGAGCAGAAAGAAACTTTCTTCTGCAGCCGTCATCGGCTGCTGCTTAGTGGCACTAAGCAGATCAATTCTCCTGCACAATATGGCATCAGCTGGCCGTTAGTGATATCATAGAGCTGCTGAATGGAGTGAATGAGCTGCTATTTGTGTTTGAACACAACGTGATGTTAGGACAGAAGCTGTGTGAACCAACCTCACTTCTTACTGGCAAACGAGACTAGAAGTAAAAGAAAAAATGAAACTGAAAAATAGGAATGTTTAAATTGTAATATTTAGGTTCACAGTTCAGTGCAGGATCGACACAAAAAGCTGCACTTAAGGACACTTTAAAAGCAGCAAATCAGTCAAGTGCACTTCAGTACATTTTGTATTTTAAACATATTAATCCTAAGTGCCACATAATAAATTAGAATTAAATGTGCTTTAGTGCATTTTTTCTGCATTGAATTGAAGCAAAATAGTTTCCATCAACAATACACTTAAAAACTGAGTGCATTTGCAGTAATAGACGGATTAATCGGTTGATCAAATACCAATTCAGGATAATCTGCATCAGCCGGCTATTATTTTATGAGGCCACTAAGCTAAAAAATGAATGTAGAGTCTGCAGGGGAGGCAGTTATTCAGTGTCAATATGCTCAGTGGAAACGTGCCGATGCCTCATGTAAAGTTACACTAGACAAAAATTCTTAGCTTTCAATCCTTAATATATGTAAGTTTCCACTCTTAATAGCCTTTAAAATAGTAAATGTCTGTATAATTAGATTGATTTTGGTTGACATTAGTTGGGAATTGTAGTGAGATGAGACACAACCTGCTAAACCAGCTTAAAGGCTCGATAAACTATTGACTGTACTCCAAGTCCTGGGAAAGTTTTGCAGATTCACCTGTTAAATAAATAAAACTTTACAGTGACATTTCCTTTCTTGTTAATGATTCACTTGACAGCTCTTTGATATTATGATTTCTGGGTATCAGTGGTGTAAAAGACGATTCAGCACACATGTCAAGTATGAACTAATTGCTGTTAAACCATCATAGAGTGACATAAAGTTTTAGTACGCATGCAATATTTGAAAGTAAATGATCTGAATCCACACCAGAGTTTGATGAAGTTCTGCCTGTTAAGTGGCAGCGACAGTCAGGGCAGCTTTTGTCTCCCTTTTCTTGAATTTGCTGATCTGAAAAACAGCTCATACGCGACTCAAAATCCAATCTGAACCGTGAGTTTTGGGATCCGTCGCATCTGTTATGTGGCTGAAGTGTTAAATATTGTAGCAGCCAAAACCCAACAAATCACTGCCATTATATATCAGACACAAACTGAGCATAAATTAATTACATTTTTGTCTTTTCCAGTGTAAACAGGCTAAAATCAGGCTGTAAAATGCTCAGTTGCTTGGATTTGGCAACTGTGGGGCTGCAATTAGCAATGATCTTTGTTGTTCATTATTCTTTTCACTATTTTCACAGTTAATTAAATAGTTGGTCTATAAGATAGTAAAAAAAATAAATTGTCAATCAATGTTACATAAAGCCCAAGATGACAAAAGATATTCAGTTTACCGTCACAGAGGAAGAAAAAAAGACACATTTCTACATTATTTCTTTTAAAAAAATGATTGAATTCAGTTAATTGATTAGCAAAATAGCTGCTAATTAATTTAATAATAAACAACGAATCAACTTATTGTTGCAGCTCTAGTAAAATGGCAAATGACATTCAGTTTACCGTCACAGAGGAAGAAAAAAAGACGCATTTTGGCTTTATTACTTAAAAAAATTATCAAATTTGGTTAATTGATGAGCAAAATAGCTGCTAATTAATTTAACAGTTGACAACGAATCAACTTATTGTTGCAGAGGCTGACTGGAAAACAAACCAAATCTGAAGAAGAAGAGCATGAAATGAGGTTAAAAGCACCTGATCAAGCTAATAAATGAAGCTTTACTTAAGTTTGTTTAGTCAAAGAATTCTAACAGTCAACAAAACTTGCATCTTTTCACATTCTTCACATAAATACCTCTAAAAACTGAATAAATATTACTACCAACAAATCACACCAAACGTTGCACCATCAAACACAAGTTAGCTGCTCATTGAGGAAATAAAGAAAAGTCCATTTTTAATTAAACTTAGGACCAGGGTTGCTTCAATTGTCTACTGCTGCTCAGTAGTTTACTTTGGTTTGCTGCCTTTTAAAGGACGACCTAATTAAAGTCTTTATCCTCTCTGTCATGAGGAGAAACTATTTCTACATTTCCAGAGATATTTCCAGATATATTTCAGAGACATTTGCTCACCTGTGCAGCTGATTCTGTCTGCGGCTGTGATTATGAACACAACAGATGATCCTCCTCTGTGTCTGGTGTCTCAGTCTGAGTACAGAAACTTCCTTTTATTTGTCCGTCTTCAGGTTGTTTAATCCCAGAGGTGCCTTCAGGATGACTGCAGGACGGGTTAAATAAAAAACCTGCAGCAGGAATAAAGTTGAGGAGGTACAGGTGAAGCAGAAAGCAGGAACAGAGGGGAGGAGGCTCATCTGCAGCTTTCAGATACGCTGCAGGGTTTAGACGGGGAGGTGGATCATGTGACCTGCCAGCCGGTCCGGCTCCGTGGTTGGCTGATCGGATGTGACGTCACCTGCTAGCAGAGCCGCAAATTAGCCATGGATGCTAATAATCTCTCAGCTTTCTCGTCACCCGTTCCTCCAGTGGATCCAATCACTTGTTACTAAACAGAATAAACAGAATAAAATAAGTCTGAGGTTAAACTCTTTTTTTCTGTGCACCTTTCATGCAAGAATTCTCCTCTAATTCTGAACCACAATGTGAAAATCAACACATGTAAATAAACCCTCATTATTACCGTTTTCAAATTTTTCGAATTTTACTTACTTTTTTGTTTCTATGAAGGAGTCTGAAAGGTTGAATAATACAAGAAATCAGATGATCAGACCGTCTGCAGACAAAGTTTTGCATGATATTTTATAATAAACATGGTGTGCCAAAGTTTAACTATAAGTTGGCCTATATATTTTTTGGTTTTAGCTCTTGAGTGAGACTTCCTGATCTGATCCTTGTCATTCATGTTTTTTGTTTAAATCAAAACTTTTCAGAATTTCACACACTATAAATTAAATAAGAGTTTTGTGTTTGTGACTCCTCTGTGTCTCCATGTTGTTGTTTTCTCCTGCGTTTTAGGCATAGATTAGGCCAAATTTCTAATCAGAGGGACTCCATCACTGCAGTAAACGCAGTGAAGAATGCTTTTTATTTAGAGGTACAGTCATACATGGCATCACTACTTTCACACCGGCTCCACATATTAATATCTCTACTAAAACATCCATTATCTATACACCGCTTAATCCTCATCAGGGTCATGGGGAGCTGGAGTCTATCCCAGCTGACTGAGGGTGAAGGCAGGAGACACCTGGACAGGTAACAGTCTATCACAGGACTACATATAGATACAAACAATCACACTCACATTCACACCTACGGACAATTTAGAATCACCAGTTAACCTCAGAATGTTTTTGGACTGTTGGGAGAAGCAGGAGAACCTGGAGAAAACCCACTCATGAACATGGAGACTCCATGCAGAAAGATCCTAGGAAGGTCAGGACAATAACCCGGGATCTTCTAGCTGCAAGGCGACAGTGCTAACCACTGAGCCACTGTGCAGCCTCTAATCTAATACCATCCATCCATCCATTATCTATACACCGCTTAATCCTCACTAGGGTCGCGGGGGGGGTGGAGCCTATCCCAGCTGACTCGGGCGAAGGCAGGGGACACCCTGGACAGGTTGCCAGTCTGTCGCAGGGCTACATACAGAGACACACAATCACTCTCACATTCACACCTACGGGCAATTTAGAATCATCAATTAACCTCAGCATGTTTTTGGACTGTGGGAGGAAGCCGGAGTACCCGGAGAAAACCCACGCATGCACAGGGAGAACATGCAAACTCCATGCAGAAAGATCCCGGGAAAGCCGGGACGCGAACCAGGGACCTTCTCGCTGCAAGGCGAAAGTTCTAACCACTACATCACTGTGCAGCCCTGCTTGATTATTTATTCTGTAAATAATGTCTTTTTTGTGAGTAGCATAAAGGGATTGGCTTTGCATGCTGTAAAACTATGTGATGCATGAAGATAAACGGCATCTTGAATGAGCGAAATAACTCCAAAAAACGTTGGATTATGAAATGTGATTCAGTTCAAGTGAACAGCAACTTTAACTCTATCATCGACATCATCATCTTTAGGTCACATTTTGATTTAAAACCCTTTAAGCGCTATAAAACTGCTGGAGCGGAGAAGGTGTGCTGCTTCTCCAATAAAGTCAACAGGTCAAAGGTAAAACCTTCACACAACAGAAACCAGGTCAGCAAAACGAATCCTATTAGAGCGACACACATAGTGGCCATAGAGAGGCTGGAGGGTGCAACTGGAATTATCATGCAGTTTAAAAAAAAAGCTAATTATAATAACAATATAAATGCATTAATGACATTTGCATTTAATTATGCAGTTTTAAATGATCAGTTCACATCACCAACCAATTAACTTCACATTTCTAGCTGTTATAAGAAAAAAATACTGAGCTTTAAAAAGGAAAAATGCTTTTTACGGTTTACCTATACACTATATAATTCCAATTGTACATTTCCCTACAACTTATACTAACAACTCAAGTTAAATCTCCTTTTTGGGTGTTGTTATTGCAGCTTGTCAACATATAAACACATTCTCCACCCACTCACTGCGTTAAATATCTGTTTTGTTGTGTTACACCGACTGTCACTCTGCCGTTTGTGTGGATGACAGTCGGGCTGAACGATGCAGGGAGAAGACACTAATCCTCCCGTTAAATCGCCTGAGCTACAGCTGCCCTGCAAAGGATTAGGCTGAGAAACACAGAGAGGTTAACCTGCAACGTCCACAAGTGTTGCTGTACAGCTCCATGCATGTCTGACTACTGGAAGTCCAGCTGCTTGTTCAGTTATATCATGTTTTTATTCTAATACAATAGTCTGATTGAATTATAATCAACAACATACTTGTCCTGCCCCTCAGTATTGTATAGGAGTGTGTGAACATGCTCAGGTGAGAGCTAAGCAAAGTCATCGTCAGTGTTTAACAAAGAGCAAATTAGCTGAAGAAAAAGGACCTTACAAGCTGCACTGATTGCACATCGATTGACCAGATCCTCATTAGAAAACAATGGGAATGACTGCACAAGAAGCAAAACTAAGACTGAAAGCTCTGCATTTTCCATATATGCCACACTAATGTTTAACTTAATAAATGCACAAATGAATGAATTACCCAATTTAAAATATGCTTTTTATAACTGAATATGACTGCACTTGAGTCTAGTAACTCACAAGTCTATTTTATAAATAATTTAATTTAAAACCACTACATAAGACATGCAAAACATGGAATTAATTATTTTTGTTGACTAAGAATGCATTTAAATTGAAATATATAAGGCACGTCTATTTAAACTGTATTTTCATTCTCTGTCCAAGTTGCAAAACTTTATTTATATTAAATTATATGTATATATTATTTATAATTTAAAGCCACCACATACGACATGTAACACATGGAATTAAGGCATTATTTTTGACTAAGAACGCATTTAATTATAATTACATAAGACACGTCTATCTATATTGTATTTTCATTCTAAGCTGTAAAACCTTATTATTGTGATGATTTATAATTAATGTTCATCTTTACTCTCTGCGGTATTTAATGTTTTCTACTTAAGCTGCATTTTACTTCATTGCAACTGCATGTTATTTTACATCTGCAGCCTGTAAGTCTAGGCTCTTTGTTTTTACTCCACCAAGGAACACGGCAGAGTTATACGACGATCAGCGTTGCTTTGTACTTCTGTTAATCTGTCATTATGTGCAACATTACTCAATAACGGATCAATGGATTTGGATGAAATTTTCAGGGAAGGTCAGAAATGACACAAGGACCAAGTGATTAGATTTTAGCAGTGATGTGGCTTATAGTCTGGATCCATGGATTTGTTAAAGAGTTCTGTATTATTGCAAGATAGCGGCACGGCATCACTGTAACTATGACAACAATCAGCTGATGATCATATGATTGTGATCCTACTACAAATCCACTGCTGAGGACTCTTCAGGACTTATCCATCACAAGGAACAACTGATTAAATTGTGGGGTGTTTCTGAGTCCCATCAATTACCGCTACATATTTAGTTCATGTGATTCCGTATCCGTACATAACGTACACATGCAGAACACACACCTGTGCTCAGCACAAAGTCATTTTTCATTAAAGGTTTCATCCGTTGGAAATGATACGACTGAGCAGCCTTGGTGGAGTGCTGCGCTCTTCTGTGCTTTTCTTGTTTTGATAAGGTGATTTTGGCCCTTGGGGGGCTTTAAGCTACATCATAGGATATGCAACCCATGTTACCCATGTATGTAAATCATTTTTGATAAGATAAATAAGACGACACAAACTTTACTGATCCCTCACCAGGGAATGCACGTTACAGCAGCTGGATACAGACGAGGCATTAAAGAAGCAGGACAAAAATTACAAACGCTATAATAATGACATTGTTACTATTATAAAGCCTTTTGGAATTTGTGCTACAAAAATGAAAGGATTTATTGTCTGTATTTTATATCTTGCTTGAGTTACTGTTTTCTGCTATAAATAATTTTTTTTTGCAAACAAAAGACATGATGAGCTGCTAAAATATGAAGCACTTTGACAGGCTGTGATGTCCAAGACTGAAACAGTTAAAAGCAGCTATAGAGGTAAAACAAGCACCACTAGACCTTTGACTGTAACTTTAAATGTATTTGAACATGGAAAGACAACAACAAACTCCATACTAAACTAACTGTGTGTCTATGGCTTGTAGACGTCAAAAATCCCACTTTGAGAGACGAAATTAAATCTGAAAAGAAATGTTTGAAATTCATTTTTCTTGTCATTTTATGTGCAAACTTTGTGTTTTATCCTTTTTTGAGGTAATTTCAGCTGCATTTTCAGCATTTCTGAATTTGAAAACCACAAAACATTTAAAATAAGCTCCATCTCAACCAGCTAGTAAGTAAAACAAAGTGTGGATACGCATCACTACTCTGTTGACAGTAACTTTATTAATGTGTTTGTACAAAGAAAGACGCCCACTGACTTTGAACTCCATCCCTACTAATAAATTCATGGCTAGAGGGAATATTTTAAAGGCCAGTATGAACAAGAAGAATGATTACAGCGAGCAAAGCCTGTTTTAATCTTCATTTAAAGACCTGACAGTCATTTCAAAACAGCCTTGATTGGACCACGCATTGATTATGCTGTAGGGAAGGTTTGCTGTTGCAGAAACTAAAATAAATAAACCCAGAATTAAGATGACATCGGCAACAAACTCCATTAAAACACCAAGTGATCCTACAAGCAAGTAGCGCCAATGTATGAAAATGTTGCAGTTGCGGCTTGTGGCCTCACGGTGTCAGCATAAGCATTCTGTATAAAGTGTGATTTAGATCTGGGAGTAGAACAAGAAGGCGTTGATGAGGGAAAAGGAGATCATTTAATGTTATGTGTTGAGCTGAAAGTGGCTTTATAGGAGAAAGTTTAAGATTTCAGGCCTTTTCTAGTGAAATTTCTTGTAATTATCTCTGGTCTGGTGGTTTGGAGTCACAGTTTTATCCATTTCAGCAGCTTTTATCTCATTAATTGTACGTGCATTTGAGGTAGAACAATGTAGCTAACAGGAAAAAAACCAATGGAACGCGTGGATTTTTTATTCTACAGGACTCCGCTGACTAAAATGTTAGTTAATAAATAATAAAAGTGCTTCCATTAACTCACATTTAATCAAGCTACAGCTCAACAACATGCTTTGTTAAACACTCATTGCTGTTATTTTGATTATGAGTCATGATTTTAGTGGGAATTTTAGTATTTTTTTTCCACTGAAAGAAATATAAAAATGATGTGATTTTTGCTGGAATATATAAGTTCAATGATATCTGGAGAATAATATTTATCAGTGATTCTGCACAACAAT
Organism: Amphiprion clarkii; assembly: GCA_027123335.1. NCBI lineage: Eukaryota > Metazoa > Chordata > Actinopteri > Pomacentridae > Amphiprion > Amphiprion clarkii. The sequence goes on from CM049576.1 coordinate 4,228,709, forward strand.
GCTTCACTTATTATTTCATTTAATTCAATTAATTTCAATAAATAAAAAATGTGTTAACTTATTAAATTTGTCCCATGCAGTATCTGCAAACACCTCCTTCACACTGCATTAAACTGATACTGTCCTAAAACTGAAAACATTCAAAACACAGTGTAAATACAAGAGCAAACAATCAGTGTATCGTTCATTCAGGCTGAAAAACAAAAAAATGAACAGTAAATGTGCGTCTATAGTCATCTTGAAATGTGCCATTTAATCAGAATTTTGTTTCTAAATAATCCTAAATTTGGTTTTCTGTCATTTTACATGCAAAGTTTGTGTATTATTGTAATTTTTCTGATTTTTAGGGGGCACAGTGTGTTGATACGATGTCAAAAGAAACATTTTTCAGCATTTCTGACCTTGAAAATTACAAATGAATGTTTGGGAATTTGATATTTGATATACACAGATACATTTTGATTACAGACTCACATACAGAAAGGCAATATCTAAAAATTAAAGCATGTAAATGTGCATAAAACATCAGTGAACAACGAAGTGCAGCCAGGGTATTACCTACTAATAGAAACGTGAAAAGTTTTGACACTTAAACCCCACAGATTTTTACAGTTTTGTCCTTACTAGTGTATTTTGTTAAAGTTGAAGGTGATTCTGTTGCGCACTACGGAGCAGATTTGGGCAATTTAGAGTAGAAAGAATAGTTTAAGAGTGAGCTGCTTTTGTCTTTTATACTTTTTCACTTTGCAAGTTTTTGTTTTACTGTTAATTCGATTAGTCACTTTGAGGGTTCATTCAATGGCTGCAATGTCTGTTTATAAAGTACTGGTCCATGTATTTAGATTATATATGTGTGTTGTACATTGAAGAAGTAACTGATTACAGGATTTTGTCTGGGGGGTAATTTCTATTCTATTCTATGATGTACCAAAACTTTCTCCAGCTCCAGATGTGGAAATCTCCACGTTGCAGGTCATTAAGTTCCTCCAGTGGACAAATGTTTTTTGTGTTTCCTGTCAGACAGATCAGCAGATGGATCTCTACCTTCTACCACTTCTAACACTGACCAGGCTGAGGTTGCTAAGCAACTGTTGTGCAGCATCCTGTTATCCTGTTGTATTTACACAATGATGAGATGCTGCATTGCTGCTCCTGAATGTGACCTCCTCTCTAAGCTGTCCGTCACACCAGACCTCCTCTTATTCTGGCCAGAGGCAGCGACAGTGAATGATAAAATAAGGCGTCACTTCCACGTGTTTTAAACATTTTTCAATGCAACAAAATGTGTCAGTGTGAATATCTTTACTAGGGCTTCAACTAACAATTAGTTAATTTATCATCTGATTAATTGTTGGGTCTACAAATGTTTAAAAAAACTGAAAAAAGCCCAAGATGACATCATCAAGCGTCTCAAGATATTCCAATTTAAGAAGCTAGAATCTGAGGATTATGACTCTTTCTTTAAAAAATTCTCAAACTGATTAATGCATTATCAGAATAGTTGACATTTTATTTTAGTTGACCAGTGATCAACTAATCTTTGCAGCTCTAATGTTTAACATATAAAATGTTATTAACTTGGTAGCACTTTAGAGAACTGTCGAATTGCTTAATATTGAATTTTGAAGACAGAACTTGTCAGAGAGTATTTTTAACATCCAGTGTTTCCTTCACCATCAGGTTCTACTTGTTGCAGCAGCTAAAATAAACGATGAAATAATACTGTAAATGAGGTGCTGCAGTGCAAGGTTGCCTTTCAGTAACATGGTTGTGAAGCAGGTGTAGGATGGTGGTTGGTAGGTACTGGACCAATTATTTTGGGGATCCGAGGCTAAAAGTGCCATTCTTGGCCAGGTCTCTCTTGTAAAAGAGATCTTGCATCTTAATGGGACAAACTTGGTTAAACAAATGTAATAATAAAAATAATAATAATAATAATAATAATAATAATAATAATGGCATTTTTTTCTTCATTCTGATGCTCATTTTTAACTTCAGCAGATCCTCTTCACCTCATCTATGTGCCTACATGCATTGAGTAGCGACCATGTGATTGGCTGATTAGATATTTGCGTTAAGGACAGATGAACAGGTGAACCTAACAAAGAGCCTGGCGAGGGTAAGTACAAGACATATTCATGCACAACACCAACAGTAATACTGTAGAGCTTCCTTTCCACCTTTACTCACACTGTGGATGCATCCTTCACACACTGCAGACCTATACTCGGTGTGATAACATACACTATATTGCCAAAAGTATTCGCTCACCTGCCTTGACTCGCATCTGAATGTAAGTGACATCCCATTCCTAATCCATAGGGTTCAATATGACGTCAGTCCACCCTTTGCAGCTAGAACAGCTTCAACTCTTCTGGGAAGGCTGTCCACAAGCTTTAGGAGTGTGTTTATGGGAATTTTTGACCATTCTTCCAGAAGCCCATTTGTGAGGTCACACACTGATGTTGGACCAGAAGGTCTGGCTCTCAGTCTCCACTCTAATTCATTCCAAATGTGTTCTGTGGGGTTGAGGTCAGGACTCTGTGCAGGCCAGTCAAGTTCATCCACACCAGACTCTGTCATCCATGTCTTTATGGACCTTGCTTTGTGCACTGGTGCACAGTCATGTTGGAAGAGGAAGGGACCAGCTCCAAACTGTTCCCACAAAGTTGGGAGCATGGAATTGTCCAAAATGTCTTGGTATGCTGAAGCATTCAGAGTTCCTTTCACTGGAACTAAGGGTCCAAGCCCAGCTCCTGAAAAACAAGCCCACACCATAATCCCCCCTCCACCAAACTTTACACTTGGCACAATGCAGTCCGACAAGCATGGTTCTCCTGGCAACCGCCAAACCCAGACTGGTCCATCAGATTGCCAGATGGAGAAGCGTGATTGGTCACTCCAGAGAAGGCGTCTCCACTGCTCTAGAGTCCAGTGGCGGCTGCTTTACACCACTGCATCCCACGCTTTGCATTGCACTTGGTGATGTATGGCTTGGATGCAGCTGCTCAGCCATGGAAACCCATTCCATCAAGCTCTCTGCTGAAGCACTGTTCTTGAGCTAATCTGAAGGCCACATGAAGTTTGAAGGTCTGTAGTGATTGACTCTGCAGAAAGTTGGCCACCTCTTGGCACTATGCTCCTCAGCATCCGTTGATCCCGCTCCATCAGTTTACATGTCCTACCACTTGGTGGCTGAGTTGCTGTCGTTCCCACACACTTCCACTTTCTGATAATACAGCTGACAGTTGACTGTGGAATATTTAGGAGTGAGGAAATGTCACGACTGGATTTGTTGCACAGGTGGCATCCTATCACAGTTCCATGCTGGAATTCACTGAGCTCCTGAGAGCGAGCCATTCTTTCACAAATGTTTGTAAAAGCAGTCTGCAGCCTAGGTGCTGGATTTTATACATCTGTGGCCATGGAAGTGATTGGAACACCTGACTCTGATTATCTGGATGGTAGAGCGAATACTTTTGGCAATATAGTGCATTTTGGACTCGCCGCCTGATGCTGTCATTTGCAGTCACACGCAGCTGTCAGCCAGAAGCAGCACCACAATAGCCTACATATGATTTCACACAAGAGATTTCCCACAGTAATGGCTGCCAGGTGTAATGACAAGCAGGCGTTTGTGACGAGACATGACAGCGGCGGGGGATATGAAGGAACGTCTCGACACCGCACTCGACAAAGAGAACACAAAGAGCTGTGGCTAATTACAGCTGCTGTCAACAGGCCTTATTAGAGATGCAGCTCAGCTAATGGAGGGCTGCTCCCTCTGCCTCCTCACAACGCTGCTGCTGCTGCTGCACACATTATTCATAGACCAGCAGCACACACACACTTCCACATCAGGATGTTGAACAAGTAGATTTTTTTGGCCAGGAGGCAGTTGGCTGCGGAGCTGATTTTTTATTCTGCTTTGAAAATAGGGAGGATTTTAAAACAAGGCGCCGAAGCATCTCAAACGACAAAACATCCCAGCTGGAAGGTGTTTTAGATTTCTTCAAGGCCCACTTCAGGCTGCATGTAATCTTTCATCTGATTAATAGCGATCCTGCAACCAACACTGCAGAGAATACAATATTCACAGTAGATATGGGTTGGAAATACATTATGAAGTATATTTTTGTGTCTTTTCAAGTCATGCTTCTAAGTGGGGCACAAACAGGTGGAGTCCAGGTGTAGCTGGTGGATTCAGCTTTTCTGGATGCTGCATTTATCACATGCCAGACAGCTTTAGAAACTCCTCCCTGATGAAGGATAGAGGTGTTATCTGTAACTTCATGAAAAACGCGACCCGACACTCACACCTTCTTCCTGTTTTCGTCGGCCGGCTGCTGTGTGGAGGTATGAGAGTGAAAGAAGGTGTTGTGGTTCTCATTCTAGCTCGCTATTTTTTTGTTATTCAACTATTTGCGGTGCTTTTCATGTGAACAACCCAATGCAGCAGCCAGCAGCTTCTCCCTGAAGAGACAGTCTGAAAATGTGCCTTTATCTCCTCTTTTAAATGAGATCTGGTCTCCAACTTCTAGTGTGACTATTTGAATCAAAAATAAAAAAAAAATAAAAAAAAAACATATCTGCAGGCTTTCTGGGGGACTTGATTTGCTGTTATTTAAATAAAAACTTCTCTCATGCGCCCATAGCTATGAGAGTCTAACAACATTTGGCTTCTTGTACATTTGATTTGAGCGTCCGATTTGATTCATTTTGTATTTTCAGCTTGCTTCATTTCTGCAGTGACAACTTCAGAAATGCACTCATTTTCACTCGTGAATTTATTATCTCCGTTGCAGCAAATGACTTACAGCAGCCTTCACGAACTCCAGCTAAATTAAGCTGGGTTAACGAAGCACTTTTACGGCTCATTAACTCTGAAGGACTCCCTGTAAACAGAACGAAAGCTCACCAGCCACAACATTAAAGCTACAAACAGATTCTCATTTCAACAAGAATAACCAAACTGTCTTGTCACCAAATATAAGACAACTCTGGCTTATATTCAGGCCAAAGTGGCAGAGAACTTTCAGTAATTTATACGGCTTAGATGCTACACAAAAACACTTGGTGGATGTGTCTAAACCTTGCAAGGGAAGAAAAAAAACAGGATTTCTCCCAAAATGGTCCAACAGCATGTCTTAAGAAATAATTCTGAGAGACCAAAACATGGCCTTGAAGTACTAATACCACATTGTAAAAGTACAGGAAAAAAACACATATAGAGGGCAGTAAAAAAAATACAGAAGAGTGCAGTAGGAACAGGGCTGTAGTGATCCAAAGAAAATCTTGAAATCATACCTAATGTTCAACTGATTGGCCACAGGAAAAAAAATGATCTGCATGTGATCCGTACAACAACTAAACAATAACTAGTGACTCTACCTGTCAAGTGTTCTCCCACTTTCAATGACACCTGAATATCATTGATGATTTTTGAGGGTTTGTGTGCAGTTTCCCCACTTGAAAAAGGATGTTTCATCTATTCAGGTTATGAGCTGGACTCCACTCATGAGTCAAACAGTTGCTTTCTTTTCTTCCTCTTTTATTTTGCAATGATTGCAAGGTCATGGAAACAATGATGGCAACTTAGGTGGTAGGTTTAGTTGATAGGGTTAGGTGAAAAACCTTTAAACAAAACACAAAAGAACAACGTTCACAATATTGCATTGGGCAGATAGTAATAGTCATTCCCCTCGTACAATTTCACCTCATTAGTAAATGCCACTCAATTTACCTGCATTTTAAAGAGTTGATTTTAATCATATTTTAACAAATTTTACTCAACATTCCTATCAGTCTTTTTAAACTATTTTTATAATTTTTAATTCATATTTTTAAAATTATTTAAAGTGCATAAAGTGACTTTTAAAGTACATTCCGTTCCAGATCCAATAAATAAACAAACAGAATAAAGTGCATAGTACAAACCCACCATTACAAACAGAATGAATTAACTGGTCTTTTAACCTTCGCTGGAAAACTTTTAATTAGCACCAATTAGCCTGCAATCTTATTTTCAACTGAGCAATTACAAACACACAGCAATAATTGGCTTACAGACATAAGAAAGTTACCAACTAGCCGCTCCGTGGCTAATGCTAATGCTAATGCTAACACGTTCTGCAGCGGCTCACATCTGCAGGTTAAACAGTCTCCTGGATCTTTCATGGTTCTGCTCTTACCGGCTGCTACCTGGATTTCTGTAGATGAAGCAGTCCTGCGCAGTTTGCCGCAGATCCTCACGCTCACAGCCACTTTGTTTGAGGAGGTCATTCATTCTCCTTCCTCCTCAGCGCTGCGTGTGTTACTTTTTATGCTGCAGGTAGTAAACCTGCAGCCGCAGATTGGTTCCGCCCCAGCTGAGCGTAGCACCTGTGTGAAATGCTTCTTTCTATGAGGTTTCAGCTTCTCCCAGTTTGGCTTGCTAGCCTTATTAGCCTAAATGCATTAAAAAATGAACTTAAAAAGCTAGTATTTGCAGTGAAAATGATGCAAAAAAACCCCATCATTTTAACTTGGTTAATTTATACTGAAATGCCAGCAGGACAGCTACTGATATTAATTCATTTCAGAAAATTTTAAAAATCTATGTCAACTGGTGATCACAGCACGAGAACTATTGAGGAATATAATACAGACTCTCCGATGCATCGCAAAACTTTCAAATGTCTAAACTAGCCGTTGCTAAACTAAAACAAGGACAGATTCAGCTACTGCACAAGTTATTTCCCGCCTCAAAATGCTTTCAAAAATACTTTGCTTGAAGTGTTTTTGAAAAAAAAAGAGTAAGTTTGAGTTATGTGTCAATCGGCGTTTGTCTGTCTGTCTGTCTGTCTGTCTGTCTGTCTGTCTGTCTGTCTGTCTGTCTGTCTGTCTGTCTGTCTGTCTGTCTGTCTGTCTGTTAGCAACATTACTCAAACACTGATTGACGGAATTAGATGGAATTTTCAGGAAAGGTCAGAAATGACACAAGGACCACCACATTAGATTTTGGCAGTGATGTTGCTCCATGATTTTTTTTTAAAGATCTCAGCCATTGGAAATGATACAATGACTGAGCAGCCTTGGTGGAGTACTGCGCTCTCTGAGTGCTTTTCTAGTTTGATTTTGTGTCAGGTAGTTTGGAGCTAGCATAGTAAATGTTCAGTAAATGTTGAAAAAGTTAGCAGATTCCATTAAGTTGGGTGAGTTCAAAGTTGTGAAAACACAGAATAGTTCATAGGTAGTCTCTTCCTCTCCCCCAAAATAATGGATAAATTCAAGAATGCTATTAATGCAGTAATGTCTCCTTGTAAAGGTAAAACCATCGATTGACCAACCTACAAGATTTGATCAGATAAGAGAATACTGACAAAGAAAGCAGAGTACGGATCACATTTTGATCTAAGTCTCCAATTACGATCATTAACTGAGCCTAGCACAAAACTCTTTTATCCTCTCATCTACCCCCGTCTACATCAGTGTGGTACCAGTGGATAAATCAACAGCCAAACAAAAGCAGCCGGTAAATGTGGGGAATGAAGTCGCTGCCAGCTGTTGTGTACAAACGCAGACATGAACAGTGAAGAGCCCACAGAGAGAAGCAAAGCCTGCTGTTGACACAGTAAACCTAACGGAGCCATAAATACTGCAGCCAGCCTTCCTCTCCTGCACAGGCCGCCGTGTGATTATGCATGCTCCCTGTTCCAGGGTGGAGTATAAATAGGAAAGCGCTGCCCCAAATTGTGAAATTGGTTTCTCTCTTCAGTCAGGCCCCGAGGAAACTGAAGCAGCCGTGCAAAATGTTCCCGGCTGCTGCTTAAACTTGTGGACAAACAACAGCACTGGGGATGTAGCGGTTAGCATTCGGACGAGACAGTCCTGTGTGTCATTTAATAAACTAACACAACACGTCCTCCACATCACTGCTGACAGTAAAACACAGCACTGTCAAATGAATATGGTAATGAACTACAAGACTGGAAATGATGCTGTGTTGATCAATGTCACGAGGTTAAATTGTAGAAATGATGGAATTAGCTGTGTTAATGATTTGAAATTGATATGCCAAACCCTGAAAACGATGGCAGGAGTGATTACAAAGACAGCGTCTCATAAACACATAACGCCATTTCACATTAGTGAAGTCACTGCTTTTTGTTCAGGGGTCTGTTAGCTGTAATTTACAAGAATATTTCCAGGAAAGTGCGACACAATTTGGTACCAATTATGAGTGAAATGAAGCGTTACAGCTACAAAGTACTTACTCATTATATTCAAGTATAAAAAAAAATCATGAAGCGATGTGATGTTAAGGTCAACATTTAAAACACATCTGATGCTGTAAAATTTCCCCCACTCTGCAATGAAAGTCATATTTATGCACAACGGCTATAAAATCCACGTTTAAGATGGTGCAGATTCCACTTCCCTAAAAGTGACTGCAGCTCCTGGATTGTGTCAGAAATGTCAATAATACATCAAAATGACTATTTATGAGGCTTATATTTTAAGGTTCAAACTCCATAAGATAATTGCAAAAGAGTTCATTTCTAAATTAATAAAACCCATCCATCATGTCATTTACTGTCTGGTTTCCAAATGTAAGATAAGAGTTTATCAGTCCCCAAAGGAAACTATTTTGCCAGATATTGGTCAGAAAAGTAAAATACTTAACGGGAGAAAATGCAATACCTAATAAAACAGCAATAAACAATAAGTACAATGCATTAGCGAGTATTTAAAAATGGTATAGTTTCAGTATTAATTTCAAAAGTCTTTATTCAATTTTCACATAAAATCTCTCTGAAACTCATGTTCCAGTGTATGTTTTTTCCTTTTTCACTACAGTTTTCCAGTATATGTTTTCTCTTTATCCCTACATATTTTCAAGTTTAAAAAGATCACCTTTATCACAGTACAAGCGCAGAGGTCTTTTTCAGTTAATTACAGTCTGTACAATTTCCTGTTAATTACAGTCTGGATTCTAAAAGTAAATAAGGACAAGATAAGATTAATCTCAAAGGAAATTATTTTGCCAAACACTACTCAGAAATGAAAAACAATAAAATACTGGTATGACAAATTGCTGAATATAAAAATACGGAACCTAAACTAAGACTAGAATAGACAGTAAATGCTGGCAATGATTCTGAGGTAGTAAAATAGTATCATACATGATTATAAAATACTGCACTTTAGATATAGCAAACACCAACAGTATAAAAAGAGAAAACAATACTGCCTGCAAAGTACATTTCATGCCTCGATAAGCTGTGAAGTGCAAATATTTCCTTGGTAAAGATTATGTGGGTACAAGAAATGGTAAGAAATCAGAGAGAGAACACATTTAGGTAGAATTACCTTTAGATAGATTTAGTTACATTTCATTCACTAAATAACACATAGATACACATAGATTCACACATACACAACACACATTCATTCATTCATAGAAACACACTACACATATAGTAGAATAGGTTATAGATAGGTACAGAGAGAGTAGTCTGAGTGGTTGAAAGAGTGTGTTGTGAGTTGTGAGAGTGTAAGGTGTCTATCTGAGCCCTACCTGTCCAGAGGAGACCCGTTCACCTGCTGGGCATCACGTCAAACTGCATCCAAACCTCTTCAGGATGGCCAGAAAATATCTCCACATGCCAGCAACATCTGTGCCATGTGAGCGGGTCTTCTCCAAAGCTGGAGAAGTCGTCAGCCACAAAAGAAACAGACGGAAAGCAGTCCTGAGGCTTTTTCATTTTTTTCCGCTTAGATGCAGTTCTGACACACAGCCAGCAGGTGTCGCTCTTCTGGTTGTGTCAAAAGCTTCGAAGCAGTGTGTCGTTTTTGAAGCAGTTGTGTCAAAGTGGTTCATTGCTTCATGAAGCTTCGATTTCACCATCACTACCCAGAAGTGGCCTAATACCGTATTGGCCCGAATATAAGACGGTGTTTTTTTGCATTGAAATAAGACTGAAAAAGTGGGGGTCGTCTTATATTCGGGGGTCTAAACATTATACCCATTCACGACGCTAGATGGCGCCAGATATCATTGAAGCGAATGCTGAACTTGACTCCCCAGATATTAAGATTTGAATGAGGCAAAATAACATGCTTTTTCTCTCAAATATATTGTTATAATCATTTGTTTCAGATGTACTGTAATTATTTTCTGTATAAAAATTAATTTGGTGTTCAAAAAGTCTTTTTTCAAACTTGAGTCTTGAAAAAGAGGGGGTCGTCTTATAATCAGGGCCGTCTTATATTCGGGCCAATACGGTACTAGCTTCTTTTAAAGCTAACAGCTAGCGGCTAACGGCTGCTAACGTCCAAACTTGGCCGGACTTCCTGTCTTCTCCCGCACGAGCGTTAAGCAACCAATCAGAACACGAAGTCAAAAGGGGGTCAATTTTTAATTAAATTACAAATTGTATTTGTTTATTTAAATAGTTTGTATTTAAATTGTTTGCTTCACCTCCATTTAAACCGTAGCTAAAAAAGATATAAATAAAAAAATCAAGTTGAAATTTTTTTAATTCATATTTTGCAGGTTTAGACTTTTTTTTGTCGTTTTTTTTTTTAATTATTAGTGTTCACTCAGAGCAAGAGTACAGTCACATACAAAAAATGGGCCAAAATAAGATAAGATAAGGCGGGGGGATTTGTAGTGTCAAAGCAGCAAAGAAGATTAAAATTAAAATGATTGAATCACCCAAAAAAGCAAGTCTCTTATATTAATTTAGACATATCTGTTATTTATAAATTTATTGTTGCAGTAGTTCAAACGTCTCCAGACATTTCCAATTTTAAAATTGAGCATAAAATTAAAGGTACAAAAAAAGCCCTTATTTGTTTTAAATAGACTATGATTATCTTTTTTTCACCTTTTACAATTTTGGATGCCTGTATTAAATATGAAACCCACTAATATAGAAGATTCACTTCTATTTTAGTGGGATATTAATGCTCACAAATGAATGTTAATGAAACATTTTATTACTGTAGTGGATTTGTGATAGAGCTATTGCAATTTTGGGACTGCACTATGCTTCATATCATTTGTATGGAAAGTAGCGGCTGAAGCTGTCATATAAATGCAGCAGAGTGAAAAATGCAATATTTCCTGCTGAAGTGTCACATTGCAGTACTGAAAGGAACTATAAGTACCTTTAAAAGACATTAGAGTACACACATAAAGTACTGCACTTGAGCAAATTTACCTTAATTACCTTCCACATTCACCTACAGCTCTGTTTACGAGCAGAATCCTCTGTGTACAGTGGATTAGTTTGTTATAATCACATAAAACGATGTTAAACGGTGAAACGTGATTCTATCTGAGCAGCTGCAGTAGGATCAAGTCGGCCTCAGCGTTCGTGTGCACCTGTCTGCATCTGCAATTCATCCTCTTCTTGCATTTGCTTCAGTCTGGACACATAAAAAAGGAAGTCCAGGCTTGGTGGAGACTGCAGCGGCAGCGTGTGCAGGCCTGCAGCAGAGCAGTGTATCCATGAAAGCTGCTCAATCCCTTTGTGTGAACTTCAGTGAGTCAGTGATTCCTCCCTGGAATTAATTTTTCTCGAGCTGAAGGAGATTTGTGAGCAGGGAGAGAGAAAAACACTCGTGCATTCTGTGTGAGGGTTTACTAAAGAGTGGGAAGCCGTGGCCTAGATTTTTATTCAGATATCTGCATGTGCATCTACATACCTGCATCCGTTAGCGGCAGTGTGTGTTTCGCCCCAGTTGCATCAGTAGCAGCTTTGTGGTCGCGAGCAGCTTCTTACATCATCCTACTTGAAGCCCCTCACAAGCATTTTACACACATTTTCTGTGGAAAAATGTGAATCAGAACAAATACAGCCTTGTAATATTTATGGGAATTTTCCAGTGAATTTTCCATTAATGTGTGTATTGTAGCTCTTCACTTCCATGGTAGAAATCCAGGGAAACAGGAATCTGTGACACAGAGGAGAATAGAGCCACAACAGCTTGGGAGGTTTGAAAAACACCCTTGTACGAGTCAATTTTTCCTTAAAATACATCCACATATGATGCTACAGCTTCTCTTTGTTACATGAATCTGTTTTATTTTTAAATTAATCAAAAGAAACAAAGCAGAAAATGAAATAATACCGATAATATGCTTTAAATAAATGGGCCATAATTGCACTGTTTGTGTGAAAAAAGTACCGTTTTCACAGTTTTCTAAGGGGAACGTTTCTCTTTGAGCACCTTAAATCTGACTTCAAAGCACTAACAGTTGTAGGTCAATATGCAACTTGCAGAAATTTGACATGGAAACTCAAACCTGCAGCACAAATACACTTGAATTTTAACGGAGCAAGAGTATATTAGCAACAAAACCTTTCATTCCGAGTGAAAAAGAAGGCATTTAACTCAGTTTTTACTGGGAAATAATATATCAGACACAATTTAGTAAGCAAAGCAGAGTACTTTTATATGTCTTAAAACACATCCGGAGGGGATATTTAAATAACGAAAGAACAAGAGTCCCCTAACTTTTATAGAGGTGCAATACAAAATCACTTAATTATCATTTCTAATACATATACAGCACTGTGGTCTGTAGAAACACTAGAAATGAAGACGAGTGTGCAGTATCTCCACCTCATCTGCCTGTCACACGGCTCACCTTCCTCCTGAAGCTGAACTAAACTCTTATCAGCTCTGGGATGTACAAACAGTCTGGAGCATTGTTTCATTTCATCGTATTTAATTACAATGTGTAACTCGTGGCAGTGAGACTCTTCGGTCTGCTGCCTTCAGTGAACAGTTTCTTCATACAGTATAATGAAATAAATTAAGCAGAATGACTGAATTCCCTGCTCTCCCTCCCTCGCATCATCCTGTCATTGAACATAACTCTTTTCTTTCTTTGTGTCCATCATTTTCCCTCTGGTTTCCATGATCTCAAATAGGCCTGGAGTGTTTTCACACTTAGTTGCTCAGATTATTCAAAACCCCTGGAGTGGTTTCCCTGCTTTATTATTAAGTATTTTTAAACCCGATGACATCTGGCAGTAAGAAATTATAATACGTCTCATGTTTGGGGGATTGAATTTATACACCAACTCCAAAACTGTCACCCATCATTGTCCAGGAGCAGTGAAGTGTCAAACTAAGATCCACATGAATGCCAGGACCAAAGGTTTCCCAGAAGAACACTGGACTGTAATGACATGATCAATGTTATTCACCTCACCTGTCAATAGTTTCATTGTTTGGCTGGTCGGTGTGCAGTAAATTTATGTAATTAGATTCCTAAACTTTCAAATTAAACCCACAAGGAATGCAGCGTAGTTGATGGTCTTTGGTAGGGGACCAAGACTGATCTATGATTCTTTAAACTACTATTCTATTTCCTAGTCCACTTGGATGATTCTGTTCCATACATGCACAGTACACTAGTATCTGTGCAATAAAGACTCAATGACAGTTTCTGTGTTTGTTTGTGTCGGGTGACAGTAGGGATCAAGTTTTTTGTAGATCTGAGGCATGTGATATTCCAATTCAATGCCATTTTCCTTTATAGTACACACTTCAAGTATTGCAGATTAGTTGTAGTACCTGATTGCACCACCGGGTGGAGCGTCTTACTGTTTAATGTTGTGGTGACGAAACAATGGAGGCAGTTCTGTGTTGGCAAGTGGAGAGTACTGTTTGGCGGTTTAGCTCACAAAGGGGCACCATAACAAAGTCTTCTGTGACACATAGTGAGCTACAGTTAGCGCACTTGTGTTAAATCTGATCAGGATCAACTAGGATAAAAAAGATATTGAGATGAGGTGTCCTGATCAGTTTTATTTTGGCCCCAAATTCATCCAAGTCAAGTAAAATTTAGTATCTGTCAATACCATTTTCCTTTATAATACACACTTCAAGTATTGTTGAATAGTTCCTGATTGGACCACCAGGTGGAGCATCTTACTATTTAAAGCTGTAGTGACAAAAAGAGGGAGGCAATTTTGTGTTGGCAAGGAGAGAGTATTGTGTGTGTGTGTGTGTGTGTGTGTGTGTGTGTGTGTGTGTGTGTGTGTGTGTGTGTGTGTGTGTGTGTGTGTGTGTGTGTGTGTGTGTGTGTGTGTGTGTGTGGGTGGGGGGGCTTAGCTTGAAAAGGAGCACCATGACAAAGTTTTCTGAGAGCTCCAGCTAGCGCATTTGTGTTAGATCAAATTGGGAGCAAATTGGATAAAAACTGATACTGAGATGATCAGTTTTTCTGCTTGATTGTAGGAATGTCCTGATCGACTTTCATTATGGCTCTAATTCCATCCAAGTCATTTAAAATTCTGTCAATATCATTTTCTTGTATATTGCACACTTCAAGTATTGTAGATTAGCTGTAGTACCTGATAGCACCACCAGGTGGAGCTTCTTACTATTTTAAGTTGTAGTGACAAAAAGAGGGAGGCAGTTTTGTGTTGGCAAGCAGAGATCATTGTGTGGTTTTGGCTCATAAAGGGACACCATGACAAAGTCTTCTGTGACGCTTAGTGAGGTCCAGCTAGCACACGTGTTAAATCATGTCAGGATCAACTAGGATAAAAAAGACACTGAGATGATCTGCTTTTCTGCTTGACTGTAGGAATGTCCTTATCAAGTTTTGTTTTGCCCCCGATTCGATCCAAGGAATTTAAAATTTAACATCTGTCAATACCATTTTCCTACACATTGCACACTTCAAGTATTGTAGATTTGCTGTAGTACCTGGTTGTACCACCAGATGGAGCCTCTTACTGGTTAATGTTATTGGCAAGTTGGCAAGCAGAGAACATTGAAGGGGTTTAGCTGGTAAAGGGGCACCATGACAAATTTTTCTATGATGTTTAATAACACCCACCCAGTGTGTAGTTGTTAAACAAGCTGGGATTAGTCTGAGTCACTGGATGTAGGATGCGGTTTTAAGGCCGCTATTGGCTGCTCGTTTTACCTGGCTGGAAACAACAACAGCAACATCCTTGCAGCAACCTACCACGCTAAAAATTACAAGTTTTGCCAAGGAGTTGGATGGTGCAGAAAGGCAGCCCTGTTCATTACATGAAAACGTTCAACCAAAACTCAACACTATTTTGAGAGAACACCAAACCCGCATTCTTCTCTTAGCTCCGCCTACGACTATGATTGGTTTAAAGAAATACAAACAGGTCGGACTGATTTTTTTCCCTATAGCATGATGGTAGAGTTGTACAATCTGACAATTATGTTTGACAGAATGTTTTGGCAATGTAAAACTACGTGTTGGCAAGCGTAGAACATTGTGTGGGATTAGCTAGTAAATGGACACCATGACAAAGTCGTATGTGATGCTTAATGACCTCCGACCAGCGCACATACATTAAGGATAGCATTCTCAGTCATAATCTTAACCTTTGCAGTCGGTATCATTTGTCAGTGACTTAAAACAGCAAAATCAGTACAGAATAAATGTTCAGTGTAATCAATTTATAGGATAAATGAATCATTGATTGATATTGCTGCATTTTTTTGATAAAACTATTCAAATTTGCAACACCAGCGTGACACAGATGTAAACAGAGGATCAGGCTTAAGTTTGCCTTGATTGGCCCCAATCCTAATCCCAGCATCGAGATCAGGACATCCTTAAGTAACAGATGCAGAGTTGGTGTACAAACTCTTCTCCAAACTGGACCCAAATCTTATTAAAGGAAGTGATCTATCTGTGGTCCCATCATGCCAAAGGACGCCCAGCAGAAACTCCCCTATTCAAACAGTTTCTGGACTGTAGTAGGAGAATGAAGGCTCCATTTGTCGGCTAATGAAATGAGGTTTGGCATGAAATCTCTAAAGGTTCAACTTTGGTATAACTCTCTGTTTCTGCTGAGTGGGTTGCTGCTGGGTGTTGCAGGTTCCAGGCTGCCGACAAGACAAGCGAGGACCAGTTCGAAGCGGATTCAGAAGAAGTGTCCTCACCTTCTGTCTGTAAGGTTGCAGTTCATCGTGATAACCATATGCAGAAAGGTTTTCACCTGAACCCAAACATCTTGAAGTTTTGGGATTCCTCCCGAGGTCTGAACATCCTCCAAAGTTTCCAGTGTCTGCTTGAGTTAATGTCATTGCTGCTGGAGGTGTGAGGATCGCGCACACACATCTACCAATAAAGCTCGGAGGCGTGTTCAGTTGGCGTGTTCACATGTTCACGTGTCTTCCTGGCGTGTGTGTGCGCTGTCCCTGCGTCACGCCGAGCTGAGGCTGTCAAAACCGCAGAACTTCCAGCGTTTCTCCAGAGTGGCGCCGACGCCGCTCAGCTCCTGCCTGAACATGTTGGGCAGTCGGACCATGAGACGCTCCAGCTCTCCTGCAGACACCTGAGAGACGAGTGGGAAATGGGTCAAACTGAACGCTGTATGTGCAATATATGATACATAAAGGTGGCAATATGTGGAACCATCCTTTAATGACATATACGGGTACATAGTCTGCATTTTAAGCAGTCACTTCATTCATTTCAATTCAATTTTATTTACATCACTGTTCGAAAGTTTGGGGTCACTCAGGCAATTTCATGTTTTCCAAGAGAATTAACACTTTCATCCATGTGCTAACATAACTGCACAAGGGTTTTCTAATCATCAATGAGCCTTTCAACACCATTAGCTAACACAATGTAGCATTAGAACACAGGAGTGATGGTTGCTGGAAATGTTCCTCTGTACCTCTATGGAGATATTCCATTAAAAATCAGCTGTTTCCAGCTAGAATAGTCATTTACTACATTAACAATGTCTATACTGGATTTCTGATTCATTAAATGTTATCTTCATTGAAAAAAAGGCTTTTCTTTCAAAAATAAGGACATTTGTAGGTGACCCCAAACTTTTGAATGGTAGTGTATATAGCGCCAATTCACAACTTATGTCATCTCACAGCGCTTCACATATTTTAAACAAAGAACCCAAAAATCCAAGTTGCCTTCGCTTAGCGGCTAATAGAGGTTAGCTTGCTGTTCATTCAGGAACTTTGGGACCAACATTTTCAGTTTAGTAGGATTTTATTTCAAATGTAAGTAAATGTTTTGTGTTTCTTAATGATAGCAGAAAGCTGCATCTTTACCTTCGAGTCCAGCCTCTGTATGTACGACCACAGATACTCGAGGTTTGCTCCAAATGGATGGACGTGGAGGAAGGTTGATATAATACCTGCAGAGAAGAAGAAGAAGAAGGAACATCATCAGATCAAACTTTAGTACAAACAAGATATGACAAATTCAGCATCTTACTGAGACAAAGTGCTTTTTGACAGGTTAGGAATGCTCAAAAACTTGCCAAAATTGCCACACACATCTGAACCGGTGAAAAATTAGATATTTTAAGGGAATTGCACATATATGCAGCGATATGGCTCTATAGCGCCGCCTGGAAAATTTCAAACAGGAACTATGATCAGTATGTGTCACTTAGAGGTATAAAATTTGGTAGGCATATGAAACTGGTCAAAACGCACAAAAATGTATTTGACACCCATGCGCAAAACACAACAGGAAGTCAGCCATTTTGAATTATGTGTCATATTTTGGACGATTTGGGGTCTATTTTGTACATTTTCAAAAGCTATAAACTCAAACAGGGTAACCCCAAGAGAGCTTAAATTTGGCCAGGATGTACACCAGGCATGGGTGATGAAATCTTACCAAAATGCTTCACATAAGTCTGAGGCCATTTTTGCATCGACTCCTGCATTCCCAGTGTGTACGAATGGTCGTGTAATATGTGTTTTCAGGAATGTTAGTATGCAGGAAGATTATATCAGAAAAGGAGTGAAAACACATGTCTGGATTTCATGTTAAAACATCATTTTAAAAGGAATCTGTGCATGTAGCCTGAGATGTCAGCGCAGATCCCAATGAACATGCTTTTAATTGTGTAGATTTACTGTTTACCATCAGTATTCATGAGCGCTTTAAGAACACAGGCTTGGAAAGCTCAAGGGAGAGAGAGAGCTGACAGAGAGGTAAGATCCACTCGAGCGGCTATTAGACGCAAAGGTCCAGGCTCCAGCAGAGCAGCCAATCTGCATCCTCATGAAGCGCTGCACAGTAAACAAATGGCTGCACGGCGCCATAAAAGAAAAAAAAAAAACAAAAAACGCTGGCCGGAGCAGAAACCGCTCTCGAGTTGATTACTTCTGAGAGGTCCTGCAAAGGTAGGCAGTCAAGCGGCGGGAAGGGCTGAAGGAATAGAGTGGCGTCCCCCGGAGGATTCGCCGTAGCCAATATTTATTTCCTTGATTTATGTGGCGAAACGTTGGCAATTACAGACGGGGCCTAATTCAATTCCTTCCAGCAGACCTGCTCACATGGAACAGCGAACCAGAGGAGAGCTGCAGGGTGAAGGAGGGGAGGGAGTCGATCTCTTTAGCAAGTTAAATCTCTAACTTACACCAGAGAAACTCCAAACTCTGGTGATAAAATAAAGGGAAAAACCTCAACATGTGTGGTTTCAAGAGGAAATTAGTGTGTGAACTAGCAAAGTAGAGGTTCTGATTTGTTTTCCGCTAAACGAGGGTTGATCAATACTGCTGATAGAGTGAACACACAGATGCAAAATGTGTGATTTGTGAAATTAAAAAGGAGAAGGAAACAAAGTTGATCTTTTGTTTACACCTGCGTTTGTTACCTGAGGATGTCCTGCACCTGATCCTGAGATTATAATAGAGCCTAGCATTGACACAATCCTAAGCCTGATCCTTTGTTTACATCTGTCACACCAGTATTGCAAATTTGAATAACTTTTTTAAAAAATACAACAATATCAATCAATAGCCGGTTAATTTATCATATAAATAATGGTTTCTGCTGTGCTGATTTTGCTGTTTTGGTTTATGTAAATGTTTCTTTAACGTTTACATGGTTGTACGGCAGGAATTCATCCCCCAGGGTTGGACTGTAAAAGCAGAGCTCTACAGTAACGTCCTGGAGGAGAACATTCAGCACAAATGACCTGAAACGTGGCCTTGCAGCAGATGGAAGCTCCGGTGCACAGCATGGGGAGGTTTTTTTTTGACCAGAACATCACCATCATTGCTCTCCTCCTTCCCCTACTCTCTAGATCTGGCTCCATGCGACTTCTTCCGCTTCCTCGACATGAATTCGAGCTGAAAATTCTGTGTTTTCACACCGTTTAGGGGATTCATGGCTCATTGCAGATGGTGCTTGACGTGTTTACATAAGCGAACGTCTAGGAAAAGCTGCAGCATCACAATCCACAGGAGACAAATTTAAATCAGATACGAGCTAGAATATTCTGTTTATGCGCCGCTGCAAAGGTGTCACCTGCAGGTAGTAGCTTCATATTTACTGTACAGATCTGCAGCACTCTCCCACTTCAATGCAATGCAGTTTTAATAGCCTACTTCATGCAACGATTGCTTGAGAACTGACTGGAACTGCACTTTTCTTTCTGCTTTTGTCGATACACCGAGTGTAATATTTCCAGATTTCTTTCCTCCTCTTGGTGTTTCCATTCAGGGGATAATGACGATGGAAATTCATGCAGCTCTATTTGATTGTGTGTGAAAACAGGCCACATGCGTCCTTTAAAGTGTTTCTTTGTGGTGGAAATCTCCCAGTAGCAGCAGCTTGCAGCAGCCAGGCAGGAAGACAGAGCGCCGGGCCTCGTCTTTTTCTTCATATTTGGATTTTCTCGGCGCCTCTAAGGGAGATAAATGTGCTGCTGTTCCTGCTGCTCTCCTCTGCTGTGGACAAAGCGCTACAAATACAGATCTCTCCCTGCTCTTTCTCAATACGGTGCAACACCAGGGTTTACCAGACGAAAACAGAAAGGAAGTGCAATGCCTTCGGTCCAGCTGCTGTGTGAGGCCCGGCACAGACAGGACGGCGTGTTTGTGAGTTTAAAAGAAGACGGCAGGGTTTATGTTTGAGTCTCTCCTGTGGTGGAAGGCTTCAGTCTGCTTCACCGGTTCTGCTCGACAGCTCTCCGAAGCCGCAGACAGCGAACACCTCGCTCACAGCCGAGAGGAGTTAAATGTCAAGAGCTCTTCTGCACTTCATTTACGCGTCGGTGTGTTCAGTCATCTTCCACTTTCTGCTGCCAGACGCTCACAGAGCAATCAAACCTGCAGAGCTGCTGCATGTAGCCCTGCCTGCACGGCCTCTCTGGAAATTAAATTAGGCGCAACAGCCGTCAGCAAGTCGCAGTCAAACAATTCATGATCCCAGTTTGTGCATGATCCACCTGGAAACAAAACGCTCGGAGCGAGAATCGGCACAAATTTACCTCCGCAGCCAAATTACATTCACATCTTTCCTGGGATGGAAACGGCAGAAGAGTAAGAGGCAAACCGGCCAGTGGGCAAAAGGCTTCAAGAATAAACCAATATTTTCCATGAATGAGATAATGGAGAGGAAGTTCTGAACCCTCCGAATCCCAAAACCTGCAAATTATCTTTAAAAAAATGGACCAAAATTACAGGCATTTGTCAGACTGAAACTATATAAACAGAAACAATCATTGATTTCACACAGTTCTTAAACTAATCATCTGTATTCTGCTTCTCTGTCCATGAAAATAATGAAATCTGAATTCAAAATATTGCTTTTCCATCAAAATTACTGTAGTCTACATGTCTCATTAAATGATTTGCCAAAAATAAACACTTTATCCAGATTCTGTAAAAAAAATAAAATAAAATGAAAGAATTCTGCACTCCTCTGCACAACCATGCATCTAGTTGTGACTCAGCTGTGACCAACAGTCACATGACAAAAATATAATTAGTGTGAACTGCAGGCAGTGTAACACAGAGCAGCAATAATTTGCCAAAAATAAACACTACTTTAACCAGATTCTGTAAAAGAAAACAAAAGCTCTGAATTTTTCCGGTGTTAGTAAGACCTGTGGACACTTGGAAAAATGTTGTTTATGTCTAGAATTTATGGCATTATAACTGCATTATTCTGCACAGAAGAATTTCTGAGTTCTCTCTATTTATAGCCAGGATTTTTCTGTTTCCATAGAGGTGCAGGACTTTATGTTGCAGTGAAAAATGAGCCTAGAGTGAAGGAAAATCTTCCAGAAACAACTCATACTTCCGCTATATCTCCCCCTGCATGAGTCAAGGCACTCATATTCCTCAAACTATTTTTCTTTAACGGTGTTCTGGTGTCAAAATGTCAAAAATGATAAAATTCCAATAATTCTGCAAGTGAAGATGCAGAAGAATTCTGTCGCTTTTGTGCCAGTCGTGACTGAGATCATTTAAAAGCACAGCAGGAGCGTGAAACATGTCCAAGAGAAGTTAGAAGTGATGAGAAAACCCCTCAGCTGCCTCGGTTTTCCAGGACACAGTTCCAACTTGGGACGCCAGAAGATCTGACAGACTGTCCAGGAAAGATTTGGGCTTCAGCTGCTGCAGAAAAGGAAAGAAGACTTCCAAAAGCTGATGGAGGCTTTAGAAAGTCTAAAGTTTGTCCAGAATCGGAACAACTTCAGCTGAAAAAATGGACACAAAAACACTGGAGATGCAACTGACTGCAAAACAGTGGAGCTTTGTGCAACAACAAGGCTGCAATAAACAGCTACTGTGTGACTAATTCAGGTTTAGAAGGTGAGAAACATGAAATATATAATCTGGATCAGGGGTGTCAAACATACGGCCAGCATTGTTTTTGGTTCTTGATTTATAATTTAGTGTATTTTCAAAAATATGGGGAAAAATCTGTAAAATAAAAAGGATATTAAAATGAGAATGTTTCAATTTTATTTTAAATTAGACATTAGGTACAGTTTATATGGTTGCTTTATTGATAATTGTGTGTCTTTTCAAAAATACTGAAAAATAAATCTGTAACATAAGAAGGACCTAAAAATAATAATAATAAAAAGTTGTTGTTTTACTGCATTCTGAAAAGGATGCAAGGAAAATAATTTTATTTGGTTTTTAGTGTTTAATAAAATATATTTACATGCATATAAACAATGGAAATACCTAAACACACACACACATATAACTGTTAGATTTAATAATATATAATAATTATACAATAATTATTTTTCTGTTAATTGTCACTGACAGTATCAATTTATAGAAATATATTTACACATGAATTAAACCATTTCATCTGTTAAATTGATGAAAATATTTGTAAAATTAAATTAGCAATATTGATAATTTTGTGCACTTTCAAAAATCTGCAAAAAAAATCTGCGTTTTTAAAAATAATTTATTATATTATGTATGTTTTCACAGACCTGCTTTGCTTTTACGCCTCTTTTATGGTGTTCAATGGCATTTTTGGTGTTTTTATTTTATTTGTACCAGTTGTTGTTTATTCTAAAAATCTATTCATATTGAAATGTTGCATTTTATATCTTTTACCACACTTGGCTCTATTTTTTCCACTTTATGCGTCTCTGTTTGGCCTTAATGGCTTTCTGTTGAATATCCTCTTTCTGGCTCGTTATTTACAACACCTTGTAAACTCCGTTTTTAAAATGTCCAACATAAATGAAGGTGTTATTTACCCAGAAGAAGAGCTTCTTTCTCTGAAGCGACTCCTCCTCTCATGATGACTTCACTTCTTCTGTCTCTGCTGTGATAAAGTGAAGGAACACATCCATTGATCCCCTGCAAAAGCACACAAGATCCAAAAAATAAGGTCAAATAATCTACTTTTACGGCTGATATTTGACCGACACAACACTGAAAACGCTTCCTGTATTCAAGTGGGACTGTGAATGCATGACTTTTACTGTTAATGGAGTGTTTTTACTGCGTATCTGAGTATTTCTTTCAGCCCTGATTCATAGAAACGCAGACAGAAATACTGCGATCACTTAAACATACGGACAAACCCTCATCATTTAATAAAGGGCATCATAGCGACGCACACGAGGGAGTTTCCAGGTTTTAAGACAACACAGTGAATACACAGCGGCTCGGCGTGTCATGTTTTATGTATCCGTGTCCTTCTGACTTCTATCAGTTTCTACTTCAGCAGCTTCTGGGCTTAAAGGTCACCTCCCAACAGACGTACGTATACTCGCTGTACGTGTTAAAATGAACATACCGGCTCAAAAAAGTGCCCTAAAGGACCAAAATAACAGCCTGAACTCTGTGAACTTTTGTTCTCTTCAACTCTGACACACTTTTGAACTTCAGAATTTTTGTTCTTTTGCACATCGGAGCTCTAGTGTCTCCTGAATTTATCTTTTTCATGCTACAAATATGCTAACAGCTAACACATTCTAAGCACTTCTTTATGGCGTCATTCCATCCAAAATCATCTAATTTTTACATTAATTTCTGCTCAATCATCTCTAATTTTTTCTAGCATGAAATCTGGATATTTATAAAGACATTTATGAAATTGTAGCTTGATATTTCAAATACTTTCCAAAATAAGTTGTTCAGAACATTCCCCTTGACCCACTTTCAGAAGGTTTCTTTCACGAATTGAAAGGGTTAGGGTTTTCTGCTCAGGTTTTACCTTTTCATGCAGCTCCCCGTTGGTTCCCTCCACAGCTTCACCGTTACTGTTCAGCAGCTGCAGAAACACAAAGAAAAAGAGAAAACAGGACGTTTGACAAGTTACAGCAAAACTCGAGACTGAGAAGAACATTAATCTGCGACAGAGGAGGTTTGGTTTCTTTGCTGTTGCTTTATAGATTTGCTCTGTGTGAGGAGAATGAAGACAGATTCTGCAGAGGAAAGTCAGTCAGACAAGGATGAGAGTGTTTGTTTGTTACATCTGGAAAATGGAAAATTCCAAGAAACAGAAGCCTCCAAAAGCAAACGAATTACTCTTTAAAATAGTAAAGTTTGTACAGATGGCAGCCTGCTAACTCTGGTGCCAACTGGAGACCAGAGTTCCCACTAAGACCAGTAAAAACAGAAGCAAAGAGTCGAGTTTAGTTTCTGTTCTGGTTTCTAAATACTCTGTAACTTTAAAAAAACTATGTTACAGATGGATTAATTGTACTTTATTGCTGTAATATTCAATTCAAATTCTTCTGCTCTTCACTTTTTGTCCAATTTATACAGTAATTGAGCAAAAAAAAATAATTCAACTCAAATGCATTTTCTAACTATTCCTTTAAAGTGATTTTACACCCAAAAAACGCCAAACAGGATCTTAACCCTTATGTATATCGAATATGTGGCAAATGCTGGTATTTTTGCCCAGTACAGTCGAATACGCTCCTCATCTTGAGCCTAAACTGAGTGACAATCTGTGGAGCTGAAAAACAAAACAAGTGGCAAAAGCTGCAGTTCCTCAAATGGCCACTAGAGCGAGTTACTCCTCATAGACCCCCCAGGCTAAATGCTCATATTTACATCTGAAATAAACATGTTTACAGCCGGCTACAAACAGCTGTTCTGGTCTCTATAATTAATTTTCCCCTTAATGACAACTGTACAGGTTTGTAATGTTGATATAACTCATCTGTTGAGATACTTTTAAGGCTTAAAGTTACGCATAATTAGGGGCGTGGCTGTTTTGAGTGACACAAGACAGTTCATAGCTCTATTCTTACTACAGTTCTTTGCTCATTTTTGTTGGATTAACTGGGCGTTAGGAGGAGTTAGCCGCAGATGGAAGCTGGAAAAAGCACCCAGAGCTTCCAAATCACTCTTCAGGAAACCTTTGGGTGACGTCACCGAGGGTTCGTCCATCTTAATATACAGAAAACCACATCAAACATGAGAAAACCTGCCGCTAACTGACAGCTACAGATCTGCTCAGCCAGTTGTCCATCAGCAGGAGTCTGACAACCTTCTTCCCATTGCAAAAACACACAGTTTCACTTTCAAGCAGCTGTTTTCACTCGACAGTTTCTGGGCTAAAATCTGCACGTTATTAAAACACAGACCTCTGGGCAGATCACACACTTTAAAGCTCACAGCATGTAGAAATATGAGATGTTGGCTGACTTTTAGAGAGTTTACGTTTGCATATGATGCATCCCTTTGTTATATTTGACAGAAACATCTCCAGAACAACATCCTTCCACTGCTGCAGACTCTTCCCACCCCTCCTGTGGACTATATGGACGTTTTTACAACTCAAACTGCCACTTTCAGCCTCTGCTACAGCTTTAACCCCCAGGCAGGATCCTCAGGTTTGCTGTCCTCATTCAAAGAAGCACCTGAATCAGCAACATACAGCTGGAAGGTGTGCCAAGAAGCTTTGTTCAGCTCCATATAAGCTCTAGTAAAGATGAAACTGGTGGTTGATGTATGTGTTTCCTTTGCCTACAACCTGGATTCATCTATAAGCACTATAACATCTGTAAATCTCAGACGTGAAAACCTCTGAATAAATAAAACATGCCGTCTGCTTCCTACAGGATGCATGTAAATCAATGGAAGTCTCACATCAGACCAGAATAATGATCAGGCTTATATTATATTCAACCCTGAGCTGAGTGCAAATAAACATTCTGAGACAATCAATCGACACAGAATGAGGGAAAATCGACATAAATTTCTATAACGAGAGAAAATCATCTGGATTTACCCGAGACAAGAGAACAATTCTCAAGCAGAAGAAGCAACACAACTGACCTCACATGTTGGTTATTGATCTCACATAGCCATATTTATCTCCACAGCTGTGCAGAATGGTCTAGACACACCTCATTGTTATTCTTCTATACAGAAATAAAATGCTTGTTTGTGCCTCTTTATATCAACCACAATTATCTTTAGTGATAGTTAGCCCAGGATGCAGTGATGGTGCCCCTCCATAATAGAGTTGGGTGTTTTGGTGGAACATTTGCAAGCAAGGAGGAGAGCACTTTAACCAAAAATGGCTAATTCACCAAAATTACAGCAAAAAAACTACGCCAAAATTTAAATCTTTAGCCACATTGTATTTTTCGAGATGTAAGTTGCTCTTTGGAGGTTGTTGTTTAACGTAACTTCCTTTTAAACCACTTAAATGACAACATACCGAAAGGCTAATGTGGAAGTTTTGCCCCCAGTTTTAACTGTTTCCTTTTGTAAAACACGTTAAATATAAAAGGATTTAGAGTAATTTAAAGGCACCTGACGCAGTAATCTAACACTTTACTTTGCATCGTGTAATTGATTCCAGCTTTCGAGTAAACTGCCAGAGTTTTATCCACCAGCATGTATTTATAAACCACAATCATGCTGTTTTGGGTCACACCACTCGTCTCTCAGCAGGACAGCACTGAAAAACCTCCTGGCAGGGCTGTTGCCATAGCAGCCCTCATGTCCTTCCAACCCCCTTCATCCCTCCAACACTTTCAACCTGAGTGTCCCTTTTTATATTATGTTGATCCTGAAAGAGTCACAGCAGAGAGACGAGGAAACTGAGACACTAAACAAACACTGACATCTGCACCAACTGGTCCACAACCTTTATGTCCAGTCCAATTAAAAACTATTCACTATTATTGTCGTTCAACATTGAATTATAGTCAGTTTAGTTGAGCTTTTTTTGACAAGAATTTACATCTAAAGATATTTTCACGTCAATATATAAAATATTACATAAATGATAAGTGACTCATATAACACAACAAAAGCAGATATAAAATATCAACTACAGTTCACCAGAAGACATGTAGGAGACTCTGAAGTCAACTGGAAGAAGGTTCTTTGGTCTGATGAGACCAAAATTGAGATTTGGTCACCAGACTAGAGGCCATCCCCACTGTGGAGCATGGTGGTGGCAGCATCAAGACATGAAGCACGGTGGTGGCAGCATCAAGATGTGAAGCATGGCGGTGGCAGCATCATGATGTGAAGCATGGTGGTGGCAGCATCAAGATGTGAAGCATGGTGGTGGCAGCATCATGATGTGAAGCATGGTGGTGGCAGCATCATGATGTGAAGCATGGTGGTGGCAGCATCATGATATGAAGCACGGTGGTGGCAGCATCATGATATGAAGCACGGTGGTGGCAGCATCAAGATGTGAGGATGTTTCTCAGCAGCAGGTCCTGGAAGGCTTGTAAAGATAGAGGGTAAAATGAAAGCAATAAAGTCTAGAGAAAACCTGGAGGACAACCTGATAGTCTGCAGAGAAGATTTGTTTTCCAGGAGGACAACGAGTCGAAGCAAACAGCCAAAGCTCCACAGAAATGGTTTAAAGACAACAAAGCAGATGTTATGGAGTTGCCAAGTTAGAGTGTAGTCCTCAATCCAACTGAGAATTTGTGGCTGGACTCGAAAAGTTCTGTGTACTCATGATCTCTGTGGAACCTGACGGAGTTTGAGCAGCTTTGGAAAGAAGCGTCCAGATGTTCAGACTGATTAAGACCAACACAGAATCCATACTGTAATCACAGCCAAAGATGCATCAACTAAACACTGATGTAAAAGGGATGAATACTTATGCAGTCACTTATTTTATGGGTTTCTAAGAGCGTTTTGTTGTAAAGTCTTGTCATAAAAGCTAAAACAGATCAGAGTACCCACCTTGTCTCGGAGGGTGAGGACCTCCCCTTCCAGGTATCGATGCTCGTCTCTTGCCTGCTCCAGCTCAGCTTCCTTATTCGTCAGCTTCTCCTGCAGACTCAGGAGTTGCTGGAAAACAAACACAGACAAACAAGCATTTATCTTTAAGATGGAGTTCAAGCAACATGTAGAGGGACTTAATCACATTAACGGAAGTGTCTTTAGAGTAAACCCAAAAGTCGTCTTAGGAACTAGGACTTAACTGGATGAACCCAGTGTAATAATTAACGTTGAGCACCTACTGACCCCGAGTATAATGTTATTTTCATTGTTTTCCCAAGAATCCACATGAAGTATTAAGAAAAGAAAATCAACTAGCAACAATTTGGGTAATTTTTTACTCGTTCAAGTCTTTAAAAGCAAAATTATCTGATGGCAACTTTTAAAATGTGCAGAATGAAGCTTCAAATTCACAGAGATACTTGGAACTTCATTATATTATCCAAGGCAAATAAATCAACAAATGGTTTGAAAATTCTTCAAAACAAAAACATCATGATGCTGCCACCACCGTGCTTCACATCATGATGCTGCCACCACCATGCTTCTATTCATGATGCTGCCACCACCATGCTTCTATTCATGATGCTGCCACCACCGTGCTTCACATCATGATGCTGCCACCACCATGCTTCTATTCATGATGCTGCCACCACCGTGCTTCACATCATGATGCTGCCACCACCATGCTTCTATTCATGATGCTGCCACCACCGTGCTTCACATCATGTCTACTAAGATAATTTGCTTTTAAATACTGATATACTTTTACTTGAGTGTAGTATGAAATGCTGCACGTTTACGTGTAATGGAGCATTTTTACATTACTGAATGGGCAGTTTTGTTTCAGCAAAGATTATTTTTCTGTCACTGGCCTCAAAATGTACTCAGATTATATTGTAGATTGATGTTGCTGCAGTAGAAACTGTTTTGTGTTCTGACTTGTTCAGTTAATAGTTTGTTTATCCAGACGACTGGACCAGAAAATGTTTGCACCAGAATATTTGTGATATTATGTTGAAAACAGTATAGACAGCATAAAAGTGCATTTGTTTTTATGCAAATAAAGAATCTTTCTGTAGGTGCCTTTGCTAGTTAAAGTGATTTATGCTTGGCTGTGGATTCACTTGAAGCTCCTGCACAGAATCCTAAAGACCGTAGAGATGAAATCTGCCTTGAGGAACTGACAAAAAAAGTGCAAGACTGAACCAGAACCAAAAGAAACAGAGAGATGTCATTATAATTGTAATTATTTTGAGCTTTATCTGCATTTTAAATGCATAATTTAAGCAAAAATTACAAACAAACAAGCTTATTATGCTGCTTATGTTTTTCTGCATGGTGGTTTTGTCTGCATAAGCAAAAGATAAGAGTAAGCGACCAAAAAACCCCCACTTTTTTGCAATTTGCTGATAAAAACCCTTTAAAAACAATCGAATGAGCTCGTTGTTGATGCACTGACTACAGTAGTGATTCATCTGAACATCCATGGAACAGGAAATGTTATTTATCTCCACTAATTAGCCCGAAAAAGGAAGCTGATGGTGCCGAGAAGCTGCAGAAGTAGAGTTTACTCCGCCTAACATCTTAAAAAATGAGAAAACGTTCACTGGAGGCTGCAGCCGTCGATGAGAAAACTTCACAACTCTCATATTATGACTTTATTCTGAGCTCTGTCCTGATGCTGAGGCCAAGGTTTAGTAACGTTGTGCTGTTTTTCATCTGAATAAGACGCTTAACATTCAAATTAACTAACAGGTACTCACTCTGTATGTGTGTGAGTGTGCGTTTAAATGCTTTTGCTTGATCCAATTTCATCGTAAAACTGCGCCAAAGTGCATCGAGGGAATATTTATTTCAGCAGAGCTCTTAGTTTGTTTGTCACGGCGGCTGGAAACTAAAAACAACAGCAGCAGGTGACAAATAAGATGCGACAGCAGCGTGACTTCAGCTCACAACGTTAGGAGTGGAGTAAGCAACACATTTACAACGGCAGCGTGTGTGTGTGTGTGTGTGTGTGTGTGTGTGTGTGTGTGTGTGTGTGTGTGTGTGTGTGTGTGCGGTTGTCTCTAATGTGTCTTGTTCTATCAGCGCTGTCACTTTAGATGGAGGAAGACAGGAAGTCGAGTCACATCAGGCTAACTCCCAGCGCTAACGAAGCTCTGTGAAATGAGTGGAGTGAAGGATTATGGGAGCATTTTGATGTAAACTCAGCTTCCTGCTCTTTTCTGCATATAAAAAAAAAAACACTGTGAGGTTAAATGGTAAAGAGTGTCTTTATAGAACTGATTCAAAGCAGTAACTTTTAAATCTCGACTGTATTTGTGGTCTGAAAAAGAGGAATTTATGTCACTGACTGATCATCTTTGGGGAGAAAAAAAAGAAAATTACAGAAAATAACCAGTAAAACCATAAAAAAAAGTATTAATCTACATGTTGACTATAAATAAACCAAACTAAACCAAGTAAATTGTATAAAGGACCAAATAATATCATTTCCACAGCAAAAACTGCATTATTGTAAATAGTAATTCCTTCTTTTACAAGGTAAAATTACAGTTTTATTGGATTTAAATTAGCAAAAGTATCATGATTTTACAATGATTTACCATTATTTGAAAAGAAAATTGTACATTAAGGACTAAAAAAATGGAAAATAATTATTTTAACTGTAATTTTTCTGATTTTCCTGTTGTCGATTTACAGATAACTCATATAACCACATAAAAAAAAGTATAAATCTATATGTTGGCTACAAATAAATTAAATTAAACCAAGTAAATTGTACGGATGACCAAATGTCATGTTGATGCCAAAAAACTATTATTGCAAATATTAATTCCTTCTTTTACACGGTAAAACATAAAATTACACAGTTTTACTGTATTTAAATTAGCAAAACTTTAAAGATATTTATCACTATTTGGAAAACAACTGTATATTAAGGACCAAATAAATGGAACATAATTTTTTAACTGTTGTTTTACAGATTTTGCCTGTTTCATTAATTTACAGAAAACTAGTAAAATCACAGAAGAAAGTATTCATATACAGTTTTTAAAAATCTGTTAAAAAAAATAAAAAATCTGTGAAAAAAACATTAAAAATTGTTCAAAAACTTTGAAAACAGTGAATATCTGTTCAAATATGGCATTTTTTGCTGATTTAAATACTTCAAAACTGTATTTTTATGATGACAATTTTGCAAAGTAACAAATGACTATTTGTAAAAGAAAAGATTTTCGATGTGGACATTACGCAGTTTCATCCTGTTTCTTTTTTCCAGTCAACATGTAAATTAGTAGTTTTTCCTGTGGTTTTACTCGTTCTTATGCAATAAAGATAAAAACAGGAAAAATCTGTAAAATGTCAGTTAAAGATTTTCCATTTTTTCAATTCTTAATACACATATTTCTGATTACAGCAAATATCTGTAAAATAATTTTATTTTTTGTCTAATTTAAACAGAAAAAATAGTGTAATTTAACTGCCAAATAGAGTAAAATAAATTAACGTTTGGAAAAATACTGTTTTTTAATGTTAAAGTTATTTACAGTTTTGTCCTGGTTTTTGTCAGCATGTAAATTAATATTTTTTTCTGTGATTTTTAAAGTCATTATTTGCAATTTTAACAAAACAGGGCAGATCTGTAACTGCAACTGTTTTTAAATGTATTTTTCGGCCCCTTTACTGCCAGATTTTGACCTTTTTCTGATTGATTTCTATTTACAGTGTAGTTACAGTGACCTGTTCCTCTGAGACACCTGATAAATGCGTCACGTGCAGCAGCAGAATACGTTTGTTTGTCTGCAGCTGGACCCACCTGCTGCATGTTGTGCATGTTCTGCTGCAGCAGCTGGATCTGAGCCTCTGGGTTGTGGCCGTGGGTCGGGTTGTGGTCGTCGTCCGCTCGGCTCGATCCTCTCGTCTCCTTCCTCAGCAGCTCCACCTCGTTCCTGTAGGCGTCCAGCTGCCAGCGCAACGAGTCGTTCTCCTCCTTCAGGGAGGCCTGGGTCTGATCGCACACTCCTGAGCAGGAAAACACAAAACTTTAGCAATACTGAGGGCGAGTCTGGTGACAAATACTGATCAGAAAGGAGAGGAGAAAGGAAGGAGGAGAAGGGAGGAAACAAGATGAAAAGAGAGTAGAGGAAACAAGAAAAAGGAACGAGAGAAGAGGAGGAAACAAGAAAGGTAAAACAAGTGGAGGAGATTGGAGAGACGAGATAAAATTCTATTAAAACTGAAGAAAATGTATGTACCAAAAACTGCTCAGAAACAACATAACATGGGAATAAATACAGCGCCTAATAGAAAATCACGAACATATAAAAGTACAACAAATGGCAAAAAATTTAAACAAATAGGCTAAAATAAGCCTGAAAGAGAAAAATTAGAAGTAATAAAGTAAACCTAAACTCATGAAAATGGATCAAAATCACTTTACATCCTTGGTTAAAAATTCACCAAAAATAAACAGTTTATATTAACAAGAGTCTGTAAAATATTAAAAATTTTGTGTTTTATGGTGTAAACAAAAAATTTTTGGCGACTCTTCTGCAACCAGTAGTCACATGGCAAAAATTCAGAAACCTTTCGGCTGAACTGCAGGCAGTGTTTTCACAGAGCAAACAAAAAAGACTTCAGGCCTCACATTAATCTTACTGTGAGTTCCAAAAGCCGTGTTATTGTGAAAGAATTGCCAAAACTACACCATTTTGAGACTCAGAATTTAATTTAGATTTTCAAATTTCTGACCTGAACTCATGAAAATGCATCAAATTCACCAAAAATAAACGGTTTACATTAATCAGATCCTGTAAAATACTAAAAATTCTGCATTTTATGGTGCAAATGAGAAGTTTTTAGTGACTCATTTGCAGACAACAGTCACATGACAAAAAATCAGGAACCTTTCGGCTGAACTGCAGGCAGTTTATACATGGTGCATAGAGGAAACAAGTATAAAAACTAATTAAAACTGCAAATAGGAAAAAAAATCAACAGTATGCAGAGTCATAATTTTCTTTCTAGTTTGGCTTTTCATGATATGTAGCTTTATAATTATTGTGTTGTTTCCAAAGAGGTGCAGAATTTTATATTGTAGGGAAAAATGAGCAGAAAAGTGAGAAAAAAATGGTCAGAAACTACATTTGGTTCTTTTCATGTTAAATATAAAACCTTGTTACTGGCCTTGCCTTAACTGCATAAATCCCAAGAATTTTTTTCAATAACTGAGTGTATTAGGGGCCAGTGAAGCCATGCGTTGTGTGGATTCTTGACTTTTTCTCAGACAGGAGGCTGAATTCATAGAGAAACACACTTTAACACCACGATTCAGTGTGAGACAAAGCAGCAAACGACATGTTTTAAACTCCACTCTGCTCCGTCGTACCGTTTTCCTCCGTTCTCATCTTCTTGCAGGGGTTTTCGTCCGAGTCGTCGTCGGACATCTCCATCTCCTCCTCTCTCCTGATGCCCATGATCTCCTCGCTGTGGGCGTTCCTCAGCTCCTGAAACGTCACAGGCGGCAGACAAACAGAGCGACAGCAGACCTCAGCACCGATCTGATCCGTTTACCTCAGTTCACAGGGAAGCAGGTCGTAAGCAGGAGTGAAAAGTGAGCAAGGCGACTAAAACCAGGGGCAAAATGTTCCTTGAGGTTGTTTGTGGAAAATCAACAACCCCTAGGTGCGTTATTCATCTTTTGTCTTCATGTTTTCAGTTATTATACACTACAAAAGTTTAAAAAAAAAAAAAAACTCTGTTAAAAAAATGGTGCAAATGTGCAATGGTGCCAGGAAAAATAAGTAAAACAAACGGGGGAATAATTTAACTGTAAAAAACATGAAAATGGTGGCAATAATAGCAAATATCTGCTTAAAATCATATATTTTCCCCACTAAACACAGTAAAACAGTTTAAATGTATGGTCATATGCTGTTAAAAAAAAAAAAAAAAAGACACCTATTTGTAAAAATTCAGATTTTTCATGTTATTCATTATTATTATTATTATTATTATTATTATTATTATTATTATTATTATTATTATTATTATTATTATTATTATTATTATTATTATTTTTAATAGTTGGAGCCTTTTTTGTTTGTTTAGAATCCAAATTTTAACAAAATAAACCCCAAACAAACATAACCGTGACTACTTACAAGATATTATCTGTAATTATACAAAACAGGAAACATTTGTAAGATAACAGGTTAATAATGATTTATCATTTATCAATTTTTAAATATCTTTCCAGTAATGGCAAACATCTGTAAAATAATGATATTTTGGGGATTTAAATACAACAAAAAACTGTGTAAATACAAAGTTAAACATCGTAAAAGAACAAATTACCATTTGTAGTAGTAGTAGTAATAGTAGTTTTAGCCTGTTTTTTAATTAAATTAGTAAATCATTTTTCTGTGATTTTACTAGATATTATCTATAATTAAAGAAAATGGAAAATCCTTAAAATAACAGTAAAAAAACTTCATCCACATATTTTTTTTCGAATAATAGCAAAAAAAATGTAACACAATTACTTTTTTTTTGGTATTTTAGGGGATTTTTTTGTAGCCCCAGGAAGGAATGCAGGTTTAACACTGTGAGCAGCAATACTTTTACTTTAGAACTCCTATCGTGTTCATTATAAGGACTAGCCAGACATGTGATATCTTATTTTTTTCACTACAGTCCAGTCTATCCAGACAATCCATCATTTAATATCATAACTCTTCCTATTTGTTTTTATATAAGCCTTTATATCAAAGCAAAAATAATTTTGTATGTATTTTACCATAAAATGCTGGCAGTAGAAGTATATTTTCATTATTGTGTAGGGGAGATTGTCTGCAGCCATGAGGATCTGATACAGTATGACTAAGAAGTTGGGAAAAATATGTCTTTAATTGAAATTTTGTGGCCAATTTCATACTGTAAACTTCATTTCTATTAATATTAGAACATCTAAAGAGAAAAAGTTCATTCATTTTCTCATTAAAATGAATAAATAATAGTAATATTTTAATTTGGTTGCCTGGAACTGAAGCTTTTTGACAAAACATGTGCCTTTTATTGACCAGCCACCACCATGAATCTACTAAGACAATTCAAAAATCATGTCACTGTTTCCTCTTTTTTACTACTGCCACTTAAAAAAACACCCGGTTGGCCACTTCACAGCTCATTTCCACGGCTTTAAAGTGAAGCATTTACATGCATGTGAGCAGTAACTCAGTCTGCCTGCTGCATTATCTCTCATCATTCCTACATTCCCGTGATAATCAGCTCTCCAGCATATTCATCTACATTCATTATCTCTTCATTTGTGAGCTGTGATTTCACGGCACAATTCAGACGGTCATTTCCACTGCGGGAAAAATACGGAGGCCGTTTCCAAACAGTTAGGAAAATAGTTGTACATGTAGACTTACCACCAACACTAGGCATTAAAGGAGGAGCTCACAGCTGGACTGGAGGGTTTATCCACCAGATGTGCTGCTTCACCGCCTCTTACCTCTGAATCGACCAAAACTACTAACTCTGGTGTTATCTGAGCTGACTCAGATGAAGCTTCATGATAGTTCAGATCATTTGATCACTTCACTGGATTCATATGTCTGAACAAACCAAACAAAGAACGTGTTGAAAAGACAACTGAGCTTTTTTTTGTTTTTTTGGTTTGTCTTTAGTAACTGCCACATGAAAATCACATCACAACACAAAAGTCAAAAGATGAGATGATCACACAACTTATGCATAAAAGTAAAATGTCAATATAAAACTTAATGTTACTGGAAGAAACAGACATCAAAACGAATGACTTTGTTGGCAAATGCAGACGATTGTAGCATCTGCTTTTAAGGCAAAATAATCAGCCTAAAACAATGAAAAATCCATAATTACAGGTGTGAAGGAAAGCTTCTAAACTCTTGTAAAGACCACGTGTATCATGACAGTCTTGAGTTTTCAATGACTCCTATAAATCTGAATTTTCTATCATAGAATCACTGAAACACACTTATGAAAGGTTTTCTGGAAATATGACAAAATCTGCTGGATCACAGATATACATACAGGGAAACTAATATTTGGTGAGACAACCTTTGGTCATTTTCACCTCAACTGGAAGCCTTTGGTTTCTGTTCACAATCTTCTGGTTTATCTTTGACCCCTCTGGACAGAATTGGTTCAGTTCAACTAAACTTGTCGTCTTTCTGACTCAGACTTGTTTCTTCATCAGTCCACAGGTTCTTGGTGGGTTTAAGTCAGGATTTTGGGGAGACCAGTCTAGAACCTTCATTCCAGCCTGATGGAACCATTTCTTTACTACGTTTGATGTGTGTTTGGGCTCATTGTCTTGTTGAAACATCCAACTGTGTCCAAGATCAACCTTCTGCTGATGGTTTTAAGTTGTCCTGTAGAACGTGGAAGTAGTCCTCCTTCTTCATTATTCCATTTACTTCATGTAAAGCTCCAGTTCCACAGAGCATGATACTGCCACCACGATGCTTGATGGTAGGTTTGGTGTTCTTGGAGTTAAAAAAAAAAGAAGAAAGACCCAAAACAGTCTCAAACCAGTCCTAAACCAGTTTTAAAAAGGTCTAAAACCAGGACCAAAATCAAACCTAAACCAGTCCAAAAACATGTTCAGAACCAGTCAGAATACATTCTGAAACCAGTCCAAAAGCACTTCTAGAAAGCCCCAGAGCATAATACTGCCACCACCGTGCTTGATGGTAGGTTTGTTATTCTTGGGGTTAAAAGCCTCACCTTCTCTCCTCCAAACATATTTCTGCTCAGTTTTTCTTCCATCTGACCACAGAACTTTCCTCCAGAAGGCCTTTTCTGTGTCCATGTGATCAACAGCAAACTTGAGTGGAGCTTTAAGGTTCTGCTTCTAGAGGAAGAACTTCCTTCTTCATGGATCCTCTCAGCTCATGTTGATGTAAAACCCTGTGGACACTGACAGCTGTGTTCCAGCAGCTTCTCATTTATTCAGACCTGCTTTTTGATCATTCTTGGTTGACTCTTGACCATCCTGACCAATCATCTCTCAGCAGCAGGTGATAGTTTGTGTTTTCTTCCTGGTGATGGCAGTAACACAACTGGACCATGAACTTTATAGTTAGAAACAGATGATTTAGGATCTGGAGCTGCTTTGAAATGAGTCTCAGTAACTTTCTGACTTGTTAATGATTTGTTTTTTGAAATCTTTGTTGAGCTCCTCAGATTTTCTCCCTGTAGTGCTGTAGTCTAATAAGTGGATCAAATGAGTTCTATTGAAACTGGCTCAGAGGAGTCACCAGCTGTATTCAACTGTAATCACTTAGGAGAAGTTACAAGGTCATGAAACTAAGAAATCTTGACCAAAACTGATAATTCAAGTTGCTGTATGTTTATTTTGACACAGCAGATTTTGTCATAGTTTCAGAAGACCTTTAATGAATCTATTAAAGAACCAAAATGCATGGTTGTTTTGTTCTTCAGGGATTCCATGATAGAAAGTTCAGAGTTACAGCAGTCATTAGAAACTCTAGACTACTATGATGTGATTGGTCTTCACAAGTGGGTGGAAACGTTTGTTTATGACTGTATGTATTTTGCATTCTGCCTGTAGAGGGCAGCGTTCACCTCCTCATTTTGTTTTTGTGTTGTGATTTGATACACATAAAAAAAAAGTGTGGTGTATTTTCCTTTCTTCGTTGTTTGATTTGCTTTTGTGCCTGCCTTTTAACCCTGACAGATCCACTAAGGTAAAACTCCTGCAGAGCAACAGGCAGCTGAATCCGCTGTGTTTGTTGGTGTTTTGTGCCCTCGAGCGCCGGCTGAGCTGGAAATGGACAAATCCTCCCTCCTTCACACGCAGCGTTCTCATGCTCGTACTTGTTATCTCGATTTGACTGCGGATGAATAATTGATTAGAGACTTAATCCTTGAAATCACTGTTGCCATAGCAGCACCTCACACTTTCGAGGAGGCATCAGATCTTTTGCGCTACATCTGGGCTGCAGGGAGAAGGTGGGCTTAGATCAGAGGCCGCCGTCGCTGTCTGTCTGTCTGTCTGTCTGTCTTTACCGTCTGTCTGTCTGTGAAGGCGAAACATCCAGCAAAAACGACAACATGGGCAGCGACCACAGCAGATCTACAGGCCTGTCTGTCAGCTCTCTCCTGGGAGCTCAGAAGTGACAGCAGTGAAGAAAGCAGTGGGCCGAGAACAGACAATAAAAAAAGGGTATACCAACCTCACACTGCTTGCGCCAAATGTCTATGTTCTTGCGCTGTGCTTTTGAGAAATGGTCCCATGCCTTTTGCCTGGTGGCGGCGGTGAAAACGGCGGTGATCTGCTCGACTTTGGGGTTGAACAGGGAGGAGGAAGAGGAAGAGGAGGAGGAGGAAGGAGGATGGAGGAGGAGGGAGGGAGGGTCAAGACAAAACAAGCCGTTTATGTAGCGTCGTAGCACCGACTGGAGGCTCGTACAGCAGACAGAGGAGAGACCGTGGACATTCACCGACCACAGGCTGGACCACCTTCAAACACTTTACTCCAAAATGAAAACTGTCATCATTTGCTCAGGTCAAACTCTGCAAAGGTGTTTTAAATCAAATAGTTTTGACTGAGATTCTTTTCATGAAGCTGTTTTCCACTGCAGGAACTTGCAAGTTGTTTTAAGGGATACCCAAACCTTTGTGCATGTCCCGACAGCAAGAATTGTTCCTAAAGAACCTCGTTCAAGGTGGTTTCCAGGGAAGAAAACGTACCTAATCCAGGGTAGGTAGTTATGAGTCCTTGAAATAAGCCCCGTCTCTAAACATACCCTACTTTGTCATCTTTTTTCCTCTAGTTGGGATCATAATTTACAAAATATACATCATGGTGTGTCAAAGGAGATTTGAAACTAAAGTTTGAGACCATAAACTCATCACAGAAATGTTTACCAAGGTAACAAATCAAGTAAGAAGTCAGATCATTTATTGTACAATCTGACTTCTTTTTGCAACCAGGAGTCGTCCCTGCTGGCTGTTGGAAAGAATGCAGGTTTACAAGGAATCCTTCCTGGAGAACCTTGTTCAAGGTCTTTATAAGTGAAGAAAGTGTACCTACTCCAGGGCAAGTACTTCTCAGTGTTTGAAATAAGCCCTGTCCCTAAGCATACCCTACTTTGTCGTCTATTTTTTTCTCTAAATTGGACAGAAATTTACAAAACAAAAATCATGGTGTTTTGAAGGAGACTTGAAACTAGCGACTGAGACCATAAACTCACTGCAGAAATGTTTACCAAGGTAATAAATCAAATAAGAAGTCGGGTCATTTTCAGTACAATGTCACTTTTTGCTGCAACAAGAGGAGTCGCCCCCT
The DNA here is from genome assembly GCA_027123335.1 of Amphiprion clarkii. Lineage (NCBI taxonomy): Eukaryota > Metazoa > Chordata > Actinopteri > Pomacentridae > Amphiprion > Amphiprion clarkii. The sequence goes on from CM049576.1 coordinate 4,267,551, forward strand.
GCTGGCTATTAGAGAGAATGCAGGTTTGTAGGGAATCATCCCTAGAGAACCTCATTGAAGGTTGTTTTTAGGGAAGAAATTGGACTTACTTCAGGTTAGGTACTTCTGAGCATTTTAAATAAACTGAATAAACCTTCTTTTCTCACCTTGAGTAGCAGTTTTCTCCTCTACTATCAGCTAACATAACAAACCCTTGACTGTTCTGTTTCCTAGACTCTAAAAGTAATTCCCATCACTTCCCATCACTTAATTAATTGCATGGTTGCATGATAAATAGACTCTATCTTGATCTTTTGAAACTAGATGTGACAAGTGAGAAGTCAAAGACACTACATACATCGGGAAACTTGTCAATCAAAAGGTAGCCTGCACCCTAAATATACCCTGCTTTGTCATCTTTTTCCCTCTGAATGGGAAACTAATTTGCAAATAAACATCATAGAGTACTGAGGGAGACTTGAAATTACCAAATGAGACTGTAAATTCATTATAAAAAGGTTAGGGTTAATGTTGTGGTCAAAGCTGTCAGATTCTACACTGCAACAGAAAAAAATGAAGGCTAAAAGGATTGATTACAGGGTGTTACCTAAAAACATTTGTGCCACCTCGCAAATAGTTCAAGTTCCTGCAGTGAAAAGCTGCTTATATCAGCCAATATATAGTCCCATTAGCTTCACCTAAATGTTTCTCATGGCCTTTTGAGCAAATTGTGCCCAATTAAGTTACAAAAACTGTTGAAAATAAACATAAAAGGCTTTGTTTCCACACAGCTTTGTTTGGCGTCCATATTTGCACGCAATATGCAGATGACACTAAACTTTACTATACTAATGGAAGTAATGTATTTTAGTGAAAAATGAGGCAACGGTGACTAAAAATGTGACTATTTGGGATTCAAACTGTTCAGTGAGCCTAATTGGTCTGTTTTTAATCAAAGATTTACACAGTTTGACTGTCAACACAGTCAGGCAGCTGAAAAACCTGCTAAGTGATTAATTTTTTGTCTGCAATCCACCACAAAAAATCCAATTTTTCAACATACTTGAGACAAATTCTGGGAAAAAAATGGAAGGATAGACAAAGCTTTGGGGAAACGAGGAGCTAAACATCCAAACTTCTGCAGATTGTTGACTCACTGAGCAGACGATGACAGAACTACAGTATGCAGAGTAAAGTGCTTCCAGATGATTGATAAAAGCTTTTATCTGCAGAATTCCTGTTGTGACTGAAAATGATAATAACAGCCTGTCAAACATTCAAATATTTATGTGATCTGGATGTAACTTAACAGGGAAATGGAGGAAGAAAAATAGAATATTAGTGAGTTATCCTTGAAGATAAACACCGTAAATAGCAAATATTATCCGTCCTTGCTCAAAGTAATAAATCAAATAAGCAAATAAATCCTGTTGGTGGCTCATTTGAGGAGAATTCTGGCTTATTTCAGCTTTGTGTATTTGCCATAAATGTGCCTTTTTATTGGAAACTAATACAAACTTCCTAAAGCTTTCCGAAATAAACATGATTTGCAGAAAAAAATAATCCTGGAGTGTGTCTTTGCTTCACAAACAAAAGGTAAAAACTCAGCAAAGGACTGAAAAAGGACTGAAAAGCAAAGAAGAATATTCAAGGTGCTTCAAGACTTAACGGTAAATATTAAAGGTTTTTCATTATTAAACCCCAAAGCTCAGAGTACTGTGAGGTATTATAATACTGTAAACATTTTTGCATGAATGAGTTCTCTGAGTGTCTATTTGGATTGACTACTACTACTTTCTTTGAAGGAAACACTAAATTCAATGATGTATTTTCTTGTACTTACTAGAATCAGTGTATAGATAAGAAGAAAGATGGAGGCAGAGACTCAACCAACTCAGGAGGAAAACTTCCCCAGAAAACAGATGTGTCCACTGATGAGGATCCCTCGCAGCTCATCAACGCAGACTTTTGTTTCACTTCCTCAAAATCAGCCAAAGGAAAAAGCATGGTGGCCTCAACCAAACGCTTTCCATACGAAAAAGCAATTATGCGAGCGTCCCGTCAGCAATAAACACCAGCATCTGGTTATGTTCGAGACCCATTATGGGCTTGAATTACAGGCTTGGCTGAGAGGACACGTTACAGTTGTTGTGGATAATCAGCCCTCGGTAAAACAAATATCAGAAAATAAAGATAACATCGAAAAAATATCATCCAAACTGTCTGTAACTTTCTGTTTTTTTGCAAAGCTATCCAGTTTCAAGGCTTTTTTCTCGGGTCTAACATTTGAAATAATTCACATAAAAATGATGCTTGTTAAGCCATGTCTTTTCTGAGTCTCACTTTCCCTGAATGCAAAGCTACAATGTCAGTATAAAGTGCTCATTCAAAAACATTGGAAGTTTTGCCCTTTTATTGCTTTTCAACATTGAATCATGGTCAATTTAACTTTTTTTCCTTCTTCACATCAGTATTTAGGAGATACATCTTTGTTTGCAATCACAGCATTGATCCTGTGTTGGTCTCAATCAGTCTGAACATCTGGACGCTGCAATTTGACCTTATTCTTCTTTGCAAAACTGTCAGGTTCCACAGAGGCCATGAGTAAATAGAACTTTTCAAATCCAGTTGCTAATTCTCAGTTGGATTGAGGTCTGGATTCTGACTGGGCCTCCAGAACTTGTTGTCTTTAAACCATTTCTGTGGAGCTTTGGTTGTTTGCTTCGACTCATTGTCTTGCTGGAAAACAAATCTTCATTTTACCGTGTACATTTACAAGCCTTTCAGGACCTGCTGCTGAGAAACATCATGATAAAGCCACAACCGTGCTTCATATCATGATGCTGCCACCACCATGCTTCACACTGGGAATATTGTGGTTGTAATGATGTGCAGTGTTTGGTGTCACAGTGTCAAGTCTGGTAGCCAAAAAGCACCCTTTTGGTCTCCTCAGACCAAAGAACCTTCTTTCAGTTGACTCCAGAGTTCCAACGTCTTGTGGTGAACTCTAGCCGAGATTTAATATGATGTTTTTTCCACAGTTGCTTTTTCTTCACCACTCTCCAATAAAACTTTGACTGGTAACAGCTGTTATATCCACAGTTTTTCCCATCTCAGCTGCTGAAGCTTGTAACTCCTTCAGAGAGAGTCATAGGTGTCTTGGTGGCCTCCATCAATAGTCTTTCTCAGTTTTTGCTCTAGTCAGATTCACACGTGCCATATTCCTTTTATTTCATAATGATGGACATAACTGGAATCCAAGAGATAGTCACTTGATATTAACTTAGATAATATATATTTTCTTGTACCATCCCCTGACTTATGCTTTTTAATAACCTTTATATGGAGTTTCTTGGAGTGTTCTTTAGTCTTCATGGTGTAGTTCTATCCAGGAGTACAGGACCTTCCAGATTCATTATATTACAATCACTGAGACACATTCACTGACCTCAGATGATCTTTATTTTACTAATTGTGTAACTTCTAGCACCAATTGGATGCACCTGTGTTGAATTAGGTGAACTTCATTCATTTGACACCAAAGAGTCTTTTTTTTTTGTCACTTCTTGTCAAAAAAAGCCAATTTAAATTAACCGATTCAATGCTGAAAAGCAATAAAAGAAGGAAACTTCCACAGAGTGTGAATACTTTTTGTAGACACTGTAGAAGAACCCTTACAGACAGATTTAGGGCAAGTATACCAGGTTGAAATAAGCCAGAATGATCCTTTAAAGACTAGTATACGTCATTTAAACTGTGCGTCGTGACGGGCAGGTCTCTCTCCTGGCCAGTGCTCTGTACTTACATCTCCTCACCTGCAGCTTCACTTCCTTCACGACTGATAAGGGCTGCATTTATCCAGAATGGAAGCTGACTTTTAGACTTCTTACACAATTTAAGTGTCATCACACGTCACGTTTGAGGTCAGTGGATCTTGTAATGTCAACAATTTGTGAGCTAAAATTACTGCTAGATTGAATAAAGTGTGACTTTTAACGTAGAAAACTTCCATTCTGAGTGAAAATGCTGCCTTTTAAAGTTTTACTTTTCATTTTACTTTAACATCTGCAGCATTGTTTTAATTCACCAAACCTGAATGAACACAAAGCAAAATCCAAACAACATCTGTGTGCTCAGGACTTTCTCTGATGGTTTCTTAGTTTGATCTAAAGTCAACATAAAAACAAATAATATATGGACAAATACAACAACGGTGCTGTACTTACCTCCTCCAGGTTTACGGGACCCACATGTTCTTTATATTCTGAATGAATCACTCCGTTAAATCTACATTAAGTGATGTGTTTTGTGATAAAATGATGAAAATGACAGAATTATCACCGACCCTGAAGCTCTAAGCAGCTTTTAGCTCCTGGTTTTGGTTTTCCAGTTGCTTCTTTCACCTCCTGTGAACTACATTTAAATTTACAAAGTTCGTCTTCTCTTGTCTTTAGGATCTTTATATGAAAATCAATGTAAACAATCATTATCATATCTAGTAGTTAATGTACTGTCCTTCAGCTCTCCATAGAAATACAATATTATATTCTATAATATTATATGAAATACAAATAGACCTGACTGACTAAAATATTAAGGTTAAGACCCTACAATAATATTTATTATTTACATTTACTTGATTAATTAAAATGTCAAGGTAAAGATTCCACAATTAAAATTTGTTATAAAAAAATGTACCTCACAAATTTAAATATTAGGTTTAGGATCCTATAATAAAATTTATTGTATTAATAAATTAATTTAGTTAAATTAATTCATTATTTAAATATTAAGGTTAAGATTCTACAATAGTTTAATAAAATTCTAATTTATATATTAATATTAAACCCTGCAATAATATTTATTATATAAATGTGCCTCACTAATTTAAATATTCTTATATAATTAAATTATTTATTATATTATTTTATTCAACAAAATCAGATAAACTTGTCTGACTAATGTAATATATATTATATAATATCTATAAATATGAAGGTTAAGACCCTGCAGTATAGATATTATACAGTATACAAATATGCCTCACTTATTTAAATATTAACAACAACAGCAACTATTACTATTTAATACATGAATATTTATTTATTTACATTTATACAAATATAGCTCATAATTTTTATATTAATTTTAGTGCACATTTATCTGACTGAACTCTACAAGGTTCTACATTAATAATTATTGCACACATTAACTTGACAAATTCAAATATTAAGGTTAAGACTCTACAATAAGACATAAATTCCAAATGTACTTGACTAGCTTAAACAAATATTAGTTCCCATGTACTAAAACAGATACAGGAAATATTTTGTTAATTCAGATGTCAAATGCCCGAGAACTGATTTTTATTAAGAAATCATCACCTTTTAAACTGATATGATGAATTTATTAGCAAATTACTGAACTTTTGCACATCCTAAAACAATATTTTCCCGTTTTACATTGTAGTCTATGAAATAAATAAAAACTTCAATAATTTTAAGAAAACAGTCAGATGGATGAAATTAGAGAGTATTTAATGATTGAAATGGAGCATTTAGAGGTGGTGGAGACCAAAACGGAGCTAAAAGGAGAGTTAATTCGGACATTAGGTGGCTATAAACACAACTCTAGTTCAAGAATTATGAATTTTGTTCTGTATCTTCCTCTCAAGGGGTTAAAAAAATCACTTAATGCAGCTTTAGGTGTAAATATTTCAGTGTGTGATGGTGACTGAGGAATGTTAAAGCAGCTAACGTGGCTCTCGGTCGCTGTGTTTTCTGATGCCGTTCTGTGAGAAAGGTCACAGCGTTGACTCTGAAACCTCAGAGCGACCGACCTAATCGCCGGCACACAGCGAGCTGAAGATAATGGAGCTGATGGTGAGATGGATGGGGGAGTGTTGTCATGGAGACCAGGGCCGAGATGCTCGCAAGGAGGAGCGAACGACTCGCATCGGTTTTAAAGCGGATGTGGTGAAAATGGCTTGACGGCCTGCACCTCGGTAATCTGCCGCCACACCCTGCAGCAGCGTGATGGGGATTACACGGAGCTGAAACCAGCCATTTATCAGCCAGATTCCTACTGAAAAACGGCTTCTTATGGAAACTGGGCCTGAAAATTATCACATTTTTAAAGTCAAAATATCAAAACATCATTTAGTAGCTGTTAGTGTTTGAAAAGATCACAAGTAATGTCCATGATCAAATCCAGCACTTATTACCCAGATAATTGGAGAAATAATACATTTTTGGAGGTGAACTCTGAATATGGCATCAATTAGACTGTCAGCATTAAATTTAATCCTCATTTCATGCAGTGTTTTGAGCCTAAAATGTTTTTTATTGACCTTTCAGTATCATATACTGTGGGATTTCCTGTAATTGAAACTTGGATATTGTTTAAATTTTACTGATTTTCATTTTAATTCACTATCTGATTGAACAGCAATCGATCATCACTGAAGAATGAATGTTAAAAAGTTCTCTTTTAATGAAACGTGTACAATCCATATTAAAAAGAGCATTTCAGCAAAGAATTGTTCTAAATTTTGACAAAAGTATTTTAATTCTTTATTCAAATGCGTTTAAGTTCCATCCTTGATTACTAATAATCAGTTTTTAATCTATTTTGTATGTAAAAATGTATAAAGTTGCTTAAATTGTCAGTTAAACGTACAATATTTTAATTAAAATTTAGTAAAATAGACTTCGTGGCTACAGAGCCTGACTTTGATTAGCTTCATGCACATGCATCAGCTATTGTTTATTGTTTTCCTGTTTAATATTAAGTTCTTGATCAAAAATAAAATGTAAAATATATTAATATTGTATAATTTTATTAATTTAAATTGTCAGTTTATGAAGAACACCAAATATTTGTGGTACAAACCTGGAAATTAAACAATTCTGTAATTTGGCATATTGTGCTTTTGTATGGAAAGTTGTAATATTGAAATAATTCAGCCAAATTTGTTCAAAACTGAATCTGCAGAAAAAATAACTGTATAATATGCACTGTAAAAAAAACAAAACAAAACAAAAAACATTTTTTGGACAGTTTTTAACAGATTTTGTCTTAAAACCACTTACGGTTATTTTACAGATTGTTAATGTTTTGTTAAATTACAGATAATTATTATTAAAATCATAGAAAAAAAATTCACATGTTAAAACTAAAAAACTTAACCAAAACTATAAATAACAACTACATCAAAAATGTATATTTTTTACAAATAATAAATAATTCTTTTACAACATTTTGCTGTAAAATTATACTATTTGTTACTTCATTTAATCAGCAAAAAAATAAATATTTTACAGGCAATTGTCATTACAAGATCTATAATAAGGGTTGAAAAATGGCAAATTAATTTTGTAATTGTTATTTTACACATTTTTCTTATATTACACATAATGCCTGGTATAAATTACAGGGAAAAATATTAATTCACAAGTAAACTGTAAAAAAATGATGCTCACATCAAAAATCTGTATATCTATGAACACAGATTTGCTTTTTCAGAACATTTAAACATAAAATTAAAACTTTTACTCCATGTAAATCAGCCAAAAAATTGTTATTTTGCAGATATTTGCTCATCTTTAAGCATTTTTGTAGTTTTTGAGATAACTATTATATCTTTTCTGAACATTTTTTTTCTGATTTTCACCATTTTATTATATCTTTGTTTTTTACAGTGCACAAGTTGACAGGATCAGTTATTTATGTTGATTATGTGTGAAACCCTAAAGACTAAATCTGTGTTTTTGTAATTTGTAAACTACAGTTTCAAGGCATAAAAAAACACCATAAATACATGTTTTAACTGTTTCCTGTTGACAAGCTGGTTGGTCCAACTTGTTAAGGCGCTTTTATTTCTTTCAAATTATAATTTATTTTCTAAATCTTTCATTTGCTCGCATTGGTTTTTCCACCAAGTTGTCTCTTTCTGTTCAAAGATTTCCTTCTGAAATGATGGAATTCTATGAAAACATGCAGTATGAGCTGAACTTACCTGTTATTACAGTAAAAACCTCCCACATGTGACTCGTCTGTTGCTCTGGAAGCTTCTCTCACTTTGACTGTATGACTTTAAAACGGTAAAATGTTCTTACACTGAGTTAAAATGGCCATCAGGGCGTTCTTGAACACCTCCTTGGCTCGCTCCATCTCCTCCTCGTGCTGAGCTTTCTCGCTCATCAGCCGGCGGACGTGGCTGTTGGCCGACTGGATCATGGAGTAGAAGTGGTTGGCCGTCCGCCGGTTGACTTCGCCGCGGTCGATCCAGGTGAACAGAACCGCCGTGGCCTCGTTGAAGTTGTGGTCGTCTGAGGGAAGAAAGTCAGAAACAAAGTCCAGGGATAAATCTTCAAGGTGATTCTCTTTTAAAAATCCCTCTCCATTCACAACTTTTAAAACCAAACATGATGTGTTCTCTGTATTTCTGTCTCACTAAAAGCAGCTAAAACTCCCTAAAGCTGACTTCCAGAAGTAAAAGTCCCATTCATTCTCCCCACAGACAGTCTTAGTGACTCACACTGGGAGTTTTCTGCAGTTCAGACGGGATTCGACTCTCCTGTTTGAATCATCAGCACCAAAGACAAATAACTGTGTTAGAAAATATCTGGTTCTTTGATAAAAAATAAAAGCCTGAGAACATAAAAACTGAAGGAAAGTATTCAGCTTTGACTTCCAAGGTGTATTCATGCAACAAATATCCAATCAGGCGTGTCGCTAACGAAGGAGCTAAAGATGGCAAAAGTTAAGTTTGTTGACATGATGCCACTGTTGCTGTTTATTTCTTTTAAAAGCCAGTTATTTTACATATAATAAGTGCAAAGTATATTTTTTACTGTTCTCACAATCTGGGATTAGTCAGTGATTAGTGCTAACATTGATTTTGATGCATTATTATTACTATTATTAAGCCTAAGATTTGAATAAAAACTCACACTCAGGACCTTAAAGACAAAAATGTCTGTTTTAAAACCACAAAAAATATAACATATCTATGTTGTTTTCCATTTTCACTGAGTTAAGTTTTTAAGCAACATGATCATCAACATCAGTCATAATTACCAAATATTTATACAGTTTTAACCCTTTAAATGCGAGTTTGTTTACATGGTGCCACTGTTGTTTTTTATGTAACAAACAACAACAAAAACATAAACCTGTTATTTTCATATAATAAATGCAAAATTTAATATTTTGATATTACCATAGTCTAGGATTAGTCAATGGTTTGCACCAACATTGATTCTGATGCATTATTATTTTATTCATTTTTTTATTATTTGAATACAAATTCACACTTAGGACCTTGAAGGCAAAAAAATATGTCAAACAAGAGTCATAAAAATATCATATATTAATACTGTTTTTCAGTTTCACTGAATTAGATTGTTAAAACTAAATCATAAATATATAATCTTTATTTGAATGGCTCATGTTGATTCTTTTAGCTGATTTTACGGTAACACTTGGACACATTTCACCTTGTTTGTCTTTCATAGTCTGAAATGAGATAAGATACGATGTAAAAAAATATATTAGTCCATAATAGTGGAAAATAAGGTTGATATGTAACATTTCTGTGGTTTTTCTTTAGGCAAGGACATTTTGGTCTTTAAGATCATGAGTGTGAGTTTAAAAAATAATAGTATATAAGATCAATGTTGGTGTTGATCATGGACAAATCCCAGACTGTGATCACAAAAAAATCCCTTTAGCATTTATTATGAGGAAAATAATAGATTTCTTTAGTGTTGTTTCATAATAAACAACAGCGGGTCATGTAAACAGACTGGCACTTAAAGGGTTAAAATCCTGAAAATGAATAAATATTTGGTAGAAATGATCAGAACTGATGTAGATGAAATGCAAATGAGATGATGTAAGATGAGATGAGATGATAACATGGCATGAGATGAGATAAGATGATAAGATGAAATAAGATAAAGACACGACAAAATAAGATGAGATGAGAAGAGGTAAGATATAAGATACAATGAGATGAGATAAGATATAAAATGAAATGAAATTAGCTAACATAAGATATAAGATCAGATAAGAGATAAGATACGACAAAATAAGATGAGATGAGAAGAGATAACATATAATAAAACAAGATGAGGAGAGATAAGCCATGATGAGATGAGATAAGATACAATGAGATGAGATGCGGTGAGTTGAGATATAAGATGAGATGAAACGAGATAAGATAAAAGATGAGAAAAGATAAGATATGAGATGAGATGAAATAAGATATAAGATGATAAGATATGAGATGAGATATAAGATGACATGAGATAAGATATAAGATGAGACAAAACAAGATGAGATGAGATAAGGTAAGATATCGGATGAGAAGAGATAAGATATAACATGAGATGAAATGAGATAAGATACAAGATGAGAAGAGATATCAGATGAGAAGAGATAGGATATAAGATGAGATGAGATAAACAGAAAAAAGGATAGTGGGTGTAGCTCTATTAAGTGTCAACATGCAGAATCATCTCATCAGTTTTACTGGAACAATGATCAGGACTGATGCAGATGAAGTGCAGATCAGATGCATTTGAGTTCTAAACATCATATAGCTCTCATTTCTGGTTCTGATAAATGTAATGTCTACATCTTATCTTATCTTATAGTTTTTGCTGCTGCCATCTACATGCAGCTTTAACTAAGTGATGCTACAGAAACAGAAACTCCCTCAGACTTTCAGAGCTTTGTACACCAAACTACAGCAGATTTGTTTTGACTGTGGTTCTGCCCAGTCTGAACAACACTATGGCTGCTCTATCATAGTTCCTCTGGTCTTATGAACACTTCAACTCAGCCAGTAAAAGGATTCCTGAAGACATTTTCCCTGAACTCCGTCATGACGACATGTTAGCACCAGTCTTCATATCTTCCTGCACCACTCCTTTGTTTAATATCTGGTCCCTCATTGTTCCAGTAAGATGGATGAGCTGATTCTGCATGTTGACATTCACCAGCGCTACGCCCAACACGACCCCAAGTGGCCTCGTTCTGAACAGACACAGTCAAATTAATGTAAAGTTGCAGGAATGTCAGAATAAATTGCAGGTTTGTGCTGCACCAACAGCACTCGGTAATCAGTAACCAGGATACTGGTGTTTATCACGTCTCCAGAGAAATGAAGACCCAGAATTCTCTGAGCTTCATGTAAACACCCCAAATATGATCAAAACCAGAGATACAGCTGGGAAATGAAGAAATTATGGAGGCTCCTCACTAGTAACCCAGCAGCTGTTTAATATCAGCATTTCATGAAGGCAATACTGTTATTTTCTACAATTAGGGGAATCTTTGCAATATCTAGATTAGAAGAACCTAGATAATGTCAATGATTCATTTGTATATTTCTTTTTTCTTTATTGTTTTTACAGATTTTCTCCACATTTTACACATCATCTTGGCTGCTACAACTGCAAATTTATCTTATCTTATATTGTATCGTATCTTATCCACTCTTCATCTACATATCTACACAAATATGTATTTATTTTCAGGATTTTTAACCCTTTAAATACCAGCTTGTTTACATGATGCCACAGTTATTTATTATGAATTAATACCTTATTATTATTTTATGATTATATTTATTAGTGTATTTTTTCAGTTATTTTCTATATAATAGAAATAAGTGTTAAGTGGATTTTTTATTTATTTATTTTTTTACGCAGTGTTAGATTTTAAATAAAAACTCACACCAAGGACGTTAAAGACAAAAATGCCCTTGCCTGAAAAATATCCTAAAAGTGTATTTTAAATGACTAATAATACTACAAAAATATTTATTTATTTTCAGGATTTTTAGCCCTTTAAATGTCAGTTTGTTTACACAGGTATTTATTATGAATAAACACACTATTATTTTTATTTTCATTTTTAAATCACCCCCAATTAATTTCCATATAATAATTGATAAGTGGATTTTTTTTCTAATCAGGACTTAAAAAAATAAGCCGTGTCAGGACCTTAAAGACAAAAATGTCCTTGTTTAACAAACACCAAAGTGTCCGCTCAAATGCATCTAGGGACATTTTTCTAAACTCTTTAACCACATCCACAAGTAACTTCTGCTAGAGCTCAGACTAGATGCCACTGGAGCTCAACACCTGCTAGCATTTGGTCATTAAAGATAATAATTAGCGATTCTTTTACATCCTCCTGAAACCATCTGCCTCTAAAGTCCTAAAGGTGTTTAAACAAAGAAACCGATGAATGTAAAGACAGAGCATTGTTTTCGTATCGAAGCTGCTCTGAAACGCTCGTTAATTTCATTTTCTTTTCAGAACGTCTGAGCTGAACTCCCTCCCGATCCGTACGGTGACTGAGGAGTGCGACGTGGAGGCTGTTTCATGGGACCTTTAACATCCAGTCAGGCTAAACAAACAGCAGAGCAGCTAGTGAGGACTGAAATCCCTCTCTGGAGGCGCTCGCTCTTCACGGCTCCGTGAACCACGCCGCAGCCGACGAGCACAAAGAAAAGCCATTTTTGATTTTCGACTTTTCAAGCAAAAAAAAAAAGCTGCATTCCGGTCTCAGCCATAAAAAGCAGCGAGTCTCTGCGGGCCTCCGTCGAGTGCATTCTCCTCCATTTGAATAACAATGGAGCGGTGCCACGGAGCCCAGAACAGAGTGAATTAGGGAGCATTTAATGAGCTCGGTACCCGCCGCAACACAACCTGTAAGAAGACACTTTCTGATAAAGGCCCATTCACACACGGCAGCAGATTACAGTCACATTACAGCGAGCACAATGAGGCGCCGCCGAACGGGGACGACTCAGGGAATAATGGAAGTTTATTTCCCCCGCTGTTTGAGGCGAAGAATGAATTGAAAAGGGTTATTCGGAGAGAAAACATGCTTGTTTATGTTGGGTATTAGAGGATGGATGGGGAGGCTGACGTTTGGGTTTTGGAGCTAAATTGGCGACGCAGAAGCAAATACTAGAGATTCAAAGCAACCTGCTGCTGGTTTAAAGGAGATAAAACAACAGAGAAAGGATAAAAGGGAATAAGGCAACTTCATTCTTCTAACTACTGTGATTAACTGCTTTTTGTTTTTTAAATGGTGTTCCCAACATTTTACACTAAACTCATTGCTGCTATAATGGCACATTTATCTTTTCTCAGATTTTTTATCCAAACTCATAGTGAGGACCTTAAAGACTAAAAAATGCCATTGTCAAAAAAAACCAAAACATTTAAATAGATAAAAATAAAAATAAACACCAACATTGAATCCTATATATTACTATTTTTTATGCAGTCTCAGATTTTTAATAAAAACTCACATTCAGGACCTTAAAGACGTAAATGTCTGTCATAATCACAGCCATAAAAATATCAGATATTAATATTGCTGTCCATTTTAACCCTAACTACAAAACAGTTATTTATTTTCAGGACTTTAACTCTTTAAATGCCAGTTTGTTTATCGCTGCTATTTATTATGAAAAAAAGACAAATACACATCACACTAGGCAAAAATGTCCTTGTCTAAAAGCACACTAAAAATGTATATATCGTTATTCTCCACTATTATTGACTAATATTATATTATCCTTATCTCAACATGTCTTTATTATCAATATCATCTCAGATTTTTTATACAAACTCACATTCAGGACCTTAAAGACAAAATATGTCCTTTTCCAAACAAATAAATACATTTAAATAGATTTTTTTAAATGACATATAATATAATGTCACACTCAGGACCTTAAAGGCAAAAATGTCATTGTCTAAAAAACACCAAACAAATATTATATATCAATATTATTTTCCATTATCTCATCTTATGTGATATTGTTCTATCTTATCTTTATTATTTATCTTATCAAAGATAGTTTTTTCTAAAAATTCACACCCAGGACCTGAAAGACAAAACTGTTTACAGCTATAGAAATATACAGTACTAATCCTGTTTTCCACTTTCACAAAGTTAGATTTCTTTCCTTCTGTAGTTAAACTGGAGACGCAGAAGCGGATAAAGGATAAAAGGGAATAAGGCGACTTTATTCTTTAAACTACTGTATTTAACTACTGTCTATTTTATTTTGTTAATCACGTTTCCTACATTTCATACTACCCTCTTTGTTGCTAAAACAGCAAATTTATCTTATGTCAGATTTTTTATAAAAACTCACACTCAGGACCTTGAAATGAAATTTGGTTTAAGAGACAGTTTGGAAATATGGTAGTTTTGGGGAGTTCATTGTTTTTCCATAGTGAGAAATGAATAAATTCCTTACATCTGTGCTCATGTACTTAGTGTAGGCTTTTGATATATTAAAAATACAATCTTAGGTTATCTAGGTTAATTGTTGGCTGTCTATTGGATCATAATTTCATTGAAAAAGATTAGTTTACTCAAATGATCTGAACATTACACACACAGATGCAGAGAAAACAACGACACACAATGAGGAGATTGATGATTACATCTAATACCAGACAGAAAACTTTCATTTTATTGTAAATATTACCACAGTGTTGCATCAAACATGGACCATCTGCTTTCTTCTACCTCTGGCAGCTGCCATGGAAATATTCCTGCAAGTCGAGGTTTGAAAACATCTGATTCCCGCAGTCGGTGGTATTGTGTTGCCCGGCAACAGGTTACTAATACCGGAGATGTGCGACCGAATAAATACTTTAACTGTGGGAGCAAAATGGTAAGTCAGTGGTAAAAAATATAGAAATAAACATTTAGTTTCCTTATTATTCTATTTCAGCTGTTTGCAGCAGATTTTAGAATAAATATTTGGGATGTTTCAGGTGGAAAAATGACACCAGTCTGATTTTAATGCAGCAACACTGGAGGATGATGTTCAGTTTCCCTGATGAGGAAACAGGAAGCAGTAATGAGCAGCGTTCTGGAGCTGGATGGGATTAAATTGCACCAAATTACCAAAACGATTCCAGCTTCCTACCCCACGCATGCAGTAGTTTCAGTCAGGAGTTTAGGATTCAGCCTCAGCAGAGAGGAGGAGGAGGAGGAGGAAGATGACCTTCACACTCCTCCACACTCATCACTCAGTCATCACACCTCCGTCAGCCCACGTTTCCTTCACATCTCCTCACGTGCACAGAAAGCAGGTGAGAGGCAGCTTCAGAGGAGGACAGGAAGTCGCCGACGCTAAAGTCAAAGCTAAAACACGGCAGATAAACCAGGTGACGCTGGACGTTCAGAGCCTGCAGCGAACCCAACATCGAAGCTGCCTTAGAAATGAATTATTCATCCTCATGGTTGGTTCTGTTACCAAACACATTCCTGCTCAGGTCCTGAACAAGCTGGAGCAAAAAAACTGACGGTTCCTGTTAGAGCACAAAGCAGGGCCACAGATAGTCCAGTTTAACCACGATATTAACGCTTTAATGCATAAAATACTTTGGTTTAATACGAGATAAACTTAACTGATCCCTAACTGGGAAACTTAATGTTACAGCAGCTGGATAAAGATGAAAGAAGCAGGACGAGACTTTAAAGAACGGCAAAAAAAAAAAGATATAATAGTTTGTTAACAAGGTTTTCTTTTTGCATGCTCACATAAAAGCAAACATTTGACGTGTCGTGACTCTTCTTCTGCACAAAATAAACCAATCATCAGTCAACAGGTTGTTTTAATGTAGAACAACAAGGAATATTAAAATATATTGTAGTAAGAAGTGATGTGAGGGACGAATGCTGGTAGAAAATCATCAATCATGTAAATTAAGTCATTTATTTTACTGCTTAGTGACCCTAAATGCAAGAAAAGAAACAATTAAAAACTGGGGTTATTGCTTGAAAGTTTTATAGCTTCCAATATGGCGATTTATAAAAATATTTGTGAAATTTTAGCTTCATACATCAAATACTTTTAAAAAAAACAAAAAAAAACACTTTTTGACTTATGTTTATATTTTTAGGGCATATTTTCTGACTCCTGTATCTTATATTTATTCTACTGATAATATTTCAAAGGCTTTGAATTGGAGCAACTGTAACTTGAGCAGTTTCCCCTCAGGGATCAGTGAAGTATTTCTGATTATTGCAAATTTTGCAGGTTTTTATCAAGGAGACTTAAGTTGAAGTCACATATTTAGACTTTTATTTTGAAAAAAAAAACATCTGTACTAAAGGGGACTTTAGACTAGTGATTGGAACCATAAACTAATTAGAAAAACAGTTACTGAGAACAAATCACATCAGAAGAAGTTTCATTTTCTCATTGACTTCTATACAATCTGCAACCAGAGGAGTCGCCCCCTGCTGGTGTTTAGAGAGAATGCAGGATAAGGCGTCATGTTTTTTTTTTTTCCCATTTTTACATACAGATTATGGGAAAAACAGCAGTTGACTCTAGATGGAGGTGCATTTATGGAAACTAAAAGTCTAATAAATGGATTATTTCAGCAGCAATGCACATCTTGCAGGATTGAAACAGATAAAACTGAAAGTAACTGTGCGAAATCAAAATGAAAATTGTTCTATTTTTATTTGTTGTGGAGAAGAGAACTTAAAGGTAACTTCATGTTTTCATTTTAATCCCTGCTCCCTGTCCTTCTTAGCCATTAGTTTTCTGAGTAACCTTTTTATTCTGTCCTCTCGTTACGCAAACATTCAGCATCAGTGCTTGTCTTCTATTTGACCAGTGCAAAAACTCAAGTTTTTAATCATTTAACACCTAAAATGATGCACCTCTAACCTCACTAGCACATATTTTCAAACACACCTGTCACTTCCTGTGCAGACTTCTTTAGTAGACGCCCAAACAACTAATAACAACTAAAAATCCCAGTTTGTCGTGTTGTAGCTTGAAAGATTTTTCCTTTTATCAACTCCTTGATTGTCACAAAATTCCTGTTTTCTGTCACTCAGAAGCTCTCGGAGAAAAATCCGTCTCCGAAAAAAGTGAAGTCACAGAAAGCCAGAGCAGAATAATAATAACAGATAGCTGCTAACGCGCTACAGAGCAGCTCGACTGTAAACAAACAGGGATGTAAACAACACGGCTGTAAACAACAACAACAACAGGGATGTTTGTATCGGTGCGATGGAGAATATCAATAATTGTGTAGCTTCCTGAATCATTCATTTGCACTTCTTGCTATTCGATATCACAGCAGGTGAACCAGACGGGAGATTACACACACACACACACACACACACACACACACACACACACACACACACACACACACACACACACACACACACACACAGACAATGATATGTAGAGCTTTGTTAACTGTGACCTCTCAATCGTTTTTTTTTTTGTTTTTTTTTAGCTGAACGTGGATTTACTCTAATATGTTTGATAAAAGTGATTTTCTTTAGTCATCGTATCCATGACGACGCCGGCAGGTTTTGTTCCGCCTCCTGAAAACGCATCAGATGTCTTATTTTTACACGGATCAGAGTCAAACTAAGCCTGAGAGTTCAGCATCGTCGACTTGTTTTTACGTCAGCTGGCTCAACAAAACCTAAAACCCCAATCAGAGATAATGAATTTCAGGAAGACGGTTATGAACTTTCTTTGATAACCAGGTTTTCTTTTTGCATGCTCACATAAAAGCGGACAGTTGATGCATCGTGTGACTCTTTTTCTGCACAAAATGGACCAATCATCAGTCAACAGGTTGTTTTAATGGTGAGTTATGAGGAATATTTAGATAAATAATGGTAAAAAGGGTAAATAAGTTATTTATTTTACCACTTAGTGTCTCTAAATGCAAAAAATAAAGCAATAAAAGCTTGCCTAAAAATATTACAGCACAAAAGGTGGAAATTTGTAAAGATACTGGTGTCATTTGAGCTTCATACATCTATTTCTTTTTTTAAAATCTGCCTGTCAGCTTTTTTCTCACACTGAATTGGAGGCTGTTTGAACAACAATATTTCAGGAAGTGTTCAAGATAAAAGCCTGGAATCTTCTCTGTTATTTCTCATCATGTCATTGATTCAGAATCTGTAATATTAGACAAATAGATCAAATAGTTTACAAATAGTACTGAAATTAACCAAACCATTGATAATGTAGACGTCAACTAGTGATCATTTCTGAACCACATGTAGTTTTACGTCACAATAAAACAAAAGTAAACATGCAAAATATGTGTTAATATGAAATAATTGACAATATAAATTAAAAATATTTATATTTCTGTTGAACTTTCATGACTGATCGAGCGGATATGACAAACCAAATTATTAGTCGACAATCTGATCCACATAGAACAGATTTCTGTTGTTTCAATGTGATTCTCCAAATAAAACTAAGATCTTTTGCTTTATTTTGGTGATATTTTTCAATTTCTGGCCCCGCTGCTCAGAGATGGGACTTTTTCTTCAGATTTCAAGAGAAACTCACCCATAATCTGACACTGTTTGATCTACTTGTCCAATATTATAGATTCTGAATTAATTACATGATGAGAAATAAGAGCGAAAATTTCAGTTATTTTTTTAATCTTTGCTAGTTCCTCAGGGGGGCTGCACAGTGGTGTAGTGGTTAGCGCTTTCGCCTTGCAGCGAGAAGGTCCCTGGTTCGCGTCCCGGCTTTCCCGGGATCTTTCTGCATGGAGTTTGCATGTTCTCCCTGTGCATGCGTGGGTTTTCTCCGGGTACTCCGGCTTCCTCCCACAGTCCAAAAACATGCTGAGGTTAATTGATCATTCTAAATTGCCCGTAGGTGTGAATGTGAGAGTGATTGTTTGTCTCTATATGTGGCCCTGCGACAGACTGGCGACCTGTCCAGGGTGTCCCCTGCCTTCGCACATTTACATTTGAGGCTATTTTGAATGGAACTATTCAAAATAAAAACCTGACATTTTCACTCTTGTTTCTCATCACGTCATTGATTCAGAATCTATAATATCGGACAAGTAGATCAAATAATCTCTGATTCCCGCCTCCTTCCTCACCTTTGAGTCTGTCGGCCAGCAGCGCCGCCTCGTGTTCGGAGTAGTGGACGATGGGAGGAGGCGATGGCGGCCTCAGTCGGTCTTCGTGGATCTTCCGTCGGTGTCGTTCCTCCCGGGCCAGCAGTCTCTGTTTACACTCCCACTCGTACAGGTCGTCTCTGGCCTGAGCGAAGTCCACGTGGATCCTCCCCGAGTCCTTCTTATCGGTGCTGGAGCCGATTCTCATCCGGTAGCCTGGAGACCAGAAGAGGACGAGCCGTTTTCCAGCTGCACTAAAACTAAACATTCCCCACAGGAAGTAAAACCTGACGCCCACCTGACAGGTAGAGGGCCTTGTCCACCATGAACTCCTCGCTGAAACGGATGTGGCAGAAGTTCTTCTTGCTCTTGCGGATGGCGATGATCTCCCCACACTGGTCGAACACCTCCCTGATGATCTCCTCGGTGGCGTTCTCGGGCAAACCGCCGACAAACACCGTCTTACATCCGGGAGGACGCTCACGAGTGGACGGAGGAGGCAGATCTGAAGCACGACATCATCATAAATATCATCATCATCATCATCTTCATTATCATTGTCATCATCATCTTCATCATCATCATCTTCATCCACAGTTTATATACAGATTTCCATCAGTCACAACAGAATATAATCTTTTACTAGTCTTACTGGGGTTCTGTAGATGTTATAGTGGGAGTGGGGTCTTACTGGGAATCTGTATAGATGTTATAGTGGGAGTGGGGTCTTACTGGGATTCTATAGATGTTATAGTGGGTGTGGGGTCTTACTGGGATTCTATAGATGTTATAGTGGGTGTGGGGTCTTACTGGGAATCTGTATAGATGTTATAGTGGGAGTGGGGTCTTACTGGGATTCTATAGATGTTATAGTGGGTGTGGGATCTTACTGGGATTCTATAGATGTTATAGTGGGTGTGGGGTCTTACTGGGAATCTGTATAGATGTTATAGTGGGTGTGGGGTCTTACTGGGGTTCTATAGATGTTATAGTTGGTGTGGGGTCTTACTGGGGTTCTATAGATGTTATAGTGGGTGTGGGGTCTTACTGGGATTCTGTATAGATGTTATAGTGGGTGTGGGGTCTTACTGGGATTCTGTATAGATGTTATAGTGGGTGTGGGGTCTTACTGGGATTCTATAGATGTTATAGTGGGTGTGGGGTCTTACTGGGAATCTGTATAGATGTTATAGTGGGAGTGGGGTCTTACTGGGATTCTATAGATGTTATAGTGGGTGTGGGGTCTTACTGGGGTTCTGTATAGATGTTATAGTGGGTGTGGGATCTTACTGGGATTCTGTATAGATGTTATAGTGGGAGTGGGGTCTTACTGGGATTCTATAGATGTTATAGTGGGAGTGGGGTCTTACTGGGGTTCTATAGATGTTATAGTGGGTATGGGGTCTTACTGGGATTCTATAGATGTCATAGTGGGTGTGGGGTCTTACTGGGATTCTATAGATGTTATAGTTGGTGTGGGGTCTTACTGGGATTCTATAGATGTCATAGTGGGTGTGGGGTCTTACTGGGATTCTATAGATGTTATAGTTGGTGTGGGGTCTTACTGGGGTTCTATAGATGTTATAGTGGGTGTGGGGTCTTACTGGGATTCTATAGATGTTATAGTTGGTGTGGGGTCTTACTGGGGTTCTATAGATGTTATAGTGGGTGTGGGGTCTTACTGGGATTCTATAGATGTTATAGTGGGTATGGGGTCTTACTGGGGTTCTATAGATGTTATAGTGGGTGTGGGGTCTTACTGGGATTCTATAGATGTTATAGTGGGTGTGGGGTCTTACTGGGATTCTATAGATGTCATAGTGGGTGTGGGGTCTTACTGGGATTCTATAGATGTTATAGTGGGTGTGGGGTCTTACTGGGATTCTATAGATGTTATAGTGGGTGTGGGGTCTTACTGGGGTTCTATAGATGTTATAGTGGGAGTGGGGTCTTACTGGGATTCTATAGATGTTATAGTGGGTGTGGGGTCTTACTGGGGTTCTATAGATGTTATAGTGGGTGTGGGGTCTTACTGAGGTTCTATAGATGTTATAGTGGGTGTGGGGTCTTACTGGGATTCTATAGATGTTATAGTGGGTGTGGGGTCTTACTGGGGTTCTATAGATGTTATAGTGGGTGTGGGGTCTTACTGGGATTCTATAGATGTTATAGTGGGAGTGGGGTCTTACTGAGGTTCTATAGATGTTATAGTGGGTGTGGGGTCTTACTGGGGTTCTATAGATGTTATAGTGGGAGTGGGGTCTTACTGGGGTTCTATAGATGTTATAGTGGGTGTGGGGTCTTACTGGGGTTCTATAGATGTTATAGAGGGTGTGGGGTCTTACTGGGATTCTATAGATGTTATAGTGGGTGTGGGGTCCTCCTGATATTCTATAGATGTTATAGTGGGAGTGGGGTCTTACTGAGGTTCTATAGATGTTATAGTGGGAGTGGGGTCTTACTGGGGTTCTATAGATGTTATAGTGGGTGTGGGGTCTTACTGGGATTCTATAGATGCTATAGTGGGTGTGGGGTCTTACTGGGGTTCTATAGAGGTTATAGTGGGAGTGGGGTCTTACTGGGGTTCTGGGGGAACAGGGTGCAGCTCTTGCAGTGGATGATCTCCTTGATGACGGGCAGCTCAGAGGGAACCGGAGGAGGAACCAGACTGATTCCTGCCATCATGGGGTTAATGGGGGCGATGAGGCCGAGACCAGGATCAAACCTCTGGATGCACAGAGAGTCTGGAGGACAGAAAAGATGAAACACCTGAGTGGAACATTTATAAAAACAGTCTTTAATACTTTGCACAAATACATCAAGGATGGACAGACACCGGGATGAAGACTGTTTTTTTTACTCATAATTCACATTTTGTAGTCAAAGGTGCAACAATAATCCATTAATTGATTTGATTGATTGCTGAAAACCAAATTAAAATCTCTGATCCAAGCTTCTTAAACAGGAATAATATCTGGTTTCTTTCCTCCTCTGTGACAGTAAACTGAAGATCTTTGGGTTAGTGACAAAACAAGACATTTTCCAACATTCTGCAACAGTTAATTAATTAATCACCAGCTATTTTAATAATTCATTCATTGGTTTGAACGTTAAAATTGTCGGATTCCAGCGTCTTAAATGTAAATATTTTCTAGTTTCTTTCCACCTTTATGACAGTAAATCTTTGGGTTGTGAATGAAATAAGACATTTTTTTTTTAATTTTTGGGATGCATTAATTAGCATTCATTTTTTTTAAATTTCTGACATTTTATAATAGAGTTCCAACAATTAATTGATTAGTTTTTAACTGTGGAATTAATCACCAGCTACTTTGTCGATTAATTGGTTTAAGTAATTTTTTCAGAAGAAAAAGGGAAAAAAAAGTCCTTGTTTTGAACTTGTTGAATCTGAATATATTGTTTCTTTCCTCCTCTATCACAGGAAACCTTTCTGTTTTGGACAAAACAAGACATTTGAGGACGTCCTCTCAGACTTTTGATGAACATTTTTCACAGTTTTCTGACATTTCATCGTAGAGCTGCAACAATTAATTAGCTGTCAACTAATAAAATAATCCGCAGCTGTTTTGACAATTAATTGGTTTGAACGATTGCTTAAAAAAAAAAAAGAAAAACTCTGATTCCAGCACCTTAAATGTGAATATATTCTGGTTCTTTCCTCCTTTTTGTCAGTAAATCTTTGGGTTGTGTACAAAACAGGACATTTGAGGTCTTTTTTTAAAATAATTTTCTGACATTTTATGGACCAAAATCAACAGATTAATCAACAATGGAAACAATCTGAAATAAATGTTGGCAATGCAAAATTTTGGAGTTCATCAGAACTTTACAGTGCATGTATTCTTATTGGTTAGTCTTTAGTTGTGTGTCGCCTCACAGAGCTGCAGACTCTTGGTTAACATTATTAATATTAGTTAATTTAACAATGCACATTAATTTTTTAAAAAAGGGTTAATTGTCATCTGTAGTCCCTGAACAGATGTTAAAAACTCACTCTGATAACAGAATATATCATTAGATTAACAATTCTTGAGATAATTTATAAACATGCAGAGAAAACTAAAGAGAAAAGTGAATTTAACGGCCAGTAAATTTTAAAAAATCACACAGGATGCAATTATTCTTCATTTCAAGACACTGTGCAACAAATAAAACACATAATAGAAGCTACACAAAGCAATCAAATAAAGTACGTTCACGTAAGACATGAATTAAATAACAGAACATTATTTGAACTGATTGAAAACACATAAACAGCATCGAATACATGAACCCTGTGTTCTGCTGACTTTATTTTAATTTTTTGGGAACATCTCTTAATCCAAACGAACAACCTTTAAATCCTGCAAAGCTGATCAACATCCAATGAAACGTTGTTCACAGAACTCACAGATTACGTTCCTAAAATCAAACACAAGCAGCAAGTTAATACATGGTCATTGTTTTTATTGTTGTGTTTTTGTCCAGCTCACTTTAAACAACGAAACACTAAAGATTCAAACAAGAAAAGATCCGAGTTCTGACTGAGCATCTACAAAACAACCGATGAAGTCAAAAAACGGACAAACAATTCAATAATCTTTCATGATAAACACTTTTTCTTCTACTCCAGGCTTTTTAAACACATTAAAATGTGAAAATCCTTCCTGTTTTTCATCATCCATCTACAGGCCGTGTGATAAATCCTTTACACGTGAGAAAATAAACTTCGAACAGCTGATGTTGGAGGTTTTTGACTTCATATGGGACTGAAAAAGGAGAAATTAGCATTTGAAATGGAGCCAGATAAGCTGCTTCTGTGACCAGATTCAACTTTTAAACACCAACAATCCTCTGCAGAGGATCGTTTTTACTGCTGAAAGGCATATTTTCTTTCCCCCCAAAATATTTCTATCTTTGTACTAGAGAACATCTCCAAAATGACAAATGATATTTTATTGTTCAGATGCGAATACATTTAAATGTTTCCTTGAGTCTGATCAGACAGGTTTTTCCAGATTTTCTTCCACAACCTATAAAGCCACAACTTCGTCTTTAATTCTTACAGTCTGAGCTGTTTTTGGTAAATTATGAAGCGTTCTTCTAAACCAAACTGAACCACATTTTTCTTTAACTAAACAGACTTCAGAGATAAATAACTCATACTCTAATGTAGATATAATAAATAGAAAATGGAGTGCAGAGACGGGTACATGTAATGAGTAGAGACTATATGAAAGTTTACTGTCTTGATTTAAATAATTTTCCACAATATTCTAATTGTTTGAGATGCACCTGTATAGGAGAATTAAGGCTCATTAAGTCGACACAGAATGTGAAATTATTGGACCAGCAAAAGACGGACGAAAGTGAAAGCATTTGCTAAGAATCTTTTCATTAATCAAGACACTGATTATATACCGTCATCGCCTCTAAAATCAACAAGGTCAAACATTTTGCAGATGATGTCGGATTATACGTTTTTAATATTGATCATGAAACGTCAGATTATGTCATATTTGCTGGGTTTTTTCAGCGACGTGGCTAAAAGACGTAACTGTTGGTCAAAAAAAACCTCACAGTTTCTTTACTCCTCTGGATAAATGTGTCAGATAATCATGTTCAATCGATCAGAGAAGCGTTTTCCATTTGTTCTTTTGCAAATAAGCTGAAAATAAAAAAAAATTAAAAAATGAAAAAAAAGCTCAACCAGGGCTTTTAAAAGCGCCGATTCTCTTCGCGTTTCTCTGCCAAAACCACTTGGAGGAAAGTTTAGTCATTCTGTTAACAGATTCCACATTTAAAACGACGCTCGATTCATGAGTTTATCTGCATTTTATTTGGATTCTCATTCTGTGACATGAATTGTGCATGTTATGACGTCAGCGTGGTGTGTTTTATTTGTTTGTTTTATTCTTTTTTGATGTTTAACTGTGCTTTCTTTCAGTCCAGTGAGAGATTTTTCAGTAGCTGTAAAGTAGCATGCATCCATTTTTCCTGTTTCTTTATCAAGTCACAGGCAAGAAAAGGTTGAAAACCTGGAGTTTCATTTATCAAAAGCACAAAAAAAAAAAAGCAGGAGAGCAGGAGAGGAAAGTGAAACAGAAAGTAAAGCATCACTATCTGGGAGAAAACACAGATAAGAAAAGAGAAAATGGGGCCTGGATCTGCTGGAAAAGACAATAAAACATCATCTCTGGTGCGTTAATGGGAAAGATGAAATAGAAAAGCTCTGCGAGGAGGAGAAGAAGAAAACGTCTGTTCTCCAGGACAAAGAGAAAACGAGGAAGATAAACAGCGAGAGGACGGAGGCGACAGCAGCAATGCTTCAGCTGTCGGGGTGAAAATAGAGCAGGCAGGTTTGGAGGAGCAGCGTCGCATGTTTCCCATCTCCAACGCTGCAACAACAAGGCAGCGGGAGGAAGCAGGCGTCAGCAGAAAATCCCCCCGACGCTGCCCACACAGCCTCACCAGCCACTGATTCAGATTGCAGCCGAGGGAAGCTGTCACACAAGCAGAGGACAAACGTCCCTTATAGTAATGTAATAGAAAGAAATGTTTCTCTTTCTGCTCAGGCCGGAGGATTGATAGAATGCACCAATGATTGGGTGTGAAAGCTTCGACTCCTGCAGCTCCAAACTGGGAAACAATCAGCGGCAAACACAGAGTGAAGCTTTTTACATTTCTAGGTGGTTTCAGACGGAGAGGGAATGAAAAACTGAGCTCCGGAGGACAAAGTGACAGCAAAAGGATGGATTTCAGAGTCTTTATCTCTGCATCTGTCTTTGGTTTGGGTTTTCCTGAATGCAATGGTATAGAAACATGCTGAACGGTAGTCATTTGTTCGCAAGTTTTGCTGAGATTTTTGCTTTTTCTCTCTGAAATTCTTGCTTTTGTTTAATATTTAAGAGGTTTTGCACACATATATTGGTGCAAATAGAGGGACGAGGACTTCGGTCTGAAAACTAGCACGTTTTTAATCACATGCTCTACATTTACATGCTCTAATAATGTATTTGATATGAGCATTTTCTTTGCACATTGTCTACATTTAGTGAGGTTTTAGTGTTTGTTTTTGCAAAATATAGACCTCTTGTAGAATTCTTCTTGCACCTTTCTTGGAGATAAATGGTTTTTCAGCAGGTACACATCAGTCAGTACGATCCTAATGATTCCAAACATCTTCTAAAGCATGTTTCCACAGCAGTGTCCCTACATCTGTCCCTGGTTCAGGTTTCTCTGAAGATAATGTTATAAAAACACTGAGATATAGTCATTTGATTCCAAGTTTCACTGAGATTTCTATGCTTTTTCTCTCTCAAATTCCTGTTTTTGTTCAATATTTTAGATGTTTTACACATATATTGGTGCAAATAGAGGCACCGGGACTTCTGTCCAAATATTAGCACTTTTTATCACATTTTCTACATTTACATGCTCTAATAATGCATTTAATAAGAGTTTTAGTGTTTGTTTATGCAAAAATATACCTCTTGTGGAGTCTTCTTGCACCTTTCTTGGAGATAAATGTTTTTTCAGCAGAAAACACCTGAATATATTTTTAGAAACCTGAAGTTTGGAGGACAAACTGACAGTGAAACAGAGGATGACAGTGACTAAATGCTTCCTCCAGCAGCGTCCCTGAGTTTGTCCTTGGTTTGTGTTTTTCTGAATGTAATGTTATACTTTTATAGAAACACTCTAAAGGTGAACCAGATAAAGTTCCAGTGAAAACAGAGAGATTGTCAGTTTGTACGTCCACTGATTTGGTTTATACTAAAATGTCTCCGTAATCATTTCATCGCTTTAGATGCTACTATTGGTCTGGTATTAGAAATGGTTTTTCAGCAGGTGTACATTAATCAGCACAATCCTAATAATTCCAAACACTTTCTAAAACATGAAAACAACAAAATATAAAAAACTGAGCTTCATGCTGATGTTCAACTTGTTGAATTCGACATTTTCATTGTGCAGATTGTTCTTGTTTCCGGCAGTAAAGAGGATTTTGAAAACAGTAACATGTAGATCTTCTACATCCAGTCAGTCAAACTACACTCTAGATTAAAAAACACTTCTTTTTCATTCAATACAA
This sequence comes from Amphiprion clarkii, assembly GCA_027123335.1. Taxonomy (NCBI): domain Eukaryota; kingdom Metazoa; phylum Chordata; class Actinopteri; family Pomacentridae; genus Amphiprion; species Amphiprion clarkii. The sequence continues at coordinate 4,294,596 of CM049576.1, forward strand.
CAGATTCTGTTTTTTTTTTTTTTTTTTTTTAAAAAGAGTAGATTAAGGCAAATATGTTCTACACTGAAGCTTGCAGATTAATTTAAAATGTTGATTTAGCTAAAAGGGGACGGACATGTCCGTCAGAATAAAATATCTCAGCCATAAATCCTGCAGCAGACAGAGTATTTATGATCGTCACAGGATGAGTTGGGATTCTAGTTTTATGATGAGTTACGTAAATAACTGACAAATCAATTCAGAAAAATGTCGAGAGTTTCCAAAGACGTTTAAACATCTGAAAATCGCTTCAGATTTAGTACAGTGGCCCCTCAGGTCACATCATGATCCACTCCCTGCTGGGCTGCGATGTACGGAATCACATTAGTGCCAAAATAATCAAAAGAAAACAAAAGTTTGAGAGAGACAAAAAAAAATGATGAAAGGACGTATTATCAAAAAAAAAAAAAAAACAGAACAGCAATGTGTTTGCAGGTTATAATTTTTACTTTAAAGAGGTTTTTTTTGCATTTTCTCTCTAAAATTCTTGCTTTTCTTTAATATTTAAGAAGTTTTGCCTGCATATATTGGTGCAAATGGAGGGACGAGGACTTCTGTCCAAATATTAGCACTTTTTTTGCACATTTTATACATTTATATGCTCTAATAATGTATTCTATAGGATGTTTTAGAGTTTGCTTTTGCCAAAAAATAGACCTCCTGCTGAATATTCTTGCATCTTTGTTGGACATAATTGTTTTTTCAGCAGGTACACATTAATCAGCACAATTCTAATGATTCCAAACATCTTCTAAAGCATGAAAACAGCAAAATATATTTTAAAAACCTGAGCTTTATGTTGCAGTTTTACTCAGTTTTTTGTCTTTTTCTCTCTCAAATTCTTGCTTTTGTTCAATATTTCAGGAGTTTTGCATGCATATATTGGTGCAAACGGAGGGACGAGGACTTCTGTCCAAATATTAGCACTTTTTCACACTTTTCTACATTTACATGCTCTAATAATGTATTCAGTGACAGCTTCAAAAGAATACCTCTCCTGGAGTCTTTCTTCATGGATAAGTGGTTTTGCAGCATGTTTTCTTTGGTCAGCACATTCCTAATAATTCCTAACATATTCTAATTCTCACCCAGCGTTAGAGCTCCAGGATAAAGAGCTGTGAAACACTTCCTACACAGCATTTTGTTGGGCAAAAAGGAGAAAAAAAAGACACATTTTTTTATTATTAGATATCTTCAGGCTTATAAAAAGGAAAAGCGTAAAGCAGAAAAAAACGCTTGGAAAGATAATCTTCCATAAATCAGAGCCTGTGCAGCCGAGATGCATTCAGAGATTCTCCAGGTCTGAGGAAAACTCATTAAAGCATCCTGTGCGATAACCTCGACAGGTAAATTACTCGTCTTCCTGCTGCACATTCGTCATAATCACATAAGGCTGCTTTCTGCTCGTGGCGTTTCTGCTCCGAGCCAAAGCCAGGTTGATTTCTCTGGCTGAGAGCTCGGCGACGTCTGCCAGAAACCAAAAAAACAAGAAGAAGAAACGCAGAGAAGAAAAGAAAAATGCAGGAACACAGGAGGGAGAAAAACTGCCAAGAGATGGAAAGAGAAGCTCTGAGAGGAGGAAAAGCAGCATTTATGCCTTTAATTGTGAATATTTTATAACTGTGTGAGTGTTTTTAAAACCAGAACCACCAGAGAAACGCCTGGAAACATCTGGATGGAGTTACCCTCCAGGTGAGAGTCAGAACACACCCAGACCAATAAAGGTTTAAATTAATCCTGAATCTAATCTTGACCTAAATCAAACTTTCTCTGGCCTCGTTTCTACCCCTGAATAAAAGCTGTGTTGCTGGATAATGAGTTTTTCTGATTATCGCTATCTTTATTTTTCAGATTATTGATGGATTAAATGCTCTCCTTCAGGTCTGATCAGCTTCCTCTCTCTGTCTGTCTTCACTCTCTGGTCTCAGAAATGGCTCAGAACAAGAAACACAAACCAGGAAGTTAGCTTCTCTCACAGCGGCTAATGCTAAGCTAACAGCTAGCAGCTAAGTTAGAAGACAGCCAAAGATTAACCTGAAACAGAGTCTAGAAAACAATAATTAATAAAGATTGAAGGATCTCGACCTTAATGGACAATAAAAGTGATAAAACAGAGAAACATTGACAAAATAGAGAACAGCAGGAGACAAACATAAACAGAGGAGAGGTCCTGACTTAATTCCTAATATTTCTATTTTATAGAATTTGGAGAATTCTGAGTCACTATGGAAAGATTTGAATCTTTTTTTGTCAAATTTTAAGTCATTTCGGACGACTTCTTTTAACCGTTTTGAAGATTTTTTGACTCAGTTTCTAAAAGTTTTTAAACATAATGGACAATTTCGAAAGTTTCCAGTTATTGTCATTTTCAACATTTCTGAAACCATTTTGAAAAAAAATTGAGCGGCTTCGGAGCAGTTTTGACTCAATTCATCTAACTTAGCTGTCATTTTGTCTAATTTTAAGTCATTTTGGAAACATTTTTGTCAGCTGATCCGACGTAAACAGAAGAGAGCATCCCGATTTAATCTCTCTTGTTTCTGGTTAGAATTCTGAGTCACTGTAGTCAGGAATTATTTTGGACAATATTTAAATACTTAAAAAATTCTGACTTGCTTTGGAAAAGTTTTGAGTCATTTTAGAGAATTTGAAGTCATTTTGGATGACTTTTTTTTTTTTTTTAAATAATTTTGAAGATTTTTTGCGTCACTTTGGGAAATTTTTAATCACTTTGGAAATGCTTTGAGTCATTTTTGTCACATTTTAAGTCACTTTGGACGATTCTGTAACAAATTTGGAAAAAAAATCTGAGTCCTTTTAGAGCTTTGGGTCATTTTAGACAATTTTAAATTATTTTAAAAACATTTTTTTCAGTTGATCTCACATATACAGAGGACAACATCCTGATTTAATCACTCCTATTTCTATTTTGCCAAATTTACAGAATTTGAGTCACTTTGGGAAAGTTTTTAATCATTATGTAGAATTTTAAAACACTTTGGGAATGTTTTGACAAATTTTTGGCAGGTTTTAAAGTCATTTTGGACAACTCTTTAACCATTGTGGAAAAAAACAGTCGCTTTCGAAAAGTTTTGAGTCATTTTATTAAATTTTAGGTCATTTTGGAAACTTTTTTTAGTCGATCCCACATAAATGGAGGAGAGAGTCTGAGTTTGATCACTCCTGTTTCTATTTTACATATTCAGTTATAGTAAACTTTATTAATGAAGAAGTTCAGTTATTGATGACAGGTTCTGTGATATCACATGCTGTTGAAACATCACATCTAATCGGTATCAGCTCCAAATATCGGTAAGTAGCCTTTCTGGATCACCAATAATCCACATCGAACCTTAAAAAACTCCCATAAGATCGATCCCTAGGAATTTATAGCCATTTATTTCTAGCTAATTAGAGATGAGCTCTGATGATTTGACACAGAATAATGCCTAAATAAATAAAAATAAATAAATAAGATACTACTTTAAATGTCTATCGTTTACAATAAAATGATTTTCAACAAACTGGAGGTGATTTGAGACGGAATAATGCATAATTAATAAAGATTTAAATAAATAAATAACCCATTGGTTTAATATTTAACAGTAAAGTCACAGGGACCACTGAGTACTTTGACTTTTGATACTTCTAGTACATTTCCTAAATTACACTTAAATGCTTTTCTTTAAGTCGAACATCGACTTGAAAAAAATCTTGTATTTGTCTGAATAAGTGGAACCACATGTTTTTGTGATGTGGATTGAAGTGACCCTTTAACACACCTCACATCCACTCGTCAACCTTTTGTTCTGTTTTGTCAGTTGTTCATCGTCTAAACGTTCCCACGTGTGATTTGAAGAGGGAGGAGACGTGCAGCTGCTGCCAGAGGTGGAGTCCGATCAGCATCACATCATCGCTGCAGTAATATCATGTCATGGCTTTATTATTCCACCTCTGCTCCGCTGCTATTTGGTTGCTATGTTGCCGTCCAGCCCTCCTTTACAACAGCTCTGCTCCTCTTTGCTCCGTTAAATCCATGCATTCTGTTATTATTTCGGGCTTAAAACTCCACAAATCTCCCCACAATGCAGCACTTGTACAACAGTCTTTGCACAGCAGCAACACAAATCCCTCAAAAAACAATTTCATAAATAGATCCTGAGGTGAAATTAAGCCGAGAGGAGCAGAAAATGAAAGACTCGGAGCTTAGTGTAGTTTTCGTTGGAGTGTTGTGTTTGGATGGCGGCCACGCTGGACGCACTGCTGAGGGACAAATAAAGCTCCAGGACTTCAGGAAACTCTGTTTACATTCGACTCCGCGGGGATGTCTCAGGGTGTATGGTTTAGATATTAAGAAATGAGGACGGAACGGAGGCATTTATTGCCTCCAGATGTCCCAGGTTCTGTTGTGTTGAGTGTTTTTCCAGCCTTCGCTCTTAGCAAAGTGTCACAGTTTGATGCATCTGGAAAAATCTCTGCTGCGTGTAAAGTGTCGGAAAAAGGCCTCAGACCTTCTGTCAATGCAACAATGTGAAAATATTCCTTTGCAGCCTGAATTTATAAGTACAGAAACGCAAGTATTATCTGCTTCGTGTTGTTAAATTATCAGCAGAGGAACCTAAAGTCTGAGTTTCACCACATTAATCAGATAATTAATGGAAATTAATGCTAATTAATTCTCCAGTTAAATGGATAAATGTGCTGTTAGAAAGACAATCACTTTCCTCTTTTTCTATCATTCAGACAGAATCGCTGAACAAACCATCTTCTTGACAAATCATCCGGTTTCAGATGTTTTTTTGACAGATTATATAACAATATAATTAGAATCACTTTATTTATACTGCAGCTTTGTAAAGTTTCAATGCTGCTGCACACAGTAGACGTTAAAATAAAGCCGATTAAACCTGGCAGATGAAACATCAGATGTATTAAAAGACAAAATAAAATAGCCACTATGAAAAGAATAAAAAATACAGCAGCTCAGCATGCTAACACAGCAGAAAACCACAGTAAAACCAGTTAAACAAGGACCTTACGATATCCTAGTAAATACCGATTTGATTTAGCACTAGTTCGCTAGCTGGAGCTCACTAAGCGGCACAGAAGACTTTGTCATGGTGCCCCTTTACAAGCTGAAACGCCACAATGCTCTCTGCTTGACAACATGGACCTGTCTGCCACCTCTGGCCACTATGAGGTACTACAGCAAATCTACAATACTTAAAATGTGTTTTATGTAGGAAAATAGTATCGGCAGGTAATAAATTTCAAATGACTTGATCGGGACATGCATGGAATCAGGCAGAGAAACAGATCACCTCAGCGTATTTTTTCTGTGAGAAACACTGATAACAGCCACATTAACGTCAGTGCAGACTGATCTGAGATCAGAAGCGACCACTGCTTCCTCACCTCTCAGTCTGTTTCTTTCTCTGTTACAGCAGAAGATCAAAACCCTGATAACAGCCTGTTATCACCTCTTCAGCCTGGAGCCTCATTCAGACCAGATTTCAGTGTGTAGGAGGAGGTGGTGGGATTGTTACGTTCCCAGCTCTGGTCAGTGATTTCTATTCAATCCAGAGCATCTGGGAGTCATTTTAGTGACATATGTGATCATAATACTGTAATAATAATAATACAGCGACACAGAAGAGCTGTAATAAACACATCACATCAACAACTGTGAAGGAATGTGACGCCCGAAACTGGAAAAAAAAAAGGAAAATCTTGGCTTCAAATTGAAATTCCAACCTTTAAAATTACTTTAAAGTGTAAAAACATAAAGGATGTTAGGCGCACGCTACAAAAATATTCCAAAAAGACTATAAGCCACATCACTGCCAAAATCTAATCACTTGGTCCTTGTGTCATTTCTGACCTTCCCTGAAAATTTCATCCAAATCTGTTAGTCTGTTTTTGAGTAATGTTGCTAACAGACAGACAGACAGACAGACAGACAGACAGACAGACAGACAGACAGACAGACAGACAGACAGACAGACAAACCAACACTAATCATCACATAACTCCACTGAGGCTCCGCCTTCTTGGCAGAGTAATACATAATAAGAGGCTTCACCTGGTGGTGCAATCCGGTACTACAGTAAATCTAAAAAGTGTGTAATATGTATGAGAATGGTAGAAGCACATATTAAATATGAAATGCCTTGGATTGAATAGAGGGCAAAATAAAACTTGAATCAAGCAGGAGAACATCTTCTCAGTATATTTTCTATCCTAGTTGATCCTGATTTGATTTGCTAGCTGCAGCTCACTAAGCGTCACAGAAGACTTTGTCAATTTTCTCTCATATGTAGTAAAACTTTTGCATTCTAGAGCTGTTTGTTTAAAGGAGAGCACCAGTGAATAATACGCATTAGAGTTCAGTAAAACATCCTGATATTAATTCATTAAAATATGTCTGGAATAGCTGAAACATCTCTACTTTATTCTACTTTACTCACATCTGTAGTATAACTAGAAAAAAACCTGGAAACACTGAAAAAACAGTGGACTTCCTCTTTAAATTGCACTGTAGATCTCCTTTTTCTCAAATGTAAGAGATTCAAATACAATTTTTCTTTAATTATCTTCTTCTATCGCCTGTGCTTATCTATGTTTCGTATTAATTCAGGTTGATTTGTCTCTCATGAACTCCCAGCAAACTCCCAGAAAACCTGAGATCTGCTCCAACTTAGTGATTCATTTGTAACGTACTGTATATAAAACTGCACTATCATTTGTGAAATGAATGTAAAGGTGACATCTGTGTGCCTAAACAGTCATTTTAATGAAATAACATCCACATATTGAGTGACCGGAGGTAAAATAAGAGGAGAAGAATGTACCTGAAACCAGCTGCTGGCCGCTGATGCCCACCGGCATGATGCCCAGGTTGTTCATGGCCGTGGCCCAGGCTCCATGGTCGGCTACCGGGATGCTCAGGTGGTTCTGCTCAGCTCCCAGACTTCCTACACCATCAGCTGCTGCACCGGAGAAACCAAAGAGAAATCAGAGACCAGGAGGAGGATCTTCTCATGCTTAGATCATCTTATGTTGGGCCGAATGCAAGTTCTTCTCTGGAAATCTGTGGTTTAATATTAAACAATGAGGCAATAATGTGTTGACAGCGTTAGGTGTTGTTTTTGTATGAGTATCAGTGCAACTCTGCCTTATAAAGACAGCGTAGCATTATGGGATGTTTGCAGCTTCACCTCTCTGAACTCCCAAAACCTGCTGTTGGGTTTAAAAGGCAGGCTAGCTTTAAAAAAATAACACCAAAATGACATTTAACTGAGAAGAACTGTTACGTTTGTAGCTTTCCGATAATGTGTCAAAATCACTGGATTCTACGAGTCTTCTTCAAAAATTCACCAAAAATAAATAGTTTACACCAGATTCTGGAAGAAAAAAACTGACTCACAACTGATCAGCTGATCAATAAAATAAATGCAGCATGACTCAGAAACAGTAAACAGAGCAGCAAGTTGTTGGAGATACATTCAGCAAAGTGAAACATCTTCTACAGCTGATGAGTAGAGAGAAAACGTTTGTGGAGGTTGCAAACATGGAAGTAATTAAATATCTGTAGTTGGTAGAAGCTACATTTTATCCTTTTTTTGGAAGACTCAAAATTGGATTCAAAATTATCCCAAATGGTCAAAAAATAATAATTCAAGCAATTTTGGATGGTTTTTGAGTTTCTTTGGTCCATTTAGGCAATTTTATGTCACTTTGGACATGTTTTAAATAATGTTTTTTAAAAACAATTTTAAATTAGAGTTTAAACTAGTGATAAATCAAACCTACTAGATCAATACAATCAATGCAGCATGGCTCAAAAACATTAAACAGAGCAGCAAGTTGTTGGAGATACATTCAGCATGGTGAAACATCTACAGCTGATGAGCAGAGCAGAGAGGAAACGTCTGGAGAGGAAACATGGAGATAGTTTCATATCTATACCATGTGCAGCCCTTTTAATTTCCAGTAATGGCAACACATGTGGGCAGTTTTTAGTTTTTTTTATAAAACCTGGTGCAAACTTTTTATGTTTTTAATTTTTGAGTGAAACGAGTGATTTTAATTAAATATCCCCATTAGATTTGGGTTAGATTTGGGTATTTTTTCTGACAAAACCATAAGTCACATATGATCACAATATTTGAAAAAAATGAAGATCCAACATTTTTTTTGTGTTCTGCAGTTTCTGTCTTTGATAATTGTTGTAATTTTGGAAAAATTTGAAAAAGTAACATCCCTTTCAAATAGTCAAAGACTCACAGTGGCTTCACAGATGTCCTGAGGAGTGCAGAAATTTATTATTTATTTTATAGAATCTGGTGCAAATGGAGTTTTTTGGCCAATCTTTGCATGAAACGTAGAACAAAGTGACTTTGATGAAATATCCTGATTTGAAGCTTAGATTTGCATCTATTTTCTCGACTGAACCGAACGTCATACATTATTAGTTGAAAAAAATCACAGAAAATTTGAAGATCCTGATTCAGATTTTAATGAAATATCAAGATGATGAAGTTCAGAAAGTCAGAAAAGATGATTATGGTAACTTCTAGAGCCTGATTGTGTTTTGAGTTTTGCTGTGTTTCATTTATTCAGTGAAAAAAAGGCTTTAAAGATGAGGATAAATGTCTCTGGGGATTGTTCAGAATAGGATTGTGTGAGAGTTTTTCCTGCAATCAGAGGGAAAAGGTTGCATGTAATATTCCAGCAGTTTTGAGAGCAGAATTGTAATTTCCCACGCACCGCTGGCCATAGCAGGAGCTCTTTTCTCTGCTCTCTCTGCAGTGCTGTCATCAGATCCTTCCTCGGGCTGATGGAGGGATGGAGGTTCTGACCGGCTGGGCTCATCCAGTCTCAGTCCACCTGTTTGATGGGAGAAGAAGGAGTTAAAATAATCCCAGAAACCGGAGATGAATCATCGAGCCGGGGGCTGACGCAAAACCACAGAAATCTTCAGCTAATTAAGAGGCAAAGTTACGATCCCAGCTGACTCCCAGACAGGAAAAGCTGCTTAGAAACCACAGATATGTTTCCATGACTTCAGAGGATTCACATTTATTCACTGTTGACTGATTTACCTGCAAACCAACACCTCAGTCACCTCAACAATCTGCTTTTTGTCCCCATAACGTGACAGATTTAGGTCCCCAGAACACGAGTAACACCCAGAACACACACTCTCACTTCTGAGCAGAGCTTTCTAATGTCTGAAAACGCACACAGCTGCACACACAGACACACACACACACACACACAGACACACACTCAGCCTTGATGTGGCGTGTTGTTGGTGGGCTGGCATCTCGGTCATTACCACTTCCCCACCCCTGCGCTGAGCCGAGCTGTCGAAGCCTCACGGAAAACATCAGAGGAACAAAGTGACAGCGTTCCGGCTCCCAGCTGATCCCTGCTTTCTGTCTGACAGGCACAATTCAGCCGCATCCGTGTCGGTTATCAGCAGAAATCACGCAGGGAAACACCCACCGTGATCGTTTCCTGCAGCCTCGGCAACCGTTTGGAATAAATCAGCTCGGATTCTACAGTTTTCGTGCAGAACTTTTAGAATTTAGGCTTAATTCCTACCACTTCGGGACTAAATTCACTCATTAACCATGTTATTAGATACACCTGCTCGGCAACCCAATGAATTCATGCATGTAGACGACCTGCTGAAGCTTCTTTGGGATGTTTGGGAAACAGAAGATTGGCATCATGGATGTGCAGCTCAGAAATCTGCAGCAACTGTCATACTATCACGTCAAAATGGACCAAAATCGGTGGCAGTTCTGATGGCGAAAGGCGGTTTAACCCATTTCTAGTACCTAATAAAGTGGCTACTCAACATATTATTATGAAAACATCCTTCAATCTCAGAGGATTCGACTGAAACGAGACAGAAGTTAAATGTTTTGACTAAAAATAATATAAATTTGTGTCATAAAAAGCTCAAACTACAATAAAATCTAGTTGCCAAAATGATCATTGTTGACAAGTAGCTGATTATTTGCTGCAGGTTTGGTTTATTTCTACAATTTAACTGGAAGACATTGTAACAGACACAGACGAGGACAAATAAACACATAAAAATATGTGTGCAAATCACAGAAAACAAAGAAACATTTTTCTTTGCCTTAAAGTACCACATTAAAACTTTTGCATTGATATTTCTACTATATATATGTGCAATATTGTTATTTCCATCCAAAAGAATTTAGACAATCTGAACTAGTACTTATTACATGGTTTATTTATGGTTTATTTTTTCTTTTTTTACTGATATCTTAATGATCTTAAATGTTTGCATTATTCCGAAATGTCTACAATGACTCAAAAGAAATAATGCAGAATTAGAAGAAAATGACTCAAAAATCGATTTTAAAAGAATCTGTGTAACACCACTGGTACATATAATATTATTATTTCCACATCTAGATAATTTTTGGACAATCTAAACTAGTACTGGTGTTAATTTTGGGTTTATTTTTCTACAGATATTGCTTAAATGTTTGCATTATCCCCTTTGCTGCTGAAACAATGCAAATTCCTGCACTGTGGGATTAATAAAGGCTTATTGTATCATATCAAAATGTCTAAAATGACTCAAATGTGTCCAAAATAATGCAGAATTAGTAGAAAATGAGTCAAAAATCTGTCATAAAAGAATCCACTTACCAGCACGCACACATCTAGATGATTTTTGGACAATCTGAACTAGTACTAGTGTATATATTTTTTATTTTTCTACTGATATTTCTTAAATGTTTACCTCCATTGTTGCTGTAACGAAGCAAATCCTACCATAGTACAACCCAGTGATAGTCATCTGTGCTGTCAGCGTGAGGAGCTAGTGGATGCTAATGCTAATGGATAATCGTACATAAGTGTTGCATGAGATTTAATACGATTTAATGAGATTTCTCCTCTGATAGTGTTCATTTTTGGTGGTCTAATTAATGTCCTTTATGTTGCTGAGTTTCCATCCATGAGATGAGCAGAAATATTTCCATTAAAGGAGAAACAGGAGCTCCTTGCGGCTGTAACTATCGCTGATGTTGGGGTGAAATATGACCCTGACGTTAAAATCAGTCAAGAAAGAATTCCACACCAGGAGTTAAACTTCCAGCTCGACTCTGAACGTCTCATAAAGGCTTGACAGATCCACAGAGTAACACTGTCGGGTGTTTTTCATGCCGAACACGTCGCCTCCTCGGCTCCGCAGTAATCACCATCGTTCACATCTGACACCAGGAAGCCAGCAGAGCCCCGCGACACATCCCGCTTTAATTGAGACACAATCATATCAATGGCTTTTCATTAATGGCCGTGTAGTTCAGGGAGACTTTCCAGCCAAAACTCCACCATGTGCACTTTCCATGAATCTTAATTATAAACCCGATGAGCCAAACGTGCAGTTTTAGTCAACATGTTTGCTGCGGCTGCAAAGCAGATCAGCTGGTTTGGAACACTGAGGACACTCCTGCACTCCAGACTTACATTTAAAGACAATATAGAAGACTTTACAATGCAAGAACCTGCACAAAAACACACCTTAAACCTCAGTCTGACCTTTAAAAACCTCTGAAAATGACCAGAAGAAGGGCACACACACACACACATACACACACACACACAGACACAGACACACACACACACACACACACACACACACACACACACACACACACACACACACACACACACACACACCACACACACATACAGTATATATAAATATTTACATAAATCCTGCAGGCAGAATTAGGTCTCTGGTGATGTGGAGGGATTGTGGATGAAGCAGCAGCTTATGCCAGACTGAAGATCCAGCTTCACTCAGCATCAGAAGTTCATCAGTTTATTCTAAGAATGATTCATCTCACCAGGAAAAGCTCATTAAACCCATTAAACCGCCACGTCGACTGAAAATACCTCCACAGCTATCAGATTTATTGACATTAAATTTTGCATAAACAGCTGACTGATTTACACGATTGTCTTCGTAGGTCGAATTTCACAAAAGCTGCGATTCGTCGTACGGTTTTTACGAAATCCTTAAAAAAGACTGCCTTAAAAATCCTCATTGAAATAAATGGGAAGTCGGCCAGATACGTGTCAAAACCAGACATCTTTGGCTCACTGTATCTCTGCCACATTTTACACTAGAAACTTCATTTGAAGTTTAAGTAAGTCACAAGGCTATGAATAATATCCCTCTAAATCCATGTTTTGATATCTTTTACAGTTTTGAAGCTGTTGCAGATCAAGTTCTAGAGATTTTTTAATGGAATATCTCCATAGGGGTACAGAGGAACATTCCAGCAACCATCACTCCTGTGTTCTAATGCTACATTGTGTTAGCTAATGGTGTTGAAAGGCTCATTGATGGTTAGAAAACCCTTGTGCAGTTATGTTAGCACATGGATGAAAGTGTGAGTTTTCATGGAAAACATGAAATTGTCTGGGTGACCCCAAACTTTTTAATGGTAGTGTATATATTATACTTTCTGTATAAATATAGTAGGACATATAACCAGCAAAAGCTGCATAGGCAGACTAAAAATCCCTTCAGAAATGTTCTAGTTATTATATTCAGGGAGTCGACTTACATCAGGCTGTAGGAATGGAACTCCAACGTGAGTCGTTATGTGCATCACGATATCGATCAGTTCGTCAGAAACGTCATGAATCCCAATGACCTTCATTCATGTATGAGTCATTTTACAAGAAGAAAACAGAGTATGTTCCACTGTTTTTACAACTTGATCTACTTGATCACGCTTGGGAGCCATAATGAAGGGCAAAAAGTTAACAAATACAACACAATCTAAGGTGGCGTACAGCCGAGGAATGTAAACAAAGCTGTCTTACAGCGCCACGTGACGAAGTATTCATCCGCTCCGCTCATCGACTAGTTCCATGTTACCAGTTCCAACATAAAGACGAAACGCCGTAGGTCGAGGACGTCGTAAACCGAGGACCTTCTGTAATCTTAGTAATTTTATTGGTTCTATATATGCAAAAAAACCACAAAAAGATTGTGTGTTTATGAGCGGATTCTTTTCCATTATTTTACAGCAGATCAGCACTGATTTTTTATAATGCAGAACAAAAACGAGGAGAAACGTCGAGTGGCTGATGTGAAAGTCGGCGTAAAACTAGATTTTTCCTGAATTTGCATCAACACGAGTCTCCGAGCGACGCAGAGAAATCAGGTTGATGCAGAGCTTCTGTAAAGTACGACAAGACACACAGTAACACACAGTAACACACAGTAACACACACACACTCTTTATCCAGGTAGGAACGGTGTGTTTAATGGGCCGCAGCAGACAGTTACTTGAAACCTCCAGCTACGTTTCCTCTTTGTTCGGTGGTTTATCTGCTCGTCTCGACCTCGTCTGTCTAATCTGTCTAATTTTCTGTGTGCTGAACGTGTTTGTGGATCTAATGGACCATCGCAGACTGGAAGACAACATCATCTGTGATGTGTTTTCTTCACTGCTTTCCCCTCTCTGCATGTAAACTAATAAATATATGGATTATAACAGGAGGATTTGGATGTTTCTGCAGCTCACAAATCACAGAGAAGTAGCAGTTAAAGCATCGGAAACTCAGCTCCAAACAATAAAAACAATATTATTAGTATCATTTGCAATATAACTTCTCATTAGTTTGTATAAAATCAGTTTCTGTAAAGTTTCATCTCATGTGCAAAATGTGATTCCTCAACTGCAATATTTCAGTTTCATGTGTAATATTTAGATTTCATGTGTAATATTTCACTTTTATGTACAAAATCATCAATATAATGTGCAGTATTTTATTTCCATCTCATTTTTCCGTTGCAATAGATCATATTATCATATGTGATATTTATTTTTATCTTTAGTATAATTGCCAACATTAGTTTTTCCTATTCTATTCTAGCCTGATTTTCATCTGTAGGAAGGATTTTTACACTTTTACACGTTTATTTGTATGAAAAACTGCACTGTGAGATTTAAACATGTAGGATATTTACTGGAAAACTGTTTGTGTTTACTATCATGTTATAAATCTCCATATTTTTATTATCCATATTATAAACAATATTGAATCTCCCAGCAGCGTGTTTGTTTTCTTATTTAGGGATATGAGCTCGGCGTACTATTATTATTACAACAAACATAAATAAAAATGGTTGACGGAGTGATCCTGCCTTGATATACATTAAATAAAGCTTTGAGGTAAACTGACAGAACATCGATAAGATGTGAGAAACTAAATAAGGTTAAAGAAACTGTTGAATTTAGTGAATAAAACACTGCACAATGTGTGTAACGGGGAAATGTTCTGTAAATGTTGGAGAGGAGGAGGCTCAAAGAAACTGCATCAGCTTCCTGACGACAAGTCCGTCAGCCCCAGAGCATGCTGGGAGTGAAATATTCAGGTGGAGGTGAGCAATTAGTGCCACAGGAAGACTGATGAAGCAGTCGCATGACGGCTGTTTAAACCTGGAGGATGTTTGAGGGCAGCGAGACGCTCAGAAGACCAAACATCAAAGCAGCAGCAGCAGAAAATGAGTGTTTTGTTCCGACCTGTCCTCGGCCTCTGCATCAGCCGCTAATTGCTGCCTGTCTCTCGCTGATTCAGCTTTTATTCTTTGCTAATTTTGGACTCCGGCTAATTATGAGTCTGAACGCGAGGCAGTAACCTGATGAAGTGATAACGACTGTGGAGGAGAAACAGAAACACAGAAAACAAACACTGACGTCACCGAGAGGCAAGAACACAGATCAGTGTGTCAGCAGGAATGTAGAGTTTAAAGGTGTCTCTGTTGAACCTGCTAGATCTCCATGGTAACAGATGCTGCACAGCTAGATCTCCATGGCAACAGATGCTGCAGAGCTAGATCTCCACGGTAACAGATGCTGCAGAGCTAGATCTCCATGGTAACAGATGCTGCAGAGCTAGATCACCATGGTAACTGATGCTGCAAAGCTAGATCGCCATGGTAACCGATGCTGCAGGGCTAGATCTCTGTGGTAACTGATGCTGCAGAGCTAGATCTCCATGGTAACTGATGCTGCAGAGCTAGATCTCCATGGTAACTGATGCTGCAGAGCAAGATCTCCACAGTAACTGATGCTACAGAGCTAGATCTCCATGACAACTGATGCTGCAGAGCTAGATCTCCATGGTAACTGATGCTGCAGAGCTAGATCTCCATGGTAACCGATGCTGCAGAGCTAGATCTCCATGGTGACTGATGCTGCAGAGCTTGATCTCCATGGTAACTGATGCTGCAGAGCTAGATCTCCATGGTAACTGATGCTGCAGAGCTAGATCTCCATGGTAACTGATGCTGTGGAGTTAGATCTCCATGGTAACTGATGCTGCAGAGCTTGATCTCCATGGTAACTGATGCTGCAGAGCTACATCTCCATGGCAACTGATGCTGCAGAGCTAGATCTCCATGGTAACTGATGCTGGTCCAGATCAGGTTCTGTTCAGAGTTCCGTCTCTCTTTAACCAAATGGTTTCCTGATGATTCTCTGATTGATTCAGATTCTGTTTTATCTGTAAACCTGTTGATCTGTACGTTACTAAAGCCACTGAATGAAGCCGTGTAGTTACAGTATCACACACTGGATGCATTGTGTTGCCATGGAAACCTGACACGTAGTCAGCTGGTGATGCAGAAATCACATGAATATGTTTTAATGTTTGATTTCCTGCAGCTGACAGAACATTGATTAGAACATTGATTAGTACTATTGGTATTTATTACAGAGAATATTCAATCAATAACATGAATTTCACTTTGATTTGGCCAGAAATGACATTTACATCCTGCATTATGGGATGGTGTCAGACCTAAATACACTTCAATACAATATCATGTTTAAATATATGAATTTTAAAGTTTAACAGCTCTAATGTGCAGCTGTCAGTTATCAATAATCAGCTGCATTGATCAATAAAATAAATAAATCAACACACGATTAACAGTTTTCTACCAGCATTCCTGTCCTACATCATGTACAGCAGAACCTTTTAACATAATAAATATTTATATTCCTCATTATTCTACATTAAAACAACCTGTTAACTGAAGTAGGACATGATTGGTTCATTTTGTGCAGAAAAAGAGTCACATGACGTGTTAGATTCTCCCTTTCATGTGAATTTAACAGAAAATTGTTCAAGTATTGAAGCTAAAGTGAAGTAAGTGAGTCTAAAAGAACACAGTCTGCCTGTAAAAAGCTGAACTGTGTTTCACAGAAACTTCCCTCCTGTTTTTTTTTTTCTCTCTGTTTGGACATTTTACTGTCCATCGCTTCGTCATTCTGAGAGTCAAACTGGACGAAGCTGAACTCAGCAGAGAGTTTCTGCTCACTTTCACGCACCATAAAATATTCACAGCTGAATGCGTGTTCAGTGTTTTATTCATGAGCTCACTTAATCTCTGAGTCGTTCTCCCGAACACACCATCAGGAGCTTCTCACACACTCAGACATACATGCAGACAGCTTCGTCCTTGTTTCTTCCTCTTTTTTAAAGTCTGTAGTGTTTTAAAACATTATAATAAGGTGGTGCTGCTGTGATAATCAGTGAAATCAGACAGTAAAGTAACTTTCTGCTTTTATTTTCTGCAACACCTGTCCTCTTTTCACCTCATACAGTATCTTTATAGCCTCACATGCTCATTTTTACTCACTGTTGGCTCATTTTAACTACAATCTAAAGTCCTGCAGCTCTATGGAAACAGAACAACCATCATATGACTAGAAGGACGTATCTCAGAAATGTCTTTAGAATGCCATAAATCATTAAAAAAAGACCCAAAAAATTAAAGATGATTTTTTTTTTACTTGTTTTAGAAAAAATAACAAATATTTAAAGTAATTAATAGATAATAGATAGTAAAAGAAAATAGATTTTTCCTGTTATTTAATGGCAAATCTATAATAAAAATTAATTGTTGCTATTATTTATTGCATTTTTTTAATATCATATGTGGCAGCTCATTTTGTAGACTTTGTCTGTTATTTAAAAAAATAATAAAAATCAGCAAATAAACAGTGTTTCCACAGCAACACAGTAATAAGGCAAATAAATAAATAAATGGAAAAATTATATTTTTTTAATGGAGTACCTACAGTCTAGTGAAAGCAGAGCATTTTCTGTTTTCTAATCTAATATATGCAGAGTCTGGGTTCTGTTTTTAAATAGTAATTTTCAGAAATGCAATAGTAAATCTAGAATAAAAGAAATCTATAGTGACTAATGATAGAGTTTCTCTTCTGATTTTCTGGAATTTGTCTTTGCAGTTAAAAATGTACAACAGGACAGTTTCTGTATTTTAAAGGGGACTCTATAGTAAAAAAAAATAAAAAATAAAAAAGAAGCGGAAAATTGCTGTTCTGCAATAAAAAAAATTCATTAAAAAGAAAGACGAAAGATGCTATAATTTGTTTTCAAAAAATGTAGAAGTATTTTATAATTGTTATATTATTTATTATAATTTTTTACTCTATCTTATATATAATAAATATATATAATAAAATATATTAGAATTTATTGAAATATTTATTATAAAAAATTACAATATTTTAATATCATTCTAAAATATTGTTATTTAAATGTATTTCATGAATTTTTTCCCCTAATTTTCACCATTTTCCTTTAAATAGCTATATAGTTTTGCTGGTAAAATCCAAAAGTAAACGACAAAAAAAACCAAGAATAATTCTGCGTGTCTTTCAGACTTGAATATTTTGTGGAACATTTATGCTGCACATGCTGATGCTCTTATTATGTTTAAATTAAACGTCATTATTTCCTGAATGTGGGTGGATGTGAGTGAAAAAGCATTTTATTTTGTAGTATTTGGTGCAGGGACAATAAAACCTTCTGATTCTGATTTACTGGATGGTTTAATCTCCATGTTGCCAAACTTCTGCACTAAATTACTGCAGCTTTGGAGACAAACACCGAGCTGAGGATCCTTCTAACACATGTTCTCTGTTAAACTGAGCTCAGGACGTCCGTCTTCTTAAAGAAATGACCCATAAACCTGAATAAAAACGGCTCCTTTTAGAAACAGCATTCCAGTTCCTCAGAATGCGTTTCAGTGAATTCCATCTACATTAAACGTGTTAATGGAGCGAGGCGGCGGTTCCCCGGTGGAAATCTGTAAACATTCACTCTTCAAAGACGCCCCGTTTTCCAGGGACGTCGCCTTTTCAGCAGAACGCCGATGAATGATTACAGATCGTCACTTTCCTGTCAGACTCCAGAGACAACAAAGGTTCCAGAGACGGTTTTAATTCACATCCTGCCTCTCGTTTCACTGAGTTCATAGAGTTTGATGGCAGGTGAAGGTTTCATGTCTTCCTGCTTCACTTCCTCCATGTTTCTGCTCCTACAGCATCACATGCAACACCAGAAATAACCTGCTGGATGCTGCTCTCATGCAACCACCACAGACTTCTTCATGCTCACAGAAACGCTCCAAATGTGGATGTTAACCCTGGTGTCGTCCTGCAGGTCAAAATTAACCCGGTTTAAAGTTTGAAAATGTGGGGAAAAAAAAATATTTTCACAGTGAAACTTCTGATGTTCACATTTTCAACACTTTTGGGAAATCTTTGAACATTTTTTGGCTTAAAAAAGAAATGTTTAAAAAAAATTATTTAAGAACATTCACATTTGTGAATGTTCTTAAAGAAAATATTACAAGTTTTACTGATATATATGGAATCACTTTAGATATTTTCAGGATTTTTTGGGAAGATTTTTACTCATTTTTAAAAAATATTTACAAGAATTTTCTTGCCAAATTTGGGGAATTTTTTATTAATTAATTAATTAATTTTTTTTTTTTAAACAAAACTTTTAAGGGAAACTTTTAAGGAATTATTGGAATTTTCTTCCTGAAGGTTTTGCAAATTTTCAGATATTTTCAGAATTTTGGATTTTTTTCAGACAAGGAAACAATATATTTTGGTGCCTGTCAATGAGGACAACAGGAGGGTTACATTAATTTAGTTTTAAATCAAATGAGTTTAAACTGATGCAGCATTATTATATCAACTCAACCAGCTAAAATAATGTTTGCAACTTCGAAGAAGTTTTGAGGCCATTTTCTTTTAAATAAATAAGAAATATTAAGTAAAGTCAGTAGTAACACTTTACTTCGCCTCATTTTTAGCCTCATTTTTTCCCCACATTTTCAAACTTTAAAACAGGTCAGTTTGACCCGCAGGACGACATGAGGGTTAAATATTATTTTAAAAAGAGACCAAAACTGTACATAATGTCCACATCAAAAACTCTTTCTTTTCATACAGTGGAGTGTTGTCAATTCATTTTACAGACTTTGTTCAACAATGACTGATCTGAACTATTTTTCTTTTTCTCACATCTTTCCACCTGAACATTCAATGACTACTTACTGAACATCTAATTCTTTTAGAGTTCAAAATGTGGCAAAAAGACCGACCAACACTTCGTCTGTCTTTTCTATGTCTTGAAATCTGTCCAGTAATCGACAGATATTTGTGACGGCTGTCGTCTCTGGGTCTCATCTCCACCGTTACACATCATGAATATTCCATCAGAGCTGCCGTCTACTTCACAGATCTGCACCGAGGCTATTTTTTAATTCACCACGAATATGCATGACACACTGTATATAGCAGCATCCTCCCAGGGACGCCCCGTATCTATGGAAACGCTGCAGAAATCACTCATTAGGAATGTCAGTTTATTTATGTTACATCACAGCTGCAGCCTCCGATCACAACTTCGATCAAACACCCACTGGAGCTGAGAAGTCAGGACTTATTCTGGTTTAATAAAGGAGTTAACGTTTAGTTTTCACTGATGGATGGATGGATGGATGGATGGATGGATGGATGGATGGATGGATGGATGGATGGATGGATGGATGGATGGATGGATGGATGGATGGATGGATGGATGGATAGATAGATAGATAGATAGATAGATAGATAGATAGATAGATAGATAGATAGATAGATAGATAGATAGATAGATAGATAGATAGATAGATAGATAGATAGATAGATAGATAGACGTTTTCTTGATCCGTCCATCAACCCCAACCCTTATTTTTCCGTCTCCATGACTCTGTAATGTTTTAATTTCACCACTTCCTGTGTGGATCTCATGATTATTATATTATTACATCCAGTAGAGGGCGCTGCCACTCATTTGAGGCCATTTTCTGCCACCAAAGATTAATTTTCTATGAATTAATCTATCAACAGTATCAATTAAATGATTGCTATTCTTATAGAAAATCAAAACGACCATTTCCTGTAAGTTAATTTTATTTTGGAAAACTGTACGTCACATATAGTGCAACAGAATACGAAACATAAACAAAGTTTTAGTTATTAAAGACTGTAGAGTTAAGCTAGAAACACCAATACATTTAAAAAGGGGCCTCATTATTTAAAGCCAGCAGTGTTAAATATCCAACAAAGTTCTTGGGCTTTTGTAGTAGCTTTGAATTTTACAGAACTGTCTTCAAATCACGTTTTCTAATTTAGCCGCATCCCATTCACTGTTTCATACTATAAATAACAGAAACAGAGAAGTATTTAAATGAGAGCAGCTTTATTGGGAATTCGGCTGTAAGAAGAGAAGCTAACAGATGGAATTTAATCAAGATGGCCTAAAACTGTCACTGAAAACAACCGATGTCAGGAATTTACACATATGTTGATTAAAAATATTGATGTTGATGCATTTTCAGCATCATTTATTATAGCAACAAATGGTAGAAAATGACCACTAGAGGTTGCTTAACATCACTATGGGTCATAATAAACTGTTTGCTATAGAGGAAACTTCTGTATCCTTCTGTAGGGAAATGAATAAAATATTAGATTTTAGCATTTTATTTTTCAGACTCGGTTCATCTTTCATTAGAAAATTAATGGAAAAACATCTGGATTTTATCGGTGCAGAGCAGCAGGTCAGTTAACATGTTTTCTTAATTAGCAACGTTTCAGTACAGAAACAAAAATATGTATGTGAGAACAGCTTTATTGAGAATTCAGCTGCATTAAAATAAGGTATATGCGAGCACAGAGAGCAGGAGAGAAGCTAACAAATGTAAAATCAATCTTTTTGTTCTGCTTTTGAAACCTGGGTTGATTCAACTGAGAGGGACTCTAAAAATTGTCTAAAACTGTAGCACAGATTGCAGCTAACCAGTGACCAGAGCCAAAAACAACAGATGTCAGGACAATTCTGCATACGCTGATTAATAACATTGATGTTGATGCATTTCCAACATCATTCACTGTGACAACAAACACCCAAAAATGACCACTAGAGGTTGTTTAATACAGCGATGGGTAAAAATAAACTGTTAGCGATAGAGAGTTTTCTCAATTAGCAACGTTTTAGTACAGAAACATAGCAGAAGCATAAAAATATGTTAGTTTATTGGGAATTTAGCTGCATTAAAATAAAGTATATGTGAGCACAGAGAGCAGGAGAGAAGCTAACAGATGGAATTTAGTCAAGATGGACTAAAACTGCAGCGAACCAACAGGACAATTCAGCTGACTAAAAATACTGAAGCTGCTTTTAGCATCATTGATTATAGCCAGAAATGCTGAAAATCTAAAAACAGAGGTTGTTTAACATAGCGATGGGTCATAATAATCTGTTAGCGATAGAGAAAACTCCTGCAGGGAAATAAGAAACATTCGATATTAGCATTTTATTTTCCAGACTCAGTTCATTCTTCCTTCTCCAGAGGATCGTGTCCGTCAATCCGAAGACGTTTCTGGTTTGCATCACTCAGCGCTGTCACTCCGAGTCGCTGCCCTTCAGTGTACTGGGCTGCAGACTAATCTAATGAGTGGACGGAGTGCAGGAGCTGCCATCTCCACTGCGACTGGGACTCCCTCTTCACCCTTCAGCCGGGCGACAGGGTCACGGCCCAGATATCAGTCAGCGCTCGCTGCAGCAAATTACTCCTAATAAAGCCTTTAGAAAGGCACCATTAACCACAGAGGCCTCGGCCACGCCGGCAAATCCAATCAGGCCCAATCAAATGAGCGAGTCGGTAACGATGGGCAGAAACAAGGAGAGCATCTCTGCATTTAACATGAGAAGAGCCATCAGAGAGGAAAACATGCTGGCAGCTTTTCAGCAGCTTATCAAAGAGCACAGCTGGTTTCCTCTCAGCTAGAGGACGAATCGCTTCAGAAATAAATAAAAAAGCAAAGCAGAGGAGAGGAGAGAGGCATTTAAGCTAAACCAATTAGCTGATTAAACAGTCGCTGGACAGAATGTGACGTTTTAATAAAGCATCAGTCAATTTATCAAGAGAAGCCAGTCAAACGTTTCCATTATGGTGATGTGCTGCTTTGTTTTTTTTGTCACTTGAATTTAAATATTTCACTTTACGTTGCATTTTTCACTTATTTATTCATAGTATATGCTACAGTTTGTTGTGCATTTTGTATTTTATTATGTTTTTACTTATTTATTCACTTATTTTTTTCCTTTCTTGTCAACTCTTTCTGCTTATTTTCTTGTATTTGTGGTCACTTTACTCTTTCTGCGACTGCAACAACATTATTTGTACTTTATGATCAATAAAGCATTTCTATTCTATTCTGTACACTAAACTCAAAATTGAAATGAAAAATCACAGTGATAAAAGCATTCCTTTAATCCCACTTTGTCCCATGAACATGTCAGGGAATCAAGATCAGCACAAGCTGAACACCGTGTTCTTGAAATGAAGTTAAAATGGACCACTGTGTCCCTTTCCCTATATTTATACATATTTATACATGTTTTCCTACCATTTAATTCATCTGATCACATCAAAGCTGTTGGCTATGAATCTTTTGTTACACAGATGTAATTGTCTAGTTAACAGGAAGGCTGATGCTTCACTATTAATGTTCTTATTTATAGAGGAGGATTCGTGGCAGATTTGTTCCTTCACATTATGCTGCAGTCTTGTGTTTTTATTATGTTGTCTGAACACTCCGTTTTTGCTTCATAATGCCAGAGTTCTGCTTTTTTTTGTATAAGTCGACTCAAAGAACAAAAGGATAAAAACTAAACCCCAGTCAGAGATATCAGGTATGATGAATGTAGTTCTAAACTTTCTTTGTTAACTCAGACTTTCTGCTTCACATTAAGTTTAATGTGTTTAATCTGCACTAAATGAACCAATCATGTCCTACTTCAGTCAACAGGTTGTTTTAATGTAGAGCTACAAGGAATATAAAAAGTTCTGCTGCTACTACTGATATTGTATTGACGTGTCTGACACTATCCCATAATGCAGGATGTAAATGTCATTTTTGACCAATGTTCTAATCAGTGATCTATCAGCTGCAGTACCAGCAGTGGAAATGGACCAAACATTAAAACATATTCATGTGATTTCTGCATCACCAGCTGACTACGTGTTGGGTTTCCATGGCAACACGATGCATCCAGTGTGTGATACTGTAACTACACGGCTTCACTCGGTGGTTTTAGTAACGTACAGATCAACAGGTTTACAGATAAAACAGAATCTGAATCAATCAGAGAATCATCAGGAAACCATTTGGTTAAAGAGAGACGGAACTCTGAACAGAACCTGATCTGGACCAGCATCAGTTACCATGGAGATCTAGCTCTGTAGCATCAGTTACCATGGAGATCTAGCTCTGCAGCATCTGTTACCATGGAGATCTAGCTCTGCAGCATCAGTTACCATGGAGATCTAGCTCTGCAGCATCAGTTACCGTGGAGATCTAGCTCTGCAGCATCAGTTACCATGGAGATCTAGCTCTGCAGCATCAGTTACCATGGAGATCTAGCTCTGCAGCATCAGTTACCATGGAGATCTAGCTGTGCAGCATCTGTTACCATGGAGATCTAGCTGTGCAGCATCTGTTACCATGGAGATCTAGCTCTGCAGCATCTGTTACCATGGAGATCTAGCTCTGCAGCATCTGTTACCATGGAGATCTAGCTCTGCAGCATCAGTTACCATGGAGATCTAGCTGTGCAGCATCTGTTACCATGGAGATCTAGCTGTGCAGCATCTGTTACCATGGAGATCTAGCTCTGCAGCATCTGTTACCATGGAGATCTAGCTCTGCAGCATCTGTTACCATGGAGATCTAGCTGTGCAGCATCTGTTACCATGGAGCTCTAGCAGGTTCAACAGAGACACCTTTAAACTCTACATTCCTGCTGACACACTGATCTGTGTTCTTGCCTCTCGGTGACGTCAGTGTTTGTTTTCTGTGTTTCTGTTTCTCCTCCACAGTCGTTATCACTTCATCAGGTTACTGCCTCGCGTTCAGACTCATAATTAGCCGGAGTCCAAAATTAGCAAAGAATAAAAGCTGAATCAGCGAGAGACAGGCAGCAATTAGAGGCTGATGCAGAGGCCGAGGACAGGTCGGAACAAAACACTCATTTTCTGCTGCTGCTGCTTTGATGTTTGGTCTTCTGAGCGTCTCGCTGCCCTCAAACATCCTCCAGGTTTAAACAGCCGTCATGCGACTGCTTCATCTTCCTGCTCGTGTTTCTCTGCCTTTTCTCAGTTTTATATTCTTTTCATGAAAAGAATTCACACTGTGCTCTCTTAAAACACAACTCTGAACAGGTTTTGCAATAAAATTCAATTCAGTAAAGTCAGATTTTTCAGGAAAATTAAGGAATATTTTTTATATATGACCAACTCTCTATCTGGGATTGGATTCAATGGAGGGGAGAAGTTGGTTCAAGAACAGTTAAAATTTGCATTTTTCTAAAGTTAAACTCTATTTAAAGGCTGCAGAACATCATCCACTTACAAAAGCAGCAAATTTTAGACACAGATGTTTTTTAAAAAACTGCACAAATATCTCATTTGACAATATTTTTCTTTGGAAATTAGATGTGAAAAAGAAAAAGTTAATTCTTCATCAGATGGTTTTTGAATGGACAGAAAACAGCTGTAAAGACCTAATATTGCTTCTCTACTCTAAGACATAAAATCTAAAAAATAGTAAAGAAAGTGCTGACGCTTCTAATTTCTGTGTTTTATTGGTGCTTCTATAATAAAATACAGAACATTTTTTTTGGTGTTTTAATGGGACATCAATGGTAAAAATGTTCCTGTTATTTAATCGTAAATATATGATTAAAAAACCAACATTTGCTGCTATTTAATGGTGCATTTATAATAAAAAATATGGGATTTTCTGCTACGCAATGGTGTACAGGCAGCGCATTTTAAATAATATAATTAAAATATAACAATAATAATGATGATAATTTAAATAATCAATGAAAAACCGGCAAACATTGTAAATATCGTCCACATCAAAAATCTTTTTTTTTTTTTAACAAATTCCATCCATCCATCCATCCATCTTCTACTGCTGGTCCGGGTCGGGTCGTCGTTTGAAGATAAATATACATTTTTAAAAAATCAGCAAAAAGTAGAATCATCTCAAAAAGTATGTATATTACAGATTATTCCCCCTTTTTCTGGTTAAATTAAAGATAATGTTTAACATCTAGTAAAGTCACAGAAAAAACGTATTAATTTACATGTTAATTAAAAAAAATCAAAAACTGTACATCAGGTTCATGTGAAAAAAAAGATTTAATTTTTCAAAATGTTATAGTTAAAAAAATAATAAAATATTAAAATAACCAGATTGCTTGATGATTAGTTTTAATGGAATGTCTACTGTACAGTAACAAGCTGAGCAAGAATATGTTTATTTTACAGATATTTGCTGTTATTTTCTCCAGTTATTCATTTATTTATTCCACATTGTGAATCTATCTTTTAATTCATTTTTTTCTGGCACTCTTGCTGCCAGATTTTCACAGTTTTTTTTGTTTTGTTTTGTTTGCAGCTTATCAAATAAATATGATAATATCCCATGTTCTGAGTGGAAGTCTCTCAGCTGTTATGATCCAGGGGTTTTGTACATAACTTAAAATGAATGAATTCATCATTAATATGAAATGGTGACACATTCAAAGAGTTTACCGACACAAAAACACAGAATCCTGTCTGTATATGCGCTGACTCAGCAGGGGTCATATTTTAAAACAGAAGAATTGATCTGGGAGTATAAATATTTGAAAGCGACACAGGAAGCCTTCCTGCATTATTTTAATCCTTTAATTTGAAGCCGTCACCTGCTGCCTGACTTTTGAGTTTCCCTTTGCATAAATAATAAATATCTCCTTAAATTGACGCAGAAAAAACACAAATTGAAGCATAAAAATTCAGCAGAAGGCAGAAAATTAAATGGTTGAAGCTCAGATTTCCCCAGAGAGGACGAACAGATCATTCAGTTAATGTGTCGCTCCCTGAAGGTCTAATTAAATCTAGGACTGTGGACATCTGTCACTTTAAAAAATAGCAAATCAAATCATTTCAACAAACTATACACTGTCAAAACAAACAAACTAACAAACAAATCCCATAAAAAGTGTAAAAATCTGGCAGCAAATGATATGTTAAAAAGTGTAGCGTTCAAATATAAACAGTAAACTGTGTAAATTTATACTTTCTGTGATTTTAGTAGATATTCTTAATACATTATAATAATACATCTAATAATAATACAATTTCTAATAATATCATACATAATAATACTAAAACAAAACAGGGAAAATATGTAAAAGAGCCAAATTTCAACTTTTAATATACTACATTTATTTGTATTTTTTTTGGTCACGTCTTTTTCCTTTACACAGTAATTTTTTTTTAATCAGTCTTTAATTGTATTTTTAAAATTTTTTATAGATTACATAGTTTTGTCAATAACTAGTAAAATAACAGGTAAAAAGGAAAAAATCATCAATTTACATGTTAAGTTCTTTAAAAAAAAAGAAGCAAAAACCGCACATAACGTCCATGTGAAAATCTGTATTTTTCTATATTTTTAATTAATAAACTTATTTTTGCAGATATTTGCAAATTACAAATTTTGAATTACATTAATTTACAGTTTCTTTTAAACATTTTTATTTATTTATATTTGCAGAATATGACTGAACTGAATATCTTTGCTCTTTAAACTGTTGGTCATGTCATCAAGACAATTAAAGACGTACAAATCTGCCATTGTAAAATAATTTTCTGACATTTTCTTGAACAAACGAGTCTTCAGTGTATCACTTATTCAGGAGAATCTCTGTCATATTAATCTAAAACCAGAAAACCTTCTCCTGTGGTTGGACTTGGAGGTAAAACCAGAACACCTGTCTTAATGTCTCTCATAAAGATCTGAAATCTGGTAAGGAGCGATCAGATAATAGCAGCTCCAGTCCAGCAGCATCACCATTAGCCCTCAGATCTGTGCAGCCTATTAGGTGAACGTGGAGCCGACAGCTAATGTAGAGTTGGAGTCGGTGGCGGAGCTGCATTAGTCAGAGCGCTTCATGCATCTCGGTTACAGCGCTGCAGCTCTTTAGCCTCCGAATCAATCCACCGTGGATTGCTTAAAATTCAAGCAATGCTATTAGTGCGGCTGCGGCTCGTGTTTCGAATCCATTTAATCCACTTAAGGCCTGAGAGGCGGCAGGAAGAGGGGGAGGGTCAGGGTAGCTGCCAGTTTGAAATAAAGAAAAAGGGAAATAGATGGAAACTGAGGTGATTCTGACAAATGAGATGGTCATGATAGACGGAAAGCTTGTTATTAAGACTATATCTGAACGATCTCTGAGCTGCACTCAACAAGAGCTCATTCATTTACATGAGAAATATGGCAAAATATTAAAACTAATTTCCTTCCTGCTGTTGCCAAATGCTACTTAAAAGGAATGAAATTATGATGATATTCACCTTATTGTGTGATTGATAAACTACAGATAAATAAAAGAAAGCCAGTGAAAACACAGTGATTGTCTTCATAGATGGGAAATTATAAGATTTTATCTGAACAATCTCTTAGTTAAACCCAACAAGACTTCATTTATTTGCATTTTAGATATGACAACATATTTTTTCTTCAGCAGCGAGAGCAACATTTAAAAAAGCAAAGCCACTTTACACAACCTTTACTTCCTATCCTCACCCTAACCAGTGCAGGCAGATCACCACCCTACCTGAGCCTGGTTCTCCCAGATGGTTCTTCCTCATAAAAGGGAGTTTTTTCTCCTTCCTACTGTTGAAGGAAGCTTTGGATTTGTTGGGTTTCTCTGTATACGTTTTGCAAAATAATCACTTTATGATGTGATTCTTCTAATTTTGAACAAAGAACCAGTCATTAATCCATTGATCTGTGTTTTCTCTCTCCTATAGTTTGCGTTTTGTCCTGATCTGAAGCTACCAGCACCTGATCTGCAGTTATCAGCTTCACTGATCTCCAAAGTGTTTGCTGTTCTGTTCTGTGTTGTTTGTGTGTTTTTATGAGTTATCCTCTTTATACTCCCCCAAACCAGTCGAGGCAGATATCCACCTCCCCAAGCCTGGTTCTGACAGAAATTTCCTCCTGATAAAGGGGAGATTTTTCCTTCTGGCTATCACCTAGTGCCACTCAAAGGGAATCTGAAGTCAACTTTTTATTTGCCGGGTTTCTCTGCAGATATTTCTAAGGTCTTTACCTTGTGGAGGGCCTTGAGATGACTCATGTTGTGACTTTCCACTACAAAAATAAAACTGAATTGAGAAGTTACTTAAGTGAAAGTATGTGAGTAGAGTCAGAAAATTGCCCATTAAGTGCATTAAGTAGAGAAAAATGGTTATTTGAGTGTCGTACAATTTCTATACTGTCATTAGATTTTTATCACTAGTATAATAATATTTAAGCTAGCAAGGCTGCCTCACTGCCAAATCCAAATCCTCTCAAAACTTTAAGTTTGCAGTGTGGTAGTTTGTTGCTTGGAGGTTGCTTTTATTGAAAACAGCTGCAAGTGAAGCTGGAACCATGAAATGTTTGGCATCTTTGCATTAAAACATCCTAAATGATTAGTAAACTAAATGAACTGCTTTAATGTTATATACTATTGAGGGTTTAAACTATAGCAAAGCACCACTGATTAATGCATTAATTTGTAATGTAATTATATATTTAAAATGTGGCCATAAGCACAACAAACCTTGAAAAGGAAAGATGTCGTTTCATAAACTGCATAGACTGTAAATGTAAAATGAGGAGTAAAATGTTTCCAATCTTCCGCAGTTTTTGGTAGAGAATAACTTCTGCCAGCGTTATCACACACTAGTTAAGCACTATTTCTATTGCTTTTGTTGCTTTTCAGAATCAAAAAAGCTATTTGGACGTAAGTTTGTGCCTCTCTCATAATGAGGATATGATATTATATTATAGGATGCGACACACAATCACAGAAACAGGACATTTCTAGTCCGAGTTCAGGTCAGTTCAGTTCCTTCATGAGTTAGTTTCACTTTATATTCTACAAACGCGAATACAAACACACACACACACACACACACACACACACACACACATGAACACACACACACACACACACACACACACACACACACACACACATGAACACACACACACACACACACACACACACACACACACACACACACACACACACACACAGGGCTGAATTATTGGTTTAAAGTGACAAGTGGCCACAGCCATTTGCTGCGACACGCTGGAGCTTGTTAGAGGTGGGAAACAATGGCAGCCAACAAATCACTGTTTGTCCCGTGATGAAGTGATGGAGGAAGCTCGGAATCAGCCTCATTACGGTCGGACTGGATCCAGACGGTCCAGTCCAGCTTATAACTTTATGCTTTATTACTGCACATTTATGTCCCTCCACATGTGTTTTCAATCAGTTCCTAATCAGTATCAGTTGAATGCAGACCTTCCTCTATAACCAGGTGCTGCTGTATAATGATCCAATGGTTTTGGAAACTTATTTCACTTCAGCTCCAGCTCTTTTGCTGGCTTCTTGTTGAGGAAACTATTACAACAATTGATTTTCGGGATATAAAATGCACACTAAACAGGAACAACTTTGCTTATTGCTACAGCTCTTTATAGCCAGTTGTTCAGTAAAAGAGCTTCTGAAACTTTTCTCCTTCACTTCCTCGTTTACTGAAGCATCGCTGAGGATTTAAAAACCATAATTAGTGCTGTTGTTCTTCCAGTTGGTTTAATGAACGATAGAGTTCAGATGTACATAAGAGAGAAGATTTATGAGGTTAGCTAGCTACCTCGTTGACGTCTAAAGGTGACATACATTGACTTGACATTGCTAGATCAGGCTGGTGGAGTATTCTGTTGGCTTAGCCAGAAGGGGCCACCATGACAAAGACTTCAGTGATGCATAATGACCTCTAAACAGAATTTTTGCATTTAAGACAAGCTGGGATTGACCTAACAGCATTTCTTTGAACCATTATCACTGTCCATTGACTGAAACATCAATATTAGCACAACACAAACTTTAACTGTGCTCACTGAATTGATTAGTGACTGGCTAGGCTAAATTTACTGAGAAAATCATTAAAAAATTTGCATTCCTTTCGTACTATTATTGATCATGCCCTCCTTTCACAACACCTGTGTGACAGCGCACAAAAACAAAGAATCAGGTTTGTAAAAAAAATGCCTTGATCAGCCAAGATCCAGATTTTTTGAGAATGTATCCCCAGTTTAATGAGCTAAGTTGGGTTTTGCTATTATCTGTAAATACAAGTATGACTTACACACCTAAAAATATATTTTGTTGAGCACTGCAATGCAAATAAGAGGTTAAACACTAGATAACATGAGGAAGGTAGTGCCTAAAATGTGGGAAAGCAAAAAGATATGAGGATGAAGCAATACTGAAATACAATAAGTAGCTAAAATAAGACTGGAACAGAGCAGTAAACGTTAATGCTGGTAGTTATACTCAGGTACTAAGTAATATGACATGATCATATGAAATATTGCATCTGAAAAATGAGATGAAATGAAAGATTGAACATGAAATAAATGAAATGCTACATCTATTGAAACTGATGCTGCAAAAACTGATGAGAAAATTAATATTGATCTTATTGCTTAGATGTAAGTGTCCAGTGTGGCACTGCACCTATTAAAACGGTGGAAAAACAAGACTTAAAAGTGATTAATTCAACTAAAGAGATGTATCACAGCCTGCTCTGCTCCACAACTAGAGAGAGAAGATAAAAATCTTTTCCATGCTTTGTGAAAATACTTCAGCCTGAGCAAAAAGTGGAACTTGGCCGCAGGACTAAAACCCTGCTGTGTTCTTTATGAAGGTGCTGCATTAGACGATACTCTACTGTCTGCTTACATTAGTCCAACACTCAGAGAGCCACCGGGCTGCTGCTGCTGCTGCTGCTGCTGAACTGTTGTGTGTTTGATGATGGTAATGATGAGCGACGACTCGGCTCACCTCAGACAAACTGAATCCACAAACACAACAAGCTGTTTGCACACCAGATTCAGTCAGTTCAAACTGTGGAGTGTCCACCTCTGATATGATGCAGCATCATCACGTATTGTGATAAGAGACAAGCTGCATTCCTAAACAGTAGCAAAATGTCTTGACAGAGCTACATTTTGAGAGAACGGAGAGTCCAAAAGAGAGAATTCCTAAATTGAAAATCACAGTTGCTCATGTTAAAGTCCAGCGTTTTGTCGACCCATCCATCCGCCCACAACCTCACATCTCCATAACAACACCACCTGACCCTCTCCTCATCATTTCTGCCACTAGTGGGGGTGCACACACAACCCACTTTTAGCTTTAAAAGAACGTAATTTCATGGAGAGGGTTGCCCCAATGGTAGCGACCTCCTACAGCAGGACAATGTGTAAAATACGACTGAAAAACTGCCTTAGAAACAACATGATAAACGAAAAACAGCTAAAGCATTGACCCGGACCAGTGTTTCATCGACCTATCCATCCACCTCGACCTCAGGCCTCTGCAGCAGCACCACATGACTCTCTTCTTTGCTTCCATCCTCATTTCTTCTGCCACAAACAACCTAAGGGACTGTTTTTAATGGCAGGACAGTCCTGGTTGGTCTATAAACGGGACTGTGACAGCACAGAGCGTTTACTTCTGCAGTATCACACACCGTCGCACACGTCTCCAGGGGAAGGGAATTTTAAATGTCACC
The DNA here is from genome assembly GCA_027123335.1 of Amphiprion clarkii. Lineage (NCBI taxonomy): Eukaryota > Metazoa > Chordata > Actinopteri > Pomacentridae > Amphiprion > Amphiprion clarkii. Next base: position 4,326,787 of record CM049576.1, read on the forward strand.
GAGCTGCGTGTGCGTTTGTTGCAGTGTGTGTTGCAGTGTGTGTCAGTGTGTGTTTGTTGCAGTGTGTGGGTGGCAGAGCCTCCAGCAGGCGACAGCGCTGAGTCACAGAAAATGACCAGATGGTGTTGGAGACAGAAAGAGAAGGCAGAACGGCAGCAGGGAAAACGAGACAGAGGGGAGGACAAGGTAAACACTGAGAGATGGGGGAGAGAGAGAGATGACGGGGGAGAGAAAAAAAAAAGAGCAGCAAAGCAGACGAGAGCGGCAGCGACAGAGGGGGAGAGAGTGCTTTGTAGCTAGCATTCCTCCAGCCGTGACTGCTCTCTGCATTTTAAACACCTTCCCTTCTGTCGCTGGCAGACCGGAGCTCTGCAGGACGACCAATTAGCATCGCACACACACATGCAGCCGGAAAATAAATCCCGCCGAAGAATATTTACATTCGCCTGGCACAAAGACAAGAAGGACCATCCACATTCTGACCACAGAGGAAAATCCATGAGAGCAACACCAGTGATTGTGGTTTCACTCCAACTCATCAGACCTAATAAAGACGAGTCAGGTTTAATCCTCGTCTGCAGGAGAATGAGGGCGATTCTGCATAATGATGATGATTATGAAGTGTCCAAAAACTCCTTTCAGACATGCACTCATTTCCTGAACCCGCCAGCATCGTGTCTCAATGGACACCCCGCTCACTTTTCCAAAAAAGTCGCAACTGCAGGTCGGATGTAGCAACATTTCTGCATTACTTTTAACACAAGTCTGAAGTGCGGCCTGTCACATTAACGGACAACCCACACACAAGCAGCAGCACTTCAAACTGTATGTAGTCATTAAGGGAATATAAACAAGAGAAACTGCAGCTTTGAACAGTAGCATGATGCACATCTGAGTTGTGTCCATTTGTGCACGAGGAGCAACAGCACCAGTGATTTCATTATTAACTTGGAATTCTAAATTACCCCTGAAGGACTGAACAGTAAGTCACAATGTGTGCTTTTTTTGTCACAGTGTAGTTCGTTGCTTCCAGCAGTTTAGGACTATTTCCTCTGATTTTGTTGCTTCCAGTTATTTAGGACGATTTCCTCTGAATGTCTGCAGCTTTAACCCTTTGATTCACTGTGTGAGTCAAGAGATACCCATTTTCCATTGAATTTGGGTCACTTTTTACCCATGTTGTGCATCAAAGGGTTAAACAGCAGCAGGATCCACATCAGAGTTGCGTCCATTTGTGCACGTGGACCAACAGCACCAGTTTTGAAGTTCCAGGTATTTAATAAATTCAATAGAAATACTCCTAAACACCTGGAAGCAACAAACTTAGAATGAGCAGCTGAATGGATCTTTTACCGGCTACACCTTAAATGTATGTAAACTCGTGGCAAAACAAGACTGTGAGCTGTCATTTTGGGAGTTTTAACAAGTTTGTGTAACAGAATGTGAACCTCAGACTCCTGCAAAGTTCCCCACTGTGAGATTAACAAAGGATTATCTCACCTTCAGTTATTTAAAGACAGCAAAGTTTACCTCTAGAGAGATGAAGTTACTAAGCAACCAGCTGCTGTTGCTGGCAGAATAAATGTCGACAGAGCCCAAAGTGTAAGCCTTTCTTGATGCAAAGCTGTCATTTCTCACATACTGGTAGTTAAAGACATAGAAACACTTTACTAGGCATTTCTTTGCAAAAAAAACCACACATGTATCATGCAAAAATTACATACGCTGTGCATATACAAGCACTTACCAGCTGTGGTCACACCTGGAGGAGTCCCTTTCCTGCAGCTTCTGGGTTAATCTGAGAAGAAAAGACACAAAAAGACATCAGATTAGGGTCTAAGGAAGTGCATTTGTGAGAAATTCTAATTTCTTTAGAGATTTCACAGCTGAAATGATCAAAATCAGCATAAAAATAACACCTGCTTGTTGCTGATTGTTGACAAAAACACCATTTAGTTTAAGAAAATAACCATCAGATTCAGGGGTTTTAACAGAGTGTCTGCGTCCATCAAAGCTTTGAGAGACTGATAAACTATCATGTGATCAATTAGCTGTTAGCCTCCTCGTTTGTAATATCTGTCCAACCATCACTGGAGGATTTTAATACTGTAGAAAACCAACAACAACCGTCACGACAGTCTGTTGTTTCCCAAACAGACATTCTCACATGAAGATAAACACAGCCGATAATAAAAACCTCAGACGTGTGAACATTTTTTCATTTTTACATTATCTACCTTCACTGCGAGGTGCAATTTCTTTGTGTGTGTGTAGGTGGGAAATGATAATTATTCTTATTGACAGTCAAAGTAAATACTCCGACTCTAACATGCAGCATTTTTCATTTCTCTCCTCCAAGATAACAAAGCAAGACGGCAAAATGTGACCTTGTACTCTTTATGGGAAGGAAAAAATAAGCTAATGCAATTTCAGAATATAATAAAAACATATTATTTACATCATATCCTATAGTAACCCTGAAATATGTAGTAAGCTACATAGAAGCATTGGTTGCATTTATACAAAGATACAAAGACTTAATGTTTTAGGTCAAAATAAAGAGTTAAGTGGCTGAAGAAGAATATTTTACAACCACATTGTATGAAATAATATTCATATAGATGCCTCAAACTAAATTTGAGAACAGTTGGTGAATATAATGGAGCATTTAGCAGCTAAAGAGGCAGATACGTCCTTCAGGAGGTGGTGGAGACCAAAAACAGAGCAAAAAGAGACTAAATATTTGACTTAGACTCATCAGTAGGACACAAAGACAAATAAAATTACTTTTCATGTAACTCCATGACTGATAGATGGAAAATATGTAGGTGAAAATGTAATGGCATGTGATAATTCTGCTATTCATAGCATATTTCTGCTGAAAAACAAAGCTTTAGGTGTAGATTTAAGGGCAGGGAACAATAGTAATAATAACTTAATATTGCATCTTTTAAAAACAGAGTTTAAAAAGCGCTTTGTAGACAGAGCAAGGACAAGAAGGAAACTTAGGAAGAGCACTGAGCAACAGAAGACTAATCAGTCCCAACAGAAGGCGAAAAACCAGGGCGGCCAGTTAAACGTGGTAAGAAGATGTTCAAAATGAATCAATACAACAGCGCCAATAACAATAAAATATGTGAAAAAGTAAATAAATAACGGGTAAAAGAGAAAAAAATAAAATGTAAAAATCAATTAGATGATAAAAATAGATGATAAAAGTAAAAATATAATACAAACACTGATGACACAAAGTTAAAGATGGACAAAAAACAAATAAGCCTGATGTTGTGTTGGCCCATCGATCCACCCCGATCTCCTTTCACAGTGAACTTCTGGACATGTCATGGTTGTGCTATTAATCCACAGGCGATGCAGAATTAACGACTACAGATGTATGAAAATATATAAATCTAAATTTGCCGTAAAACAAGATTCATGAAACAGTAAAGTGTGACACTAATAATAATAGTAGGAATAGTAAGTAAATAAATATGTAAATAAGCAAATAAATTAGGGGTAAGAGAAAATAAAAATGAAATTAAAGAATCAATCAGATGAAAAAAAAGATGACAAAAATAAAAATATCATCCAAATATCGATGTCAGTCATGGTTAAAAGAAACCAAGACAGACAAAACCCAAATATAATTCTCAGCCTCTAAAGTCTGATGTTTTGTTGGTCCATCGCTCCACCCCGATCTCCTCCCACTGCTGTGGCCTAATGTGTCCACATACTTTTGGACATATGGTTGTGTTATTAATCCACAAGAGACATATTCCACAAAAGACTACAGGGGTAAAAAAACAAAAAAACAAAAAAAAACCCCAAAAACTCTGAATTTGCAATGAAACAAGATTTAAAAAGGAGAAGTAATAATTCAAAAAGAAGTGACGATGACAGAATCAGAAAAGGAACAGGAAGTGAATCCGCTGTGTGTGTTTCAGTGTTTGTGTGATCACAGCCTTGTAATATGTTGGTGCTAAATGGGCTGATTGACAGAAGCAGCGGGTTGAGGCGGCGCCGTCTGTTCCCATCCCCTCTAATTACAGTCATGGAAAACTAAAAGTGACAGAACTCGTCGCAGAGCAGCCGATACCGAGGACGCTCTCCGAGGCCCGGATACGACTCGACTAGCCACATGATTGAAATCTGCATCTCAGATCATTTAATCAAGCTACACTGACAACCTCATCACATCAGAAACAGCCAGAAAAACAACATATATTAATATTATTTTTCATTTTCAGTGACTTTTATTCTTTTAATCAACATCAGTTCTGATCATAACTATAAAATATTAGTTTATTTCAGGATTTTAACCCTTTAAATGCCAGTTTGTTCACGTCATTGTTTATTGTGAAAAAAAATGAAAAATGTTTTTATTTCCATATAGTAAGAGCTTGTCTTTAGTATTTCTATATCTCTAAATGTACACAAACATTGGAACTTTTCTCCAAGCTGACGGTGGAGGCAGGAAGTACATATTTATGTTAAGGCAGCGTCTCGACAGGAGCAGGTTTTGCTATTTTCATAAGGATCCTTGGTCACATAACAGCCTTAAACTCCCAACCTGAACCCTCAAGCACCCTCTCAGACAAGCTTACATTTATTTTTCACCTCAAATAACATAGTTTTGCCTTCATCGATGGTTCCCAAACACAACAAGAAGTGCTAAATTCTCCAGATATCCTGTGCTGCATCCACCCACCTACAGTTCTTATAATACAGCAGGAAGCAACAAAACAATTAAAGCTGCAAGCAGTGTTATTCGGGTCCTCGCATCATTGCCAGTCAGCGAATCCAAGCATGTCCACCAGGTGGTGGTGCGACTTAGAGTGTATTTCGGCCTATGTATGTGATGAAGGCCAGACTCTGATCACACATGTAAAGTATGAGGCAGTTTGGAGCATGTACAGGTTAGTTATGCAGCACTTCCTGTTTCATGGTGAGCCATACAAAATGTCCGCCAGGTGGCGCTATTGCTGTGACTGTATATTGGCCTGTGAATGTCATTAGGGTAGGAATCTGATCACACATGTAAAGCCTGAAGCAGATTGGAGCATGTACAGGCTAGTTATACATCACTTCCTGTTTTGTGGCGAAACATCTAAAATGGCCGCATTCCACTGGTCACCATTCCCATGCCCTGAGACTTTTGCTTAGCATTTTGATAACTCTTGATCACCCATGTCTGGTGTACATCCTGGCCAAATTTCAGCTCTCTCTGTGTTACCCTGTTTGAGTTTATAACTTTTAAAAAATGTCCAAAAAGGTGCCCGTATAGCTCAACATGTTGAGCAGGTGACCCATGTACAGGGGCTGGTCCCCAATGCACCTGGCCCGGGTTCGATTCCCGCTCGCGGCCCTTTGCTGCATGTCTTCCCCCGACTCTTCTCCCCTGTTTCCTGTCTATCTCTCACTACGCCTATCTAATAAAGCCCACAAAAAGGCCAAAAAAATAACTTTAAAAAAAAAAAAAATGTCCAAAAAAGACACCAAATTGTCCAAAATATGAGCCACAATTCAAAATGGCCGACTTCCTGTTGGGTTTTGGGTATTTGTGCAACCTGACAAGTTACATATCCATACCGAATTTCGTAGCTGTAGGTGAAATGCGATTCACGGGGCTGAATTTTCAAAATATTGCAGGGGGCGCTATTGAGCCATTTTGGCATACATGTGTCTCATTCCCATAAAATATCAAATTTTATATTATAAATTTTAAAATTAAATCTAATGTGTGTGCGCATTTTCACGTGTTTTCGAGTTTCCAGCATCAGAAATGCATTTCTTCATTACAACGAAGAAAGTATAATAATAAACCCAAGGGTTTCAATAGGGTCTTCATTGGTTGATTATGAAAAAGTGGCACAATCAAGTGGAAAACTGTAAAACTATAATTTTGAAGCCAAATCTCCACAATAAAAGACGAATAACATAAAATGCACAATCTCATTATGTAAACGCATGAATAAAATGGCAGTTAAGATGGGTTTCAATAGGGTCATTTTTGTCTTTAAGGTCCTGAGTGTACACAGTGTATTATTAATGCATTACCAAACCTCATGCCAAATGCATAAACAGCCAAAATTGCCTAAAAATCCAACATGAAAAGAACAAAGGGTTAATTAAGCCATCTTTACGTGTGAAAGTGTGTTTAAAAAGCCCCAACAGCTACATCTGGATCCACTTGAGTTCGACTAAACGGCACAAAGTCGCGCTGATGACATCCTTTACTGCTACTTAGCAGCTCATTTAAACTTTAGACACAAGCCAATCTGGGCCGCCGTCAACAATATCGAAGACATCTGCCACGTTAGACGCTCCCAATCTAATCCTGCCTTAACACCATGTTCCCAATCAGCAGGACAAATAGCATCCAGACGACTCTGGTGATCTCAGCAGCTCTGAGGGAGGAGATCGTACGGCAGCATCGCTCGGCTGTTCCCAGTGTAGAGGATTCTCCCAGTTTGGATCATACTGGGGAGGTTTACATGAAAACACAGGGAGAAATCTGGTTCCACTGCAGATTCTGCCATTTATGTGCACAAAAAATGCAGTTTTTAAATGAAAATCTGGCATCTCTGTTACTGTAAATGTGACTGTTGATCTGAGTTGTCTTAATAAATATGTTGGGAAACCGTCTTGTCTACTACAGACTTGAGTAGGTCAGAATTTCCATGTTTTCCAAGTACAGTTAACTAATTTCAGGTTAATTTCAATTTAAGCTCTAATACTGGTCATTTTAAGGACTAGCCATCCATTCTATACCATATTTACTTAAAAAACAGGCTACAATATCGAGATTTTCCTTCCTTAGATGTAATAATACTTGCAGATTTTTTTATATTAGCCTTCATATCATGGGAAAAACATAATTACTCTGCCAAGGAATGTGGCGGAGTTATGTGACGATCGGCGTACGTTTGTCCTTCTTTGAATCCATTTGTCTTGCTGTCTGTTACCAACATTACTCACAAACGGACCAACGAATTTGGATGAAGTTTTCAGGGAAGGTCAGAAATGAGACAAGGACCAAGTGATTAGATTTTGGCAGTGATTCAGCTTATAGTCTGGATCCACGGATTTGTTAAAGATTCCTGTTTCATTGCAAGATAGTGACACAATGTCACTGTAATCTATATAGCTTCACTAGATTACTTTGATTGGTTAAGTAAATAACATTTAAACATTTAGTAAAGTGAATTCATGATTTTAAGGTCAGAAACAGATCATTTAAACCTGAAAAAGAAATACAGCATAATATTAGATTCCTCAAAGAATAAAGTAAACACTGACAGTTTCTCTCTTTGCTTTTTCCAGTCTAATTTTAGCTTTTTATTTATGTTTCTGTGCTCTAATCCCTGGAAACTGCTATTTATGCCACCTCTTATGTCATTTTTTCTTATTTAATTTGTTAAGGGGGCTTTCCCAAACTGAAACGAGGGTATTCAAGCTGCACCTTTAAAAGAATAACAGAATAACTCCAATTTTAACTGGAACAGGAAAAGGCGTTTTGGTGTGTGCTGAATGTAACCGCAGGGAAAATCAGAACCAGGCGAAGTTTCTGCGGCGGCTTCCAGAAACCTGATGAGACGTCCAGATGTTTTGGCTCTCGGCTCCACTTCAGCATTTATGTGAGTATATGAGCGTTTGTGAGTGAAAGACAGAGAGGAGGTTGAATTAAATGACCATTAACCCCAATTTCTGAGCCTCTTCTGAGGTCAGTTAAACCGTAGAAAGACGGGAAGTTCTATTTCTGACTCACACACTCTATTCTATTTCTACCTTGGTGAGGACATTGGCTCACATTAGGATTCCTTCCATTTTCATCCCTAACCTCACCTGAATCCAAAAATCAAGCCTCAACTGTCAAATAAACTAAGTTATGGCAAAATATCTTCACTTTCTGAAGTCTAATCCTCACAATGGTCCTCAAAAAGACAGAATAAACTGCTCATTTCTTCTTTGTGTTAAATAAAAGAAGAGCTCTGAGTCACATCTAATTGTTCTGAGTCATCTGTCCATCTCCATTTAATTCTGTCTCGCTGTGAGTCAATAACCACCTAAAACCTTCTTTATTTTTTGCTCGATTTCTGCTCCAGCTGTTGCTTTGCTGCTCCTGGATTACGACTGGGTGGAGCTGGAACGATCCAACCTCGGTTTAAAGAGTCAAAGTGAACTCAGCGGGCGGCTCTGGACTCTAAGAAATGCTGCGATAAATCTGTCAGCTCGCACTGAAAACACTGTGAAAGGTGAGGATTTTCTCTACAACTTATCAGTCAAATAAAAGATCAATGCGCAGACAACTTAATACTCCACTAACGTCCATCCGTCATCCAGACGGATTTGGATTTTCAGTCTTATGGACGACTCTGCATACGTTTTGGAATGGCAGCAGCAGTACATATCAAGAAACAGCTTGGATGGTTTAATTTATTAAAACAATGTGATTTTCAGAAATAACTAAGGATATCTTGTTTGAGCATTCTATAACCACACTCTCTCTTTTTTTTAACGCATTTAAATGCTTTTATTTTGTAGTTTTTCTTTGGGGTACACTACTAGTATTTTTGAAAGCTCTTCTTGCCATCATTGCTATTATGTTTTTACTACATTTCATAATATAATGTTACTGTTAGCATTTGTCCCTCTATGGTGCATATTTCAGTTTTGTAAATTGTTTTAAAAATTTTATTGTGCTGCTATTTTACCAACAATCTTGAAAACTTAACCAAATGTGAGCCTCAGACGGTGATATTTCATCAAAATCTGCTTAGACTTCTTGCCTCATTGAAACTTCTCCAAGCATTTGCACCAGATTCTGCAGAAAACTCAAAATTCTGAGCTTCAATGTGCAACCGAGAAGCCTTTAGTGAGTCAGCTGCCTCCAACAGTCACATGATAAAACAAGTTTACACAGCGCAGATAATTAAATGTCAGTAATATGTAGAGGCACCTTTTCCAGTATTGGTAACAGCCGTTGGCATTGGGTAAAATGTAAAAACCTGTTTTTTTATTTTTGCATTTTTGTGAATAAATTATCAAAAAACTTCAATGTGTGTGCTATTTTAATGGCATTATAACCACGTCGTGCTGTTTTCTAGTTCTGTGCTGTTTCCATAGAGGTGCAGATGCAAAAGATGCCCAGAAACTGGAGTTCAGAAGGTAAATAAGGAGGTAGAAGGTAATAAAGTGTTTCTCCTGATGTGAAATGCTTACACAAACGAACCGAGTCATTACTTATGCACGTGTTATGAGAAATCAATGTATTTTTACTTCATTTGTCATAGTGTTTTGGCTCTATAATTTCCTGGGTCGACCTCGAGGTCTTATGTGTATCTGGAAAACCTCCAAATGAGGAAACGAGAGGATCCTGCGATTCTACAGTTTCATTTAGCAGACGCTTTCATCCAAAGCGACGTACATCTGAGTAGATACAAGACAAGCAGGGATCTAGTCAGGAGAAAACAACCTGGATAAGAGCCATAAAACAAGTTCAAGAGTCATAATAGGATCGTGGACCCTTAAAGACTGAGAGAGACTGTGGATCAAATAGAGTTTGGTAACTTGTTCCACCACCGGGGAACCACAGATCCTGATCGTTCACTACTCAAACCGAACCAACACCATCCATTTTAACTTCCACATTCCTGTTTCAGACTACAGACAAAATAAAGCATGACATTTTTAAGATAATATGAGGGTCATTCCAGAACTGGAAGACATTTGGGCTTCAGAATTTTTGAAAAATAAACCTTCTCTTTTACAATTTTCTGCTCCATATTCATCAATAATAGTTAAGGCTTGGTTGGTTCAGCGTACACATCAATGGTAGCATTTTTTTTGTAAAGTGACATTGAGCAGTCATATTTACATTCAAGTGACAGCGCCCTCTAGTGGATGTCTCATTATGACGGAAGCAAAGAAAGAAGTGACATCGTTTTAGAGCCAGAAAATCAATGCAGAGAGGAGGTTGGGCTGGATGGACGGGTTTCACAACACTGGGTTTCTTTGAGCCTTTAAGGACAGCTTTTATAACCTCCACTGCTGGTGCTTTATAGTTATCATGATGCTAAAGGTCCACAAATGTTATCAAAGTGCATATTTTAACCAAAACTATGATCTTTCCTTAAACATGTGCAGGTTGAGCTTCAGTAGAAATCAACTGGACGGAGCTGGAGCGACTCCAAATTCTGTCATTCCACATTCCTGTTTCTTCTATCCACAGTTTGCTGATGCTAGCGGATGAGCTGCAAACTGTGACTAAACTGGAACACAGAGCAAGAAAAAACAGATTACAGCTTCGTCACAATGATGCTTTTTGTTGCTTGAGAAAAGCCCGGGAGCGGCAAAATCGCAGCAGGAGGGGAGACGTTCGTTTCTTATCACCATCCGACACACGTTTCAGTGCCGAAAGAGTAATTCTGCCATCTGAGAAACAACAAAGTTTGCAGAGTCGTACAAACAACCGACGCTTTTCTGGGCCAAAAGCTGCTGCGGCATCACTTCACCTGCAAACTTGTCCATGTGTGCTCATACATGTGCATCCAGCCCATAAGCAAAGCTACACAAACAACAAGGAGGCGTCTCACTGCAGGTCTGAAGCTCAGCCGGTGCTCAGTAATACAGTAAAACACACATCCGGGCGTCTATCAGGGCGTCTCTGGTGGATTTTAATGGGAGCAATGTTGCGTAGAGGCGTTTATTCACCAAACGGCGGCAACTTCTCCTCACACCAGCCATTAAAGAGCAGCACAAGCCTCTGAGGGGGAGAGATCGGAGGAGGCATCGAATCAAAGAGGCGATAAGGCTTCCCTTTGTGCACAGAAAACCCCACCGTGCTTCCTCATACATGCAGATCGACTCTTTGTGATTCGTCGGCGCGCGACTCCATTGTCACATCCGGCGTCCATTCAACACCTCGGCTCAGACAATTTGTGGATGGGGATGCATGTGGCGGAGAGGCTCCATTGTGGCTCCGTCAAAGCAGGTGGAGAGGCATCTTTTTATCATTTTTTTTAAATGAATAAAGCTGATATTCATGAGATATAATATTACACGTGTTTGTGTCAAAGCCGGAGGCATCAGTAGATGTAATTCCTTGTCACTGAGCTTCGGTTAGTGGCTCAGCATTGTGCTAAAAGACTCATTTCCCCTGTTTATTTCCCCCGAGCTGCCGGCAGCGATTCATAGCGGGAAGATAGGAGAAGGCCTGCTTCATCGTTTCCAAGCAGAAAATACCAAAACATTCTCTGGTTTGAGCTTCTGGTATGTGAAGAGTTTCTGGTTTTCTTCGTCCTGATTGAACGTAAACGGTTGGTCGGACGAAACAAGCAAACCGAAGACAGAATGGCGGACTGGGGGAATTTACAAATTGGCGTTTTTTTTCCACTATTTTTTCTAACATTTTACAGATTCAATAAAAAAATCAGCTAAAAAAAAAGTAAAATAATTTGGCAGATTAATTACTCCACCAAGGAGGCAAGCCTAGGCAGAGTCATGTGACAACCCTATAATTATGGGACTTTTTTTGTATTTTACTGACATTGAGCGGTCTATTCAGGTGACAGCACCCTCTAGTGGATGTCTTATTATGACAGGAGCAAAGAAAAATCGTTACACAGCCAGAAAAGCAATATAGAGAGGAGATCGGGGTGGATGGACGGGTCAACAAGGCACTGGACTTTGTCCACATTTATGGGCACCAAAAAATATTGTTTCCTTGTCTGAAAAAAATCCAAAAATTCAGGAAAAAAATCCCCCAAATTTCTGAAAATTTGCAAAACCTTCAGGAAGAAAATTCCAATCATTCCTTAAAAGTTTTATTTTAAAAATTCCCCAAATTTGGCAAGAAATGTCTTGTAAATATTTTCAAAAAATGAGTAAAAATCTTCCAAAAAAATACAAAAAATATCTAAAGTGATTCCATATATATCAGTAAAACTTCTAATATTTTCTTTAAGAACATTCACAAAAAATCAACCAAAATCCAGCGAAATTCGCTGGATTTTGGTTGATTTTTTTGTGAATGTTCTTAAGAAACATTTTTAACATTTTTTTTTTCCACCAAAAAATGTTTAAAGATTTCCCAAAAATGTTGAAAATGTGGACATCAGAAGTCTCACTGTGAAAACATATTTTTTTTCCACATTTTCAAACTTTAAAACGGGTCAATTTTGACCCACAGGACGATACCAGGGTGAACATGTTTCTTTGATCCTTTAATGACAGTTTTATAACCTCAACTGCTTGTGTTTTAAGGCATAATGATCCTGAAAATCCTCAGATATTAACAAGGTGCTTATTTTAGCCCAAATGATGATCTTTCCTTAATCCTAACCAGGTTGTTTTTGCGTTTGTCACATGCAGAAATTGTTATTTAATGTGCTGTCTATGTTTTTATTATGTATCTGTGGCATATCTGCTGCTTCCAGTACACTCCATTGTGTCATATCAGTGTCACAAATGATCTATATTGTCTTTTCTATGAAACCATTTACCCATTAATTAAGACTTATCAATGGGGTTAAGCTTCTCTCTGTAACCTCATGTTTCTGCAACAACTAGATTCACCACAAGCTTCAGCTGCAGGTGTTTCTGAGCTGTGAGCAGTAAAGTATGAACCAAATCCGGCCGCAGACGTTGAGCATCTTGGCCATAAAAGACATTTTTTCCAGAGGCGAGACACGTGTAGAGGAGCCTCGGACAGTTTGCTAACATGGTTGATGTTCTTCTGCATGGCCACGTTCGTGGATGTGACACCGCCGTCTCTTTCTCCCGCCGCTGTGAAGCATTAAACCAGACAGCTTTAGAGCCCGGACCTCTCAAAGCAGAGAAACACGAGCGAAGATCAGCGAGAGAAAATGTTCACAGCGGAGTAAAATGCGAGGCGGCGGCAGTAATCTCAGCATTCAGACCGCAGAGGACACGTCAAGGTCGAACCGCACAGCAGTAAATTATTCACCAGCCGGGAAAAACACACACAGACTCCCCTTCACTCTGCAGTAAGTACAAGTACACAACCAGACGGCTAGAAAGTACTTTTATATACGACATTACATATGTTTCTTGGTAGAAACGTAACAAAGGCTGGAAATGTTTCATGTTCAGTGACAATATTTTGACCAAAAAAAATGCTGAATTAAATTTTTAAAAAAGCAGAATTTGCAATGACAAGAAAGGAATTTGCACACAAGCTTATTTATTTATCTGTTTATATCTTTTACTTGTGAACACTTGTTTCTATTTTAGACGTGTGCTATATTTTATTTAATTTTATTGGCTTACAACTGACATCACAGTACAATTTCACACCATCTCATGTTGATACGTGTGCTGAGATGACAATAAAGAACCTTGAATATTTTATTATACTTGCTACAATGTGATTTTTTAAGATTATTTATAATTTATTTATTTTTAGACACTATTCCATGACATCCACTCAGACATTTTTATGCTTTGTACTTTGTATTCTTTTTTAAAAAATATTTCTATTTAATTTTTAACCTCTCCATAATTGTGTATATTTCACTAACCTTTGCTTATTGCGGTCATTTCCTCCAGGATGAATAAAGTTGATCTCATCTTGTAACTTAATTTCAAAGTCTGTAACGCACATAAGACCAATACTAAAAGACTCATACTTCTCTTCAAGTTAGTATCATTTATTTGTTCTATATATGTTCTTGGATTGAAAATTAGTACATTTATTTGCCAATGTTGTTAATCAGTTTTCCTTCCAGTCATCACTACATGGTTACAATGGTGTATAGTGTACACCAACTATGGTGAAGGGTAATCGTCAGTATTTTAAACAAGTGGTAATATCTTTAGGAAAAAAACAAGCTTTTCCAAAATTTACAAGGAAAAAAAAAGTTTTCTGCCAGATAATACACTCCTAAATTAATTTCTTTTTGTCAAATCTTTTCACTTGGAAAGTTGGATTAACCCTGAACACACCACTAATAAAGAGGGAACTTCACACACGTTTGTCAGCAGTATAACAACATGTCCTTACATTTATTCATTATGTTGAGTGAATATTGGCACAACAAGACACCTGGCAAATTGGGAAAGTGTGCATTGAATATTTTTCTTCATAAAAGCGCGTGTTGCCACAGAAACACTCATTTAAACGTAGAAATCAGTTCTCACTTTGACATGAGGGAGTCTTTAAGAAAATTTTCGCCATAAAAAGCCAAATAAATTGACCATGATTGAATGAAAAACTAAAGGGAGATAAATACTCATTACATGTTTCATTACTTGACATTAATTTGTAGAAATCTGTTTTCACTTTGACATTTAAGAGTCTTTAATTAAGTAATTTCTCACCAAAAAAAGAAATTGACAATAGCTTAATGTTGAAAAGCAATAAAAGGAGATAATTCCAAGGGAAGTGACTACTTTTGCTATCACATATTTTAGATTTTTGTTATTCATTACTTGACATTAATTTGTAGAAATCTGATTTCACTTTGACATAAAAAAAAGTCTTTATTTAACTAAATTCTCAACAAAAAAAATTACATTGAATTGACCACGATTGAATGTTGCAAAGCAATAAAAAGGGAATACTTCCAAAGAGGGATGAATGCTTTTTATATGTACCGTATGATATGAAGATATAGAAATTTAGTGACGTGTGCAGCTCTCTGTCGGAGTCGGGCTCTTTTAAAGGGTCAACAGATAAATCTGAAGTCAAATAACGTGAGCTTTCTCTTTGGCTTTTCTGTTGTTGTGAAATATCAGATAATTTATTCTCATTTGGCCTCAGCAGCTGCAGACAGTCAGACTAGATTCATCTTGAGTTACAGACAAAAACATTCCCCACTGAAGTATGAAGTACCATAAATTAGAAGTACTCAACATTAGATTGCACATTGCAGAAAGTACAACGAAATGCAGTTCAGCATCTCACCAGAAGTGCATTATTTACAGTATTTTATATATACATATGCTGTAAATAATTAGAAGCTTCACCTTAACCCTCCTGTTGTCCTGCGGGTCAAATTGACCCGTTTTAAAGTTTGAAAATGTGGGGGAAAAAAATATATTTTCACAGTGAAAGCTTCCACATTTTCAAAACTTTTGGGAAATTTTTGAACATTTTTGGTGGAAAAAAAAGAAATGTTAAAAAAACAGTTTCTTTAAGAACATTCAGAAAAAAATCAACCAAAATCCAGCGAAATTCGCTGGATTTTGGTTGATTTTTTTCTGAATGTTCTTAAAGAAAATATTAGAAGTTTTACTGATATATATGTTATCACTTTAGATATTTCTATGATATTTTGGAAGATTTTTATTTATTTTTTTGAAAATATTTCTTTTTTTTTACATTTTATTCTTTCCAAATTTGTTTTTTTTTTTGTTTGTTTTTTTTAAATAAAACATTTAAGGGAAACTTTTAAGGAATTTTTGGAATTTTCTTCTTGAAGATTTTGCAATAAATTTTGGGATATTTTTTTTTGCTGAAATTTTTTCAGACAAGGGAACAATTGTTTTGGTGCCCGTAAATGAGGACAACAGGAGGGTTAAGATTGTACAGTTTGTTAGTTAAGTGAGTTTTTGTCAGAAATAAATGTTTTTTCTCAGACCTGTAGCCTCTCAGACCTTCATATTATTTACAAGCAGCTAAAACACTCGGCAGCTTAATGAAACCACCCTTCAGCTCAGATTAAGACGAGTCTTCACGGGGAATAAATGGAGCGATTAGAAAAAAATCCTGCGAGGAAACGGCTCACAGATCTCCACCGATAATGAGGACGTCAAAAATAACGGCTTAGTTTGGATTTACAGTGAAGCAAAACAGCAAGAAAATGAAATAACAGAACAGAATATGTGCAGCTGAAAGTGGCTGCATGTGGATTAAAAGCGTGAACAGAAGATGCCTGATGAAACCCTGACAGTCCCTCCTCCTCCTGCCGACACGTTCGAGGACCCGTAACTTTCCATTTCAATAAGCCCACGAGCAGAGTGAGCTGTCGGGCATCGATCTGTTTTTCCTCAGGTTTTATGGAGGGCAGGAGGAGGGAGGAGGGCATGTCAGATTTTCCCCCGGCTGGATGGCAGGCAGCGGCCGGTCTAGACATGAACTCACCGACCGCAGGACGAGCCTCGGAGACAGGAAGGCTGGAGGTGAAGGTTCGCGACTGCAACCGGGATGTAAAAGCTTCTCCCGGCTGCTGGTTTAGCCCCTAAAAACTCGTCTCTGGTACATCTTTTCTATGAAAATAATCCTGCCGTGCTTTTGAATGGTTCAGATGTAACTCTACACTGTTGGCTCCTGAAGAATGTAGATCTATGAGCTTCTATCTCCACTTATTGCTCCAATACTCGCTGCAGCTCGAGCACACCAGCTCACTCAATTAAATTCATTCAATTAAAAAAAAAATTGATCCGTCCCTTTGGGGCAATTTAAAGGTACGTAGAGCTAATAATCGTAATAATAATAGTAGTAGCATGCATGTGGTGGTTAAAATAGAAGCAAATAAAATTAAAATTACAATATACTGAGATATAGGTGTAAGTGGTACAAGGGTGCTGCTCAAACACTATAAAACTATTATTCCAGTAATTCAGCTGCATATATGTGAATTGGAAACCAATTCTGAGGAAGAATAATGATTCAACAAACTCCACCCTGAAAGTCGACAGGATGTTTCTCAGGTTTGTTATGTTTGACACCTGGAAAAGTGTGAATCTGAGTTTTTGAGACGGCAGAAAATTCAGCGTGTCCCTAAAGTCTGGACACATAAGAAATCTCATTAACTTTAATTTATTTTGCCTCCACAGATTAAATATGGTTTTGTCCAAAGAAGAAACAGTTGAACTGGTACTTCTCAGTGGACATGAAGGATGGACATATCGACAGACAGGGTTGGAGTTAGGGTTAGGGTTGAGGTTAGGGTTGAAGTTGGGGTTGAGGTTGGGGTTGAGGTTAGGGTTAGCAAAGTGAGATTTTGGGGCTATCATGAACTTCAGCCATGATCAATTCTTTAGTTTTGGCTGATACATTTGGTCGTCCAGAATGAGGTTTGTCCATGACACTGCCCATTTCTTTAAACTTTTCAATCTTTCCATATGTCCATCCTTCCCATCCACTGAGAAGTACCAGTTCAACTCTTTCTTCTTTCAACAAAGCCATATTTAATCTGTGGTCGGAAAATAATTATAGTTAATGAGATTTCCTATGTATCCAGACTTTAGGGACACCCTGTAGACATGTTAACAAGTAAAAAAAAATTCAATATTTTTTGACGATTTTTTGGCCCTGCTGGTTTGTTTGAAAACTGTGTGGTCTACAAAAGTAAAAATTGCCAAAATGACATGAAGGCAATGGATAGTTAACAAAAGGAGACTTCCTCCCCTCCACAGAACGGCACACTGTGATGAGAAAGTACAGATTAGGGATAGAATGATTATCATGGCAGATATTTGACATTCTTTTCTTTTTGAAGTTATTTTTTCGGTCATTTCTGGCTTTATTTGACAGGTTCGGTTGAGAGGCAGAGAGGAAAGTAAGGGAGAAGAATGGGGGAGACCTTCAGAAAAGGGCCGTGAGCTGGAATCGAACCCAGGCTGCTGCATCGGGGAACCTAGTCCCTGTTTATGGGTCGCCCACTCAACCAGTTGAGCACTCAGATATTTGACATTCTTCTGATTATCTGTATCTGTATTTTTATTGCCAGATTATTGACAAATGAAAACAACAGTGAGTAAAAATGGGGCAAATATCCAGAAACTACTGGGAGGGCTAAAGTAAACTGCAGGCTCAGACAATCACTTCTGATCTTTACGACCTCAAACAGAGCATACACATTTAAAGGAACAGTCTGGAATGTTGGGATATTTGCAGGATTTTCCACCAGTCTGTGACCTCCGGTATCTCCTGTGATTTTCACCTCATCATACAGAATCTTTCACCTCCTCAGATTGTCTTTTACTTCCATCTGACCTAACAGATCTGTGTTTTCCTCCCCGATCATCCCATCCTTCCTTCCTGCCACAACAAGCCGCCGCCGCCTTTCCTCCTGCTCTCTCCTCCAATTGTGTTCCTCTCACTTCTCTTTCTGTTTTTCTGCCCCTCTCTCCTTTTTCTCTCTCCTTTCTCGCCTTCCTCCCCACCAGTCACGGTGATGAAGTGGCCAGTGAGTAGCCGTCTCTGCCGGTAATCACCGCGGTAACTCATGGCAGCGCCGCGGCGCCGCCAACACGCCATCCATCACCGCCTCCGCTGCTGCAGGAAACTGATATATCAAGATGTAAATTCTGGCCCTGCTGCTGCTCCCCTTTGCCTCACCGCTGTCTCCACCGAGGAGGGGAACATGGAGGAGATGATGGGGGAAGGGATGGAGGGGTGAGGACGGAAGAAACCAGGGAATGGGGGGAGAAAAGGTGGAGCAAATGCGAGGAGAAAAGATGGGAAGGATAGAAAAGGGAAGGGAAGAAAAGAGCAACGAGAGAATTTACTGCAGCAGAGGAGATGGAGAGGAGATGGGAATAAAGGAAGAGGAGAGGATAAAGGAGGAGAAAGAGTGGAGGGAGGAGAAGGCTGAATGTATGATGGTGATGGCAGCGTTAATCCATCCTAATCCTGCCTTGTTGCCTTTTCTCAGCCTGCAGTAAACACACAAACACACCGACAGAGGAGGAGCGTTTCAGCCCTCCAATGTTCAGTAAAATGTTGGAAAATCATTGAATTTGGTAAAAGAACTTTCACTGACCGGGTACTTTATTAGGTACACCTGTTCAACTGCGTGTTAACAAATATCTAATCAGTCAATCACATGGAAACAACTCAATGCATTTGTAGACAACCTGCTAAAGTTCAAACCGAGCATCAGAACTGCGAAGAAAGGGGATCTAAGTGACTTTGAATGTAGCATGGTTGTTGGTTGGCTGGTCTGAGCATTTCAGAATCTGCTGATCAACTGGGATTTTCACACACAACCATCTCTAGGGTTTACAAAGAGAAACTATCCAGTGACCAGCAGTTGTGTGGATGAAAATGCCTTGTTGATGTGAGAGCTCAGAGGAGAATGGACAGGCTGATTGGAGATGATAGAAAGACAACAGTCAGTCAAATAACCAACCAAGGAATGCAGAATACCATCTCTGAACGTACAACAACCTTTAGAGGATGTTCTACAGCAGCAGAAGACCACACCGGGTGCCACTCCTGTCAGCTAAGAACAGGAAACTGAGGCTACAATTCACACAGGATCACCAAAACTGGACAATAGAAGATAAATGTCATCAACACTTTTTGCACTCCAGCAGCCCCATATCATTCCACTCCCACCTCCGTGCTTCACTGTCAGGACTATGCATTCACTGTGGTAGTCCTGGTCAAGACAGACACAAAACAACCACACAGAAGACACAAAATTACCACAAAAAGACAAAATTACCACAACAAGACCCAAATTAAGCACAAACAGACACAAATGTTCCACAAAGGAACACAAAACAAGCAGAAAAACACTCAAAATAACCACAAAGAGACACAAAATGATCACAACAACTCTCAAAATGCCTCTGCACTTCATTGTGAGGACCATGCATGCACTGTGGTAAATGTCCATCCTGAATGCACAACACACACCTTCATGGACTAGAGCAGCAGAAGACCACACTGGGCCATTTCTGTCAGCTAAGAACAAGAAACTGAGGCTACAGTTCACACAGGTTCACCGAAACTGGACAACAGAAGATTGGAAAAACATTGCCTGGTCTGATGAGTCTCCGTTTCAGCTTCGACATTCAGATGGTCAGAATTTGGCGTAAACAACATGAAATCATGGATCCATCCTGCCTTGTAGCAACGGTTCAGGCTGGTGGTGGTGTAATGGTGTGGGGGATATTTTCTTGGCACACTTTGGGCTCCTTTGTACCAACTGAGCATCATTTAAACACCACAGCCTACCTGAGTATTGTTGTTAACCATGTCCATCTCTTTATGACCACAGTGGACCATCTTCTGATGCTACTTCCAGCAGGATAATGCACCATGTCACAAAGCTCAAATTATCTCAAACTGGTTTCCTGAACATGACAATGAGTTCACTGCACTCCAATAGCCTCCGCAGTAACCAGATCTCAATCCGGTAGAACCTTTGGGATGTGGTAGAGCAGGAGACTGTCATCATGGATGAGCAGCTGACAAATCTGCAGTAACTGTGTGATGCTCTCATGTCAATATGGACCAAAATCTCTGAGGAATGTTTCCAACACCTCGTTGAAAGTATGCCATGGAGAATTAAGGCAGCTCTGAAGGCAAAAGGGGGTCCAACCTTCTATTAGCAAGGATTAGCTAATAAAGTGTACAGTGAGTGCATGTCACACATTCAAGAATGCATACATAATGTTATTTGAGCCTGAGTCTGTGAAGATTCTCAGACAAATACACTACTGTTCAAAAGTCTGGGTCACTTAGAAATGTCCTTATTTTTAAAAGAAAAGCAGTTTTTTTCAATGAAGATAACATTAAATAAATCATAAATCCAGTGTAGACATTGTTAATGTGGTAAATGACTATTGTAGCTGGAAACAGCTGATTTTTAATGGAATATCTCCATAGGGGTACAGAGGAACATTTCCAGCAACCATCACTCCTGTGTTCTAATGCTACATTGTGTTAGCTAATGGTGTTGAAAGGCTCATTGATGATTAGAAAACCCTTGTGCAATTATATTGAATAAAAGTGTGAATTTCCATGGAAAACATGAAATTGTCTGAGTGACCCTAAACTTCTGAATAGTTGTGTAGGTCATGGTAATCCTAGGAGCTTCAGAAAAAAAGCCACTGGAATTCAAGAATCTAAAAAGAAAAGTCCAGTTACAGCTTGTTTAATGACATGCCCTTAAAGGCCAAAACATGCTCTGTACATCTTCGTAGAATCAAACAGAAAACGATTGCCCTAATGCTGACCGATTTGTTTTTGGAAACTCATTTTTTTTGGACATTTTTTGGTGAGTTATTTGTCTTAGTTTGCTGTATTTTAGAGGTAAATAATAGTGTTTGAAAAGCAACTAATGCATTTAAGGATTCCTTAAGTGTATTTAAGCAACAGTTAGCTTTGTTATTCCAGTTAAATCCTGCCAGTGTCAAATGTCATTAAAGCAAAAAGGCTGGTTGCGGCTGCATTTTCTTTCTCTTTTCCATTTAAAAAAAAAAAAAAAACACAAGAATATTAGTAATATAAAGTCTTATTCTTGAGCCAAAGACGTCTAAGTAATACCATGGAAGCTTATGAACTGCAGGTGAAACTGTTTGTATTTGGCAGTAAAGCGGAGTTCTAAATACGGCATTACTGGACTGCTAGTGATGCGTTTTATACCAAAAAGAAAAGACTTGTCGGAGCTGAAAAATGGGGCAAACGTCAGCAGAGTGGGCAACAGCATCTAGGAGGATGGTGGATAAACTGAGGAAGCATCCAAGAAAAGTTTCTGATGCTCCAGACAGAAGAAGTCTGAAAGAAAACCTTCAATTTATGGCTTCAATATGACTCAGGAGTGTTTGTGTGATTATTCTCTGCCAGAAGGGGGAGACAAAAGCTCTGCACTGCAAGTTTGAAGACTAGTTTGCAAATCAGCAGATCGACAGATCAGACAGACAAATATGAAGATAGTAGGAATGTGTAGAAACACCAAGATATGCTGCAGCTTTTCTCGATGCAACACTTTTCTGGCTTATGCACAGAAACCTGAAATCATGCTTTAGTGGTTTACAAAACTGTAAAACCATCCAACAATGAAAATGTTTTCAGTTCTCTTGCAGCACCTCAGGTTTTTCTGATGAGTCCTGACCGTGAACTCTTTCAGGCTCTTCAGCTAAAAGCCACATTTGACTCTTGACCTGAGAGATTCCCACTAAAGCAGCCGAAGCCGACGACAATATGAGTCACATCAGTGCGTCAGATTCCAGACAGACTTCCAGTGTTGATGCTCAGATTACTGTAAACTCCTGTCTGGGCTGCAGTCAAACGGGCCTCAACTTCAGCCCGTCTTCATCGCCTCCGTCTGTCGGAGTCCATCAGCAAACAACGGCAAAGCAAAACACACAAAACAAAGAAAACAAAGAAAACAAGTCCTCCTCGGATCGCCCTTTCACAGCATTTTTCTCGGCTTTCTCTTCCAGGCTGCTCCTCCTCTGGAAACCTTCAACTCAGGCCAAGAAATAGTTGTTGGTCACAATCACCAAAAGCCAAAGTCTCTGCGTCTCTTTTCATCTCTTTCCACTGCTTTAGCATAAAATACAAGTTAACCACTGAAATCTGTTCGTGACACACACCATCTGCAGTGGTATTTGTACAGTATGTGGGTTTAGCGGCCATTACAGCATAAAGAACATCATTTATGACATAATATTTTAACTGTGCCCCCAATTAATCAAATAAAAAGAGTGTATTTGCAATTGCAGACAGTAACAAAAAGTTCATTGTGTCATATTGCAGCACTTTTAACCCTCAAGGCAAGTCATCTTTACAAAGAAATCACCAAAACTGCACCATTTACCAGAGCTACAAGCAGTAGAAACAGCAAAAAATGTTGCATTTTTAGCTTTCTGATCTAATTATCTTGTGTGATCATGTGTGACGTCCCATTGTGTTGCTTAAAATCCTGATTTTCTAAAATTCATTTCATTCTACGTCTCTCTTTAAAAAAAAACTCCCAAAATTGCAACATTTATCAGAGCTACAAACTGTTAAAACAGAAAAAAATGTTGGATTTTTAAATTTCTGAATTTACTATCTTGAACTACTCATGTGTGACGTCTGAATCCGTTGCTTAAAGTCTCATTTCAAAAAATCCCTCAAAAGTACACTATTTGCTCTAAATAAATTCCACCAAAAACAAAAAAATTCTGGAACATATTTCTAATGACATACTTCAAAGTGCACAAAAAAGGTATTATAGAAACACGGTTGCTTGAAGGCTACAGACCAACATGCAGGCTGCACAACAAAATGAGCATCCCAGCAATTAAGCTGCGATAAAGTTTTCCCAAAAGTCTTCTAGTGACCTAAAATTGTGTTTGCTTGTAGCCAAGAAGGACAAAAGGCATGGAAAACATATATATGTATATATATATATATATATATATATATATATATATATATATATATATATATATATATATATATATATATATATATATATATATATATATATATATATATATGATTCTAGTATATCAGAGTTCTATAAATAACTGCTAAAATTTCAAAAATGACAAAAGACATCTGTGTACAAACCTCTGACAAGGTAACAAGCAGCATGATTTCAATATATGATTTCATCTACCTTCTATAAATGCAAAAACTAAACTAAAAGTGACTAAAAGCAAAAGAAAGAAACGACACAATGCCCACATGAGCAGAACATCAGCAGCCTCACATGTCTTCATTGCACATTTTTTGCCACAGAAAAAATGCAGTTCTGCACTAAACCCGACACTCAGGTGCTGCAGCATCACATTAGTGTGATGGTTTTAACAGTGAAACAGTGACATGAAACTAGAATATATATATATATATATTTGTTATTCTAGCATCCCAGAGTTCTGCATTTGCTGAGCGTTTGCCTTCAAAACCGTCCAATATGCTACACAGGTGAACAGCTGCACAACAAACCCAGAGTTTAAGCTAATGAATGTTTGTACTGGAGGATAATGAGACCACATGATGGTTGGACTACAAACTTGTGAAACGCAGCAACAACAACGAGCAGCTGTCAGCAGAGATGTGGTCGTTAATGTCAGATTCGGGTACAGGGACTCTGTAAATCAGCATTTCAAAGACAGTAAAGATGAACTCACTGTTGAACTGCTTCAGCCGTCGCTCACGTCCAAAGGTCCCTGCAGAGACAGAAAGCAGAGTTCATCGTTAGTTTCCTGCATCGAGGCTCTTGGAAGCGTCTTAACGAGGTAAATGTGTGTTTCTGTTGCTCAGATCTGTTCAGGTCTGAACCATGACATCACTTCAACCCTCCCACCGACCGACCGGGAATGAGAGTCGCTAATAAAACCAGCACGATTTACTGCACACACACACACACACACACACACACACACACACTGACCTTTCTAAATAAAGGGTAAGAAGCAACACAAACCCACGGGGAAACAAAAGCAGTAAAACCGACCGTGAACAAAGAAGCAACACAAAGAGCCGATAAGAGCTAGACGAAAGTCAATCACCCCGACGACAGCAATTAATCAATCAATCAGCCAATCAGCATTAAAGTAAATTACATCATGCAGAGTTTATGTTTTAGTATAAAGTGTCACTAACATCATACAGAGTCAAATAACCTGCTGCTGAATTAAACTGTGTGATCATTTAATGTATTAAAGGTGTGTGAAATTAAAGGCAACAGTTCAAGGAGACGACTGCGTGTGTCTCTTTGTGGTTACTTTGTGTATTTTTGTGGTCTTTTTGGGATTGTTTTGTGTGTTTTTCTCATCTCATCTCTGTGGTCGTTTTGTGTCTGTGGAATTTTTGTGGTTGTTTTGTGTATTTTTCTGGACTTTTTGTGTGTTTTTGTGGTAGTTTCGTGTGTGTTTGTAGTCTTTCGGTGGTTGTTTTGCATATTTTTGTGGTTGTTTTGTGTATTTTTGTAGGTGGTTGTTTTGGTTCTCTGTGCTGTTTTATGTCTCTTTGTGGTAGTTTTGTGTATTTATGTGGTTGGCTAGTGTCTCTGTGGTGGTTTTGCGCATTTTTGTCATCATTCTGAGTCTCTTTGTGGTATTTTTGTGTCTCTGTAGTTGTTTTGTGTATTTTTGCGGTCTTTTTGTGGTTGTTTTGTGCATTTTTGTGGTCTTTTTGTGACCTCTTTATGGTTGTTTTGTGTCTCTTTGTGGATGTTTTGTGTATTTTTGTGGTTGGCCTGTGTCTCTGTGGTGGTTTTGTGTGTTTTTTTGGTCTTTTTGTGGTTGTTTTGTGTATTTTTGTGGTCTTCTTATGTCTCTGTGGTTGTTTTGTGCATTTTTGTCATCATTCTGAGTCTCTCTGTGGTTGTTTTGTGTCTCTTTGTGGTTGTTTTGTGCATTTTTGTGGCCTTCTTATGTCTCTGTGGTTGTTCTCTGTATTTTTTTCATCCTTTTGTGTCTGTGGTTGTTTTGTGTATTTTGTGGTCTTTTGTGGTTGTTTTGTGTCTTTTTATGGTCGTTTATGTCTCTGTGGTAGTTTTGTGTGTTTTTCTCATATTTTTGTGTGTCTTTGTGGTTTTGTGTGTTTTTGTGGTATTTTTGTGTCTCCGGTTGTTTTGTGTATTCTTGTGATGTTTTGGTGGTCTTTTTATGTCTCTGTGTTTTTTTGTGTATTTTTCAGTTTTTTGTGTCTGTGGTGGTTTTGTCTCTTTGGGTAAGTTTTGTGTATGTTTGTGGTCTTTTCGTGCCTCTTTTTGGTGGTTTTCTGTATTTTTGTGGTCTTTTCGTGCCTGTTTTTGGTGGTTTTGTGTATTTTTGTGATCTTTTCATGCCTCTTTTTGGTGGTTTTCTGTAGTCTGGTGGTCTTTTCATGTCCCTTGGAGGTCATTTTGCACCTCTTTGTGGGGTTTTCTGTCTCATTTTGGTGTTTTATGGTTGTTTCGTGTTCGTGTTTCGTATCATTTTAACTGCAGCTCCACGTTCGCAGACGAGCTGAGCCATAATCAGACACTTATTGTTCAGTGGGCGGTCAGCTACGCTCACAGCCTGATAAAATACAAAATTAGGAAATCAACGAGATTACAACACCATGCAAAGCGATGCAATTTTCTGTTATTTGCTGGATAAGCGAGAAAAAAAAATTGCAAGAAGCTAGTTTGAAGGACATTAAAGCATTAAATAAATTGGCGGCAGTGGAGCTCAGTGTGAACAGAAAGTGACTGGATGCTGTTTAATGTTCAGCCAAGTGAAGAGTACAGTGTGTCGGAGCCAGAGAGGCCCATATGGCATGGAGTGTCCCTCGCCAAAGCTGCCCAGACTGGAAGGAACCAGCCCAGCTTCTCTCTGCAGACAGACTGGACCAGGATGTTGTCACTGGGGGGGGATGGACGCCTAGTGAGGTCTGAAAATATCATCAGAAATCCTGAAAAACGATGACGACAATGCAACTAAAATGCTGATAAATGTTTAATAAATTATATCAGTGACACTCACAATGAACAGTGGAGAAAAACGTCTGTCTCTGTGGTGATTTTGTGTATTTCTTTCATCTTTTTGTGTCTCTTTGTGGTGATTTTGTGTATTTTTCTCATCTTTTCGTGTCTGCTTGTGGTTGTTTTGTGTATTCTTATCAGCTTTTTGTATCTCTTTTTGGTGGTTTTGTGTATTTTTTTCACGTTTTTGTGTCCCTTTGTGGTGGTTTTGTGTATTTTTCTTGTCTTTTTATGTCTCTGCGGTTTTTTGTGTATTTTTCTTATCTTTTCTTGTCTGTTTGTGGTTGTTTTGTGTATTTTGTCGTCTTGTTGTTTCTCTTTGTGGTTATTTTGTGTATTTTTCTCATCTTTTCGTGTCCATTTGTGGTTGTTTTGTGCATTTTTCTCATCTTTTTGTGATTCGTTGTGTAGGTTTGTGTCTCTTTGTGGTTGTTTTGTGTATTTTTCTGGTCTTTTCATGTCTATTTTTGGTGGTTTTGTGTCTCTTTGTGGTTGTTTGTTGTCTCTGAGGCTGCTTTGTGTCTATTTGTGGTCATTTTGTGTATTTTTCTCATCTTTTTGTGTCTCTTTTTGGTGATTTTGTGTATTTTTCTTGTCTTTCCATGTCTCTTTGTGGTTGTTTTGTATATTTTTTGTCATGTTTTTGTGTCTATTTGTGGTTATTTTGTGTTTTTTTCTCATCTTTGCATGTCTCTGTGGTGGTTTTGTGTATTTTTCTAGTTTGTTGGTGTCTCTCTGGGGTTGTTTCGTGTATTTTTCTCATTCTGGTCATAAAATATAACCAAAAATCCTGTAAAACATGCAGAAATGACGACACTGCCACTGAAATGCTGATTAATCTTAAATAAATTATTTCACCGTGACACTCAGAATGAATGGTGGAGAAAAACAAACCACAAACGGAGCAGTAAAATAAGTTCAAAGTGTGTAAATGACACCGTTTACCTGAGCAGCAGGTGAGCTGTTAACCTTCCCTCTCTGTCTTTAAATATCTTTCCTGCTCACATTCCTTTCATTCCTTCATCTCCTGTGTGTGTCTGTTTTATTTATCTCCTTGTTTTCTCTCCCTTATTATCACCTCGATGCCGCCGAACTGATTGATATGCAAATGCTGAATAAATCTGCATATCGTTTAACGAGATCATCGTCTCTGCCGCGGCGTCTGATTGCACCTGTGAAAATAGGAGTGATGTATGTGGAACATCACTCCATAAGGGCAGTTTTACTTTGTTGGTGACCTGAGATTAGAAGACTTTGTAATTTATTCATTTCTTCTAATCAGTGGTTTTAAAGAGCCCACATTCAGCACATTTACAGGTTTATTTTTGTAATTTCAGGGTCGACTAGAATAGGTTTACGTGTTTTAATGCTGAAAGAACACCTCATTTTTGATCATTTTGCATTTTCCTGCAGCACATCCTTTAATCGTCTGTTTAAAACGCTCAGTTTTAAGGGCTGCCAACTGGTGACCAGACCTTAGAGATACATTTGGTTTGTGCAGGATGCTGATGGGGGGTCGAGGGACCCTCCCCCAGAATATTTGGAAAATTATTGATCCCATTTCCTGCATTCTGGTGTATTTTAAGAGCATTTTGCCTGTTAAAATCTAATTGAAACATGGCTGTACTCAAGACCACAAACCACTCACACAGGCACCTAGTTTTTGCTCATAGTTTCCCATCCAAGTGCTAACAACCTGCTGAGCTTCTAATGTTTGATGGGATCAGCTCTCAAGGTGGTGGAGCCATAAATTATGCTACATTTGACACTTTAACTTGCATGATGAAGGATGAATCGGAAGTTGCTAATTTTTTGTTTACAGTCTGAGCTAGCTGCTAGCCAGGCGCTACGCTAATGTGTTACCTGATGACATCGATAGGTAATAGGAAAACAGCCTGGACTTAATATGAAACGCTTCAGGCAGATAAGCAGCGTTTTCTGCCAGAGAATGATTCCTTTTGGGGTTGAATTTGCAGACAGAAACATAAAAACACAACAGATAAGCTGTCAAGAGAATAACAGGATTTGTTTTGGGGGGTTTTTTCCAATATGTGACTGTTTTTACTGCATTCAAACTTTTTTTTCTACCTATTTTTGGTCTCTGAGTTCTATAAATGGCTGCTAAAATTCAACATTCAAAACTTTGAATACGTGATTTCATAATACGGCTGCATCTACCTCATAAACACTACTGTTCAGAAGCTTGGGCTCTCTAAGAAATGTTCTTATTTTTGAAAGAAAAGCAGTTTTTTTTCAGTGAAGATAACATTAAATGAATGATAAATCCAGTGTAGACATTGTTAATGTGGTAAATGACTACTGTAGCTGGAAACAGCTGATTTTTAATGGAATATCTCCATAGGGGTACAGAGGAACATTTCCAGCAACCATCACTCCTGTGTTCTAATGCTACATTGTGTTAAATAATGGTGTTGAAAGGCTCATTGATGATTAGAAAACCCTTGTGCAGTTATATTGACTAAGAGTGTGAATTTCCATGGGAAACGTGAAACTGTCTGAGTGACCCCAAACTTTTTAACGATAGATTTAAAGGATGCAGCTACGTTATTTAACATTTTAATCTCATCAAACAACCACAAGAAAGAAACTACATGACACACACATCATCATCATCACCAAACAGCACAAGAAGCTCGATTAACTTATTCTATTTCCAGCCGCCTTTGCAGTCTGGTCCATTTGTAAAGTGTTTAGCAGCAGACGAGGATTTAAATCCGAGCGGTCTGACGATGCGACACCTTCATAATTACTGGATTTAAAGTGTAGCAGACATGAGAGCTTCAAATCCAAGAACCTCGTTAATAACTTTAATAAAAAACACTGACTTCCTGCTGCAGAATGAAGCATGCATCTGAACAAACCTGCAGCATTTCTATTCATCAGGCAGCGCCGGCGTCACAACGCTGCTGAAGCTAAACACTAATTGTGCGTTTTGTGTGCGATTCGTCTCCGCGGCCTCTGCTTTGCGTTGATCAATCACGGCGAGGTGAGGTGATGTTCCTTCATCCACCTACTGGCTCCATCGTGTTCCTGCGAGGCCTCGAATAAATCACCGTTAATGACAGCGAGACGAAGAGCGAGGAGGAGGAGGAGGAGGAGGAGAGCTGTTTGGTTAAATATTCTGCTCAGCTTGTAACTGCAGCAAATCAGCGACTTTCTGTTGGTTTGATTTCTTTAATTTAACCTTCATTACACGCAAAAAAAGATTTTTTCATATAATTTATTGTGATTTTAGAGATTTTCCCCGTTTTGTTAAATTACAGTTAAGTAGAGAAATCACAGAAAAAATAATTAATTTTATAAGTTTACTGGAAAAAAAAACTAACAAAAAAGAGGCCAAAACTATAAATAATATCCATTAACCTTTCATAACATTTATTTGTAAAAAAAAAAAAATAGTAATAACAATAATTTCAATTAATATATTTAAATTGGCTAAAAATATAATTATTTTATAGCTATTTGCTATTATTTGAAGGAATAAATATGTCACTTAATTAAAGACAACAGGCCAAAACTCTAAATAATATTCATTATCATACAAGGTAATTTGAAATTTCAAAATGTTTGACTGTATTTTTTTTTTTTACTGTTTTTAAATCAGCAAATATTATTTCACAGATACTCAGAATTCCTTTTGCATTAATTCATTTATCTGTTAACCTTTTATGATGTTTATTTGTAAAAAAAATTTTTTTAGAATTACTATATTTAAACCAGTTACAAATATAATTATTTTACATACTCGCAGATTTTTTTGTACAAATACATTTAGTATAATTAATTTTTTTCCCGTTTTGTTAAATGACATAGCAAGTAGTGTGATTACAGAAAAAAGTATTAATTTACATGTTAACTATAAAACAAAACAACAAAAATAAAATAAAAATTTTGCTGATTTAAGTAGTTTTTTTTTAATAAGATTTTATAAGTTTGTAAAAAAAAAAATACAGATTTTTGAATTAGACATTATTTTCTCTTTTGGTTTGTTGTTTTTTTTCTTTTATTTTCTGTGATTATAATTGATATTATCTATAATTTACCAAAACAGGAAAACAATACTTTCCAGTACTTCATATGCATCATTTCTCCTACAAATAACACAAAATATCTGTAAAAATTATTATAGTAATGTAATTTTAAAACAAATGATCCTTTATGAAAATGCAGATTATTCATAGTTTTGACCTGTTTTTTTTTATTTTTTTATAATAAACATGTAAACAAACACCATTTTTCTGTGATTTCGCTAATTAATATTTGTAATTTAGCAAAACAGGAAAAATCTGTACAGTAACTGTCGAAAAGCTGTATAGCTACACCACTTTTCAGCCTGTAATGTATGTAATTTTCTTTCAAATAGCAGCAAATACCTGTAACAGATGACGTGTTTTGCTGATTTAATCGTCATTTTGCCACATGCTACATGTGAAGTAGCCGTTCAGCTAAACTCAGCATAAACTCTGTTCAGTGTGAGTCTGTGCAGGAGGTAAAGGAAGCATCTTTTCCTGACAAACAGCTGCAGGGAGCCGCGTTAAAACTGTTCAAGC
Organism: Amphiprion clarkii; assembly: GCA_027123335.1. Taxonomy (NCBI): domain Eukaryota; kingdom Metazoa; phylum Chordata; class Actinopteri; family Pomacentridae; genus Amphiprion; species Amphiprion clarkii. Next base: position 4,357,508 of record CM049576.1, read on the forward strand.
CGTCGTGTTAATCAGCAGCAGCTCGTCTGATCTGTCCTTTCATTGAGATAAACAGGAGAAGCTGCTGTCGACGTGTTTCCTGTTAGCGCTTTGCTAATCAGCGATGGAGATAAAAAAAAAGAGTCATTATTTTTGCTCCCAGAACCTCCACCACGAGGCCCGAACAGTCAGAAAGCAGGTTTAAGTTGCGGAAAATGTGTCCGATGGAGGTTTTCCTGCAGCACAATGAGGACGGGCAGAGTGTGTGATTGGATGTGAAGTGCAGAGAGACGCCGCTTTGGTGTGGAAGTGGAAAACCAAACGCCCTGCTACTCTCACTCCACCACACTCAGCTGCTTTCAATTCCACAGAAACGACCGGTTCGGAGGCTTCAACTCGTACGAACGTGCAGCAGGTTTGATGTGAACGTGACGTAATGGACAGACAATGAGACATGAGACGACATGTGGACAAAACAAACCTGTAAAATCCTCCCACAATGATGGAAACTAATGAAACAGCTGCTTTGTGTCTGTTTTTATTGTCCTTCGGCATTTTTGTGGTTGTTTTGTGTCTCTTCACGATCATTTTGTGTCATCTGGCAGAGGTTTTTATGTCTTTATGTGGTCGTTTTGTGTTCCTTTGTAATTAACTCGTGTCTCTTTGTGGTCGTTTTGCATCTTTGTGTAATAATTTGGTTTTCATTTGAAGTCATTCTGCATCTTTTTGCATGGTTCTAGTTGTGTTGTCTATTATCACTGCTGCACTTTGTTGTCATTTTGCTTGTTTGCCATTTTTGGCTGTCTTTGTCGTCACTTTGTCTCTTTTTGAGGTAATTTTGCATCTCTCTACACCTGTATGTCATTTGTTGTCACTTTATAATCATTTTGCATGTCCCTTTACTGATTTTCTGTCTTTGTCATCATTTTGCATCATTTTGTTGTCATTTTGTATGTCTTTGTAATCGCTTTATGTGTCCCTTTACTCAATTTTTCAGTCTTTGTGGTTGTTTTGTGTCTCTATGATCATTTTGTGACATCTGGCAGAGGTTTTTTATGTCTTTTTGTGGTTGTTTTGTGTTCCTTTGTAATCCACTCATGTCTCTTTTCGGTCATTTTGCATCTTTGTGTAATAACTTGGTTTCTATTTGAAGTCATTCTGCATCTTTTTACGTCCCTCTCTAATCATTTTATGTGTGTTTCATCACTTTACTGTTATTTTTTAGGTCTCTATAGTGGTTTTGCTTGTCTGTTTTGTCATTTTTGGCTCTGTTTGTAGCCATTTTGTCTCTCTTTGTGGTCATTCTGCATCTTTACACACATCTCTGTAATCATTTCGTCTCTGTTTGAGATCATTTTGCATATTTATAATTATTTTTCCACGTTGATGGTGTCAGTTTGCAACTCTTTGAAATCATTTTGCATCTTTTTTGCACGTCTCTTATTTGTTTTTCTCTCTGTGGTCATTTTGCATCTCTAATTATTTTGCTTGTCAGTGTTGTCAGTTTTCAGCTCTTTGAAATCATTCTGTTTCTCTCTCAAGTCATTCTGCATCTTTTTCCACGTCTCTCTAGTCATTAATTGTCACTGTTGTCATTTTGCATCTTTTGCATCACTTTGTTGTCATATTGAATGTCCCTGTAGGCATTTTGCTTGTCTGTTTTGTCATTTTTGGCTCTCTTTGTTGTCATTTTGTCTATTTGTGGTAATTTTGTGTCTAATTCTTTTACATGACGATGGTTATTTTGCTTGTCTTTTGCACGTCTCCATAATCCTTTTTCACCTCTTTAGTCATTTTCTGTCTCTTTGTCATCATTTTGCCTCATTTCAGTGTCAGTTAACGTGTCCCTTTAGTTTTCTGTACACATTTTCATTGTCTTTTCATTTATTCTGCATGTCACTGTAGTCGTGTTGCACTACTTTGTAGTCGTGTTGCAGGTTTCTTTAGTCATGTTGTCTCTTTTTGAGGTGATTTTTTTTAAAATTGTTGTGCATGTCTGTAGTCATTTTGCATGATGTTACTAAATTTATGACTGTAGTCACGTTGCATCTTTGTTGTCACTGCATGTTAGTATACTCGTTATATACATCTATTTACTGTTTTTTCTCTCTTTGTGGTCACTTTGCATCACTTTGTTGTCATTTTGCACATCTCTGTGGTCATTTCACGCGTCCCTTGAGTCATTTTATGTCTCTGTTTGGTCCGTTTGTGTCTTTTTATTTATTTTGCATCTCTTTGTAGTCACGTTGCATGTCTGTTTAGTCATTTTGTTGCTTTTTGTGGTCATTTTGTGTCTACTTTTGCATGTCAGTGTTGTCAGTTTGCAACTATTTGGTCATTCTGCATCTTTTTTGCACATCTGTGCAGTCACGTCGTGTCTCTTTGTAGTTACTTTGCATCTCTTAAGTGGTCATTTTCCATCTCTCTGGTCATTTGTTGTCTCTTTATGGTCATTTTGCATCATTTTGCATATTTCTATAGTCATAATACGTTTACATTTCCTGATTTTTTTCTCTCTTTGTGGTGATTTTGCATCTCTAATTATCGTGCATTTCTCTCTGGTCATTTTTTGCGTTCCTTTGTTGTCATTTTGCGTGAAATTAATTATTAATAATGTTGCATCTCCCTGTAGTCATTCTGAGTCCTTGTGCTTGTTTTGCATCACTTTTGGGACTTTCTTTCCTCTTTTGTGACTCATTTTGCATCTGTTCACAATTATTTCATTTCTCTTTGTGGTCGGTTTGTGTCACAGTTTTGGGTCTGTTTGTGGTCATTGTGCGTCTCTTTGTAGTCGTACATTTTGAGCCTTTGTTTCAGTTTAATTGGCCTTCCAATAGAAATGTGACCTCTCCTGACCTCCCCCCTGAGCTGTTCATTGATCCATCTGTGGCTATAATTTAGGGCTTTTTGCACTGCAGCTTGAAAAAATAGAATAATAAACTAAAATAAACAAACCCATCATCGTAAAATGACAACAGAGATGCTGCAAAAACAGAAAGAAATACCGGAACACAGTGAAAATGCAGACACCAGGCTGCACATTAAAGCTCTCATCTCTGCATACATTTAGGTGTCATCAATAACAATGGAAGCTCTGACAGCTGACTGAAGCTCAGTCGTCCAATTTTCTTAACAGGATTCCTGCTTTCCATGTTCCTGTGGAGCTCACAGCCGGAACATCCCCCAAAGTAAATGATCATTTATTCATCTTCAGATGGCTGCTTGGTTCAGACCTCCTACTGCTGCTGCCTGTCCTCCTCCATTATTAGATTCAACAACACACACTGATATTATAGTTTGACCCACACATGCACACGTCGACTACACGCTGCAGCTTCCAGTAGCGGCTGATTGTCCATTTATGCAGCAGCATCGATTCCTGTGTGTTTAGGTGATGTATAAATAGAAGCAGTGGTGTATAAATAGATGAAGAAATGTCAGGATGTACAGCGCCCAGCAGGTATTTTAGGCTCTCTGTTCCCTGGAAATTATCTTTAGATGCAATTAAACTGCAACAGCAAATAAAACTTTGAAGGAAATACTGATTTTTTCCACCAAAATATCCACTTTGAAGTGACTTTTATTGTCTATTTTACTATAAATGGGACCAAATTTTACTAAACGAACACCTTGATGCGTTGAAGAAGACTTGAAACTACCAAATGAGACCATAAACTCATTGGAAAAATGTTTACTGAAGTGACAAATTAAGTGAGAAGTAGAGCTATTTTCTCATAGACTTCTATTGTCAACTAGAGGAGTCGCCCCCTGCTGGTCATGAGACATAATGCAGGGATGAGTCTGAAATCAGTCACAACACACTATATAGTCTAGTCATCATTTTGTAGTTCTGTCTGAATGTTAGGTTCCAATTGTTGCAGCCTATATAGTCACTTAGAGTATCCCACAATGCACCAGGACAAATAGTGAGCAGCCGATGGTCAATATCAAAGAAATATGTATTGAATATGTATATGTGATGAGTATTTTATTGAGTTGAGACATATTTTATAGTGTTCAGATGTCATTTCTAGTCTGTGAAGATATGTTTTCTAATTTGAAGATATATTTTCTAGCATTAAGACGATCATACTGTTAAGACGTATTTTCCAGTCTGTTAAGTCGTTTTTTATAGCATTAAGTTGCACTTTACTGAGTTAAAATGTATTTTATAGTGTTAAGACATATTTTCTAGCATTAGCACCTATTTTTTTTACAAAATATATCTGTAATATGAGTGATTCACTGATGTGACAACAGGCACGACACAAATCTATGAGTTATGATGCCAAAATAATAAAATTAAAAATAATAATTTGACGTTTAATGAAAACAGAGCAGCATATCACAACGCAAAGAAAAATGTTATTTTCATTAATTAATTTTGGAAAATACTCTTAGTATAATATGAATTTAACACTAAAATGTTGCTGGGTTCACTAATATAGCCGACATCAATCTGATATGTTTTAACTGAGTGACTGCAGTGATGGAATTAATAGAACGAGTCTCTAGAAGTGTCTGAAAGTGTCTTTAGCCGAGGTGGTTCATACAGAGTTGACTATATAGTAGCTCATAGACAGAGAGGAGGGAATGAATGGATGATTCCATCTTTTCTATACCCTCTATGGATGTTGTTACAACCAGGACTCCTGCTTCTCCTCCAGCTGAACGTTTGGTTTATTGTCCTGCAGCAGATTGACGCCTCCCTGGTGGTTCTGGAGACGGATAAGAACCAAACATCCAACATTTCTGCACAGCTCTCGGCGTCGGCTGTGGAGGAGGAGCGTCCCTCTCGTGTACCAACTCATAAATCATGTGTCAAATTATAACTTGTCAGTAGTGGCAGAGCGTCATGTTCGCAGCTGAACGCAGCGTTGACTCTAATAAAGCCCAATTACAGCACACCGCTCCTGCACGCACACGCACAGAAAGTCATATAGACGAGCAAAGAAAAATATCACCTTTTGATGTTGGGCTCAAATTGAATTCTGAAATAAGCCATCATACACTTATTACTCTCCATGAGACACAGCTGATTATCCCTGTGTGCTCAAATGGAAATATTCCTGAATGGGAACAAAGAGATTTCACGCCGCCCACGCACACATACACACAACGTGCACGGGCAGCGGTCCCATAGGACGCTCATGGAGACTCCCTCCAATAAAGAGGATTATAGATTTTGCCCTGTGCACCCGAGTGTTTCCAATGAAATAACGGCCTCCTCCTGCATAACTCATTAAAATTTAAACCATCCCCCCCTTTCAGCTGAATATCACTGTACTGCTCTGCATGCATTACGGCGTTCGCACGGAAAAATAACCCGGCCGTGTGTGTGTGTGTGTGTGTGTGTGTGTGTGTGTGTGTGTGTGTGTGTGTGTGTGTGCGTGTGACAGAGAGTATGTGTCTTCTGCATTGCAAAGGGTGTGAGAAAATTAGAAAGGAAGATAAGAAGGAAGTGCGAGCGAAAATGTGTTTCTATCCTTGATGGCCCTGCAGGCTCAGTGGTTGGGTAGAGATTACACACACACACACGCACACACACACACACACACACACACACACACACACACACACACACACACACACACACACACACACACACACACACACACACACACACACACACAAATCCTGAAATAAGGAGGAAGCACTGAGGTGAATGTTAAATTTAAATTTATCTCCAAGCCGATGGTGGAGGCAGGAAATACATATTTATGTTAAGGCAGCGCCTCGACAGAAGTCGGTTTTTGCTATTTTTGTGAGGACCCAAACTGATATAACATCCTGAAACCCCCAACATGAACCTCAAACACCTTGTTAGACATTCTTGTCAAAGTAGCTTCCATATTTTTTCACCTCATGCCTTCAAATGGTATCATTTTGCCCTCATCCATGGTGCAAAAAACACAATAAGAAGTTCTAAATTCTCAAGATATCCTGTGCTACATCCCTATATTGCAGTCCAATCTGAAAATAGGTGCCATGTTTTCACCTCATGTCTTCAAATAATATCATTTTGTCCTCATCGATGGTGCGAAAATACAATAAGAAGTTGTGAATTCTCCAGATATCTTGTGCTACATCCCCATACTGCAGGCCAAACTGAAACTAGCTTCCATGTTTTCACCCTGTGCCTCCAAATATCATTTTACTTTCTATCAATGGTTCCCAAAAACAATAAGAAGTTAAGAATTCTGCAGATATCCTGTGCTACATCCCTATACTGCAGTCCAATCTGAAACTAGCTTCCATGTTTTCACCCTATGCTGAAACTAGCTTCCATGTTTTCACCCTATGCCTCCAAATAATATCATTTTACTCTCTATCAATGGTTCCCAAACACAATAAGAAGTTCTAAATTCTCCAAATATCCTGTGCTACATCCCTATACTGCAGTCCAATCTGTAATTTCCCGCTATACCCTGCTGTCTTTTTGCTCATGTCATGTTTTTCCACACTGTGAACTCATTTTTCAGTGCAAACTAAAGTCCTCCACCTCTGTGGAAACAGCGCAACCATGACTAGAAGTAGAAAGATCTGTTTTGGTGCCGTATGATAGTAATAATGCAATAAATCATAAAAGCAGAATGTTGAATTTCTTTGATTATTTATTTCTTTCACCAAAACTGAAAAATGGTGTTTTTCTCTCTACTCTGCTAATCAGCTGTGGACAGATGTTTCACCATGCTGAATGCATCTTTCAACAACTTGCTCTTCTGTTTACTGTTTTTGAGCCATGCTGCATTATTTTATAGATCAGGTGTGTTTTACTTTATTCTGAATTTGTTTTCATTCTTGTCTCCTTTCTCCTCTGCGTAAACACTGCCTGCAGTTCAGCCTAGAAGTCATAGATTTATTTATTTTCTTGAAGCTTGACTATTGGTTGCAGTTGAGTTCTTAGTTCCTCTCCAAAATGCTGATTTTTTTTTGTTATTTACAGGATCTGAATTAGATAAACTATTTTTGGCACATTTTTGTTTTAATGAGCCACGTTAACTTAAAGAAATATCACAATTTTAAGCTTATATTCAGTTAATTTTCCCGATGGAACAGTCTGTCACATGTGATTGGTTCAAGGACTGTCAGAAAGTTGAGAATCTGTGGATTTTTCTATTTTCACAGTCTCTGGCTCTGATAAATGATGTAATTTTGTCAATTTTTTTAAAAAGTTAACCTGCCTTTTGAAACCTGAGCCAGGGGGTTTTTGCGGATCAGACAATTAAACACTTATAAATGTAATAATTTAAACTGTAATACAGGGTTATGCAGATGTAAGGGGATTTTATTCCAGTCTGTGTTTGTGCTTTTTTCATTGAAAATGTCAGTTACAATTAAGCCTAACATCATTAATACCACAATTCTAATTTTCATTCATAATTAATTTCCATTAGAACCATTTGGAACGGAGAAGAAGCTGCAGTTTCAGAGTATGAATAATTTTGGACATTACTTTTTTTATTTTTTTTTAGTGACGATGTTAAAATGCATCATTGACATCTTCTTTTGTCACATTTGTGTCATTTCCAGAAAGAATATTAGAATAAATGTGCACTATGAATCAAAATGTGGCATTATTTTTAGCTTAAATTTGAAGAAATATCTATAAATCACAGTTTTTTAAAGTCTGAAATCATACGAGTGAAAACTAGAGAGATTAGGGTGTGCTTTTATAAATTAACTTACTGACTTCATATCTGTGAAGCTTCATTTCCCAACAATGCAGCTTGTTTTCATTTATTTGACTTCATAAAAAAAAAAATCACTGCTGCTCCGCTTTATCAAAAATCACTTTTCACAAAATGTTTCCAAACACTTTTTTTTTTTTTTTTTTTTTTACAGACTTCCAACTGGAAAACTCACAGCTCAGTGTTTGGAGTTCAAGTAATAAGACCTCAGAATGTGCTGAAAATGACTGACTGGCCTTGAAAGCGTTTGATTTCTGGTTAAACCGCAGCAGCCAAACGCTCTCCGGCTGTTCCTGGATCAACACTTCACATCCTGACGAAAAGCCTGGACGCAGATCTGTGTTGATTTAGCTGCAGCCTGACAACGACTCTACAAGGACTTCTCAGTTTGACGAGTTCACAAGTTTAAAAAAAAGAGGCCGGTTGGTACGATGCACAGCAGAGTTCATGTTCTGCAGAGCTGCACTACTCTGAAGTTCCTCTTCACAAAAATAAAGTCTTTCTTTCAGCCTAAAACCACTGGACCCCGAGGCAAACTCTGAACCAAAGTAATACTCGGTGACACCTGCACACAGAAAGCAAAAGAACCAGAATTTGTCATTTCCAATATCGAGGATGAAGCGAAGAGCATGGAAAGAGTTATCTCGGAGCGCACTAACCCAGATTTTTCCCAGTAAAATATCCTTGTAACTGTTTAATTTTTCAAGGAGGCTCAAGTTTTTCTGCTGGAGTGAAGAGAGTTTAAGGTTCGCTGTGTGGTTCTTCAGTCAGTCAGCAGTTTGAAAAACGGCAAATTAGTCCAGAACTGAAGAGCTCAGACAGCTAGAAGTCTGCCTGAATGATAATAAGTTGCAATGCAGCCTTCATGCCTTCATGCAACACAGGCAGCTCAAAGTAATTTAACGTTACACATAAAATACCAAATAAAAACTATAACAATGAATACAATACAAAAGTAAAAGCCCAGACAAGTTTGCAAAGTAAAAATATGAAGTGGTTAATGCACAAAGGTGGATTTTTAGTAACTCTGGAACAAAAGAGTCTGTGAAACAAATAAGGTTTCTAGTTTTATCCTGTTAAATTGAAGAAAATCATTTTATAATCGACATTTTGTGACGTCTACACACTTTTCTTGAGTCTGTCAACCTTACTGTGTTTGACAGATGTAGATTGTACATGCAGAGTATATGTGGAATCTAAATCTATTGTGGAAAATGTAACAAGATCCATAAATATTCCTTTTCATTTTTTAGATTCCACTGGATTTTTGTTTTCTTTAAAGACAGTCCAACCATAAATTGATGCAGAAAAGGCACAAAATAACGCATAAAAAATGACCAGAATGCAAGAACAGCATTCTGTTGTGTTTGATGCTTTGTTTATTCGCAGCAGATTGTTGATCAGACTAATTAGCAAACTTAGTGAGGTGACACAGACGGTACATGATGAGCCTGACAGTAGTACATGATGTACTGAGCTGGTCCTCTGCTGTTACTAAGCAACCTGCTAATTTATAGATCTGTGGGAACTTTTAACAGGAGAGTTTATTGAATGATGTGATCAGCGTGCAGTTAATCCATCACTGAATCTGTACGTAAATCATAAACTTTAATACAAATGAAACAAGGAGGTAAAATGCTTAAAGGTAAAAAAAAAAAAAAAAAAAAAGGTAAAATACTATCTAGAGGATCTTCATCACTATCCAGAGGATCATCAACTCCACCCAGAGGATCATAACCATCCAGAGGATCATCAACCCACCTAGACGTTCATCAACACTACCCAGAGGATCATCAGCACTATCTAGAGGATCATCAGCACTATCTAGAGGATCATCAGCACTATCTAGAGGATCTTCATCACTATCCAGAGGATCATCAACACTATCCAGAGGCAAATCAAATTGCAAAATCTGTCAGAAAAATGGCTATTTGATTTTCCCCAAATCATTCATCTCCTTTTAGTGGGTGTCAATATGTAGCAACAACTATTTTCGATGTAAGAAGAAGTTTCTGTGGCTTGTATTTGTTAAAATCTAGCCTGAGGAAACACTATGGAGGCTAATTTTGAGGTTTACATTGCAACTCCAACAACCCTGTCGCCTAAAAATTACTTTAATTCACAGCAGATCTGCAGTTCTGGCTGTGGTTGGTCCACATTATCAGGAACACATGCTTAAAGAATCAAAAGTACAGTTTACTCAGTGACCCAAAGGAAGCCTGAATTATTCAAACTTTAATCATATAGTTGGTTAAAGTGGAGCTCTGTTTTCATAAAGGGCTGTGGCTAATGACTGTCTCCACTCTGGCTTCAGCTGATGATAATTTTCTTCATTAATCAACTGATTTGTTTTCTTTGTAAGGGGATTGATTCCAGAACCCAAAGTGAAGTTTTTACTGTGTAAAATTATTCACTTAACTGTAATTTAAGATGAGAAAAAGTGTAATATCATCACATTTCAGAAGCTGCAACCATGAAATATCCAACAAATCACTATGAAAACTGACTTAAGAGATTATTGAGCTATAAAAATAATTCAACTAGCTGAAAGAGAAATTAGTTTCCAACAGAACGTCTTTTAATATTTTACTATTCATCATTTTCTGCATTCGAGTTCTTCAAGTGTTTTCGTGTGTAAAATATTTATTTTTATTGTAACCAGTAACTCCAGCTGTCAGACAGATGAAGTGAAATGGAAATAGTCTGACAAAGAACAGAGCCCCTCATGACCCCGAATGGAATAAGTGGTTCTGAAAAAGGAGACTTTGGGGTTGCATTTCAGTTTTTTTAATATTTCTGTAGCTCCTTGTTAAGAGTGGTGGAGAATCTGAAGGAAAAATCGTTGAGCTCTGCAGTCAGTGTCATGAAAAGCATATGAATGAGAAAGAATAATCTAACATGGCCAGCAGTGGAAGAATCATTCATTTTCACTTATTTCAGTTCAGTTTCTGCTGAGTTTTGCTGTTATTTACTGTCACTCTAGTGTCTCTCTGTGCTGTTTTATTGTTGTGTTTGAGGAAGAGCAGAAAAGAGACAGCAGAAGTGAAGATAATGTTACTGGAGTTGACAACAAATTGTTTGCTAAAAGCTTCCCACCATGTTTTACAAAGACAGTTGTCAAATTGAAAGTCAGGCCAAAATATCCACCTTTTATAAAAAGAACCCATTGAAAACCACACAAAAAATTACATGCTAAGACAACTAAACTGCATTCTTAATTATGTTTTGAAGGAAACTTAGTGTCTGATTAATTTATTTGTGACGTATCACAAACACGGTTTAAATAAACTAATACTTGATTTCATTGTTTTACTAGTCACATATTAGATGGATTGGTAACCCAGAAAACCGAGGAAAAACTTCAAACATGTTGTAAAAGCATCATATTTTAATCTAAACCTACAATATTCCTCCATTGTCATCCTGCAGGGGCACCATCACTGCATCCTGGGCTTAGCACCACCCAAGATGGTTAAAAACAGCCAAAAACTATTGAAAATTAAACTTAATTCTAAGGATAGTTTAATATAGTCTTTCACACTGTAAGTTTCCTACTAATTTTACCTACTATGTCACAATGTCACTTTTTGGGGAGAAAATAGGTACTAAAAAACAATATAATATAAACAATGTATGACTGAAAAATGTTCATTACCATTTCAACGGTGTACTAATGTTCCACCAAACAGTTTCCCTGTTGCTACTTTGCAGGGGCACCATTGCTGCATCCTGGGCTGAGCATCACCCAAGATGATTGTGAGAAAAAAAAAACACTGAGAGAAAAACAAAAATAAACATTTAGTCAAAATTAAACTTAAGTCTAGAAACAGTCCCTCGCTCCGTGAGTTTTTTCTACCACGTCACAATGTCACTTTTTGGAGAGAGAAAAAAAGTTTGTTTCATTTTTTAACGTGGTATCAGTCTACAATTTTTAGGTTGTCTGGCTCGACAACACCAATGTAAGGTTGGTTAATTCAACTCCATACAGTCTTGTAGCACTCAGGCACGATCAAACTCAGGCCAGTAAGTACCAAAAACTATATATTAACAACAATGTATGAGTAAAAAATGTTTATTACCATTTAAAATCCATTTAAAGTCAATTCAGATCCACACAGTCTGGTAGCACTTAGACAAAATCAAACTGACGGCAACAGTTGTATAAGTAAAAAATGTTCTTTACCATTTAAATGACTGCACTTGCCTCCCTTTGTGTAAACGTTTCACTTAAACATCTCACCCATTGCTATTTCTTGCTGTTCTACAGGGGCACCATCACTGCATCCTGGGCTTAGCACCACCTAAGATAATTGTGAAAATAACCAAAACATCGAGTGAAAACTGAAAATAAGCAACTACTGAACATGAAACTTAATTCACATGATAGTCTAAGTATGGCCTTTCACACTGGAAACATTTTCTACTATGATGTGACAGTTCTGGGGAGAAAATAGGTTTCTTTCACTTCTCAACATGATAGCAGTATGTAATTTTTTGAAACAGGGTTGTCTGGCTCAACACAGCCGGTATCGCAAAAGAAGACAAAAATGTGCAATGAATTCAACTCCATACAGTCTAGTACCACTTAGACACGAATGTTCATGAGCAATTTGAATAGAGAATTCCTCCAACCATCATGTAAATGTCTTAGCATGTGCAGAATAATTGGAATGAAACACAGGCATCATTCAGGGCTTTGACAGAGCAGAAGTGTTACATATTCCAGTCCAGGAAAAAGCTTCAGACTATGTTCTTTTTGTACAATAAAGGGAGCGCTGCCACAGGAATCACCTGCTTTAGATGGAGCATGTCGGAGTGTGACTTAGCCATGCTCTACATACCACAGACTACAGAGTGGAGGCAAGAAGCACCAGAAGAGGAATGATGTGGCCTATTTAACCTCTGTGTTCTCTCTTTCCAGCCCCTCCAGCTACTTTCCTCTCCGGTTAAAAAGGTTGAGAGATGAACTCTGACGTCTCTCTGCAACACGGACCAGACGTCCAAGAGAACAATTCAAACGCAAAAAAAGGAATATGCATATTTAATGCTCAGCACCGAAGCCAGCAGACGAGACAAACAGGAAGATGCCAAATCAGATTTTAATGTTTGTTCCGGGTTTTAAAATTAGCTTCTTCCAGACTGGTTAAAAGGCTAAAGAGCATCCTCTAAACTCTTCGAGCAGATGTAGAAATGAACACGTTTCACTGTGGAAAAGCTCGAGTCATTATATTTAAAAAAAAACAAAAAAAAAAAAGCTGCATTTTTCAGGACAAGCTCCATTAGCTATCGGGTCGGGCGAGGACTTGACTCCGGCTCAGTGGGGAAGATGTGACTTTCCATCAGCTGCAGAGACAGCAAGTTGCCATGAGAAACTAAGACACAAACACAGTCGCATATGGAGCAAAAAAACACCGAAAAGGAGCGCAGTGGTTTATATGTGTGAAGTGTGTGTTAATGTATAGCTAACTTACACATAAAACCGAAAAAACTTGTGTAGAAACATGAAAACGACTTCAATTTGACCCTTCATCCTGCTATTAGAGTTTATACTTTTATACCATTAGGGTTAGCTTGATTTCCTGCATATTTTCTGAACTTTTTACAATTTGTGTACTTTTATGTGCATCCATTTTGGGTAATATGTTTTATCAGTTAAATTAAAATAACATTGCATATTTAAGTCAGTCACTAAGCATATTTGACATCAGATTAAAAATAGCTCACTCCAAACACTGCTGTTTGATGCTGCAGATATTTAATAAACTCAGAGGAAAGACTCCTAAACAGCTGGAAGCGACAAACTAAAGCTTTTAACCCCTTTTAACCAATTCAGCTAATGTTTTGTCAAAACCTCAGACTTGTTTTGTCTTCATTTCAGTTATTTTTATGGACATTTAAGTTTGCAATCGATGTGAAATTGGATAGAAAAGTGGACGAGAAACAGGATTTTGACACACAAACTGTCTTCTTTGCTCTCTGTGATATTTTTGTATTTATTGGTTCGTCGTTTCCAGCTGTTTAGAAGTCTTTTCTCTGAGTATATTGATGTTATTTTTGCTCAGTTACTAATCCATATAGTATCCTACCATGATGGTTCTGATATTTCCAGATTTCAGACAATCGCTCCTACAAAATTATCAATAGATCTCTCTACTGCCACAGTTTTATGGTGAGATCCATATAAAAACATAATTTTGTTTTATGATTTTTGTCCCTTTCATATAAAAGTTAATCTAAAAAAAATCTGCAGATATTGTTGTATCAGATGATGACAGATCTGGATAATTATGCTGTTATGAAAAAAGAAGTCAATTATCTCACCACTAAATGTAAAGCAAAAAGTGTGTGTCTGTCCCTGGTGTTTCTCAAAAACTGTTTTTTTGATTTGGCATCTGTGTCACTGGAGACTGGAAGACGAGTGGTGTCAAGTTTGACGGTGTTTGGATGTTGTTTGTTGTGGTCACAGAAAATGTTTATGTAGACATCAGCCTCAAAAATCAGGCCGGAGTGGGTAAAAATACGAATGAATATCGATTCAAAAAGCCTCCAGTGTGACAATAACGGCGCTCTGTAGCATCTGGATGGTTCTATTGTCTCCATCGTGAAGCACTGAAGAAGGTCAACATCTAAACCAGAGACAAACCGAAACCCTGCAGCTCTGAACTAATCCGAGCCTCTCAGGTCACCAGGTGAGCTCGGAGACAGATGCATTCTGGGAGCTGTAGTGTGGTGTGAGACGCGGCTGCGGGGGACAGGGGACTGTCTAACGGCATTCATCAGGGAACCCATCCGAGCAGAAGACGCTCTCAGCAGCCATTACTGTCATACTCTGCACACACATTAACCCTGCAAACAATGAGAGGCAGCAGAGAGTTCAGGCTCTTTACTCTCCACAAGAATCCACCACTCAGCTTCCTGCTGCCTGGACGTCAATTAATGCAGCTCTGTGTCCTTCACGGACTCTTGTCAGCTGGTTGGATTTGTTTTCTCCAGACTAAAATAGCCTCTGCAGTGTATAAACCTGAAAACAAAAAGACGTGGAGCTCCAAATCACTTTCCTGATTCAAATCACTTTGTTTGGTTCAATTGAAAGACTCATTTTTTCCTAAGTTAAGTGCTAGCATCATGTTCAACATGCAGCATCACTGTCCAAAGACACTTTACTAAATGAGCACGTCGTTCAGTCTTCAGTTCAGCACAAACCTTGTTATTATGAGCACCGAACACAAAGCTAACAGCTCAGCATCCTGTTAGTTATGACTGACTTGAAACTGAGATAGTTTCTGTGGCTCTCGCTGTCTTTTAATAAGCCTGTAATGAGGAAGTGTGCATCACAGATGGGCAGACAGCAGCTCTGTGTTGATAGCGAGAGGAGCTACACTGCTAAAAGCTCCTGATTAGGCCTCTTTTTAACCTGGATTCACATTGATTTTTACAGAGATCACAATTAGAAAATGGAGCTTTATAAACTGAGCAAATATGTTTCAAATTCAAGCTTACGTACTGTTACAGACTCACATTTAAACACCTCGGAAGAAATCTGAGTGAAAATAGCTTCAAAGTGTGATGCTAAAATGGAAAATGAAGGTACTTAATAAATTCAGAGGAAAGACTCCTAAACAACTGGAAGCAACAAACTAAACTTCTGCTCCTGTAAATGTTTTACTGACAACTAGATTACATTTATTACAGGTGAATCTTATTGTTTTGACCTGTTATCTGACAGTAAAGTTTTATTTCTATACACATTTCAGCTTGGAATAGATGTGGAAAAAAACAAAGTGAATGAGAAAGCAAGCTGTCTTTTCTGCTCTCTGTGATGTTTTTGTACTAATATTGATGTTATTTTTGCTCAGTTTCTAATCAATACAGCATCCTACCATGTTGTGGATATTTAATAAACTCAGAAGAAAGATTGCTAAACAACTGGAAGCAACAAAATTAACTTAATGTTTTGTCTAAACCTCAGACTTGTTTTGTCTTCATGGCAGTAATTTTTATGGACATTTCAGTTTGTAATAGATGTGAAATTGGAGAGAAAAGTGGGATTTTGAGGCGCAAACTATCCTTTCTATTCTATGTAATGTTTTTGTACCAGTATCTGTGCTGAAATGTGGAGAAAGATTTCCTGATAATCCTTCACACAACTTGAAGTGCATCGCTTTCTGTTAAAACGATGGCATGAATTCAATTTAATGTTGTGCTGACAGTAATATGGAAATGTTACTTGGTCTGATCTACATAGTAATATTAAGATATCAGAGTGCTCGGAAACTCACTGAGAAAATCTGATAAATTAAAGTTTATGTGGTGATCAGAGAACAGGAATGAACAGAAAGGAGGTCAAAGATTCAGACTTGATTTACATATTACTGTAATTATATTTCCTTCTCTGTAAACACTATTTGTCTGTGTTGAAATATGCGATTATACAGCACAGTTGATGTCCTCAACGTGTTTTTGTGTTGATTTTGTTAGACGTCTGGACCATGATGTAATAATTCTATCCGCCAGCTGTCCATCTGTCTGCTCACCAGATGTTGGGATGCACTTTTGTTTTGCTGGTGTTGCTGTTCAGGTGTTTTACTGGTCAGAGCTCTGGAACAAAACGACCTAAAAACACAAATGTTTACACAAAACACCGACCCACATACACTTGACAGGTTGAAGCGCAAAAAATGAAACCCAAGAGTTCAGCTGGGGATATTTTCGTCTGATTCTGCTTAATTTTCAAGGTAAGAGACAGATCACAGGACTCCAAGTGAAGGGCAACAACAAACGAGAAGCACTAAACCCTCCTTCACAGTCTGTTCTGATGAATTTAGGGCAGGATCTTAATGTTCAGCCCCGCTTGGCAGCAGGTTCAAACATTTTTTTGCAGAACCCTGGGATTATCCGCATCCTTAGGCTGTTGTTTTTTCTCCAGCAGATATTCAAAAGAGCACCAGAACCTGGCTTGAACTTTTGCAGTTTCAGACGACGACGTTGCATCACGAATTAAGCATGGAGTCGGTTGGCAGAAGCTCAGCAGAGTGAAATCAGGGCAGCCGCAACGTGTTCATTAAGACGGAGCAGGTACGATGCTGAGGGTTTCTGGCAGCTTGTTCCTGGTATTGTTCCCACCGCTGGTCGCTGTAATGATCCCTCTTCTTTGTCCAGAACAGTCTGCTCGCTAATAAAAGCTCATCCTTCACTGTCTGAGGCTGACCTGTTACTGTCAAAGTGATGCCGCCGCCGCCGTGCAGCATCACATATAAGGCAGAGAAGGTTTAGAATGAGCCAGTTTTTACTTGAGGTGCCATTACAGTGGAGACATGATAGTCTAAAAATACAAACATGGACATATACTTCAGGATGTGGGGCATCCAGGGGAATAATTGGTTTGGATCTAAAATAAACTGTTTTTTAAAAATATGGCTTTTCAAAAAAAGAAGTGTTTTCATGTCTCAACTTGGGGTAAATGGAGCCTTTCAAAGGTTTGGGGTCCCTTGTAAATGTCCTTATTTTTGAAAGAAAAGCACTTTTTTTCAATGAAGATGACCTTAAATGAATCATAAATCCAGTGTAGACATTGTTAATGTGGTAAATGACTATTGTAGCTGGAAACAGCTGATTTTTAATGGAATATCTCCATAGGGGTACAGAGGAACATTTCCAGCAACCATCACTCCTGTGTTCTAATGCTACATTGTGTTAGCTAATGGTGTTGAAAGGCTCATTGATGGATAGAAAACCCTTGTGCAGTTATGTAAGAACATGGATAGAAGTGGGAGTTTTCATGGAAAACATGGAATTGTCTGGGTGACCCCAACTTTTGAGCTGTAGTGTATGTCGGGGTCAAATTGTAAATTTTATACCTGATATAAAGTTACATCAAAGCAAGACAAAATTCAACACCAGACAACCTCTTAAAGTTGTATTTAAAGATAAAATGTGCAACTTTAAAGTCTAGTTTCCTTCAGTAAGCCCCACAGATGGCAAAATTTGGAGCAAAATCACGTTCAAAATGAACAAATGAGTCATTCCAGAACTGGACGACATTTTACGTCCCACCCATCAAATTTCAAATAATCCATGTACAAAATATTAAAACATGCAGTTTTTGTATAAATGTAGTTGTCCTGAGACCAAATGTAAAAAAAAAAACTAGGAGAAAAAAATGTTTGAAAATATTATTTAAATACCAAGTAAGTCTGGAGTTCTCCCTAAAATGCTATTTTTCTCTTGTCCCACCCCTCTGATGACCAAATTGAATCTCAAATAAAACAACTAAAATGACATTTAAACCTCATTTTTTTGGTATTATTTGTTTTCATTGATGCCTCTTGTAATTGTGGAAGAAAAAAATTTAATCAACATAATATTTTAAATAATAATTTTCATACATGGAACGTGTGTCCCACAACAACCCTGTTAGCATAATTAATGTAGTTAATGTATTCACCAATAATCATATTATTTTCAGGCAGTTTAGAGCTAACTTCATGCTAACAGTTTAGCCTCATGTTGTAGCTCACTAATGCACATGTATGAAATAGTTTCAGATGTCTCAGTAAGTGTTCAGACACAACACTCATAAAACCATAAACGAGAAAAATGTACTTTTAACAGCATAAAACTGTTTTGTTACCTAAAATGTGCTGAGCTTAGCTGCTCTAATGGGGACCTTCAACTCGTCTCTATATGCAGTAAATCTGTGCTGCTGAATTTGTTTTGACAGCAGGGAAGCAGCGGATCACAGAGCTCCCTGTTTGGATTGTTTTACAGCTTTTGAGATCAGATTCAAGAAAAAAGAGAGAAAAATGCTGTCATGGCTGTCAGCTGCTTTAATTATAAACACACAACTGCTTTGTTTCTTGTCACCGCAGCGCTTGCATTGCAGATTTAGAGAATTGGGTTATTCCTCCTGAATTCAGAGGTTTGCTTTTTTGTGAAATTTAAAGCAGGATTATGTGAAAACTATGTGGTTATGCATTGCCAGTTACATTTTGCTGCAAATACAGATCGTTCCCTTTAAAACTGCAGAGAAAGGACATTGGTGAGTGTCTTATTAGTTGCTATATTTAATGCTCTAATTGTCAAAATATGCAATTAAGTGAGTGGGTGGTTATTTGTAGAGATCAGGAATCAGCAAAACTGTAAAAGAGAACATAACTGCTGCTAGTAGAAGTCAGCAAATCATCTGTCTGGCTGAAGACAGGATTCAATATTCAGAATTTTCCCATTCATAAGGATCATTACTTCGTCTGATCTGACCTTTGCCACCTTTAGCTCTCTTTTAGCATCATCTGTTGGTAATGTTTTATCATCCATGTCTAATTAAAGGGTGTTTGTGGGAGGAAAAGAAAGATCTATCGCTGAGACAAGACACTGCTGAATGAGCAAATGTTTTTCATTTACAAATCTGGTCAGGTGTGTTGCAAAAATAAATTAGCCAGAAATGAATGTAATTCTAACATTTGTAGATCTACTGCACTTTTATATTAGTTTGTATAGACAACCTTAAGGGTGTACTATGCAGCAAGTATGACTTATCCAGACTTTGTTTGTGTTAATCCCAGTCAGAGTTACGCTTTTAAGCTAACCAATCAAACATTAGATGGGGCAGGACTTGGCTGAAGTCTTAGTCTGGCATTTAAACTTGAAAATGACATTTTTCTGAACACTAACCAACTAAATTTGGTTCCCAACCTGAACCAAGCTTCTAACATGTTAACGTTTCTAACTATGTGTTATATCTTCTGCCCTTTCGAGTCCCTGTTTTCTGTCATCTTTAGGTCATTTTCAATCCCTTCATTCTGACATTTCAAGAAGGTGGTTCATGAAGACAAAACCTGGTCTTTTGAGTTGAAGTCTGATCACAGGTCATGAATTATTTAAGAACAAAATTATGTCTCCTGAAAATGTAATTTAGATGCCAGTTTAACTGTATAGGCGTTTAATTTTGTGGAGATTGGACCTCCTCCTTTCACTATGCGTAGACATGTTTGACCTTCAGGTAATCGCTGTCATTCCTATGCAAAAACGTGACAGTTTTCCCTTGAAATATGATAATTCTGCAGCTTTTGCATGAACGTTTGGAGCTGAAGGAGGCAGTGAAATCATCCAAAGAGAAACCAAACCGGACCACAGCAAATCCCAGACACAAACCTAAGCTGCTGATTCATACCAGCTCCTCAAAGAAACAAAGATCTGCCATGTGGCGTCTAAATGGATGCGTCTGTGCACCACAATGAATCTTACGCAGATACACATCGTGTCAGACGCCTGATGTTTCACACACACCTACATTTAACCCTGCAGATGGAGGATGAAGGCTGTGATTGGTGGAGGAGGGCGTGGGAAATGGAAGTCACGTCATCCTTCTTCGGCCGGCCTAATGGGAAGAGCAAGAGCTGCTGCTTATCTCCAGCCCCGACTAAACCCTCACCAACACACATGCAGCGGCGTTTCCAACCCTCAGAGGACGCCGCATTGACTTCCATTCATTCCATTCAACGGCTGGAGTAATAAAACTGCACACACTCACAGATATGGAGGGAAGAACAGGCAGCTTGTCTCTTTCCTCTCACTGAATCTGCAGCTTCAGGGCTTGTTTAGCATTAAACACATCATTTACATATTCAGCTGGATGGTCAGTCGCTGTCTGACCTCGTGTTTGCAGTCGGCAGATGGAGAGAATAGAGCAGAGATACAGTGAGGAGAAAGAAACTGGTGTCTGGAGGTTAGTATTGTTCAAAAAATGTGCTATGAAACACATATTTTTACATAATACTACACATATACTACTTCAAGATGTTGTTATCGCTGATGTTTAGTGCACATAAAGATTCATAATCTGCTTAGACGTTATTAAAAACTGCACAACACGCCTGATAATCTTCATGTTTTAAGTTTTCTATGATGGTCGACAATGCATCCACTGACTATCTTCTGTTGCTATTGTGGCCTGTGGTATATGTTTTGGTTTGTTTATCAATTTATTACAGCTCATCTTAAAATCTGATGAAATCTGCAGGGTCAAAAAAGCTGTGTTAATAAAATTTTCTCATTGACATGGCCTCTTAACTTCTCCTGAGTGATTACGCTTGACTACAGCTGCTGACTCTTATAAGTCAATTAAAGTAGGGCCCGTTTGATCCATTAGACTGAAAAACACTACAGTGGGAACATCTGAGGAGCTCAGCAAAGATCTCAACCCCAAGAACACCAAACCTACCATCAAGTATGGTGGAGGCAGCATCATGCTCTGTGGAACTGGAGCTTTACATAAAGTAAATGGAATAAAGAAAAAGGAGGATTTAAACCTAAAACCATATTCAGAAGATTGATCTTGGACACAGTTGGATGTTTCAACAAGACAATGAGCCCAAACACACATCAGACGTGGTAAAGAAATGGTTCCATCAGGCTGGAAAGAAGGTTTTAGACTGGTCTCCCCAAAGTCCTGACTGAAACCCATCAAGAACCTAAGGACTGATGAAGAAACAAGTCTGAGGCAGAAAGACGACAAGTTTAGTTGAACTGAAGCAATTCTGTCCAGAGGAGTCAAAGATAAACCAGAAGATTGTAGACAGAAACCAAAATAACCTAATTAAAGTTTAACTAAATAATAGAATTTCTCTATTTGACCCAGGAGATTTACAGAAGCGCTATAAAAAATCTATAAAAGAAACAAAATGCGTGATTGTTTTATCTTGACAAACACGCATGTAAATGATTCCATCAACTGGACTTGTCTTGTAGGTTCTTGAAGACGTTTCACCTCTCAGAGAGAGATTTCTACTGAAGCTGCTACGATTACCATGACCTGGATTACTGAGAATCCATACAGACAGATTACATCATAGAAAATTAAGAGCTCTGATTGATGAATTCCTTGTGCATCTACTCATAAAGATTATTTTTACACTAATGAATGAGTAGAAGAACCATTTAGTTGGTTCAGGGGCTGCTGGTACAGTCACCATTCCAACACTAGGCCTCCTGGGAAAATGCCCAGTTGTGGGTTTATACCTTCTTCCTTCCTATGCAGCCAAAGTGTTGCATTCTAGGATGTCCTCTAGATGGTTTTAAGGTTCTGATTGATGAATTCCTCATGCATCTACTTATAAAGATTATCTTTGCATCAATGAATCACTGGAAGAACCATCCAGTTGACTCAAGAGCTGCAGCTACAACCACAGTTTCCACTCCAACCACTTCTGCCTCTTTGAATCTCTGCAGTCAACTCCGTTGGTTATTAAAACTTCCTGCTTCCTCGTCTCTGCACGGATGAACACGGAAGCATCACGAGGACATGGAAGCAGCAATATTTATTAACACACTCTGACTGAAAACCTGCAGACGGAGCTGTTAGACACATCGTTAGGGTCGGATACAGCTTTGGAAAGCGGCAACGGTCCAACGAAACTCTGCGACGTCCAACAAGGATGGAATTCTGACGGACCACAATCCAGTCAGTGCAATGGATCATCTTTCCTCATCACGCTTTCTCCACATGGTTTGAGAGGAGAGGAAAGAAGTGTTGAAACAGCTCAAAAGATCAGGAAAGACAAATACTCGGCTCACGCTCGGATCCTTCAGGCGTCCGGAGACGGCCGAGCATCCAAACAGCTGAGATGAATTAGACGTGGATGGAAACCAACGTCTGGCCATAAGCACATAAATCCCTGAGGACTTTTACTGCATCTGTCTCCACATATGGCAGCGTTTTCCCCCCAAACTGAACTCTGTCCACTCAGCTGTGACATCCAGGCCTTCAATTAGGTTTTATTCAACTAAAAAGCACCAAAACGACAATTAAAACATGTCAGTTCAGGTAAAAGTCCTGAAGTCAAGCATCAGAAACACAATAAGTTGAAGAATGTAGTTTATTTTGTGTCATTATTGTGGTTTTTGAATGTAAAACCTCTCATAAATGTGAGACCTACAATAGTAAATGATTCTGTTAGTTTATATTTTAATGTAATGTTGGTGCTTTGGCCAATTTTTGCTTCTAAATTCAAAGCCTGCTGGTTAAAATGATGGTTTTATCGAATAAGCGGACCAAAAACCTAGAAATATTCAGTTTATAATGAAATAAATCAGAAAAATTAAACAAATTCCTAAAAAAAAAAACCTATCAATTATCTGTTTAATTGTTAATTGATGTCTGGTAGGTGACATTTTTTGGCTCATTTTTGACTTTTTTGTTGCATTTTCTATTTTTTTCTGACAAAATTGACAATTTTGAAATGATCTGAATAAATAAAGCTGATAATACATTTAACTGGGTCATTTCAACGAGTTAATATGAGTTAATAGACGACCATCGAGCAGAGACTATTAGCTAAATTACAGCATACTGTGAATCGGTCTAATCCTAGCTCCTCAAATGTGAGCATTTTAGTTGTTTTTTTTGCTATACATCATCATAAATTAGGTTTTTTTTTGGACACTTTTTTGACAAAATCAACAACTTTTTGATAATTAAGAAATCCTTTAAGTCATTTTTAGAGCAAAATGTGACAAAATTAGCTTGTTCCAGGTTCTTAAATGTGAGAATTTTCTACTTTTCTGTCACGTGACAGTAAACTGAATATTTTAGGGTATAGACTGTTAGTCACTGGTATCTTTCCTGTATTTTTTGGCATTTCAGTGACAAAACAGACACCTTGTCTTCATATATGACAGTAAACTGAACATTTTTAGTTGACCTTTTTGACAAACCGGTCAATTAATTAACAAAATAAGCATCAAATAACATTAATTCTTAGCTGCATCCCGACAAATGTAATGGTTTCAGGTTTTCTTTGTTGTATCTCCAACTACATTGGTGCTTTTTTGTAATTTTTAAATTTTATTTACAACTTTTTTGATAATCAAATGATAATTTTAGTCATTTTTAAAGCAAAATATGTTAATATTTTGGTGGTCTATGATATTAAAAGTGAGGATTTTGTGATTTTTTTAGGTTTTAGATTGTTCCATGCCATAGTAACTTGGAATTTTTGTGTATTTTTCACATGTTAATGAGAAATTAGACAATTTATTTTCATGTATAACAGTGAACTCAATATATTTTTAATAAATTTGAATTTTTGGGGCATTTTTTAAAAACTTTTTATTACTTGACCAACGTGTTTGTTCACAAAAGTGAGGCTTTTATTATTTTTTTGTCACGTGACAGTAAATTAAATATTTTTAGGTTTTAGACTGTTAGTCTGACATGTGAAAATGGTCCCTGCAGGCATTTTCAGTATTATTTGACTTTTTTTGACGAAAGGATCAGTTCATCAAATTAAAATAACCATCAAATAACAACATCAGCTGTTAGTTGCTGCTTTATTCTCTAAATTATTAAGACAATTTGATTGTTGTTTTCCAGATATGATGGTTTGAGGCTGTTGTATGCCAGAGGAATGTTTTTGTATTTTTTGACTTTTTTGATGATCAAATGATAATTTTAGTCATATTTAAAGTAAAATATAGTGATATTTTCTTGCTTTAGGTTCTCAAAAGTGAGGATTTTTTGTTTTTTTGTTTTTTAAATGCAATAAATGTTGAAGTAAATGGGGGTAATTTTGGGGGTTTGGACTAAAGAAAATGAGCTATTTTTTGTATGTCTCAGTAAACAGTTTTTTTGTTGTTGTTGTTGTTGTTGTATTCATGGCATTATCAAGACAAAATAGACATTTTTTTGTCCAGTAGAGATGCTGAGATGTTGGCGCTACACTGACACAGATGTTCGTGACTCATTTGCATTATTAAATGATATTTTTTGTCATTTAAAAGCAGAATATGCAGAGATTTTCTTGCTCTACGTTCTCAAAAGTGAAGTTTTTAGGGGATTTCTTTAATCTAATGTGAAAATAAATGAAATACTTTTGTGTTTTGGATGAAAAAATCAGATGAAATCAATAATAAATCATTTTTAGTCGCAGCCCTACTTCACTCTGGTTCTGGTCGACCTGATAAAATAAAGTTCGGGGTAGATTTTAAGGACAAAAGTGCTCAAAATGAACAGACGGATGAATCAATAATAAAAAATAATCATTAGCTGCGGGTCTGTATCAGCTGCTGCCTCTCAGACGGGCAGGAAATAAATCCTATTTCCTGCCGCTCTCCTCTGCAGCTTTCAGCACAAATCAGATTTACTTGATGTGTAGCCAGAGAGAGAGAGACCACACACACACACACACACACACACACACACACACACACACACACCAGCCATTGTGTGAATTAGACAGCACTTCAGTCACAGCAGCTCTTCCCCTCCGGCTGCTTCCTCCATCCTACTGATGGCCGACTTCCTTTGATGTGTGTGTGTGTGTGTGTGTGTGTGTGTGTGTGTGTGTGTGTGTGTGTGTGTGTGTGTGTGTGTGTGTGTGTGTGTGTGTGTGTGTGTGTGTGTGTGTGTGTGTGTTCGCTCAGCTCTTCTATCTCTATACTTCTTTCTACACTCTAAAAAGCAGATCAAAGGACCTCATTAAATGTATAATTGCAAAAAATAATATTCTAATTCACTGATACAGAGAAACACTTTTTTTGGTGACAGAATAATGTTGCATCAGCTTGATTTTGTGTTCAGTCTAAACTCAAATTTCTGCATTAGTTGATTACAACTAAAGTCCAGTGGTTCAAAGTAATCGCTATTTCTTTCCTATCTAACACTAAACTGATTTTTTCAAAACAAATTCATATTTTTTGTATTTTTAAAAAAAAAAAAAAACTTTAGGATATTTTTTGTCATTTTTAAAGCAAAATATCCAGATATTTCTGTGGTTTATGGTCTTAAAAATGAGGATTTTGTGATCTTTAGGTTTTGGACTGTTGCATTTCAGAGTAAATTGGATTTTTTTCTGTATTTTTGGTATGTTAATGAGAAATTAGACAACTTATTTTCATATGTAGGAGTAAACTCAATATGTTTTCAATCAAAAATATTAAAAATGATAATTTTTGTCATATTTAAAGTAAAATATGCTGATATTTTCTTGTTCTATATTCTGAAAAGTAAAGATTCTATGATTTTATTGGCACATGTGGCAGTAAAGTGGATATTTCTAGGTTCTGGACTGTTGGTGTGACACCTGAAGACGCTCCATTGCACTATCAAATGAGAATTTTTGTCATTTGAAAGCAGAATATGCAGACATTTTTGTGGTCTAAGTTCTCAGAAGTGAGGTTTTAGGATTTTATGAAACAAAATGTGAATATTTTGGGGGTTTGGACTAAGAAAATCAAGTATTTTGTTGCATGTTCCAGTAAATTAATATTTTTTGTATTTATGGTATTTTAACAACAAAACAGACATTTTTTTTGTCCAGTGGAGACGATGAGACGTTGGAGCTACACAGACACAGATGTTTGTGACTCTTTTGATGGATTTCAGTCCAGAAATATCTCCTGATCTTTACGTGAAGTCAGATATTCCGTTCTGATACTAAGAAATGCATTCATGGTGGCGTTCCTTCAGAAGTCTGTGAGCATTAGAGCTGCCCGGCTTTAACACATCACCCTGCTCTCTAAATACAGGAAGCACATACGTTTCTCTGTGAGTCAGACGCCGCCCCGCTGCTCACGCTGCTCACGCTGAGCCGGCTGTAAATCTCCCGGTCTGATGTATACGACAGCGAATGAAAACCAGCTGTGAGGAGAGAAAACTGGTCCAGAGCCAGAAGTCGGTCAGAAGCTTCGTCTGCGGGTCGATACGCAGCTGGCAACGCTCAAATAACCGTCTGAAGAGGACTCCGCCTCGGTCACATCGATTCATTCCTCCTTGTCCTGACCTCAGCCATCAGGACAACAGGATTCTACCAAAAAATATACTTTATAAGCTCAGTTTTTAAGATTCTTAATGCTTTCCAACAGCCTACGGTGAATATTAGAGTCTGGAAACATGCAGGTTCAGACAAGTTGGCATCAAATCTGACGCCCTCCTCACACTCGACTCTTCCAGAGATGAAGAATGATCTAATTTAATTACATATTTGAGGGCAGATCATGTTAAAACAGAATATATTGGTATTTGAGGTATTTGTGTAACACCTGCTACAGTTTGGATAATAAATCATTTAACCTCCAACTGGCAGGTTTAAAAGGCATCTTATCTTTTAAAAAATCGCAAATATTACACCATTTATCAGAGATGGAAACTGCAAAAACAGAAAAAAATGCCAGATTCTCAACTTTCCAATGATGCTTCAACAAATTATGAGTCATGTGTAGTTCTATCTGGAAAATTAACCAAATGTAACCTTAAACATGATTTTTCGTCAAGGTCACTTTATCCTACGTTTCAATATGCACCAAAGATAAACAGTTTTGCACCAGATTCTGTGCAAAAAAATAAAAACCCTGCACTCCTTGGTGAAACCAAGAAGTCATTTGCAACTCTAGTGCGACCAACAGTGGCAAAATTTCAGGGATTTTTCGGATTTTTGTGTTCAAACAAAATGGTAAACAGAGGAGCGAGTTGTTGCTCGATACATTTAGAATGGTGAAAAGTTTTCCTACAGCTGATGAGCAGCGCTATGTGAAAAACAATGCTTCTTCTTCTTCGTATTTAGAGCCATAATATCTTAAAATCTTTGTAAAATGAGGTCACAGTGAGGAAAAACGTAACAGGAGAAAAAACGGCATGAAACAGATTGGAGTTCAACAACAAAACTAACAAAAATGGCAAAACGAATCTCATCTGAAATGCAAATCTTATCATCTTTTTAGTCTTCCATGGCTATAAAATGTGATTTTTGTTATTTTAAACTGCTGTTCAAACAAACAGAAGTAGAAAGAAGCAGGAAAATGTTTGTACTGGAGAACACTACTTGACTAAATGCACTCAGGGCTCCACTGCTGCTGTGCAAAAGAGAAGCAAACTGAGAAGCACTTTAGGTTAAAGTGCTGCATAAACGCTTCCATATATTCGATTTTTTTTGGTCCCCACAAGGTGAGCTGGATGTCAGACTCGTGTCCCTGCAGAGAAATGAACCTCTTGGCCACACAAACACCAACAGAAACTCTCGGTGGCATACAAACACCGTCTGGGTTGTCTCCTGTGAATAACTCCTCCCGTGGCAGAACTCGGCCTAATGCCTAATACCTCCAAATACCACCGCAATTAGCGACAGTCGTCCCGGTTGAGTTCTGCAGCGTGGGGTCGATTAACGGCGGTGGTGGAAACAGGCAAAGAGACACGAGGAGGATGGATAATCGCATTAGAGCGGCTAACGTAATGAGATGCTGCAAACATAAAGACGACAGGAGAAGGTCGAGGAGGATTCTGGGCTTTGTTTTCGTTTCCCGCTCTTTTCCTGAGAAGCCACACGGCAGCTCGCTAACCTCTGGGAGATCTGGCTGCAGCAGACGAAGCTCTCGCAGCAGAATGTGACACCCTGGAGGCCGTCGGAGCTTCGTCAGAGGCTCCAGAGGTGATGTTCTGCAGTCGTGTCGGCTCGTGATGCAACAGCCGGCTGTTTGCCTGCAGACAGTAACGACGCTGTTTGTTGACGATGATGAGCGGTGTCAGGAATCAGCGGCGCTCATTCACACGACCGGATTCAGGTTTCACTCTGGATGCTCACTGATTGCACGCCGGAAACAATTAATCCAAGAGCAGAGCGACATGAAGTGACTGTAGCGGCTGAAAAAAACTGAGCATCCTCAATGTTTTCTTTGTATTTACGTCCATTTAGTCACATTTGTAATTGCAAAAGCTGCACGTATGAACTACTGATCCATTACTTTTCACTATTTTAACACTGTCATTTAGTTTCACCTTCCTTTTTCAACCATTTGTTTGTAAATTTGAGCTATTTATCTGGTGCTACTATTGACTTTTCTTAACTCACAAGTCATTAAAGTCAGTTTGTTTGTTGCTATTTTAACATTACCAATTAGCTTTATGTTTGCTATTCAGCCCTTTAGTTGCCAATTTGAGCTATTTATCCGAGTATTTAATCATTATTTATACTTTTTATCTGTTTGTATGAAAACTGAGCTGAAACAAGCTGGTTTAGTATGTAATAATAAAGGATTTTTAGTTTTCACAGTCACATGATGCAGTGTTCAGGTGCTAGTATTGACTTTTCTGAACTCAAAGCATAAATCATTCCATCTTAAGCTTAGTGGACGGATGTAGCACAAGGTTTCTGGAGAATTTACAACTTCCCACTGTGTTTCGGCGCGGCTCATGGAAAGCATAAATCATCTCAAATTCTTCCCAAGGGTGTTGCCTTCTTACCCTAAGCTTGATAGACAGACGTAGTACAAGATATCTGGAGAATTTAAAACTTCCCACTGCGTTTTGGTGCAGTTCACAGAAAGCAAAAAGCACTTGTGATTTTGCCCAAGTTTGCTGACTTCACACCCTAAGTTCAGTGGACAGATGTAGCGGAAGATTTCTGGAGATTTTAGAATTTCTCACTGTAAAGTACCTCCAATGCTGTCCAAGTTTGTAAACTTTCATCCTAAACTTAGCGTACAGATGTGGCACAGGATGTCTGGGATATTTAGAACTTTCCAATGTGTTCGGTGCAGTCCGTAGAGGGCAAAAAGCACCTCCAAATCTGCCCAAGTTTGTTGACTTTCTGTCATAAGTTTAGAGGATGGATATAGCGCAAGTCTTCTGGAGAATGTAGCACTTCCTACTCCTGTTTCACTGCAGCTCATGAAAAGCATAAAGCACCGGCAATTCCACCCAAATTTGTTGATGCTTTGTTCGAAGCTTAGTGGACGGCCATGGCAAAAGATTTCTGGAGATTTTAGAACTTCTCAATGAAAAGCACCTCAAAGGGTCCGTTCTAAACTTTGTGGATGGACGTAACACCAGATATCTGGAGAAGTTAGGACTTTCCATTGTGTTTTGGCACAGTTCATGGAAAGCATAAAGCACCTTCAAATCAGCCCAAGTTTGCTGACTTTTCGTCCTAAGCTTTGTGGATGGATGTAGCACAAGATTGCTGGAGAATTTACAACTTTCCATTGTGTTTCAAGAAGTTCATGGAAAGTATTGAGCACCTCCAATTTTACATAAATTTGTTGACTTTCTGTCATAAGCTTTGAAGATGGATATAGCACAAGATTTATGGAGAATGGAGAATTTCCTACTACTATTTCGGCACAGTTCATGACTCATCATTCATACAGCACCAGGAATTATGGTCAAATTTGTTGATATTTTGTTAGAAGATTCATGGACGGAGATTTCTGGACATTTTAGAACTTCCCACTGTAAAGCACTGTTGCCCATGTTTGTAGACTTTCTGTTCTAAACTTAGTGGATGGACGTAACACAAGATCTCTGGAGAATTTAGAACTTTCCATTGTGCTTTGGCACAGTTTGTGGAAAGCATCAAGCAACTCCACTTCAGCCCAAGTTGATTGACTTTCAATTCTAAGCTTAGTGGATGTAACTACCACAAGGTTCCTGTAGTGTTTCCATACTGTTTGTAGTGAGTCAGAGTCAATCATCCCTGAAACCTGCAGCAGTTTCTAATTTTTTTTTACTACCATGGAGGGAATAAATTCATGACTAAGACATGAGTTCATAGCGTTTCCCGACTCTTTACAGACCGTGTGAAAACTGAAACTGACTGACAGGCAAGATGCACAAATGTGGCTGCTTTATTGTGTTATACTATATTTAATGTTTCTCACAATTAATAATTTAAAGTGGCTGTAAATGATATTTCTGCACTAACCAGAGGCAATGAAAGAACCGAAAAATGGTTATTATCTGTGATCGGCAGTGCAACAAGTTCACCCTCAACTCTGTAATTCATTGAGCTGATATGTTCTCAATGATTAACGTAGAACATAATAAATAATTTCTACTGTGTTTATCTTTCTAAAGCTGCAGCACAGTTTTCAAAATGAAGAGTAAACGCTGTTTTCCGTCACAGTAAAGTTAAAATACGCATTTTTCTTTACAGTAGTGTTTAGGAAGAGTTAATAAGCATTCAGATGCAATGAAATCGCTCTCATCGTGCTGTTTCTGCTGCACTGCGCAGAAAGAAAGCTCTAAAAACCACGATTTTGCTACCTGATGAACAGCAAACAGCACAGAAACACAGCTGGTGAACATACATTCATGTACACCTGCTATCAACACACATCTGTATCCAGTAAACCACATGTAGACGAGGAAAAACACACATGAACGCAGGTGTAAACGCACACGGACACACTGTTCTGATCTCAGCAGCTTTAAATCTAACAGAACAGGTCGGAAAGGTCAAGCTAACTCCGGCTAACTCCTGCTAGCTTAGCCAAACAAAAGCAGCCGTGATGCTAGCTCAGAAATAGACATAAATACAGGAAACAGAGCAGAATTTCTTCTCAAAAAACAAATCAAACAGCAGGAACAAGAACTCATGAAGCAGATATCAATGTAAAGATAGCATACATGCAAACACGCAGAAATAAAAATGTATAAATGGGAACATAGTCGAGCATTTTGCAGCCAGAGAGCTAAATATCTGCTTCAGGAGCTGGTGGAGACCAAAACAGAGCTCAAAGAGAAAGAAACCTGGACAGTAATGATATATTACTCTTCATAAAATTACATGCCTTGCAAAACATTAACAGATATTTAAGTGCATTAGCAGGGATGCAAGTTTCAAATAATCCCCTTAACCAACAGTCAGCCACTTTAAAAGTCAAAAATTTGATATTGATGTTAGCTCTTTACCCGCCGACAGACGTAATATTCACCATAAAATCAGCTCAGTCACATTAGGAACAGGTAAAGTATTCACCAGATTACTAAATTATAAATTAAATGACATATTTTCAATGATTGGCCCCCAAAAAGTTCAGTATTCCAGTAAAATCAGTCCAGTAATACATCTTTAAAATCAAGTTTTGAACAGCAAAGTAGCTGCACAGTAAATAACTTTTAACATTGTCAATCTCTTAAGAGCAGTTTGATATCAGAATAACCATCATATCTGATCTATATGAGCGAGTAACTTGTTTACTTTAGATAACTGTAGTAGTTTTTGTACATATTCATGCTGTAGAAACAATGAAAATCAGATTTATCCACCAGAGTCTGTCACCTTTGAACTCAGAGAAAAAGTATGTATTGTTTTCTTTTGATAGTTTTTCTTAGCTAAAACTAGTTTTTCTCTTTAAAACTCACATATTCTGAATATTTAATGACTAGGACTCTGTTTCTTTTCTCATTTACCACCAATCTGTGCTGGAATTCATGCGATTTTTCTTATAATTTGCAGCTAAATATGCAGGGAAGCAGCTCCAGCTTAGTGTAAATGTATCATTCTTGTACATGCTGTGTGAAATCCGGTGAATGGAGCTGCTGAACGTCTCCATGGTGACTTAACACCAAGGACAACCAGCAACATCAGCAGCAGATGAACCAGAAACCAGCCTGGAGGAGATTTTATCCTCAGGATTCTCTAAAAGTGCTCAAGAAGAGGAACTTTCTGCTCCTTTTAACGTTATTAATCGCTTAATCGCAGTTTGATATCAAAATAACCATCATATCTGATCTATATGAGGGAGTGACTTGTTCATTGCAGTTATTTATAATAGTTTATTTACATATTTATGTTGGAGAAACAATGAAAATCTGATTTTCCTTCAGCTAGAGTCTGCAGTTTGTTTAAGTTAAATTTAAGTTGACAAAAGTGAGAATTTGCTGCTTTTCTCTGTTTTGAAGTGAATATCTTTGGGTTTGTCGGTGAATTTGTAACCTTTCGACTCTGATAAAATGTAATTAACAGAGAAGATTAATCAGTAATGATAGAAACGGCAGCGGCCACTCATTACTAGCTGCTGCTGGGGGGATAAATAGGAGATAAATCCTGCAGTTGCTTTTAGTCAGACAGCTGCTACATGACACTGTTTGTTGTTAAAGCTCCTCTCCATGGTGCTGAGGATGTCGCCGTGGTGACCGGTTACTAAGGGCAACGTGGCGTTTACGAGCTGCTCGGCATCCTGAACTCTGACTCTAAACTCTACTGAAGTAACTCTGAGGAATGGACAATCTTTGAACTTGTGCAGAACCAGGCAGCAGATGTTTTATGACTCAGTGGGTTTCATCTTCCTGCCAGAAAATGCCAAATTCTGTCTCGGATGACTAAAAACCAGCTCTTTCTCTTGAGATTTTAACAGCTTTTCTCAGAGAGGAGGTTACTGGAGGACTCTAAAAGACTTCTAAAGGAGGAGATTTAGGTTTCAGACTTGAATGTGAACTTTGTTTTTTATCTGTTTTATGTTTAAAGCTATATTGTAATCAAGTTTGGTTCATTTAATGAGAAATAATAACAAGACTGACAGTATTATAACGCTATATTTTAGTCCAAATATCTTTATGTATCACTAACAGCTGGAGCTCTTTTTTAACAATGTTGGATATTTATTACTAATTCTGAGTTTTAGAGACTCTTATTGTATAGTTCGGCAGATTAGGAGCTCTAAAAGTTTTTTAAAAAGTAGTAAAATAAACACAATAATAAGATAAGTTCAACTAATCGCACAAAATGCTTTAATATTTCATGTCCGGTATTATTTTTCTAGCTCACATTCATATCAGTATCACATGTTACTTTTCTATTATAGCCATATTTTTAGCTAATTTATTTAAATTTTCAATAATATATCAGACTTATGGTTATGATTTGTTTTGGGGGTATTTCTCAGTTAAATCTGGCCCAAGAATTTCCCTCGGGATCAAAAAGTTCCATCAACAAACTTTATGCTGCAGTTTTTCTTGATTTATTTCACATCTTTAGCTATTATTTTCTTTAAAAATTAAGACTTTATACAAAAAGCTGTTAAAAAGCAGCTTCTCATGTTAGTTGTTTAAACTATTTCTCACCTAATGAATACATTCCTATGCAGTTTTATCATTTAAACTCGAACATTATGAATATATAATAGCTGCAATGAACATTTTCTCAGTGTTTTATTAAATTAACACCAAATTTTTGCTGCAAGTTTTTCTCCACTTGGTATTTTAGACATTTATATTCTTTATAGATGAACATTTTATGCATAAAAGTATAAACTGGGCTGTTAAAAATGCCTTCTTATGCTGGTTTTTCCTCATTATTTTTCATTTAATTCATACATAATTAGTTAGTTTTTTCTTTAAAATGCAAATATTACAGGTATATGATAACTGCAGCTCACATTTCCTCAGTTTCTCTTCAATTAACACCAAATTTATGCAGCACTTTTTCTCTCCACTTGATTTATTTGACATCTTTAGGTTTTTTATGCAAAAAAAATATATCCTGAGCTGTTAAAAAGCAGCTTCTTATGTTAGCTTTTCCTATTATTTTTCACTTGACTGATGCATATTCACCTATTTTTTCCATAAAAACTCAAATATTATGAGTATTCAACATTTTCTCAGTTTCTTTTTAAACTAACACCAGATTTAGCCAAACTAATACATGCATTTGTTTCTCCTCTGGATTTATTTGACATCTTTAGTTATTATTGT
The DNA here is from genome assembly GCA_027123335.1 of Amphiprion clarkii. Lineage (NCBI taxonomy): Eukaryota > Metazoa > Chordata > Actinopteri > Pomacentridae > Amphiprion > Amphiprion clarkii. The sequence goes on from CM049576.1 coordinate 4,391,639, forward strand.
CCATGCAGGTGAACGTTTTACACATATAAAGATATCCTGAAATGTTAAAAAGCTCCTTTTTCTCTGCACACTATGTTTTACTGAACTGATTCCTACCTACATTTGTCTGTAGGTAAAAGATTTGCACATGAAAAAACGATCCACTGAACTCAGTTTTTCTTACTTCTTTCACTTAATACTATTTTTCTCTTAAAAATTCACATTTTCTGAATATTTAATGAGTATTACTCCGTTTCTTTTCTCATTTAACACCACTTTGTGCTGAAATTCTTGCAAATATTTGTATAATTTGCAGCTAAACGTGCAGGAAAGCAGCCCGAGGTGACTGTAAATGTATAATTGGTGAAATGAGGTGGATGAAGCTGCTGAAGGTCTCCAAGGTGACTTAACGCCAAGGACAAGCAGCAGCAGCATCAGCAGCAGGAGAACCAGAAAGCAGCCTGGAGGAGATGTTATCCTCCAGAAGTGCTCTAGAAGAAGCTCCTGCTGCTGTTTGGACACTTTGAACCTTCACTCTGACGGGTTTCTCTCTCTCTTTTAGCAGAAATAAAGCCTCCAGCTGGGTCACTTTTAATTGGAAATCTGTTGAACAAAAGGATCCAGAGCCTCATTGTTCCAGACATCCCTGCTCTGGCTCTGGCTCTGGTTCTGGTTCTGGTTCTGGTTCTGCTTCAGCTCTGCATCTAACCAGCATCTCCACCTCCAGCATCAACTTAGAATAAAAAGCCCGCAAATCAAAGCTTGAATTGTGCTCCTCCGCTGCGCTCAGATCAGGACCGGAGCCGCAGCAGCGAGAAATAAACGGAAAAATCAAGAAAAACCGGTGAGGAAGCGGCTCGGTTTCTCCTCACCGGGTCTCTTACCGGTGAAGTTCGGTTCCGGTGGATGAAGCCTGGCCGGGATTAATCCGTTTAATCGGTGCCGGAGCCGCGGAGGATCCTCTCCGGCTCGTGGTGCATCAGACAGCAGACACGGAGCCGCCGCCGCTGCCGGTAGGACGGAACCGGAGGCGCGTCCCCGACACGGAGAGAGAGAGGGAGAGAGGGAGGGAGGGGCGTGCACGACGGTCCGATCCGGTCCGTCCGCCGAACCGGAGGATCCTGGAGGAGGATGGAGACTGATTTACTGCAGGAAATTATACATGTATGTGTTACACATGAATAAAGAACAGACTCTTTTTTCCATTATTTATCATTAATTAACCAGAAATCAACCAGTCAGGCAGAAAATTAGTTTCAAATAACTGATTAATTGTTTAATTTTGAAGCTTAAATGCTACAATTTTCTGGGCAACAATGAAAAAAAACATCAGCTGATCAAAATAAAACTAAAAAGAATAAACATTACATCAATATATATATACACATTTCTACATTATTGATCATCAATTAACCAGAAATCAAGCAGTCAAGCAGAACATTAATCTCAAACAATTGATTAATAGATTATTTTTTAAGCTTCAATGCTATTTAAGTTTCATGAAACCATGAGCTGATCAAAATAGAACTAGAAAATAAACATTAATAGCTCTCTAATTTTTTCACTATTGATCATCAATTTCCCAGGAATCAACCAGTCAGGCAGAAAATTGATCTCAAATAACTGATTAATCATTTAATTTTGAAGCCCAGTTGCTATTTAAGTTTCATTAAACCATCAGTTGATCAACATGAAGCCAAAAAATAAACATTACATCCGTATATACACAAATTTTCTTCATTACTGATGTTTGTTTAACCAGAAATCAACCAGTCAGGCAGAAAATTAATCTCAAATAACTGATTGTTTAATTTTGAAGCTTAAATGATATAATTTACTGGGCAACAAAGAAATAAACAGCGTATCGTAGCATAGCGTATCGTAGCATAGCGTATCATAGCATAGCGTATCGTAGCATAGCGTATCGTAATGTATCATAGTATAGCATATCGTAGTATAGCATATCGTAGCATAGCGTATCGTAGCATAGCGTATCGTAGCATAGGGTATTGTGACGTATCATAGCATAGCGTATCGTAGCATAGCGTATCGTAGCATAGGGTATTGTAACGTATCATAGTATAGCATATCATAGCATAGCGTATCGTAGCATAGCATATCGTAATGTATCATAGTATAGCATATCGTAGCATAGCGTATCGTAGCATAGCGTATCGTAATGTATCATAGTATAGCATATTGTAGCATAACGTATCGTAACGTATCATAGCACAGCATATTGTATCATAGCGTACCGTAGCGTAGCATATTGTATCATAACGTATCATAGCGTAACGTATTGTATCATAGCGTATCGTAGCGTAGCATATTGTATCATAGCGTAGCATATTGTATCATAATGTATCATAGCGTAGCATATTGTAACATAGTGTATCGTAGCGTAGCATATTGTAACAGTGTATCATAGCGTATCATATTGTATCATAGTGTATCGTAGCATATCGTAGCGTATCGTAACATAGCGTATTGTATCATAGCGTATCATAGCGTATCATAGCGTATCATAGCGTATTGTAACATAGCGTATCGTAGCGTACTGTAGCGTGATTGGTTAAAAAACAATGCAAAGAAGCCACATAATTAAGTAAATAAATAGATAAATAAATAAATAAATATCTGGCAACAAGAGTATCAGAAAAAGAGGGTAAAAAAAATGACTGAAAACGGTGATAAAACGGTAAAATTTAGCAGATTTAAATACAATAAAATAGTGTAACTTTACAGTCAAACACAAAAAAAACTATTTATTGTTGGGAAAAGCATAGATTTTTGACGCGGACATTATATACAGTTATTTTTTTCTTCTGTTATTTAATAAAGTTTTATCTATAATTTAACAAAACGTGAAACACCTATAATTTATTAGAAAAATTCACTAAAACTAACATACATAGTCTTAGTCATAGTCTTTAACGTACATATTTTTTCACCTACACTATACTAGATCTGCAGCGTTTCCAGTTAAAGAGCCAAAAAAAAAAGACGATAACACAGGAGGATATTCTGGACCCTGGCAACCCAAAAGACCCTCTAATGGGCTGATTTCTCACTCAGCTTCAGCAGAAATGTCTATGTGATGTTTTTAGCCGCATCACTGAGATATTTCCCAGACAGATGACTGATGGAGTCTCGTCTTTATTTTAAAATCTGAGTCCAGCAGTCAGACTGGCCTCATGAATGTGGGTTAAAAATGACTTCCTGTTCAGCAGCAGCAGCTCTGTAACCTTGGTGGGACACATGACAGCAGCTTCAGTCCCAGAGGACACAAACTGAAAGAAGAACCGTCTGCTGGGACCGAAGCTGCAGCCCGACGGTCCTGATGTGGAAAAAAAATCAGAGTTCTGGAACAAAACGAGGGAAAACAGAAATTAAAGGCACTTCTGCATGTTTGTTAATCAGCTCTGTGTGTCTAAAACTCGTTAAATTGTGAATTCTGAGTGTTAAAAGCAAAAACACTGAAGGTTGAATGTGGTGGAATCAGAAGTGGGCATCTGGTGCCACCTGCTGGACGTTTACAGCAAATACAGCAGTTTAGTTTTTGTATAAAGTACTGCAGTACAGAGAGGTTTAATTCAATAATGAATGAAAAGATAAATAAAAACCATCTGAATTATTAAAAGGAGTCTACTGAACGGTAGTAAAATTATTTATTTAATCATTGAGGTATTTATTGCCTCATTTAATTTATATCAGAATTTATTTCATAGAACTATTTACTTATTGAACATTAAATTAACCCGTGTTGTCCTGCCGCTCAAACTGACCGGTTGTAAAGTTTGAAAATGTGGGAACAAAAATGCATTTTCACAGTGAAACTTCTGACGTCCACATTTTCAACATTTTTGGAAAATCTTTGAACATTTTTTGGTGGAACAAAAGAAATGTTAAAAATGTTTCTGAAGAACATTTACAAAAAAATCAACCAAATTCCAGCAAAACTCGCTGGATTTTGGTTGATTTTTTTGTGAATGTTCTTAAAGAAAATATTAGAAGTTTTACTGATATATATGGAATCACTTTAGATATTTTTAGGATTTTTTTGGAGGATTTTTACTCATTTTTTGAAAATATTTACAAGAATTTTCTTGTCAAATTTGGGTGATTTTTTTAAAATAAAACTTTTAAGGGAAATTTCTTTAAGGAATTAATTCATTATTTATTTCACAGTAAAAATTTGCTGAGTGTTTGTGTCCATTAAATATCTGAAAAAACAAACATTTTTCCAACAAAAGTTGTATTAAATATCTTATTTGTTTGTTTGTTTTCATGAAGAATCATATATTAGTGCTTATTGAATGATTAAATTAATGATACAAGCGTCTCATTCAGTTGAAATTATTAAAGGATAATTCTGGTTTATTTCTGCCTGCTGGATTCCCTTTTAATGCATCTATTGTTTCTCTATGGGTCATGCTAACTTTACACTCAGCCTCTGTTGTAGAGATTGAGGGAAATGCCAACATGACAGGATTTATCCTGGAAAACAGAGCAGCTTTCCAGAATCCCTGAGTTTTACATGAATCATCATAAAACAAATGTTAATTCTGAGACTAAAGACAGAAATGAGCCGCCTCCTACGGACATTTTGCTAACTGCATTCTTCTGCCTGGCCCTCCAAGCCTCTCCCACTGTCACTTTCTAAATGTGCCTCTGATCAAGTTGCCTGGCAACAGGGTTCCGCCCACTGCAACACATTTAGCAGAGAACATGGAGGATTCTAGAACCTTCTGCTGTTACTAATCACTCTGAGAAATCAGAGAGTTTGTCTGTGTGTGTTCAACAACTGTACATTTAATTCATCTCAAACTGGGCGGGTTTGTCACTGGGGACCCGAGAAAGTGCAGCGTCACATTTAAAGTCAATCGGAGCGTTTTTGGCCTTATTTTGGGTCGTTGTCATTTGCTGGCAGTGAGTAGAACCTAAAGCAACAAACTGCACTGCAAAGGTATGACATCATTGTATGTATGACCTCATCAGCTGGCATCATACACTTGATGTCACTGATAAAGCAACAGAGACATTATGAGGTGTTGCTCCTGTATTGTGACATCACAAATGATGATGTCATTTGTGATGTTACAATGCAGAGCAGAGGCTAGAAATACCTCAGATGCAGTGAAGATCAGTTAGTCCCGGAATCCGAGCAACTGGTAAGAGATTCACTTCGCACGAGTAGCTAGACTGAAGATCTGCAGCACGTAGCAAAAATCCGTTCAGTGTTCTGTTGTTTCTAGATTGTGTACTTTATTTGTTTCTCTGTGAAATGGCACAAAGAAACTGCGGAAGAGGCCGTGGTGGGTTTGAAAACCCTCCTCACCGTGGTGGCCACTACAACAACAGGCGTGGCCCCACTGAAAAAGAAAAATGGCTGTGTGCCTACCAGGACCACATCTTCAAGCTGGAGGACAAAATAGAGGAGATGGAGAAACACATGAGGGAGCTCCAAGAGGAAAACTCTCAACTGCTCAGTCAAGTCCACAGCGATAGCAGAAAGATAAAGAGTCAGGAGGAACGTCTGCAGGCCTACAGAGAAATGGAGGCAACCAACAAACGCCTTCAGGACAGCAAGAAAGAATTGGAAGTAACCAACAAACGCCTCCTGGAGAGTAATAGCGAAATGGCAGTAGCAAACAAACGTATCCTAATGGCCTACAAAGAAATCAAGGCAACCAACCAACGCCTTCAGGACACTAACAAAGACATGGAGACAAGAAATAAATGTCTTCAGGAGAGTAACAGAGAGTTGGAAGAAAAAAACAAATGCTTCGAACATTCCAACGAAGAAATGGTGGTAGTGAACCAGCTCCTCCAGGTAAGTAACAGAGAATTGGAAGTAACCAACCAACGCCTTCAGGAGAGTAACAAAGACATGGAGACAAGAAATAAATGTCTTCAGGAGAGTAACAGAGAGTTGGAAGAAAAAAACAAATGCTTTGAACATTCCAACGAAGAAATGGTGGTAGTGAACCAGCTCCTCCAGGTAAGTAACAGAGAATTGGAAGTAACCAACCAACGCCTTCAGGAGAGTAACAAAGACATGGAGACAAGAAATAAATGTCTTCAGGAGAGTAACAGAGAGTTGGAAGAAAAAAACAAATGCCTCGAACATTCCAATGAAGAAATGGAGGACTCATACAGACGTCTCCTAAAGTCCTACAACGATATCGAGGAAACCAACCAACGTCTTCAGGAGAGTAGTAAAGAAATGGAGGCAACACACAAAAGTCTCCAAGAGACTATCAAAAAATTAGAAAAAACAAACAAAGACCTCCAGGAGCAAAGTAATAAAACAGAGATAAGAAACCAAAACCTCCAAGAGTCTGCCAAAGAAATGGAGGCAAAGCACAAACTCCTCCAGGAGAAGATTGATAAGATGGAAGCCTTCAGTACTGAACTCCAGCAGCAGAAGGAAAAAGCAGATACCAGCAAAAAGGTACTGGAGGAGGAGTATCATAATCTGCTGGAGGAAAAAAAGATGATGGAGGAAGAGAGAAAAATCCTGGAAGAGGAAAATCAGAAGCTTCAACTTCTGAGTCAAAAGAATAAAAAAAGAGGTTTCTTTAGTTTGTTCCAGAGAAAGACAGAGGAGGAGAAAATGCAAAAGAAAGAAAAGAAAATGAAGAAACTGAAAGAAAAAGAGGAGAAGAAAAAGCAGCAAGAAAAAGAAGAGAAGAAAGAGCTGCAAATGATGGAACAGGAAGAAAAGAAGGAGGAGAAAGAAGAGAAGAGGAAGAAGAAGAAAGGCGGTCGGAGCTGGTTCCACTAACCAAGTGTAGAAAAATCACTAGCATTAGGATAACTGGATCTATAATTTGGCCCCAAATTGAAAAGAAAAGAAAAAAAATAATTCAAATTCAAATAAATCAAACCAAAGTAAATATATATGTGCATTAGGGTGCATCGTTTGCCCCATGAAATTTTTAAACTTGTCCGATTGTCCTGTACCATGTATCATTTTGTTCCTTTTGAAAAACTATACATCTGAGTGAAATTTGGGTTAGATAGGACATTTGCTATGTGGGCATTAGGAGGCTTGAAAATGTCAATATTTTGTGTTAACGGAGGGTTTAATGCGCAAAAACTGCTGCGCATTAAGTGCATTAATTACAACTAAAGATATAACAACTGAGTTAACTTGAAGCCAGACATATTTATCTAATCAAAAAATACATTTAAAATGAGAAAACCAAAACAACAACAACAATGTACTTGGTTTTAGGATGCCACTCAATTTGCTGTTTTTTTACATTTAATGCTTGCTTAGTGCTTATTTGCGTAACTTTGGATTTTCTTTTCTGTTTTGATTTACAGTCAGTAATAAGTCCTGGTAGAATTTTTCAGATCTGGCAGTTTGCAGGAAATCCTAGCCAATCTTCACACCTTGTTCTGCAACATCGTTTGTGACTGTAATACTTGAAACGGCTGAGAGGCATTCTTGATACAGTTCATTCTGAGTCCACTCACAGACTGGGGCTTCCAAAAATGGGGTGGGATCCTGCTTGATCTTTGAAAATAAAAACCAAGAGTCTGAACTTATTAGGCTATGCAGAGTAGTTTCATGTGTCACTTTGGGGAACTGTGGCTTCCCAAAGCCGGCACCGCTTCTTTGGTACAGTTCTTCCTCATTGCTTGAAGCAGGCTTGGCATCAAGAAGACACTGAGCCATGCATTGCTTCTCTTCTGGGCTCACGTGAGTGCTGAAGAGGGACAGCGGCACCATCTCTGCTGTGAGGTACCACAAGTGGCGCTGAAAAGCATTCAATGCACTCTTGGCTACAGTCTTATCTACAGCTTCATACTTGATGAGAGCATGGCAGAGGGTCAGGTCATTGTGTGGGGCATCAAATGTAGAGGACGCGTTGATCCACCATTTGAAATAGATCAATGCCACAAAGTTGCAAAACTGTTTTATTTTCGGAATCTGTGCCTTGGTTGTGACAGTGCCTGGTGGTAGACGTTGGATTGCCTTTTCGAGCAAGCATATTTTCAAACAATAGTTATAAGCTACACTTTAGTGAAGTAGTAAATGATGGCTGCAAGGATCTGTCATAAATAGTTTCTTGACTGTTACATTGACTGAAATAGCCAGCATTAAGACTACCTAAAGCAAAAAAATTTAGTGTCAGCCAACAGCAAGATCATGAACACTGGTAAGGGAAATACATGCTTATTTGAAGCTACTTGGCTCAAACTATAGCTATGATCTAAAGCTTTGTTCACAGTACAATCTAAAGAACAAAAAGTATTTAACTTACTTCTTAGGATGATGCCAAAACTAATTTTTTTTTTTTCAAGTGAAAATGGAGAAAAAAATCATGGAAATTTACCAACAAAGTAGAAACATAGATATTGGATAATAAAATGTGGCTGTGTTTTTTGACTTCACTGAGCAAAATTATAGTCTTTATGAGTGCATTATGGTCAATCAAGGGTTCAACAGTATGCACTAAAAAATGCAAAATAAATGCGAAAATAGCGTAAAATTGGTATTTTCAGGCTCGGCAATGCCCACATAGGAATTGTCACAGAAAATTAAAACTTTGCCATGTTAAATAGTTTATCAAAAGGAACCTTTTGGTGACTGGTATGAGTTAAGATTCTGACATAGGGGCAAATGATGCACCCTAATGTGCATGTGTGTACTTCTCTGAATCCTCTACAGCTGCATCACATTCTGACTGCTGGATGTTGCTTTAGTTGTACGAACGCTTATGTTTTTGATTAGAACAGGATTAAAGGTTTCTGCAGGTTACAAAAGCTTGAAACTTTATTGATCCTTTGCAGGAAGTGATGTTGTTATAACAGCTACAGTCACATTATAACCACATAAAACATTTGAGCACAGAATCTATTTGCAGAGGCTCTAAATGTACTGAAAACTCTGAAGACGTGTGAAAAACAATGTGCAAAAATGTACAACAAAAAAAGTCATGTAAGTACATGCAGTGTAAAAATGTGAAAAAACAACTACATAATGTAAAATTATACTGTGTACAAAATATGTGTAAAAATGTGAAAAAATGAAATGTGAAAATATAGTGTACAAAAATGCAAAAATTAAAAAAGTTAAGGTAAAACTAAATAGCATGCAAAATACAGTGTGTATGCGTGTGTGTATGTGTGTGTGTGTGTGTAGCAGTGTGGACTCAAATGTAGTTTGGAAAAGTGAGAAACATAAAGAGATGACCTCATTGTCATCACATGACCTCTTGCTCCTCTGACATCCTTCTGAACAGCTAATTCTGCTTCCCAGCACAAACTGAAAATGATGGCCGCAAAATGCTGCAAGATGACAACAAAGAGGCACAAAATGATAACAAACTGATATAAAATTACAAAAATGCAAAGAAAAACCATAAATAGGTTCTGAATTACCGCAAAGACACACAAAAAAGACTAAAATGTGTTGCAAAATAGACACAAAGAGTCACAAAATGGCCACAAAGAGAGTCAAAAGATTATGAAGATTCATAGAATAACTGAAAAGAGACGCCTACTGATGACAAAAAGCACACCAAGCAGTAATGACTTCAAAAAAGGCTACAAATATTTGAGGATGTAGCACAAAGAGATGCACAATAACCACAAATGGACACAAAATGGCTACACAGAAAGAAAAAATAACTACAAATAGACAAACAATGACTACAAGGAGACACAAAACAACCACAATAAGAGACAGACTGACCACAAAGAGATTTGCAACAACCACAAAGAGATACATAATGACTGCAAGGAGACAAAGAATAACTACAGAGTCATAAAATGACCACAACTAGGTAGACAGCAACTACAGAGACACATAAAACTACCCCAAAGAGGCACAGAATGACAACAAAGAGGTACAAAACAACCACAAAGAGGTACAGACTGACCACAAAGAGATGACAGAGTGACTGAAAGAGACCAAAAATGGCTACAAACAAACACAAAGCAACGCAAAAAAGCATAAAACTAGAAAGTCACACAAAACATCCATAATATAGCACAGAATGACTACGAAGAGACACAAAGGAACCACAATGAGGCACAAAACAACGGAAAAGAAATATTTGCAGTGTTCAGGAATGTGCAAGTTTTTCACCTGAGAATATGCAAGGTTGCATAGTATGTGACTTTTAAAATGTGCAAAAGGATAAAAAAAAAGTAATTATAGTTTAAAAGATAAAATAAAAACTAAACTGTGACATTTCTTTGGAATACAGACATAAAAGGCATCTATTTCTATATATTTATAATTAATTTTTTTTACCATTTAATTGGAGTTTTTAAAATTTCTTTGAGTTTATTGAATTCTTTTACTTTTTATTTATTTACCTATTTATGTATATATTTTACTTATTTACTATTATTGAGATTATTACTATTATTATTCAGCCTCCAACTGACTGCACATGACAGGACATGTCACAGCACATTATGATGTCACAGCACATTATGATGTCACATATTCTGAAACCTATAAATGTCTCGTCTTTCTTCAGAGAATCACAGTGTTTCCAAGAGCTTCCCAGAAGACAACTGAGCATTTTTCTCAAGCACTGAGGACTAAAACACTTGAACACTACCTGACTACGATGGACCAACGCACTGAAAGAGGCAGCAGAAGGATGTTCAGCGCTGCATGCAGAGCTGCATTCCACTCTGTGCAGAGCACCACCACCCCTCACCAACAGAGAACTTTACAAGTTCCATCTCGGACTGATAACCAGTCACAGAAAGATGAAACCGAGAAACTGAAGGAAAAGATTAAACAGCTGCAAGAGAGGAACATGAAGTTGCAGCAAGATCAACTCCTGTATGAGAGAGAAATCTCAAGATTCCAGAAGAACAACCAGAGTCTTTCCTCTAAACTCAGGACCACCCAACAGGAGCTGCAGACCCAGAGAGACCAGGTAACAGCCCTGGAGAAAAGGGCATGTCTGCAGAGATTCTCCGGACACGTAGAGCTCCAAGCACGTCTGGACCAAGCCAGAAAAGAGGCAGAAGAGCAGCAACAGCTACTTCTGCTGGAGCTCAGAAACCTTCAGGTGGATTATCAGGCACTCCTGTCAGAAAAGGAGGACCTTCTGAAGGAGAATCAATGGCTGCAGCAAGAAAGTAGCCAGATCCTGGAGGAGAAGGAGGACCTCTTGCTGGAAAGAGATGTGCTGGTCAAGACCAAAGACGGACTGGAGAAAAAGGTCGGACTGCTGATGGCTGATAAAGTCCAGGCAGAAGCTGCACTGGAGACTGAAAGGAACAACAACGCCAAGTCTAGCCAGCTGCAGCAAGAGGAAATCCTTCGACTGCAGGACAGTAAGAAAGACATGGAGACAAGAAATAAATGTCTTCAGGAGAGTAACAGAGAGTTGGAAGAAAAAAACAAATGCTTTGAACATTCCAACGAAGAAATGGTGGTAGTGAACCAGCTCCTCCAAGAAAGTAACAGAGAATTGGAAGTAACCAACCAACGCCTTCAGGAGAGTAACAAAGACATGGAGACAAGAAATAAATGTCTTCAGGAGAGTAACAGAGAGTTGGAAGAAAAAAACAAATGCTTCGAACATTCCAATGAAGAAATGGTGGTAGTGAACCAGCTCCTCCAGGTAAGTAACAGAGAATTGGAAGTAACCAACCAACGCCTTCAGGAGAGTAACAAAGACATGGAGACAAGAAATAAATGTCTTCAGGAGATTAACAGAGAGTTGGAAGAAAAAAACAAATGCTTCGAACATTCCAACGAAGAAATGGTGGTAGTGAACCAGCTCCTCCAAGAAAGTAACAGAGAATTGGAAGTAACCAACCAACGCCTTCAGGAGAGTAACAAAGACATGGAGACAAGAAATAAATGTCTTCAGGAGAGTAACAGAGAGTTGGAAGAAAAAAACAAATGCCTCGAACATTCCAATGAAGAAATGGAGGACTCATACAGACGTCTCCTAAAGTCCTACAACGATATCGAGGAAACCAACCAACATCTTCAGGAGAGTAGTAAAGAAATGGAGGCAACACACAAAAGTCTCCAAGAGACGGTCAAAAAATTAGAAAAAACAAACGAAGACCTCCAGGAGCAAAGTAATAAAACAGAGATAAGAAATCAAAACCTCCAAGAGTCTGCCAAAGAAATGGAGGCAAAGCACAAACTCCTCCAGGAGAAGATTGATAAGATGGAAGCCTTCAGTACTGAACTCCAGCAGCAGAAGGAAAAAGCAGATACCAGCAAAAAGGTACTGGAGGAGGAGTATCATAATCTGCTGGAGGAAAAAAAGATGATGGAGGAAGAGAGAAAAATCCTGGAAGAGGAAAATCAGAAGCTTCAACTTCTGAGTCAAAAGAATAAAAAAAGAGGTTTCTTTAGTTTGTTCCGGAGGAAGACAGAGGAGGAGAAAATGCAAAAGAAAGAAAAGAAAATGAAGAAACTGAAAGAAAAAGAGGAGAAGAAAAAGCAGCAAGAAAAAGAAGAGAAGAAAGAGCTGCAAATGATGGAAAAGGAAGAAAAGAAGGAGGAGAAAGAAGAGAAGAGGAAGAAGAAGAAAGGCGGTCGGAGCTGGTTCCACTAACCAAGTGTAGAAAAATCACTAGCATTAGGATAACTGGATCTATAATTTGGCCCCAAATTGAAAAGAAAAGAAAAAAAATAATTCAAATTCAAATAAATCAAACCAAATAAACCAAAGTAAATATATATGTGCATGTGTGTACTTCTCTGAATCCTCTACAGCTGCATCACATTCTGACTGCTGGATGTTGCTTTAGTTGTACGAACGCTTATGTTTTTGATTAGAACAGGATTAAAGGTTTCTGCAGGTTACAAAAGCTTGAAACTTTATTGATCCTTTGCAGGAAGTGATGTTGTTATAACAGCTACAGTCACATTATAACCACATAAAACATTTGAGCACAGAATCTATTTGCAGAGGCTCTAAATGTACTGAAAACTCTGAAGACGTGTGAAAAACAATGTGCAAAAATGTACAACAAAAAAAGTCATGTAAGTACATGCAGTGTGCAAAAATGTGAAAAAACAACTACATAATGTAAAATTATACTGTGTACAAAATATAATGTGTAAAAATGTGAAAAAATGAAATGTGAAAATATAGTGTACAAAAATGCAAAAATTAAAAAAGTTAATGTAAAACTAAATAGCATGTAAAATACAGTGTGTGTGTGTGTGTGTATGTGTGTCTGTGTGTGTATGTGTGTGTGTGTGTGTAGCAGTGTGGACTCTAATGTAGTTTGGAAAAGTGAGAAACATAAAGAGATGACCTCATTGTCATCACATGACCTCTTGCTCCTCTGACATCCTTCTGAACAGCTAATTCTGCTTCCCAGCACAAACTGAAAATGATGGCCGCAAAATGCTGCAAGATGACAACAAAGAGGCACAAAATGATAACAAACTGATATAAAATTACAAAAATGCAAAGAAGAACCATAAATAGGTTCTGAATTAGCGCAAAGACACACAAAAAAGACTAAAATGTGTTGCAAAATAGACACAAAGAGTCACAAAATGGCCACAAAGACAGTCAAAAGATTATGAAGATTCATAGAATAACTGAAAAGAGACGCCTACTGATGACAAAAAGCACACCAAGCAGTAATGACTTCAAAAAAGGCTACAAATATTTGAGGATGTAGCACAAAGAGATGCACAATAACCACAAATGGACACAAAATGGCTACACAGAAAGAAAAAATAACTACAAATAGACAAACAATGACTACAAGGAGACACAAAACAACCACAATAAGAGACAGACTGACCACAAAGAGATTTGCAACAACCACAAAGAGATACATAATGACTGCAAGGAGACAAAGAATAACTACAGAGTCATAAAATGACCACAACTAGGTAGACAGCAACTACAGAGACACATAAAACTACCCCAAAGAGGCACAGAATGACAACAAAGAGGTACAAAACAACCACAAAGAGGTACAGACTGACCACAAAGAGATGACAGAGTGACTGAAAGAGACCAAAAATGGCTACAAACAAACACAAAGCAACGCAAAAAAGCATAAAACTAGAAAGTCACACAAAACATCCATAATATAGCACAGAATGACTACGAAGAGACACAAAGGAACCACAATGAGGCACAAAACAACGGAAAAGAAATATTTGCAGTGTTCAGGAATGTGCAAGTTTTTCACCTGAGAATATGCAAGGTTGCATAGTATGTGACTTTTAAAATGTGCAAAAGGATAAAAAAAAAGTAATTATAGTTTAAAAGATAAAATAAAAACTAAACTGTGACATTTCTTTGGAATACAGACATAAAAGGCATCTATTTCTATATATTTATAATTAATTTTTTTTACCATTTAATTGGAGTTTTTTAAAATTTCTTTGAGTTTATTGAATTCTTTTACTTTTTATTTATTTACCTATTTATGTATATATTTTACTTATTTACTATTATTGAGATTATTACTATTATTATTCAGCCTCCAACTGACTGCACATGACAGGACATGTCACAGCACATTATGATGTCACAGCACATTATGATGTCACATATTCTGAAACCTACAAATGTCTCGTCTTTCTTCAGAGAATCACAGTGTTTCCAAGAGCTTCCCAGAAGACAACTGAGCATTTTTCTCAAGCACTGAGGACTAAAACACTTGAACACTACCTGACTACGATGGACCAACGCACTGAAAGAGGCAGCAGAAGGATGTTCAGCGCTGCATGCAGAGCTGCATTCCACTCTGTGCAGAGCACCACCACCCCTCACCAACAGAGAACTTTACAAGTTCCATCTCGGACTGATAACCAGTCACAGAAAGATGAAACCGAGAAACTGAAGGAAAAGATTAAACAGCTGCAAGAGAGGAACATGAAGTTGCAGCAAGATCAACTCCTGTATGAGAGAGAAATCTCAAGATTCCAGAAGAACAACCAGAGTCTTTCCTCTAAACTCAGGACCACCCAACAGGAGCTGCAGACCCAGAGAGACCAGGTAACAGCCCTGGAGAAAAGGGCATGTCTGCAGAGATTCTCCGGACACGTAGAGCTCCAAGCACGTCTGGACCAAGCCAGAAAAGAGGCAGAAGAGCAGCAACAGCTACTTCTGCTGGAGCTCAGAAACCTTCAGGTGGATTATCAGGCACTCCTGTCAGAAAAGGAGGACCTTCTGAAGGAGAATCAATGGCTGCAGCAAGAAAGTAGCCAGATCCTGGACGAGAAGGAGGACCTCTTGCTGGAAAGAGATGTGCTGGTCAAGACCAAAGACGGACTGGAGAAAAAGGTCGGACTGCTCATGGCTGATAAAGTCCAGGCAGAAGCTGCACTGGAGACTGAAAGGAACAACAACGCCAAGTCTAGCCAGCTGCAGCAAGAGGAAATCCTTCGACTGCAGGACAGTAACAAAGACATGGAGACAAGAAATAAATGTCTTCAGGAGAGTAACAGAGAGTTGGAAGAAAAAAACAAATGCTTCGAACATTCCAACGAAGAAATGGTGGTAGTGAACCAGCTCCTCCAAGAAAGTAACAGAGAATTGGAAGTAACCAACCAACGCCTTCAGGAGAGTAACAAAGACATGGAGACAAGAAATAAATGTCTTCAGGAGAGTAACAGAGAGTTGGAAGAAAAAAACAAATGCTTCGAACATTCCAATGAAGAAATGGTGGTAGTGAACCAGCTCCTCCAAGAAAGTAACAGAGAATTGGAAGTAACCAACCAACGCCTTCAGGACACTAACAAAGACATGGAGACAAGAAATAAATGTCTTCAGGAGAATAACAGAGAGTTGGAAGAAAAAAACAAATGCTTCGAACATTCCAATGAAGAAATGGAGGACTCATACAGACGTCTCCTAAAGTCCTACAACGATATCGAGGAAACCAACCAACATTTTCAGGAGAGTAGTAAAGAAATGGAGGCAACACACAAAAGTCTCCAAGAGACTATCAAAAAATTAGAAAAAACAAACGAAGACCTCCAGGAGCAAAGTAATAAAACAGAGATAAGAAACCAAAACCTCCAAGAGTCTGCCAAAGAAATGGAGGCAAAGCACAAACTCCTCCAGGAGAAGATTGATAAGATGGAAGCCTTCAGTACTGAACTCCAGCAGCAGAAGGAAAAAGCAGATACCAGCAAAAAGGTACTGGAGGAGGAGTATCATAATCTGCTGGAGGAAAAAAAGATGATGGAGGAAGAGAGAAAAATCCTGGAGGAGGAAAATCAGAAGCTTCAACTTCTGAGTCAAAAGACTAAAAAAAGAGGTTTCTTTAGTTTGTTCCAGAGGAAGACAGAGGAGGAGAAAATGCAAAAGAAAGAAAAGAAAATGAAGAAACTGAAAGAAAAAGAGGAGAAGAAAAAGCAGCAAGAAAAAGAAGAGAAGAAAGAGCTGCAAATGATGGAAAAGGAAGAAAAGAAGGAGGAGAAAGAAGAGAAGAGGAAGAAGAAGAAAGGCGGTCGGAGCTGGTTCCACTAACCAAGTGTAGAAAAATCACTAGCATTAGGATAACTGGATCTATAATTTGGCCCCAAATTGAAAAGAAAAGAAAAAAAATAATTCAAATTCAAATAAATCAAACCAAATAAACCAAAGTAAATATATATGTGCATGTGTGTACTTCTCTGAATCCTCTACAGCTGCATCACATTCTGACTGCTGGATGTTGCTTTAGTTGTACGAACACTTATGTTTTTGATTAGAACAGGATTAAAGGTTTCTGCAGGTTACAAAAGCTTGAAACTTTATTGATCCTTTGCAGGAAGTGATGCTGTTATAACAGCTACAGTCACATTATAACCACATAAAACATTTGAGCACAGAATCTATTTGCAGAGGCTCTAAATGTACTGAAAACTCTGAAGACGTGTGAAAAACAATTTGCAAAAATGTACAACAAAAAAAGTCATGTAAGTACATGCAGTGTGTAAAAATGTGAAAAAACAACTACATAATGTAAAATTATACTGTGTACAAAATGTAATGTGTAAAAATGTGAAAAAATGAAATGTGAAAATATAGTGTACAAAAATGTAAAAATTAAAAAAGTTAATGTAAAACTAAATAGCATGTAAAATACAGTGTGTATGTGTGTGTGTATGTGTGTGTATGTGTGTGTAGCAGTGTGGACTCTAATGTAGTTTGGAAAAGTGAGAAACATAAAGAGATGACCTCATTGTCATCACATGACCTCTTGCTCCTCTGACATCCTTCTGAACAGCTAATTCTGCTTCCCAGCACAAACTGAAAATGATGGCCGCAAAATGCTGCAAGATGACAACAAAGAGGCACAAAATGATAACAAACTGATATAAAATTACAAAAATGCAAAGAAGAACCATGAATAGGTTCTGAATTACCGCAAAGACACACAAAAAAGACTAAAATGTGTTGCAAAATAAACACAAAGAGTCACAAAATGGCCACAAAGAGAGTCAAAAGACTATGAAGATTCATAGAATAACTGAAAAGAGACGCCTACTGATGACAAAAAGCACACCAAGCAGTAATGAGTTCAAAAAAGGCTACAAATATTTGAGGATGTAGCACAAAGAGATGCACAATAACCACAAATGGACACAAAATGGCTACACAGAAAGAAAAAATAACTACAAATAGACAAACAATGACTACAAGGAGACACAAAACAACCACAATAAGAGACAGACTGACCACAAAGAGATTTGCAACAACCACAAAGAGATACATAATGACTGCAAGGAGACAAAGAATAACTACAGAGTCATAAAATGACCACAACTAGGTAGACAGCAACTACAGAGACACATAAAACTACCCCAAAGAGGCACAGAATGACAACAAAGAGGTACAAAACAACCACAAAGAGGTACAGACTGACCACAAAGAGATGACAGAGTGACTGAAAGAGACCAAAAATGGCTACAAACAAACACAAAGCAACGCAAAAAAGCATAAAACTAGAAAGTCACACAAAACATCCATAATATAGCACAGAATGACTACGAAGAGACACAAAGGAACCACAATGAGGCACAAAACAACGGAAAAGAAATATTTGCAGTGTTCAGGAATGTGCAAGTTTTTCACCTGAGAATATGCAAGGTTGCATAGTATGTGACTTTTAAAATGTGCAAAAGGATAAAAAAAAAAGTAATTATAGTTTAAAAGATAAAATAAAAACTAAACTGTGACATTTCTTTGGAATACAGACATAAAAGGCATCTATTTCTATATATTTATAATTAATTTTTTTACCATTTAATTGGATTTTTTTAAAATTTCTTTATGAGTTTATTGAATTCTTTTACTTTCTATTTATTTACCTATTTATGTATATATTTTACTTATTTACTATTATTGAGATTATTACTATTATTATTCAGCCTCCAACTGACTGCACATGACAGGACATGTCACAGCACATTATGATGTCACAGCACATTATGATGTCACAGCACATTATGATGTCACATATTCTGAAACCTGTAAATGTCTCGTCTTTCTTCAGAGAATCACAGTGTTTCCAAGAGCTTCCCAGAAGACAACTGAGCATTTTTCTCAAGCACTGAGGACTAAAACACTTGAACACTACCTGACTACGATGGACCAACGCACTGAAAGAGGCAGCAGAAGGATGTTCAGCGCTGCATGCAGAGCTGCATTCCACTCTGTGCAGGGCACCACCACCACTCACCAACAGAGAACTTTACAAGTTCCATCTCGGACTGATAACCAGTCACAGAAAGATGAAACCGAGAAACTGAAGGAAAAGATTAAACAGCTGCAAGAGAGGAACATGAAGTTGCAGCAAGATCAACTCCTGTATGAAAGAGAAATCTCAAGATTCCAGAAGAACAACCAGAGTCTTTCCTCTAAACTCAGGACCACCCAACAGGAGCTGCAGACCCAGAGAGACCAGGTAACAGCCCTGGAGAAAAGGGCATGTCTGCAGAGATTCTCCGGACACGTAGAGCTCCAAGCACGTCTGGACCAAGCCAGAAAAGAGGCAGAAGAGCAGCAACAGCTACTTCTGCTGGAGCTCAGAAACCTTCAGGTGGATTATCAGGCACTCCTGTCAGAAAAGGAGGACCTTCTGAAGGAGAATCAATGGCTGCAGCAAGAAAGTAGCCAGATCCTGGACGAGAAGGAGGACCTCTTGCTGGAAAGAGATGTGCTGGTCAAGACCAAAGACGGACTGGAGAAAAAGGTCGGACTGCTCATGGCTGATAAAGTCCAGGCAGAAGCTGCACTGGAGACTGAAAGGAACAACAACGCCAAGTCTAGCCAGCTGCAGCAAGAGGAAATCCTTCGACTGCAGGACAGTAACAAAGACATGGAGACAAGAAATAAATGTCTTCAGGAGAGTAACAGAGAGTTGGAAGAAAAAAACAAATGCTTCGAACATTCCAATGAAGAAATGGAGGACTCATACAGACGTCTCCTAAAGTCCTACAACGATATCGAGGAAACCAACCAACATTTTCAGGAGAGTAGTAAAGAAATGGAGGCAACACACAAAAGTCTCCAAGAGACTATCAAAAAATTAGAAAAAACAAACGAAGACGTCCAGGAGCAAAGTAATAAAACAGAGATAAGAAACCAAAACCTCCAAGAGTCTGCCAAAGAAATGGAGGCAAAGCACAAACTCCTCCAGGAGAAGATTGATAAGATGGAAGCCTTCAGTACTGAACTCCAGCAGCAGAAGGAAAAAGCAGATACCAGCAAAAAGGTATTGGAGGAGGAGTATCATAATCTGCTGGAGGAAAAAAAGATGATGGAGGAAGAGAGAAAAATCCTGGAGGAGGAAAATCAGAAGCTTCAACTTCTGAGTCAAAAGAATAAAAAAAGAGGTTTCTTTAGTTTGTTCCAGAGAAAGACAGAGGAGGAGAAAATGCAAAAGAAAGAAAAGAAAATGAAGAAACTGAAAGAAAAAGAGGAGAAGAAAAAGCAGCAAGAAAAAGAAAAAGAAGAGAAGAAAGAGCTGCAAATGATGGAAAAGGAAGAAAAGAAGGAGGAGAAAGAAGAGAAGAGGAAGAAGAAGAAAGGCGGTCGGAGCTGGTTCCACTAACCAAGTGTAGAAAAATCACTAGCATTAGGATAACTGGATCTATAATTTGGCCCCAAATTGAAAAGAAAAGAAAAAAAATAATTCAAATTCAAATAAATCAAACCAAATAAACCAAAGTAAATATATATGTGCATGTGTGTACTTCTCTGAATCCTCTACAGCTGCATCACATTCTGACTGCTGGATGTTGCTTTAGTTGTACGAACACTTATGTTTTTGATTAGAACAGGATTAAAGGTTTCTGCAGGTTACAAAAGCTTGAAACTTTATTGATCCTTTGCAGGAAGTGATGTTGTTATAACAGCTACAGTCACATTATAACCACATAAAACATTTGAGCACAGAATCTATTTGCAGAGGCTCTAAATGTACTGAAAACTCTGAAGACGTGTGAAAAACAATGTGCAAAAATGTACAACAAAAAAAGTCATGTAAGTACATGCAGTGTGTAAAAATGTGAAAAAACAACTACATAATGTAAAATTATACTGTGTACAAAATGTAATGTGGAAAAATGTGGAAAAAATGAAATGTGAAAAATATAGTGTACAAAAATGTAAAAATTAAAAAAGTTAAGGTAAAACTAAATAGCATGTAAAATACAGTGTGTGTGTGTGTGTGTGTGTGTGTGTGTGTGTGTAGCAGTGTGGACTCTAATGTAGTTTGGAAAAGTGAGAAACATAAAGAGATGACCTCATTGTCATCACATGACCTCTTGCTCCTCTGACATCCTTCTGAACAGCTAATTCTGCTTCCCAGCACAAACTGAAAATGATGGCCGCAAAATGCTGCAAGATGACAACAAAGAGGCACAAAATGATAACAAACTGATATAAAATTACAAAAATGCAAAGAAGAACCATAAATAGGTTCTGAATTACCGCAAAGACACACAAAAAAGACTAAAATGTGTTGCAAAATAGACACAAAGAGTCACAAAATGGCCACAAAGAGAGTCAAAAGATTATGAAGATTCATAGAATAACTGAAAAGAGACGCCTACTGATGACAAAAAGCACACCAAGCAGTAATGAGTTCAAAAAAGGCTACAAATATTTGAGGATGTAGCACAAAGAGATGCACAATAACCACAAATGGACACAAAATGGCTACACAGAAAGAAAAAATAACTACAAATAGTCAACAATGACTACAAGGAGACACAAAACAACCACAATAAGAGACAGACTGACCACAAAGAGATTTGCAACAACCACAAAGAGATACATAATGACTGCAAGGAGACAAAGAATAACTACAGAGTCATAAAATGACCACAACTAGGTAGACAGCAACTACAGAGACACATAAAACTACCCCAAAGAGGCACAGAATGACAACAAAGAGGTACAAAACAACCACAAAGAGGTACAGACTGACCACAAAGAGATGACAGAGTGACTGAAAGAGACCAAAAATGGCTACAAACAAACACAAAGCAACGCAAAAAAGCATAAAACTAGAAAGTCACACAAAACATCCATAATATAGCACAGAATGACTACGAAGAGACACAAAGGAACCACAATGAGGCACAAAACAACGGAAAAGAAATATTTGCAGTGTTCAGGAATGTGCAAGTTTTTCACCTGAGAATATGCAAGGTTGCATAGTATGTGACTTTTAAAATGTGCAAAAGGATAAAAAAAAAAGTAATTATAGTTTAAAAGATAAAATAAAAACTAAACTGTGACATTTCTTTGGAATACAGACATAAAAGGCATCTATTTCTATATATTTATAATTAATTTTTTTACCATTTAATTGGAGTTTTTTAAAATTTCTTTGAGTTTATTGAATTCTTTTACTTTTTATTTATTTACCTATTTATGTATATATTTTACTTATTTACTATTATTGAGATTATTACTATTATTATTCAGCCTCCAACTGACTGCACATGACAGGACATGTCACAGCACATTATGATGTCACAGCACATTATGATGTCACAGCACATTATGATGTCACATATTCTGAAACCTATAAATGTCTCGTCTTTCTTCAGAGAATCACAGTGTTTCCAAGAGCTTCCCAGAAGACAACTGAGCATTTTTCTCAAGCACTGAGGACTAAAACACTTGAACACTACCTGACTACGATGGACCAACGCACTGAAAGAGGCAGCAGAAGGATGTTCAGCGCTGCATGCAGAGCTGCATTCCACTCTGTGCAGGGCGCCGCCACCCCTCACCAACAGAGAACTTTACAAGTTCCATCTCGGACTGATAACCAGTCACAGAAAGATGAAACCGAGAAACTGAAGGAAAAGATTAAACAGCTGCAAGAGAGGAACATGAAGTTGCAGCAAGATCAACTCCTGTATGAAAGAGAAATCTCAAGATTCCAGAAGAACAACCAGAGTCTTTCCTCTAAACTCAGGACCACCCAACAGGAGCTGCAGACCCAGAGAGACCAGGTAACAGCCCTGGAGAAAAGGGCATGTCTGCAGAGATTCTCCGGACACGTAGAGCTCCAAGCACGTCTGGACCAAGCCAGAAAAGAGGCAGAAGAGCAGCAACACCTACTTCTGCTGGAGCTCAGAAACCTTCAGGTGGATTATCAGGCACTCCTGTCAGAAAAGGAGGACCTTCTGAAGGAGAATCAATGGCTGCAGCAAGAAAGTAGCCAGATCCTGGACGAGAAGGAGGACCTCTTGCTGGAAAGAGATGTGCTGGTCAAGACCAAAGACGGACTGGAGAAAAAGGTCGGACTGCTCATGGCTGATAAAGTCCAGGCAGAAGCTGCACTGGAGACTGAAAGGAACAACGCCAAGTCTAGCCAGCTGCAGCAAGAGGAAATCCTTCGACTGCAGGACAGTAACAAAGACATGGAGACAAGAAATAAATGTCTTCAGGAGAGTAACAGAGAGTTGGAAGAAAAAAACAAATGCTTTGAACATTCCAACGAAGAAATGGTGGTAGTGAACCAGCTCCTCCAAGAAAGTAACAGAGAATTGGAAGTAACCAACCAACGCCTTCAGGAGAGTAACAAAGACATGGAGACAAGAAATAAATGTCTTCAGGAGAATAACAGAGAGTTGGAAGAAAAAAACAAATGCTTTGAACATTCCAACGAAGAAATGGTGGTAGTGAACCAGCTCCTCCAGGTAAGTAACAGAGAATTGGAAGTAACCAACCAACGCCTTCAGGAGAGTAACAAAGACATGGAGACAAGAAATAAATGTCTTCAGGAGAGTAACAGAGAGTTGGAAGAAAAAAACAAATGCCTCGAACATTCCAATGAAGAAATGGAGGACTCATACAGACGTCTCCTAAAGTCCTACAACGATATCGAGGAAACCAACCAACATTTTCAGGAGAGTAGTAAAGACATGGAGGCAACACACAAAAGTCTCCAAGAGACTATCAAAAAATTAGAAAAAACAAACGAAGACCTCCAGGAGCAAAGTAATAAAACAGAGATAAGAAACCAAAACCTCCAAGAGTCTGCCAAAGAAATGGAGGCAAAGCACAAACTCCTCCAGGAGAAGATTGATAAGATGGAAGCCTTCAGTACTGAACTCCAGCAGCAGAAGGAAAAAGCAGATACCAGCAAAAAGGTACTGGAGGAGGAGTATCATAATCTGCTGGAGGAAAAAAAGATGATGGAGGAAGAGAGAAAAATCCTGGAGGAGGAAAATCAGAAGCTTCAACTTCTGAGTCAAAAGACTAAAAAAAGAGGTTTCTTTAGTTTGTTCCAGAGGAAGACAGAGGAGGAGAAAATGCAAAAGAAAGAAAAGAAAATGAAGAAACTGAAAGAAAAAGAGGAGAAGAAAAAGCAGCAAGAAAAAGAAGAGAAGAAAGAGCTGCAAATGATGGAAAAGGAAGAAAAGAAGGAGGAGAAAGAAGAGAAGAGGAAGAAGAAGAAAGGCGGTCGGAGCTGGTTCCACTAACCAAGTGTAGAAAAATCACTAGCATTAGGATAACTGGATCTATAATTTGGCCCCAAATTGAAAAGAAAAGAAAAAAATAATTCAAATTCAAATAAATCAAACCAAATAAACCAAAGTAAATATATATGTGCATGTGTGTACTTCTCTGAATCCTCTACAGCTGCATCACATTCTGACTGCTGGATGTTGCTTTAGTTGTACGAACGCTTATGTTTTTGATTAGAACAGGATTAAAGGTTTCTGCAGGTTACAAAAGCTTGAAACTTTATTGATCCTTTGCAGGAAGTGATGTTGTTATAACAGCTACAGTCACATTATAACCACATAAAACATTTGAGCACAGAATCTATTTGCAGAGGCTCTAAATGTACTGAAAACTCTGAAGACGTGTGAAAAACAATGTGCAAAAATGTACAACAAAAAAAGTCATGTAAGTACATGCAGTGTGTAAAAATGTGAAAAAACAACTACATAATGTAAAATTATACTGTGTACAAAATATAATGTGTAAAAATGTGAAAAAATGAAATGTGAAAATATAGTGTACAAAAATGTAAAAATTAAAAAAGTTAAGGTAAAACTAAATAGCATGTAAAATACAGTGTGTGTGTGTGTGTGTGTGTATGTGTGTGTGTGTGTAGCAGTGTGGACTCTAATGTAGTTTGGAAAAGTGAGAAACATAAAGAGATGACCTCATTGTCATCACATGACCTCTTGCTCCTCTGACATCCTTCTGAACAGCTAATTCTGCTTCCCAGCACAAACTGAAAATGATGGCCGCAAAATGCTGCAAGATGACAACAAAGAGGCACAAAATGATAACAAACTGATATAAAATTACAAAAATGCAAAGAAAAACCATAAATAGGTTCTGAATTACCGCAAAGACACACAAAAAAGACTAAAATGTGTTGCAAAATAGACACAAAGAGTCACAAAATGGCCACAAAGAGAGTCAAAAGATTATGAAGATTCATAGAATAACTGAAAAGAGACGCCTACTGATGACAAAAAGCACACCAAGCAGTAATGACTTCAAAAAAGGCTACAAATATTTGAGGATGTAGCACAAAGAGATGCACAATAACCACAAATGGACACAAAATGGCTACACAGAAAGAAAAAATAACTACAAATAGACAAACAATGACTACAAGGAGACACAAAACAACCACAATAAGAGACAGACTGACCACAAAGAGATTTGCAACAACCACAAAGAGATACATAATGACTGCAAGGAGACAAAGAATAACTACAGAGTCATAAAATGACCACAACTAGGTAGACAGCAACTACAGAGACACATAAAACTACCCCAAAGAGGCACAGAATGACAACAAAGAGGTACAAAACAACCACAAAGAGGTACAGACTGACCACAAAGAGATGACAGAGTGACTGAAAGAGACCAAAAATGGCTACAAACAAACACAAAGCAACGCAAAAAAGCATAAAACTAGAAAGTCACACAAAACATCCATAATATAGCACAGAATGACTACGAAGAGACACAAAGGAACCACAATGAGGCACAAAACAACGGAAAAGAAATATTTGCAGTGTTCAGGAATGTGCAAGTTTTTCACCTGAGAATATGCAAGGTTGCATAGTATGTGACTTTTAAAATGTGCAAAAGGATAAAAAAAAAGTAATTATAGTTTAAAAGATAAAATAAAAACTAAACTGTGACATTTCTTTGGAATACAGACATAAAAGGCATCTATTTCTATATATTTATAATTAATTTTTTTTACCATTTAATTGGAGTTTTTAAAATTTCTTTGAGTTTATTGAATTCTTTTACTTTTTATTTATTTACCTATTTATGTATATATTTTACTTATTTACTATTATTGAGATTATTACTATTATTATTCAGCCTCCAACTGACTGCACATGACAGGACATGTCACAGCACATTATGATGTCACAGCACATTATGATGTCACATATTCTGAAACCTATAAATGTCTCGTCTTTCTTCAGAGAATCACAGTGTTTCCAAGAGCTTCCCAGAAGACAACTGAGCATTTTTCTCAAGCACTGAGGACTAAAACACTTGAACACTACCTGACTACGATGGACCAACGCACTGAAAGAGGCAGCAGAAGGATGTTCAGCGCTGCATGCAGAGCTGCATTCCACTCTGTGCAGAGCACCACCACCCCTCACCAACAGAGAACTTTACAAGTTCCATCTCGGACTGATAACCAGTCACAGAAAGATGAAACCGAGAAACTGAAGGAAAAGATTAAACAGCTGCAAGAGAGGAACATGAAGTTGCAGCAAGATCAACTCCTGTATGAGAGAGAAATCTCAAGATTCCAGAAGAACAACCAGAGTCTTTCCTCTAAACTCAGGACCACCCAACAGGAGCTGCAGACCCAGAGAGACCAGGTAACAGCCCTGGAGAAAAGGGCATGTCTGCAGAGATTCTCCGGACACGTAGAGCTCCAAGCACGTCTGGACCAAGCCAGAAAAGAGGCAGAAGAGCAGCAACAGCTACTTCTGCTGGAGCTCAGAAACCTTCAGGTGGATTATCAGGCACTCCTGTCAGAAAAGGAGGACCTTCTGAAGGAGAATCAATGGCTGCAGCAAGAAAGTAGCCAGATCCTGGACGAGAAGGAGGACCTCTTGCTGGAAAGAGATGTGCTGGTCAAGACCAAAGACGGACTGGAGAAAAAGGTCGGACTGCTCATGGCTGATAAAGTCCAGGCAGAAGCTGCACTGGAGACTGAAAGGAACAACAACGCCAAGTCTAGCCAGCTGCAGCAAGAGGAAATCCTTCGACTGCAGGACAGTAACAAAGACATGGAGACAAGAAATAAATGTCTTCAGGAGAGTAACAGAGAGTTGGAAGAAAAAAACAAATGCTTTGAACATTCCAACGAAGAAATGGTGGTAGTGAACCAGCTCCTCCAGGTAAGTAACAGAGAATTGGAAGTAACCAACCAACGCCTTCAGGAGAGTAACAAAGACATGGAGACAAGAAATAAATGTCTTCAGGAGAATAACAGAGAGTTGGAAGAAAAAAACAAATGCTTCGAACATTCCAATGAAGAAATGGTGGTAGTGAACCAGCTCCTCCAGGTAAGTAACAGAGAATTGGAAGTAACCAACCAACGCCTTCAGGAGAGTAACAAAGACATGGAGACAAGAAATAAATGTCTTCAGGAGAGTAACAGAGAGTTGGAAGAAAAAAACAAATGCCTCGAACATTCCAATGAAGAAATGGAGGACTCATACAGACGTCTCCTAAAGTCCTACAACGATATCGAGGAAACCAACCAACATCTTCAGGAGAGTAGTAAAGAAATGGAGGCAACACACAAAAGTCTCCAAGAGACTATCAAAAAATTAGAAAAAACAAACGAAGACCTCCAGGAGCAAAGTAATAAAACAGAGATAAGAAACCAAAACCTCCAAGAGTCTGCCAAAGAAATGGAGGCAAAGCACAAACTCCTCCAGGAGAAGATTGATAAGATGGAAGCCTTCAGTACTGAACTCCAGCAGCAGAAGGAAAAAGCAGATACCAGCAAAAAGGTACTGGAGGAGGAGTATCATAATCTGCTGGAGGAAAAAAAGATGATGGAGGAAGAGAGAAAAATCCTGGAGGAGGAAAATCAGAAGCTTCAACTTCTGAGTCAAAAGACTAAAAAAAGAGGTTTCTTTAGTTTGTTCCAGAGAAAGACAGAGGAGGAGAAAATGCAAAAGAAAGAAAAGAAAATGAAGAAACTGAAAGAAAAAGAGGAGAAGAAAAAGCAGCAAGAAAAAGAAGAGAAGAAAGAGCTGCAAATGATGGAAAAGGAAGAAAAGAAGGAGGAGAAAGAAGAGAAGAGGAAGAAGAAGAAAGGCGGTCGGAGCTGGTTCCACTAACCAAGTGTAGAAAAATCACTAGCATTAGGATAACTGGATCTATAATTTGGCCCCAAATTGAAAAGAAAAGAAAAAAATAATTCAAATTCAAATAAATCAAACCAAATAAACCAAAGTAAATATATATGTGCATGTGTGTACTTCTCTGAATCCTCTACAGCTGCATCACATTCTGACTGCTGGATGTTGCTTTAGTTGTACGAACACTTATGTTTTTGATTAGAACAGGATTAAAGGTTTCTGCAGGTTACAAAAGCTTGAAACTTTATTGATCCTTTGCAGGAAGTGATGTTGTTATAACAGCTACAGTCACATTATAACCACATAAAACATTTGAGCACAGAATCTATTTGCAGAGGCTCTAAATGTACTGAAAACTCTGAAGACGTGTGAAAAACAATGTGCAAAAATGTACAACAAAAAAAGTCATGTAAGTACATGCAGTGTGTAAAAATGTGAAAAAACAACTACATAATGTAAAATTATACTGTGTACAAAATATAATGTGTAAAAATGTGAAAAAATGAAATGTGAAAATATAGTGTACAAAAATGCAAAAATTAAAAAAGTTAAGGTAAAACTAAATAGCATGTAAAATACAGTGTGTATGTGTGTGTGTATGTGTGTGTATGTGTGTGTAGCAGTGTGGACTCTAATGTAGTTTGGAAAAGTGAGAAACATAAAGAGATGACCTCATTGTCATCACATGACCTCTTGCTCCTCTGACATCCTTCTGAACAGCTAATTCTGCTTCCCAGCACAAACTGAAAATGATGGCCGCAAAATGCTGCAAGATGACAACAAAGAGGCACAAAATGATAACAAACTGATATAAAATTACAAAAATGCAAAGAAGAACCATGAATAGGTTCTGAATTACCGCAAAGACACACAAAAAAGACTAAAATGTGTTGCAAAATAGACACAAAGAGTGACAAAATGGCCACAAAGAGAGTCAAAAGATTATGAAGATTCATAGAATAACTGAAAAGAGACGCCTACTGATGACAAAAAGCACACCAAGCAGTAATGACTTCAAAAAAGGCTACAAATATTTGAGGATGTAGCACAAAGAGATGCACAATAACCACAAATGGACACAAAATGGCTACACAGAAAGAAAAAATAACTACAAATAGACAAACAATGACTACAAGGAGACACAAAACAACCACAATAAGAGACAGACTGACCACAAAGAGATTTGCAACAACCACAAAGAGATACATAATGACTGCAAGGAGACAAAGAATAACTACAGAGTCATAAAATGACCACAACTAGGTAGACAGCAACTACAGAGACACATAAAACTACCCCAAAGAGGCACAGAATGACAACAAAGAGGTACAAAACAACCACAAAGAGGTACAGACTGACCACAAAGAGATGACAGAGTGACTGAAAGAGACCAAAAATGGCTACAAACAAACACAAAGCAACGCAAAAAAGCATAAAACTAGAAAGTCACACAAAACATCCATAATATAGCACAGAATGACTACGAAGAGACACAAAGGAACCACAATGAGGCACAAAACAACGGAAAAGAAATATTTGCAGTGTTCAGGAATGTGCAAGTTTTTCACCTGAGAATATGCAAGGTTGCATAGTATGTGACTTTTAAAATGTGCAAAAGGATAAAAAAAAAGTAATTATAGTTTAAAAGATAAAATAAAAACTAAACTGTGACATTTCTTTGGAATACAGACATAAAAGGCATCTATTTCTATATATTTATAATTAATTTTTTTTACCATTTAATTGGAGTTTTTAAAATTTCTTTGAGTTTATTGAATTCTTTTACTTTTTATTTATTTACCTATTTATGTATATATTTTACTTATTTACTATTATTGAGATTATTACTATTATTATTCAGCCTCCAACTGACTGCACATGACAGGACATGTCACAGCACATTATGATGTCACAGCACATTATGATGTCACATATTCTGAAACCTATAAATGTCTCGTCTTTCTTCAGAGAATCACAGTGTTTCCAAGAGCTTCCCAGAAGACAACTGAGCATTTTTCTCAAGCACTGAGGACTAAAACACTTGAACACTACCTGACTACGATGGACCAACGCACTGAAAGAGGCAGCAGAAGGATGTTCAGCGCTGCATGCAGAGCTGCATTCCACTCTGTGCAGGGCACCACCACCCCTCACCAACAGAGAACTTTACAAGTTCCATCTCGGACTGATAACCAGTCACAGAAAGATGAAACCGAGAAACTGAAGGAAAAGATTAAACAGCTGCAAGAGAGGAACATGAAGTTGCAGCAAGATCAACTCCTGTATGAGAGAGAAATCTCAAGATTCCAGAAGAACAACCAGAGTCTTTCCTCTAAACTCAGGACCACCCAACAGGAGCTGCAGACCCAGAGAGACCAGGTAACAGCCCTGGAGAAAAGGGCATGTCTGCAGAGATTCTCCGGACACGTAGAGCTCCAAGCACGTCTGGACCAAGCCAGAAAAGAGGCAGAAGAGCAGCAACAGCTACTTCTGCTGGAGCTCAGAAACCTTCAGGTGGATTATCAGGCACTCCTGTCAGAAAAGGAGGACCTTCTGAAGGAGAATCAATGGCTGCAGCAAGAAAGTAGCCAGATCCTGGACGAGAAGGAGGACCTCTTGCTGGAAAGAGATGTGCTGGTCAAGACCAAAGACGGACTGGAGAAAAAGGTCGGACTGCTCATGGCTGATAAAGTCCAGGCAGAAGCTGCACTGGAGACTGAAAGGAACAACAACGCCAAGTCTAGCCAGCTGCAGCAAGAGGAAATCCTTCGACTGCAGGACAGTAACAAAGACATGGAGACAAGAAATAAATGTCTTCAGGAGAGTAACAGAGAGTTGGAAGAAAAAAACAAATGCTTCGAACATTCCAACGAAGAAATGGTGGTAGTGAACCAGCTCCTCCAGGTAAGTAACAGAGAATTGGAAGTAACCAACCAACGCCTTCAGGAGAGTAACAAAGACATGGAGACAAGAAATAAATGTCTTCATGAGAGTAACAGAGAGTTGGAAGAAAAAAACAAATGCTTTGAACATTCCAATGAAGAAATGGAGGACTCATACAGGCGTCTCCTAAAGTCCTACAACGATATCGAGGAAACCAACCAACATTTTCAGGAGAGTAGTAAAGAAATGGAGGCAACACACAAAAGTCTCCAAGAGACTATCAAAAAATTAGAAAAAACAAACGAAGACCTCCAGGAGCAAAGTAATAAAACAGAGATAAGAAACCAAAACCTCCAAGAGTCTGCCAAAGAAATGGAGGCAAAGCACAAACTCCTCCAGGAGAAGATTGATAAGATGGAAGCCTTCAGTACTGAACTCCAGCAGCAGAAGGAAAAAGCAGATACCAGCAAAAAGGTACTGGAGGAGGAGTATCATAATCTGCTGGAGGAAAAAAAGATGATGGAGGAAGAGAGAAAAATCCTGGAGGAGGAAAATCAGAAGCTTCAACTTCTGAGTCAAAAGACTAAAAAAAGAGGTTTCTTTAGTTTGTTCCAGAGAAAGACAGAGGAGGAGAAAATGCAAAAGAAAGAAAAGAAAATGAAGAAACTGAAAGAAAAAGAGGAGAAGAAAAAGCAGCAAGAAAAAGAAGAGAAGAAAGAGCTGCAAATGATGGAAAAGGAAGAAAAGAAGGAGGAGAAAGAAGAGAAGAGGAAGAAGAAGAAAGGCGGTCGGAGCTGGTTCCACTAACCAAGTGTAGAAAAATCACTAGCATTAGGATAACTGGATCTATAATTTGGCCCCAAATTGAAAAGAAAAGAAAAAAATAATTCAAATTCAAATAAATCAAACCAAATAAACCAAAGTAAATATATATGTGCATGTGTGTACTTCTCTGAATCCTCTACAGCTGCATCACATTCTGACTGCTGGATGTTGCTTTAGTTGTACGAACGCTTATGTTTTTGATTAGAACAGGATTAAAGGTTTCTGCAGGTTACAAAAGCTTGAAACTTTATTGATCCTTTGCAGGAAGTGATGTTGTTATAACAGCTACAGTCACATTATAACCACATAAAACATTTGAGCACAGAATCTATTTGCAGAGGCTCTAAATGTACTGAAAACTCTGAAGACGTGTGAAAAACAATGTGCAAAAATGTACAACAAAAAAAGTCATGTAAGTACATGCAGTGTGTAAAAATGTGAAAAAACAACTACATAATGTAAAATTATACTGTGTACAAAATATAATGTGTAAAAATGTGAAAAAATGAAATGTGAAAATATAGTGTACAAAAATGCAAAAATTAAAAAAGTTAAGGTAAAACTAAATAGCATGTAAAATACAGTGTGTGTATGTGTGTGTATGTGTGTGTAGCAGTGTGGACTCTAATGTAGTTTGGAAAAGTGAGAAACATAAAGAGATGACCTCATTGTCATCACATGACCTCTTGCTCCTCTGACATCCTTCTGAACAGCTAATTCTGCTTCCCAGCACAAACTGAAAATGATGGCCGCAAAATGCTGCAAGATGACAACAAAGAGGCACAAAATGATAACAAACTGATATAAAATTACAAAAATGCAAAGAAAAACCATAAATAGGTTCTGAATTACCGCAAAGACACACAAAAAAGACTAAAATGTGTTGCAAAATAGACACAAAGAGTCACAAAATGGCCACAAAGAGAGTCAAAAGATTATGAAGATTCATAGAATAACTGAAAAGAGACGCCTACTGATGACAAAAAGCACACCAAGCAGTAATGACTTCAAAAAAGGCTACAAATATTTGAGGATGTAGCACAAAGAGATGCACAATAACCACAAATGGACACAAAATGGCTACACAGAAAGAAAAAATAACTACAAATAGACAAACAATGACTACAAGGAGACACAAAACAACCACAATAAGAGACAGACTGACCACAAAGAGATTTGCAACAACCACAAAGAGATACATAATGACTGCAAGGAGACAAAGAATAACTACAGAGTCATAAAATGACCACAACTAGGTAGACAGCAACTACAGAGACACATAAAACTACCCCAAAGAGGCACAGAATGACAACAAAGAGGTACAAAACAACCACAAAGAGGTACAGACTGACCACAAAGAGATGACAGAGTGACTGAAAGAGACCAAAAATGGCTACAAACAAACACAAAGCAACGCAAAAAAGCATAAAACTAGAAAGTCACACAAAACATCCATAATATAGCACAGAATGACTACGAAGAGACACAAAGGAACCACAATGAGGCACAAAACAACGGAAAAGAAATATTTGCAGTGTTCAGGAATGTGCAAGTTTTTCACCTGAGAATATGCAAGGTTGCATAGTATGTGACTTTTAAAATGTGCAAAAGGATAAAAAAAAAGTAATTATAGTTTAAAAGATAAAATAAAAACTAAACTGTGACATTTCTTTGGAATACAGACATAAAAGGCATCTATTTCTATATATTTATAATTAATTTTTTTTACCATTTAATTGGAGTTTTTAAAATTTCTTTATGAGTTTATTGAATTCTTTTACTTTTTATTTATTTACCTATTTATGTATATATTTTACTTATTTACTATTATTGAGATTATTACTATTATTATTCAGCCTCCAACTGACTGCACATGACAGGACATGTCACAGCACATTATGATGTCACAGCACATTATGATGTCACATATTCTGAAACCTATAAATGTCTCGTCTTTCTTCAGAGAATCACAGTGTTTCCAAGAGCTTCCCAGAAGACAACTGAGCATTTTTCTCAAGCACTGAGGACTAAAACACTTGAACACTACCTGACTACGATGGACCAACGCACTGAAAGAGGCAGCAGAAGGATGTTCAGCGCTGCATGCAGAGCTGCATTCCACTCTGTGCAGGGCGCCGCCACCCCTCACCAACAGAGAACTTTACAAGTTCCATCTCGGACTGATAACCAGTCACAGAAAGATGAAACCGAGAAACTGAAGGAAAAGATTAAACAGCTGCAAGAGAGGAACATGAAGTTGCAGCAAGATCAACTCCTGTATGAGAGAGAAATCTCAAGATTCCAGAAGAACAACCAGAGTCTTTCCTCTAAACTCAGGACCACCCAACAGGAGCTGCAGACCCAGAGAGACCAGGTAACAGCCCTGGAGAAAAGGGCATGTCTGCAGAGATTCTCCGGACACGTAGAGCTCCAAGCACGTCTGGACCAAGCCAGAAAAGAGGCAGAAGAGCAGCAACAGCTACTTCTGCTGGAGCTCAGAAACCTTCAGGTGGATTATCAGGCACTCCTGTCAGAAAAGGAGGACCTTCTGAAGGAGAATCAATGGCTGCAGCAAGAAAGTAGCCAGATCCTGGACGAGAAGGAGGACCTCTTGCTGGAAAGAGATGTGCTGGTCAAGACCAAAGACGGACTGGAGAAAAAGGTCGGACTGCTCATGGCTGATAAAGTCCAGGCAGAAGCTGCACTGGAGACTGAAAGGAACAACAACGCCAAGTCTAGCCAGCTGCAGCAAGAGGAAATCCTTCGACTGCAGGACAGTAACAAAGACATGGAGACAAGAAATAAATGTCTTCAGGAGAGTAACAGAGAGTTGGAAGAAAAAAACAAATGCTTTGAACATTCCAACGAAGAAATGGTGGTAGTGAACCAGCTCCTCCAGGTAAGTAACAGAGAATTGGAAGTAACCAACCAACGCCTTCAGGAGAGTAACAAAGACATGGAGACAAGAAATAAATGTCTTCATGAGAGTAACAGAGAGTTGGAAGAAAAAAACAAATGCCTCGAACATTCCAATGAAGAAATGGAGGACTCATACAGACGTCTCCTAAAGTCCTACAACGATATCGAGGAAACCAACCAACATCTTCAGGAGAGTAGTAAAGAAATGGAGGCAACACACAAAAGTCTCCAAGAGACTATCAAAAAATTAGAAAAAACAAACGAAGACCTCCAGGAGCAAAGTAATAAAACAGAGATAAGAAACCAAAACCTCCAAGAGTCTGCCAAAGAAATGGAGGCAAAGCACAAACTCCTCCAGGAGAAGATTGATAAGATGGAAGCCTTCAGTACTGAACTCCAGCAGCAGAAGGAAAAAGCAGATACCAGCAAAAAGGTATTGGAGGAGGAGTATCATAATCTGCTGGAGGAAAAAAAGATGATGGAGGAAGAGAGAAAAATCCTGGAGGAGGAAAATCAGAAGCTTCAACTTCTGAGTCAAAAGACTAAAAAAAGAGGTTTCTTTAGTTTGTTCCAGAGAAAGACAGAGGAGGAGAAAATGCAAAAGAAAGAAAAGAAAATGAAGAAACTGAAAGAAAAAGAGGAGAAGAAAAAGCAGCAAGAAAAAGAAGAGAAGAAAGAGCTGCAAATGATGGAACAGGAAGAAAAGAAGGAGGAGAAAGAAGAGAAGAGGAAGAAGAAGAAAGGCGGTCGGAGCTGGTTCCACTAACCAAGTGTAGAAAAATCACTAGCATTAGGATAATTGGATCTATAATTTGGCCCCAAATTGAAAAGAAAAGAAAAAAATAATTCAAATTCAAATAAATCAAACCAAATAAATCAAAGTAAATATATATGTGCATGTGTGTACTTCTCTGAATCCTCTACAGCTGCACCACATTCTGACTGCTGGATGTTGCTTTAGTTGTACGAACACTTATGTTTTTGATTAGAACAGGATTAAAGGTTTCTGCAGGTTACAAAAGCTTGAAACTTTATTGATCCTTTGCAGGAAGTGATGTTGTTATAACAGCTACAGTCACATTATAACCACATAAAACATTTGAGCACAGAATCTATTTGCAGAGGCTCTAAATGTACTGAAAACTCTGAAGACGTGTGAAAAGCAATGTGCAAAAATGTACAACAAAAAAGTCATGTAAGTACATGCAGTGTGTAAAAATGTGAAAAAACAACTACATAATGTAAAATTATACTGTGTACAAAATATAATGTGTAAAAATGTGAAAAAATGAAATGTGAAAATATAGTGTACAAAAATGTAAAAATTAAAAAAGTTAAGGTAAAACTAAATAGCATGTAAAATACAGTGTATGTGTGTGTGTGTGTGTGTGTGTGTGTGTGTGTGTGTGTGTGTGTGTGTGTGTGTGTGTGCGTGTGTGCATGTGTGTGTGTGTGTGTAGCCGTTCCTCTGATCTACTTCAAACTTAGTGTGTGTAATGCTGGGAACAGAGGGAAGAGCAGTGTTGACTCACGTGGCTCATGAGAAACATGAAGAGATATATTAATTAAAGCTGCAAGCAGCGATGGACGGGTCCTCGCATCATTGCTGGTCGGCGAATCCAAGCATGTCCACCAGGTGGCGCTGCGACATGGCCGCATTCCGCTGGTTGCCATGGCCACGCCCTCAGACTTTTGTAGAGCATTTTAATAACTTTTGATCACCCCTGCCTGCTGTACATCCTGGACCGATTTCATCTCTCTCGGGGTTACGCTGTTTGAGTTTAGCTTTTCATGTCTGAACTCAAAACTAACGCATTAACAAGAAGACATGAACGTTTCTGAGCTATCTGGAGTTAAAGTACTGAAGTATTAGCAGCTTCACATAGTTAAAGTATCAAAAGTAAAAGTACTGAAGTACTATCCGCTTCTTTTAGTTACAGTATCTGTAGTAAAAGTACTCAAGTATGAACAGCTTTGCGTATTTGAAGTAACAGTAGTAAAAGTATTCAAGTATTGCCGTTTTAATGTAGTTAAAGTATCTGGAACGAAAGTACTCAAATGTATTCAGTTTTATGTAGTTAAATTTTGAGTAGCAAAAGTACTAACATTAATAGTTTATCTTCATACCAGATAAGTTAAAGTAGTTAAAGTATCACTACTAAAAGTATTCAAGTAATATAGCTTAATGCAGTTAAAGTCAGTGGTAAAAGTACTGAAGTATTATTATCTTCATGTATTAAAAGTATGAAAAGTGAAAGTACTTAAGTATTATTAGCTTCATGTAGTTAAAGTATTAGTAGTAAAGTACTCAAGTACAATAAGCTTCAGGCAGTTAAAGTATCAGAAATAGAAGTACACAAGTATTATCAGCTTCAAGTAATTAAAGTATTTGTAGTAAAAGTAAAGAAGTATTATCAGCTTTATGTGATTAAAATTTTAGAAGTAAAGGTACTCAATTATTTTTAGCTTAATGTAGTTAAAGTATCAGAAGTAAAAGTCCTCCAGTATTTTTTAGCTCTGTGTATTTAAAGTATCAGGAGCAAAAGTACACAAGTATTTTCCGCTTCTTGTACTTAAAGTATTAGTAGTAAAGGGACAGTAGTACTATAGGGTTCATGTAGTTCAAGTATTAGTAGCAAAAGTACAGAAGTATTATCAGCTTCTTGTAGTTAAAGTATTAGTAGTAAAAAAAATACACAAGTATTATTTGCTTTATGTGGTTAAAGTTTTAGAAGTACAAGTACTAAAGTATTTTTTAGTTTTGCATACGTGAAGTATCAGCAGTAAAAGTATTCAAATATTATCAGCTTCATGTAGTTAAAGTTTAAGCAGCTTTATGTGGGTAAAGTTTTAGTACTAAAAGTACTAAAGTATTTTCAGCTTTGCTTATGTAAAGTATCAGAAGTAAACAGTGAAACTGTAAAAAAAAATACGAATACTTTATGAGTATATTAGTCGATATAATGTCAGAACTTTGACGTCAAAACTGTGAAAAAAGTTGATCTGCGTTTTTAAACGTCAAGATGATTTCCAGTCACCAGAAACCAGAAAAAAACCTCATTAAATACATTAGAAGGAAAGTATTTTGACTTTAAAAAATATGACTCAGACCCATTAATCAGTTACCAAAACAGCAGATTAATTTAGCAGCAAATCTATCGATGGTTGCAGCATCAGTTAAAGACAATGGTGTAAAATCAGAACATCTAAATGTGAAAGTAGCTGCAGCCTTCAGCTAAATGTGTTGCAGTAGATAACGAAGCACATCAAGAGGAATGAACTAAAAGCAGAAGTTGACTAACGATGAGGCCCCAGACTTTATCATCAGCTCAGTTCTGCTCAGCTGATCTGACCAACAGCACGAGTGCTTCTGCAAAAAGAACAACAATCTCTGGATGCTGATTTTTCAGCCGCATGTCTGGATCTGATCAGCAAAAACATGTTTGTTCCGTCACACAACAAAATCGTTTTATCTACACCGTCAGCAAAACTTTTTAAAAACTTTTCCCTGGAGGTTTGTGTTACTGAGAACCAGTTTAATTACACAACGACTCTGTGGTGAACAAACAGCCCTGAGAAGTTCCACATCCTGGTAATCAGGTTCACTCAGCAAACAAACAACATTCCAGCATCTGGACATCTAACACAAGAAAAACCCAAAACAAATCATAACTCATAAATGTGGTGATTTAGTACAACAGGAGAAAAACCCAAAGTAAAATCTGTTCCAGTGTATCAACTAATTTCATGGGAATGACATTAACTCAGTACAAACTTAATTAAAATATCTACCATTTCAATAACAAGAGACAAACGGAAACCAAACTATAGAGAAATATCTACAAATTTACTAACTTCAGAGAACCCTTTACCCAAACTTTGTTCAATTATCTACCAACTTAAAGATAACGTGACACAAATCCGAGCCAAACTCCATCCAAATATCTACCAATTTAATGATGTCAACAAACTCACACAAAACTCAAGTCAAATATCTACCAATTTAAAGAGAATGTTAGACAAATTCATATCAAACTCCATTTAAATATCTACTAATTTAACAATATAAGCTAAGACAAAAAAAAACTCCAGTTAAACAAGTTTAAGTATGTTCCAAACTCCATTTAATAATGGACCAATTTAATGATGTGAGCTAAAGAAACAAACTCCATTTAAGCATTTATTCATTTTGAATATATACCCAAATCTATTCAGAAATCTGCCAATTTAATGTCAGCTAAAGATGTACCACACTCCATTCAAGCGTCTACCAACTTAGCATAGCGCAAACCTAAGAAAAACTCAATTTAGACGACCTGAAATACCCACCAAACTCCATTCAAGAACCTACTAACTTAATAATGTCAGCTAAAGGCAGAAACTCCAATTAAACAAGTTTCAGACTCCATTGAATTCCTACAAATTGAACAATATAAGCTAAATACATACAAAACTCCATTCAGTACCAAACTCCATTCAAAAATCTTCAAATTTTGATGTAGGCCAAAGACATAAACTCCATTTAAGCGTCTACCAGTGTTAAATTCATACCAAATCTGTTCATGTTGAACTTGTCAGCCAGATGTTTGTCGTGCAGCTGATGTTTTTACCACAGTTACAACATGTTCCTGCTGTTGTGACACCCTCTGACCTCCGTGATTGTTCAGCGGATGTGGAGGAACCCGCTCTCTGCAGAATTTCCATCTCATTCAGGGATTTCCAGTGTGGGCGGAGCCACGCAGCGCTGCAGGAAACACGCTCCGGCGTAGTTTCTCACTTCTTTCTGCAGCCCAACATGTTCCTGCTGCCGGACATAAAAGCAGAGCAGCGGGTTGAACTTCATCCTCTCATCAGGAACCTCCCCGGCTGTCCGGATGGCCGTGGCCGTGCTGGTGGACCTGATCCACGGCTGCTGTCCGGAGCGCAGCGGCGGCTCTCTGCTGGAGGAGTCCGACCCGCATGTGTTCCTGCTGTGCGGGAAAGTCCACCGCAGCAAATCCGGCTTTCTGAGCAGAAACGCTCGGGTTCTGGACTCGGACTCCACCGCGGAGTGTCTGTTCCGGTTCAAGCGGACCCTGGACCGGCTGGACCTGAGCTCGGTTCGGGTTCTGACCACCGCTCGGGGCCGGGAGGTGCTGCTCCGGTACCAGGAGCTGCTGTTCACCGCCGTCTACACCTTTGATTACCAGCTGAGGCCGGAACAGGGCCTCACCTGTCCCGGCTGCGGAGGCTCCGCCCACCCGGTCTCACCTGCAGACGGAGTCCGTGAGGAAGTGTCCGGGTTCCTGCAGCAGCTGCCGGCGGTGGAGGGAGAAGTCACGGTGCTGAGGTCCACTCTGATCCCAGGTCAGTTTAACTCAATGCAGTTATCTTTAGACATAAACATGCAATTAAGCAGTTTTCCTCATGTAGTCATTAAATTGGTAAATATTTAAATGGACTTCGATGTAAGTTTGTCTCAAATTGTAATTTCATTGGTATATATTTAAATAAACCTCAGCATAGGTTGGTTCAACCGTATCATTAAATTGGTAAATATTTAAATGGACTTTGGTACGAGTTTGTCCCACAGTAAGAGGAAGTTAGTCGATATTTGAATGGACTTTATATTCATTATCAATAAATTTTAATGTTGGGAATGTAAGTTATTAAATTAGTATATATTTGTCATATGCTTGACGTTTGCTATGACTTTGCATCACAAAATCATTAAATTGTCATATATTTGAATGGATTTTGGTATTTGTCTTAAAATGTCATTAAAATGGTAGATATTTGAAAGGCATTTGGTATAAATTTGTCTCAAATTCTAATTAAATTGGTGGATTTTGGATGGAGTTAAGTACAAGTCTTTTTCACATAATGAAATTGGTAGATCTGTGATCGTTGTTTCAGTTTCACATTTAGATGGACCTTGGTATCGGTTTGTTCCACATTATTGTTAGATTGGTAGATATTTAAATGGAATTTCGTATGACTTTATGGCATATTATCATTAAATTGGCGTATATTTGAATGGAGTTTGGCGTCCATTTGTTTCACAATATTATTAAAATGGTCGATAATGGATTGGCATTTGCTTTGTGTTTGTTGTACATTATCAATAAACTGATATATATCTGAATAGAGTTTGGTATGAGTTTGCCTCCCATGATTATTGGTTATAAAGTGGTAGATATTTGAATAGGGTTTGGTATGTATTTCCTCTTTCTCTACTTCTTGGTCAACACTTAAATTCAGTTTAACCCATAAAAGTCAAAGTTTAAAGCACCATCCCTTCCTGCTTATACTTCATATACAAAGCAGAATACATATCCACAAAACAGCAGATCAGTTAATATATGCAGAAAAAGTGACAATAATTTATTATCGATCATTTATTTTTTGAGAACTCATACCAAGCTACATGCTAATATCTACTAATTAAAGGATAACTTCTTATCTAATCTCATTTGGGACTCCACTGGGATATGATGAGAAGAATCTACACCAAACTCCACTCAATTATCTACAAATTCAACAACACATTTAAAATGTAACCTCAGGCAGAACACCGTTGTATGACATAATTTACTGGGTACCATAAAATTAGCAGGTTTTTGAGCTGAGTTTGGTGTGAGTTTATCTGTATTTTGATCTTTTCCCACTCTTTTTGCCTCAGACTGCTTCGGTCACGGCTTCAGCACTCGTACCGGCGGCGTCTCCTACATCCCGACTCTGTCCTCCATGAATCTGTTCAGCAGCAGCCGGAGGAGGGACCCCGTCGCCGTGGTGACGGAGAACCGACGCCGGCTGGGCGTCCACACCGGTTTCCACCCTCGACCGCTACGTCTGGTCAAGGTGCTGCCATGTTTTTACCTGAGAAACCCAAGATCAACCTGCTGCAGAATGTCACTAACCTCCAGTAAAACTACATCATGATGTGAAGGCACATCTTTTCATGGTTTAAAGGTCCAGGTCGGGTCTGTTTCTATAAGAACAATCCACTTCCCAGTTTAAACACAACATTTTGCCGTGTCTCCTGCAGGTGAACCACGCCAGCGACGTCTGGGTTTTGGGGAAAGCCGAGCCGGAGAGCTACGATTCCATGGTGACCAATCAGACTGGACTCGTCCTGGCGGCTCCGGGGGCCGACTGCATGCCGATCCTGTTCGCCGACCCGGTTCAGAAGGTCATCGGAGCCGCTCACGCAGGTAGATGCTGCATTCAGGGGCGTTTGTGGAGATACTGGAGAGATAAAGGTCAACAGGTGTGAAAACTGTCTTCTTGTACGTGAAAACTAAGAGCACCAACAAACTCTTGGTGGCATGGAAGATAGTAAACTGAAGATAAAGAACAAACTCTGGTGTCAGATTTTGAATCTGATGCCATTTCAGTTTTTTGTTGTTGTTGTTGTTGTTTCTTTAAGCTGTGGCGCCCCCTAGAAGATTTTGTTACAACATCGGAACATCCAAATGTGATACATGAAAGATGACCAAAAATGTTTAACTTACAGGTTGGAAAGGGACCCTAATGGGGGTTGCCATGGCGACTGTGGACGCCATGGTGACAGGATTCGGTTGCCGGGTGAGCGACATCGTGGTGGCGGTGGGACCGTCGGTGGGAGTTTGTTGCTTTACTCTGGAGAGACAGCAGGTGGCGGACTTCACCAGCATCCATCCAGACTGTGTTCCTGATCCAGAGTCTGACAAACCGCATGTGGACATCCGCCTCGCCAACAGGTGCAACAGGAGAAACAGGGTTATTACATGATAAAACATAAAAAAAACCATGCGGGGGAAACAGTCAGTGCACAAAAAGACAAACTCAGAGCACGTTAAAACTATCAGGGTTTACAGGAATGTTTAACGGGTTACATTTTCTTTGCTGTATGTTGCGTGTATCATTTCCTGTAGTTCTCCTGGTAACGTGTTGGAAATGAAGCATGGAATGGTTAAAAATATCTGTTTTTGAGTCCTTCTATATGCAAGTGACTTTTGTTCTATGTTCCCAGAGTTCTCCTGCAGAAAGGCGGCGTTCTACCTGAGAACATCCACGACAACACGGTGTTGGATCGTCCCAGCGTGACTCTTTGTACATCCTGCCACCCCGAGAACTTCTTCTCCCACGTCAGAGACGGACTTAACTTCGGCACTCAGGTGGGCTTCGTGTGGATCAAAGAACCAGAACCAGAACCTGGACTTCCTGCCGGCCCACAGGAGGAATGTTAGCTGGATGTTGGTGCTTCGGTTTAGACAACTTTTAGAAACAATCAGTTATTTTTTTTCTCTTGAATTGAAGCAGACACACTGTGATGACACAACGATGCCACCAGGGGTCAGTCATGATCCAGCTGGACGAGCAGGCAGGCAGCCGAGCTGAGAAAGATGAGAATCATGGAAGGTTCACTAACTCTGCTGCTTTTCTTGATAAAACACCTGCAAGATTTGGTTCTAAATCCTTAAAAAGATTCTGTGTCAGAAAAATACATTTATGTTCTCACAAGTTCCGACTTCCCTACCTCAGCCCACCAGCACTTTCCAAAATCAACCAGTTGTTGGAAGATTCATCCAGCATGGTGAAACATCTGTCTAGAGTTGATGTGCAGAGCAGAGTGGAAAACACCAAGTTTGTAGAGGTTGTACAAATGTAAATGTTAAATATCTATAATATTTGGAGCTTCATTGTTATGCATAGTTTTGGTAACACCTGTGGGCTCTGGAAAAACGTTGGACAAATTGATTCTAAAATCTCAAATCGGCAAAATTCGACTTTTAGTTTTTGTCTTTTTTAGGATTTGTTAAACTGCACAAAAGACATTTTAATTACATTTTGTCTGCTTTTAGCCATGATTGTGCTGTTTCCATACAGGGGCAGGACTTTATATTACAGTAAAAACTGTGACAGGAGCACAAATAAATTGCCCAGAAACTGCTGCGAAAGATGAGAACCATGAACGGTCCACTAACTCAGCTGCTTTTCTTGATAAAACACCTGCAAGATTTGGTCTTAAATCCTTAAAAAGATTCTGTGGCAGAAAAATACATTTATGTTGCCAAAGATTGTAACTTCCCTACCTCAGCTCACCAGCACTTTCTAAAAGCTACGAGTTGTTGGAAGATTCATCCAGCATGGTGAAACATCTGTCCAGAGTAGTCGAGTGAAAAACACCAAGTTTGTAAATGTTAGTCGAATTTGGAGCCTCATTTTTTTGTCTCAAGTATTGATGACTTAAAAATGTTGTACATCCTAAACTCAAGTTTGTTAGATTTTCGTGAATCAAATAATCGGAGAAATCGTACGTTTTTATTTTTTAAAGATTTAATACATTATAACTGTTATACTGAAACCACAGTGGGTTAAAATGAAACAAATTGGAGTTCAGAGGGTCAGCCTGATTTAAAAACAAAAAGCTGAAAATGTAATCTGAAATGCAGACATCGTCTTTTCAGTCTTTTATGACTATAGTTTTTTTTTTAACTGAAACAAGACAACACACGTTGATTTAAAAAAAAAATCAAAGAAATTCAACTTCACTTTTTGTTTTTGTTGATTTATGGCGGTACAACTATGTTGAGATAATAACCAGTGACTAATCTACTGTATATCTTGAGTTTAAATTAGAGCTGAATGATACACAAGAAAAATTCATATTTAGATTTGTGATATTGTGATTAATTTGCATTTATTCTCCACTGTAACCAATGTCAGAATTCTAATGTGCTTTTTGCTGCAGTCTGTAGGAAAAATTCATGTTTGATTATGTCTGGAAAATTTGAAGGAATCTCAGTAACACCACAAAGTTTCAGTTCTAACGGCGTTTTATGACACATTTACAGAAAAAAAGTGATCTGGATATTGCAGTTTCAATAATATTTAAATTAATTCTTCAGTTCTACTTTAAACAGACTTTCAGATTAAAGAAAAGCGACTTTGTCAAACCAGATTTTCACATTTGACTCAAGGGGGCGACACACTCATCTCAAATTATTATTATTATTCAGTCTTTAGGCCTATTTTTCTGACTTTTTCTGGCATAAATCAACAACACTACCTTAAACTGAATGTGATATTTTCCTTTTATTTTTATTTCATGTGACCTGCAGTGAATATCTGTGAACAAACATTCTGTAAAGTATGTTCTGTAACGTATTTGTTGAAAATAAAATGGTCTGACTGCAACAGGAAGGAAGCTGCTTCTTTTTTTTTTCTCAGAAGTAGAAATGATTTCTGGGTTTCTTTTAAACGTCTGAATTCAGCTCAAGACTGACAGCAGAAGAAGAATTGAGAGAATCTGAGCTGGATTCTTGGTTGTGTAGCCAGAAAAATTAAAAAAA
Organism: Amphiprion clarkii; assembly: GCA_027123335.1. Taxonomy (NCBI): domain Eukaryota; kingdom Metazoa; phylum Chordata; class Actinopteri; family Pomacentridae; genus Amphiprion; species Amphiprion clarkii. The sequence continues at coordinate 4,436,387 of CM049576.1, forward strand.
AAATACATGAAATAAAGACAGTTAATCTACAAAATAAAGGTCAGAAACATTTAATATTAGACAATAAACAAATAAAGCTCCTGTGAAATGATGAGATTATAAAAATATGGACAAAAAAACAGATTTCCAGTATTTAATAGAAGCTCTCCTGATGAATAATGACATTAACTCTGTGCATTAATTAAGCGTATTTCATTTTAATGTAATAAATGTGAACTGCAAAGTGGATTTAATTGAACAGATTAATCCAGAGCTGCAGCCATGAGGTCAAATGAACAGCTGCTGTGGGTTTATTAAAGAGGGAAAAATGTTAAAATCTGCAATTTTGGGGGGAGTTAAGCTATAAAACCATTTAAATATAACAACTGTAATCCAGCATATTTAATAATATTCAATAAAAAAGACAAACCGGTATTTCAGGGATACAGACAGCATTTATTTTGAGAAGACAGAAGTCTCGATTTGTCTTAAAAAGCAGCCCTTTTTCTAAAAAACAAAAATAAACGTAGCAAAGATCAGCTGAGAAATGCAAAGTGTTGTTAAATGAAGGTTTTTGTTCCTCAAACAGCTTCATTACTGCATAAAACGTTATCAGGATTTCACCAATACTGACTTTTAGGATCATATTTCAAACAAAATCTGATTTTATTTCAGTTCAGTGCAACTTCAAACATCTTTAAAACAAAAAAACACACAATCTCCTTCAGTTCAGTCAGTTTTTAGGTGAAATTCCTCCTGAAAATGATAATAATAATGATAATCTGCACTAACAGTAATGACACGAAGCTCTACAGTGCATGAATCAGAACATTTATGATTTATAAATAATGATTCCAGCATCTTTACTGCAAAAAAAACCATGAATGAAAACACAGACGGACACAAACACCTGGTGAGAACTACATTTCAATAAATATATGAATAAAAACAAAGAATCAAAGGTGTAATCATGTGATCTCTTGGTTCCACTGCAGCCAAACAGGAACGTTAAGGCCAGATCTTCAGGTTTAGTGCAACACCGAGCAGGACGAAAAGCTGCATTCAAGGACAGCACAAGAAGAGTTTCATTCCAAAATCCAACTTTTTACTGAAAATCTGTCCCTAAAATGAGTTTGAACTGGTTGAATTTTAGGTTTCAGTCACGTGATTCATGTCCATCACTTATTTTATGCTGTCAGCTGAGTCTTTTTGCTTTTGCTTTTTCATAGCGTTTTTTTTTTCACTCTTCGTTGGTGTTTGGTGTGTCTGTGATGTTGTGTGGCATCGTTTTGTAGTTATTTTACATCCATATGGTGGCTTTGTGGTCATGTTGTGTGTATTTCTAGTTTTTTTCCGCATATTTATGGTCATTTTGTGTCTTTTTGTAGTTGCATTGCATCTTTTGAAAAGTATTTAGTATGTCTACGATGCTGTTTATTGTTTATTTGTGGTCATTTTGTGTCTTTTTTGCATCTATTTGTAGGTGTTGTGTTTGTCTGTGATGTTGTCTGGCATCTTTTTGTACTTATTTTGTCTTTATGTAGTTGCTTAGTGTCTATATGGTGGTTTTGTCTCTCTTTTTTGTCTCTTTGTGGTCATTTTGTGTCTTGCAACTTTTTGTCTGTGTTTAGTGTGTCTGTGATGTTGTTTTGTGTCTCTATGTAGCTGGTTAGTATCTATATGGTGGTTTTGTGTCTCTTTGTGGTCATCATTAGTGTATTTGTAGTTCTTTTCTGTCTCTTTGTGGTCACTTTGTGTCTTTTTGTAGTTGTTTTGCAACTCTTTGTAGGTGTTTAGTGTGTCTATATGGCAGTTTTGTGTCTCTTTACGCTCATCTTGTGTGTATTTGTAGTTCCGTTCTGTCTCTTTGTGGTTATTTTGTGTTTTTCTGTAGTTGTTTTGCAACTTTTTGTAGGTCTTGTGTGTGTCTGTGATGTTTTTTGGTGTCTTTCTAGTTATTTTGTCTTTATGTAGTTGTTCAGTATCTATATGGTGGTTTTGTATGTGTTTGTAGTCATTTTGTGTCTTTTTTATAGTTGTCTTGCAACTCTTTGTAGGTGTTTAGTGTCTATATGGTGTTTTTTGTCTCTTAAGGATAATTGTGTGCATTTGTAGTACGTTTTTGTCCATTGATGGTAATGTTGTGTCTTTTTGTAGTTGTTTTGCAACTCTTTGTCAGCGTTAAATGTGTCTATGATGTTTTTTTGTGTCTCTATGTAGTTGTTTAGTGTCTATATGGTGGTTTTGTTTCTCTTTGTGGTCATTTTGTGTGTTTTTGTAACTGTTTTGCAAGTCTTTGTAGGTGTTTAGTCATTTTGTGTCTTTTTGTGGTTGTTTTGCGTGTCTCTGTAGACATTTTGTGTCCTCTTTCTGTCGTTTAGCGACTCCTTTAAGTTATTTTGTGTCTCCACATGTTCACCTGGCATCTCTCTGTGGTTGTTTTCAGATAGATCGATACATACTTTAGTAATCTTAAGGGAAATTTAAGAATTCATGTCTGATTGGTGGTGTTTTGCAACCGTTTTTTAGTTATGTGAAATAATTTTGTGTGTCTTTGTTGTCATTTTGAGTTTGTCTTTAATCATTTTGATTTCATTTGGTATATATTTGGTTTTACATTTGTAAGAGAACACAAAATTCTATCTTGATGGTGGAGAGTTGAGAAAATAGTCCCGTAAAATTTGAAATCTCAATTTATGACACACGAATCATAAAAAGAATCCAGTAGATACCAAAACCAAGCTGTCATAAAGTTGTTCGCTCTCAAATATTACAAAATGAGAAACGGGGAATAAAGCATTTTGGAATGAAACTTCAGTCGAACCTTAGAAACGGTCAAAGTGACAAAATAATCCTCCAGTAAAAGGTCCACTTATCTTTTTCCACACAAACATGAGATACAACAAAAGAGATGAAATAACCACCAGAAATCTCTTTGTACCGTGATTCTTAAAAAAAACCACAACATTTTCCCTGGAAACGTATCGTCACTTCACATTTCTGCATCATACATTAAGGTATTAAAAGCACATTGCTCTGTTTCAGACAAACAACTCTGTTACCATGCGACTCTTTTTGGCTGTAGTTTCCTCCTGCATATCATGATGAAGGTGTTCCAATAAAGCAGTCTTCCAAACAATCACTACTTAACAGTAATGCAGCAAACTAACGAAAAGTTTCCTTCATTGCAGAAACGATCAACAAAGCATTGTAATCTGATTGTAACAAAACCGTCCTGAAGTGTTTCAGTAGATAATTAATAATAGTCAGCATAGATAGGTTCCTGTCAGCATTTTCTCTGGGTTTAGTTCCTAGAATCTCTGTGGCACCAACATTGTTTGGATGTTAAACCCAACCAAACCACAGTCGTACCCAGAAAACCTTGGAAATTCACAACATTTCTGGAGAGGAGGTCATTTGATTTTCATATTATCTCAACTTTCCTTGGGAAACGAGAACATCTAAAGGAATTCTACCTGCATTTTCGCAGCAGGAACTAAGTAAAGTCCTGTAGAGAGAGTTTTACTACCCAACAAAGTCCCTGCTGGGGTGTAGAAAGGTTTAGGAATTCTAAAGGTGGGTTTCTCGGCTCTGAATGTTGTTAAATGGCGTTTTCCCACCAGGAACTCCAAACAGGTTGTTATGCTTGTGGTGGACAATAATCCAGATCTTACAACCAATGATAAAGTCTATTTTGAGGGAATCTGACGGCGTCCTTCTCTTGAAAAGTCTTGATTGTGTAATTTTCCCACAGATTTGACCAAATTCACTGGAGAGACCTTCTCAGGCTGTACAGTTACAATCACAACTATGGCTTCCGACAATGAAATGATCATGATCTGATGTTTAAAATACTCAGTTCATGGGAAACAGACCATGTAGATAAAATCACTTGGACTCAACTTCAGTAAATCTGACATTAAATGACTTCATTTCACTCTTTTACAGTAATTTCTGGTCAAAGACATGTCTGAAGAAACTAAGTGGAGACTAGAATCTTCCCTGTGCACAACCACCTAGCTCGTATCACCTGCATGTGAGGCGTTTAGGGAACATCGGTACGTTACAGCATCTGTTGATAACCACATATTCAGAAAGTGAGGAGATTTGGGTGCAATTTTACGTATATTTGGCCTCTAAAGATGCACTGAATTCAGCAAACATAATTTAAAGTTGTATTCTGATGCAAAGATTCGTACATTACTAGGAATGTGGCACAACAAGGGAAACATTTTGTCACTAAAATGGTGAATAATTATAATAAATAACTGGAATTATTATGTTGGCCATAACTGTGCAGCCCTACTCATTCCCCTGAGGAACGTTTTTGGACTTTTCTTCATCATATATTAAAGTTGCTGCTTATTTTGAAAGTTTAATGAGCTTTGGGTCGATTAAAGCCCTAAATTTCAGATTTCATTACATTTTACATAAAATTATTTCTTATATACAAAATTGTAAGTCATAGAATCTGTTGATGAGCAGATATTCGACATGTGAGGAGATTTGGGTGCAATTTTAAGTACATTTTGCATCTAGAAGATGCACTGAATTCACGATTACTTATTCTGATGCAAAGATTCGTACGTTAGCAGGAATGTGGCACAACGACAAAAATATTTTGTATATTTGGACTTTTCTTCGAAGTAAATTAAAGTTCCTGCAGGTTTTGAAAGTTCTTAACGAGCTTTGGGTCGATTAAACCCAAAATTTAAGATTTGAATACATTTAAGAATGAATAATTTCTTATATATAACAGAAATAACAGATTGTGGAATATTTCTGACAACCTGACAGCCGCCTTAATGTGCACAGTGTCAAGTTATTAAGATAATTTCTGCAAGGACAGAAACTTTGACCCCTATGAAGAAACAACAGTGACTAAAAGCTGAACAAATCTTGGTAAACCTGACATGAAATCCACTCAGAGCAAATGAGGTAATGAATTAAAACTCACTGACCGGTCAGGAGGAGGCTGAGGAACTCCGTCCGCCCGATGAGCCTCTCAGGAGAGATTCACATTTATATTTACATTAAAACTTCTCTGCGTAAAATATCCTTCAAGCTTAGAAAACTTCAAACAGTTCAGCAAACCACACAGATCCTCGCGTCGCCTCATTCGGAGGAAGGAAACTGTTCTTTCAGCTCACGGGTTAAGAAAACAGTATTTGTAGCTTCAAAATCATCCAGCTGCACATTAAAACATCGTCTTTTTTTCCTCGTATTCGGGTTGATCGGCAGGCAGCTGGACTAAGAAATCGTCTTCCTGATCCAGTCGGTTTCTCGTCATTATTTTCAAATATGTTTGAGAAGATTCAGCTAAAAAGACAGATCTATCTCCTCAGAGGGAAATAAAGGGGAAAAAGGAGTTTGATGAAGGAGGATGATGCCAAGTTCAAGTAAAGTTCAAACTCTGGGTTGAAGCCAAAGCGAATCTGTCACTTTTCTGCACAGTTGGTGGAAAAATAAAGAAAAACAGAGACGGCTTGTTGTGTTGGGGAAAAAGAAATGATCTGATTTGTCGTTCTCAAACCAAACAACCTGATGTTCCAGAAGATGTTGAACTTCCCTGATTGTTTTCATGCACTTAAGTAACCTGATTAGTAGCCATGTTTCCATTAAACTGTCAAGAAATCCTGAAGAGAACTTTTAAATGTGACAAAAGAATTAAAAACTAGGCTGTGTAGAGTGGCTAATAAAAGACGGAAACGAAACCTGATGTTTGCAAACTGCCAACAAACCTCAAAGCAGATGAAGATGGAAATGAAAGTTCGGTCATTTATAAGAGGAAAATAGAGATGAAGTCTTTAAGAACTGTTTTAAATCAGTAAAAATTAAAGGGTTTGGAAGCAGAGTGGTCTGACCCACCTTCTGTAGTTTTGGAGAAAAATGGGTTCAAAGTTTTGTGTTTTCAAGAATGGTCTAACATTCACTGTAATGTTATATTTGGATTGTGGGTTAGACCAGTTTGCCGCTAAAATGCAGACCATAAAATAATACAGAAACTATATAAAACTCAGTTTGGATTTTTGTGGGTTAGACCATTCTGCTTTCAACCCCCTCAACTATTCTTTCAAGTCATCTGGCATCGGCCATGTTTAATGCCATCTGGAGACACAAATAAAGTTTAATAGCTCTTTTTTTTTTTTTTTTTTAAAAAAAGAAAGAAAAGAAAATCAAGCATTAAAACTTATTTTTTGCATGGTTTTGGAACTTCTGTTGTTTTCTCGATACCTTGAAATGTGTCTAAAAACGTGTGATGGAAACACAGCTACTGTTACAGCAGAAAACATGTTTACAAGCACTGTAATAAAGTAATTACTCAAAAACAACAAGGGACGCTAAAACCAGAATTGAAAGTTCTCAGATAAAACATATCAATAGCATTTTACATTAAATGACGTAGTAAAGCAGCCGTAACTTTAAATAAGTCACTAATTTCCCTGAGAAACCTTCAGTTCTTTGGAAAGTTCCTGAATATTTGCACCCAAAATGAAAAATTCTGGAGTTTTATTCGTGGAAATGCTGCTATAAATATACACACTAAACCTCTATGTTCTTTTAAATCTCTAATTTAAACTTTAATCTTTGTGAAATGTTGGAAGTGTTTGATTTAGGTTTTTATTTTCTTTTAATTCTTCACATTTATTTAGTCCTATTTTATTTTACTTTTTAGCATTCTACGTTCCCATGTCCCTTGGCTGTTTTTATTATTTTATCTGTCTGGTCTGCTTTTATTTTTAACTTTTGGTAAGCACGATATTAAGAAAAGCACAATATAAATAAAGTTTATCATTATTATGTATTTTTTCCAAATAGCCTCAATGGAAAGTGGAAAGAAAAGCAGTTTAATCAAATATTAAAACAACTGGAGACCAATTTTTTTCTTCCTGTTTTTCATTATTAATTAATCTTACCATTAATTGTTCATTTCATGGATTAATTAATCAAATATGCAAAACAAAAAAGCCCCAAGATTCTGCTAAAATATAGGGATTATTCTCGTGTCTTTTTTTTAAAACCATTTTTGCTTCAAAAAATAATGTTATTAGAATAATTGTATTTATTGTGCACTATTTTTCTGTTGATCGACTCCTCAAGCAGTGGTTTCAGTTGTTCGGTGCACTTTTAGAGATGGTACAGATACTTAATTATGTAATATAAATACTTATATCAGTACTTTGCAATCATCTGAATGTGAAAAAAACAGGTATTGATGCATTCCCAGTGTGCATAATATAGTTAGTGTTTTTGCACAAATCTGCAAAAAAAAATTGCTTCATTTTTCATGCAAAAGATGCAAAGATGGTCCCTTTTTATTATACTTGTTCTGTTTTCTGATGATTCGCCTGCAAATATCCACATTAGCTGCCATGTAGCTGCTCACCAATGTACTTGTTCAGGTGGCATTAATTGAAAACTACCTGAAAAATCAGCTTTCTGTAATCCTGCAACCTGATTAAAAAGGGTTGTTGTGTTTAAATGGAAGCTGAATGATACTTAAGTGCATGTAAACACTGAATGGAGCTTCAGTGAAAGGATCCCTGACAGATGAGGATATAACGGTGCGATACAAGAGAGAACAGACCGAGGAATGGAAAAATGAGGATCGTAGGAATGAAAGGAGGAAATAAGAAGTAGAGGTCCTCGGACGTCGACAGTACAGAGAGTGTTGAGCTACCTGGTGTTTTATCAGCTGCAGTGGCAGAGCAGAAGTCCGGCCACGAGGGGAAGCAGGTTGAGCAGCAGCAGCCACAGAGTGAAGCCCAGACCTGGAGAGCTGGAGCACGGATCTAAAACAACAAGACGTCTCTTTTTAACAGGTTTAAAGCCTAAAACGTCTCATATTAAAGCCTGTAAAAGCCTAAAACATGGAGCATCTAATGGCTCTAGGAGGCAGCATATTAGAGTTTATAGAGTGTTTTAGAATTTTATGAATTATATTTATTTTATTTTTATTATACTTTATTTTAAACTATTTAATGTTTTAATATAATCTGTATATTTTCTGTAATACTTGTTACATTTATTGATTGTCCAATCTTTTATTTATCTTTTGTCATCTTAACTACCTATCAAATACATATATATTATGTTCCATTCTTTTTGTGTTTTGGTCTCTAGTTTTACCATCCTGTGTTTTGACAGTCATTTGTAAAATGCTGTTTCAAATGTAAAATAAAATAAATTCATAAAAATCATAATTATCATAATATCTCAAGATTCCTTATATGCCATGTTCTCCTTCTTAAAACATATATACAATTTATTTTATTTTGTATTTAATATATCACAGTATTATAATATAGTGAATGTTATTTTATATATAAATATAAAATAATTTTATGTATACACAATTTTAAAATGTGTTAAAATATTAAAATTCTTTTATAATAAAATAAAAATATTTTCATATTTATTACAATTGTATTGCCTTTTTAGTTTTTTTAGTTGCATATGTTCACAATATTTTTTTATCTTTTGCTCTATTACACACATAAGACACACATTTAAAAAAATAGTTTTTATTCGTTCTTTTTAATTTTTCTCTCCGTTCGCTATTTTTTCTATTTTATTTCCTATTTTGGGAATCTTTTAAAAAAAAAAATTTAGATGTTACTATTATTAATTACATATTATGTATTTTTAATTTTATTCTCTCTTATTCTATATTTTTAAGAGTTACTCTTTTTTAAAAATATTTTTTAAATGTCAATTTTTTTCCAACACATTTTTTAAAAATCTTTTTTTCAAATTCTGTATTTGCTGTGTATTGAACGGTGGCTAATTTGTACTGTGATTAAGAGCTGATTCTCTAGATTTGAATTTATTTGATCCTGATGGTTTTATGCTGAATTAATTCAGTCACCACCTTATTCACCAGACTTTCCAAGCAACAGCTAGAAAATCCTGCATAAACATCAGCTGAGGACTGGTGACACTGACCGATGGGGTTACTCCTGGAGGTGTTGATGGGGGGCAGCTGGTGGGGCAGGGGGCAGTCGTCACAGAAGTCGGTGCAGGCGGGGCAGATCAGGACGCCATTGTAAACCCAGTCATTGACTCGGACGCTGACGCTCAGCAGCTGACCTTTACGGGAACATTGGAAGGATCGATCCTGGACGAAGACCGTCAGGCCCTGAGGCGAACACGACACCTGAACACAGACAGCAGGACCATATAAACGTAGTAGTAGTAGTAGCAGTACTAGTAGTAGTAGTAGTAGTAGTAGTAGTAGTAGGAGGAAGAGTAGTAGTAGTACAACACAAACACGACACCTGAACACAGACAGCAGGACCATATAAACGTAGTAGTAATACTAGTAGTACTAGTAGTAGGAGGAGGAGGAGGAAGAGTAGTAGTACAACACAAACACGACACCTGAACATATAGGAGGAGTATTGGTAGGAGTAGGAGTAGTAGTAGTAGTAGCACTAGTAGTAGTAATAATAGTAGTAGGAGTAGATATATTAGTAGTAGGAGTAGTAGGAGTACTAGCAGTAGTAGTAGTAGTGGAGTAGTAGTATGGATAGGAGGAGTAGTAGGAGTAGCAAGAGTAGGAGTAGTAGGACAGGGCAGGAGTAGGAGTGGCCAGAGTAGGGGTAGGAGTAGCAGTAGTAGTAGGACAAGGAGTAGGGTTAGGAGCAGTAGTAATAGTGGTAGTAATAGTAACAGCAGTAGCAGTAGAAAAATATTTAAATGTATCTAAAAATGCTGACGTCACGTTATATTCTGTCGCACTCTATACCATCAATGCAGTGCTAATTTTGCATGCTAACCTGCTAAAGAAACAGAAACAGCGGCTCAATAAGTCGGAAGCTTGTTAGCTTAGCAAACTGGGAACATGTTTTCTGCAGAAATATGCACAGAATGTGTGTGTTGTTACTACAATGTGGAAAATTAACGCAGTTCTCTGCCAAGGACAGGTAGATAAAGTTAAATTCACTGTAAAGAGCTGGAAAGTGGATCTAAAGTAAAGCTGAATCTGTAAACTTGTTCTGTTGGGATGCTAGCTGTTGTTAGCTTAAATGCCGAACCTGAGGAGTTAATTTTAGGTCTTGCATCAAGCTGTAAATGTAGATAAATGTGTGAAGAAGTGAAAAAGTGACCTCTGTTCCCTTTTTGAGCTTGTTAATTATCGTCACATCTTGTGGGGTCAAGCTAGCTGCTCCCTGCTGACTAAAAACTTTACGCTTTTAAACGGGGAAGTGAAACTCAAGTGTCTCTTATATAAACTCATTAAATGTTGTGACAACACACATGAAGCTGAAAAACTGACGTCACCTTGTAGCATCCGGAGCCCCAGTCGGGATACGTCATCTTCCTGGTGCACTGCTCCATCACAAAGGCTGATTTCTGGTACAGACACACCGATTCTGGTCCATACTGCTCTGCTCCGTAGTTCCTCCACCAGTCTGGAAGCAAAATATTCACACAAACAGCACCGATGTTAGCAAGTTAGCATCAACAGAAGCTGGAAGTTACACTCGTGAAGTTAACAGAAAACAAGTTAAACATCTAAGGCGAGTTTAAACATTTCTACAACTTTCCTAAACAGACAATGTGACACTGAGTGGAGCTGAACGACTTCTCTGTTAAGCTGTTTATTCATTTTTTCTAATAATTGTGCACAAGTGTAACACTATTAAAGTATAAAAGTCCTCAAGGAGAGACAGTCTGAATGTTTCTGGAAATATAAATGGAGATCTAGCTCTGCATCATCAGTTACCATGGAGATCTAGCTCTGTCGCATCAGTTACCATGGAGATCTAGCTCTGCAGCGTCAGTTACCATGGAGATCTAGCTCTGCAGCATCAGTTACCATGGAGATCTAGCTCTGCAGCATCAGTTACCATGGAGATCTAGCTCTGTCGCATCAGTTACAATGGAGATCTAGCTCTGTCGTATCAGTTACCATGGAGATCTAGCTCTGCAGCATCAGTTACCATGGAGATCTAGCTCTGTCGCATCAGTTACCATGGAGATCTAGCTCTGCAGCATCAGTTACCATGGAGATCTAGCTCTGCAGCATCAGTTACCATGGAGATCTAGCTCTGTCGCATCAGTTACCATGGAGATCTAGCTCTGCAGCGTCAGTTACTATGAGTATCTGGCCCTGTAGCATCAGTTACCATGGAGATCATGCTCTGCAATATCAGTTACCATGGAGATTTAGCTCTGCAGCATCAGTTACCATGGAGATCTTGCTCTGCAGCATCAGTTACCATGGAGATCTCGAGAACCGACTTCATGACACTGAAAACTTTAAACTGTCTGTGCCTGCTAACCCACTAATCTCACTCTGGCGTTGACGTTACCTGGCTGGTTCTCGGAGACTCTGCAGTAGGAGTTCCTCTGATATTCTCCGCTCAGGTGCCAGCTGAACTCCTGGCTGAAGGGACAGTAGTCGGCGATCTCCACAGCACCGCCGAAGAACGACAGCTGATCAGCAGCGACATCTGGGATCCGCTCAAAATACTGACAAACAAAAACACAGAATTACTGACAGCGCATTTATAACCAGCTCATAGTGTAATGTAGTTTTAAAATGATTCTTTAAATATAACTAAGAACTTAATTCTTTTGTAATGTGGGTGTATTTTTCATTTTTGGACCAATAGCATCATGAAAATTTCAATTTTATTTTTATTTGTTTTTGAGATATTGTTCAAACAGTCTCACATTTAAAGTAAGTTGTGCTGAAAGTGGGTCGTTTTAAAGAAAAAATGTTGGAAAATATCTATCACAAGTTCAAATCACGGATTGTTGAGCAGAAATTATTCAAAAACTGTGATGATTTGAGTTTACGAGGACACCAAGAACTGTCCCAGTTAAACCTCTGCTCTGCCTGATGTTAAATTTAGTTGTGATTTCCCTGCCTTTCTCCCGTGTACCTGGTACTCCAGCGGCAGCTCCTGAGGGTATTTCTGCAGGTTGCAGACGGCCACAGCCAGCTGGTCCTGTCTGCAGGTCAGCTGCAGAGGAGACGCTCGAACCGTGTCGCAGTACGGAGTCACAGCGTGGCGTCTGCAAACACAAACATCACTGGTTAGGTGAGGGAGAGGGAACTTCTGAAGTCAACAAAGTCCAGAATTAACAGGTTTAATTTTGAAGGTGAAACGGCCATAAAAAAAAAAAATTAAAAAAAACGCAGCTCGAAAAACGTTAAAACCACCATCTGGTGACATACAGAATAACTGACAGACTGCATTTTCTCTCCCTTTGTTTCTTTTGATGCATGGCACTGTTCACTGGGCTGTTTCTGGGACATAGAATCTGAGATTAAATCATTTTCAACTAATTCATGGTGGAAAAATGGATAATTCTGAAGTTATTTTTTGATGTAAAACTGTTAAACCTGCAAACAGTGAGCCTTATCCTCTGGAAAATGTGGACGAAGCGCCCTCAGCATTCATCCAAACCGCCAATTTTTTACCCAGAAAAGACTAAAAGCTTGAAAGCATTTTGCTCATTGGACTTAAAATATTGTGCAGCACAAATAGTAGCGATTCAACAAATATGTGTCTTCACACACAACAGAAAAGATAGGAACCTGCTGTGTCGCTGTGCACAAACTCTTATCATATTTCAGGAACTATTAAAGTTAAAAACCTTAAATTTTCTCATCATGTCACTGATTCAGAATCTTCAGTATGAATGGATCAAATAATCTCTGACTATGTGTGAGTTAAAAAACTGAAGCCATCATAAAGAGTCTCATGTTTGAGCCCACAGTAACAGAAAAATGATAATTCAGACGTCAACTAGTGATATTTCCTGAACTGTATGTGGCTTCATGTCACACTAACACAAAACAAAAAAGGGCAAAAATGAAGTTATTTTTGATGGAAAGCTGCTAAACTTGCAAACAGTGACTTTTAACTCGCAAGAAATGCCCTGAACAGCCATCAAAGCCTCCAATTTTTAACTAGAAAAGCGTGGAAAGTTGCTTACTGGATTTAACTATTGCGCAGCACAAACAGCAGTGATTCAACAAACATGTGTCCCTGTAGATGACAGAAAAAGTAAGAACCTGCTGTTCTGCTGTGTGTGCACTTTTGTCACAAAGAACAGAATGCTGAGGCAGTGATATCTTAAAATACCCTCTGGTGTTTCAGTTTTATGGCTTCAAAAAATGTATAATCAGCTCTGATGCCGTTCAAAATACTGTGGCAGAATTTATACACGATGCAAATTAACATGTTGAATATTTAGGGACGAAGTAAAAGGGACAATACTGCAGTGTAAAAAAACAAAAAATAAATAAGTCTTGCATTTAAAATCTAATTAAAATCAAAGTATGCACACATTATCAGTAAAATGTACATAAAATATTAATGACTTTCTAGCCTCCGAGATCCCCATATTTGTCATCTCTCACAAACACGCTTAAAAGATTAGAATCAGGTGCAGCAAAATAATTACACTATTTTGTACTGTTTAGAACTTTAACACCCTTGTTAGTATATGATGACAAAAATACAAAAAATGTACTTTTAATATCAACGAACCTGCATTTATATTTAAAATTTTCAAGTTTGTTCTCAGAAACGTTTTTAAAAAATTTTGCAGAATCGTAAAATGTCTCGTTTTGCACGACTAACATCCAAAACCCCAAAGAAACTCAAGTTAACTACTGTATGTGACAAAGATAAGCAGCAACTCCTGAAATTTAAGAAGATAAAACCTCACAATAAGTAGCATTTTGCGTTTTTTTGCTTCAAGAATGACTAAAAATTGTTGCAGGACATGCTTAAACAAGAAAAGCACTCAGAGAGCGCAGTACTCCTCCAAGGCTGCTCAGTCGTATCATTTCCGACGGATGAAATCTTGAAAAAAATTTGTAGCAGAAATCATGGCAACATAGAATGTTACCATTTAATATAGATGTACCCACAAACAAAATGACCTTGTGCTGAGCACAGGCGTGTGTTCTGCATATGTACGTTATGTACGGATACCGAATCACGTGACCGAAATATGTAGCAGGCGGCAGGAATTGATGGGACTCAGAAACACCCCCACAATTTAATCAGTTGTTCCTTGTATGACTTCTGACGGATAAGTCCTGAAAAGTCCTCAGTGATAGATTTGTAGTAGGATCCACAATCATGTGATCATCAGCAGGCAGCTGACATAGTGTTCCCTTGTTGTCATAGTTACAGTGACGCAATGCCGCTATCTTGCAATGATACAGAAATCTTTAACAAATCCGTGGATCCAGACTATAAGCTGCATCACTGCCAAAATCTAATCACTTGGTCCTTGTGTCATTTCTGACCTTCCCTGGAAATTTCATCCAAATCCGTTAGCCTGTTTTTGAGTAATGTTGCTAACAGACAGACAAACCAATGCCGATCGGTACATAACTCCGTCGTTTCTCCATAGGTGGGGTAATAAAGCATACTTTCGCGAATTGCTCATGCAGACCAAAACGTATAAATCTGCTCTGTGGGAATCGTTCGCATTTTGAGCTGTGGCCACATTTATTTCACAACTCAAATCCGACCAATGTTTTAAACAAAACCAGGTATTCTTTGTGATCATGTGCGTTTAAAAAAAATGTTAAAACAGTGTTATTGTGACCTCTGTCTCTGTCTGTCCATCCAGAACTTGCAGCTCTTCATGACAAAGTCGCAGCCGAGGCCGCGGCCCCAGTCCAGCCTCTGAGCCAGGCTGTAGTTGGCTCGGTACCAGCCGCTGTCCTCCATGATGGCCAGCGTCAGCCGAGAAAACACCCGGTTCTGGGTGTGGGAGCCCGTCATCGCCTCGTTCTGAAGGATTAAACAAACATTAGAGTGACTATGAAGGAGAAACTGTTTACCACCATGATAACCCAGAGAGCCTGTCTGACCTCCAGCAGTCTCTTCTCCCAGTGGTTCAGCTCAGTTCCAGTCCCTCCCTGGTTCTCCAGCTCCATCCCCTCCAGGATGGGGCAGTTAAAATGTCTCCTCGCCTCCTCCTGGAGTCAGAAACAACAAATACATGCCAGTCACTTCCTGACATTAACAGTAGTAACCACTAAACTACGGCTTCCTCTAATCTTACTTTTATACTACATTCTTGTCAGCACTTTCCAGCCTTTTATAGTACATACACTTCCTCATATTACAATTTAGTAACATGACCTGGATATGAATCAGTGAACATGTCCTGATGGCACCAGTCAGCAGCTGAGTTTCAGCCTGATGCTCGTTCTCACAGAGAGTCACAGAGCTCAGTTAAAAAACCACAATGATGCAGAACATCCGCAACCAAATGCAAAACGCTTAAGAGCAGACATAAAATAACAATAAGGTGGCACAGAATGACTGCAAAGAGACACAAACTGCTTCTTACCACAACCCGGGGAGTGACGAGGACGTGGACTTGGTGTCGGACCATCACTCCTCCTCTGATGTCCCAAAGCCTGCTGACCCTCCGGATCACCGCCTCGCTCCACTGGTACAGACCCAGACTGGAACAGCAGAATTAAGAGTTAAGATGAGCACTTTCTCTATTTTCAGTCCTAACATGAAGCTAAACCAACCAGCAGTTGGCTGTAGCTTCACGGTCAGCAAGAAAAGACGCACTTCTATGTTCAAAAATGTTGTACTCCTCCTTTAAAACATGAAAACTGCAGCGTAGAGCTTCTAACAGTGGGAATAATTTTACAAACATTGTCTACAGTTGCGAAGAAAAGTTTTCATCCACTTGTAAAGACTACGTACATCATGGTAGTCTTGAGTTTCCAATGACTAACACAACTTTTAATTTTCTGACTGAATCATCAAAATCAATACGTCTTTATCACGCAAATACACAATCATGTATTGTGGTTCTTTCACTGACTTTTTTACAAGTTTTTTGTAATATGACAAAACCTGCTGGGTCAAAAATCTACATACAGCAACTTCAATTGTCAGTTTTGATGATGTAGAAAGTTGTGTTAATTAAAAGTCTTAGTTTTCTGGGTAACTTCACTCCTGAGTGATAACAATCGACTACAGCTGGTGAGTCCTCAAAGCCAGTTTACCCATTAGATCCACCCATTAAACTCCGTGACAAAGATTCTTGTGCTTCAGTGATTCCATCCTACAAATTTCAGACTTAAATGAGTCATTGGAAACTCCAGACTGTCATGATATACATGGTCTTTACAAGTGTTTGGAAACTTTTGTTCACAACTATACATATCCTTATGACGTACTAAACTGCACTGCTGTCGATTTCTTTGTTTTTTTTAGACTCCAATCCTTCCTCTGAACCTCAAATTTCTTTTTTATCTGCAGCTTCTCCTGGAAACTACTTCAGTTTTTCCACCATAAAGTACTAGTTTCTGGAGCGTACTCCAGTTCCATCACTACGCAAACCAGATTTAAACTCTTGTACACTGCAACATACGGGTGAACATTCCCTTAAATGTTAAAGTCCTGCACTCTAGCTTTAGACTTTGACTGACTGAAACCACTGAATCTACAGGTAGAAATGCTTTTACAGTACATTTTTTGATGCTTATCACCCCTGCTTGTCCAAACAAAACTGTAAAATCTGCTCCACAGAGGACACAATGAGTCACATACTAACATGAAACTAACTTTTAACCACGAAGTGAGCACTGCATCAAGGGCAAACTAGATGTTTTCCCCTTTTTAGAGTTAGCTTTCTGCTGGTACAAAGCATCATGGTCATGCAAAAGTAAGAGCTTGATGTAACAAAAGTAAGAGTTTGATTAACGAACCTCTCATTGAAGGCAGGCAGGCCGCTGACGGAGCGAGGAGTCAGAGGTTTGCCTTCGTCGTCGTGGTAGAAGGCGAACAGGCCGGCTGAAAACCCCTATTGGACGGAGGTGAAAACAGCACTTTAGCGACATTCAAATCCTCAAAAATCATCCACATACATTCTGTCCTGAACCCAGTTAAAGCCTGATCATACCAGACTTTGTCATCCTTTCTTATGACTGATCAGAACATGTAAAAAGCGGGTAAATTAGGAGTTAAAAGGGTTGAGTTTTCACCCCGTCTTAACTGAATAAAAGAACAAATCCTGACACATTTCTGTCGAGATTTGTTCTTTTATTCCATTAAGACGGGGTGAAAGCTCCATCTTCTTAACTCCCAGTGGGGGAGTAAATGGTCCAACTTTCTTAACAAGACTAAAAAGCTCAGTTTGGCAGAAGACAGTAAGAACAGTGTTGCTGTACTGACCAGAGCGTGGATGATCTCATGCTTGACCGTGGAGAGCATCCCTTCAAACTCCTGAGGCTGAGAGGAGATCATGGCCGGACAGAGGTTGGCGTAGCCGGCTATAGGTCTGAAAACACAAACTTTTATTAGCTCATATCATTAAATATTAACAGCTTCATTTATTCCTACGCTGACTTTTAAACTAAACTCAGTTTCAAGCATCTTAATCTTGAAATTCTGACTAGTTTAAAGGTTGTACTGTTCAGTTTTAAGGCAGGAAAAGTCTTTTTTGTTTACTCCAGTGGTACAAATGTTAAGAGAACATTGAGTGTTGTTTCTCACCTGTCCAGTTCTGCCTCCAGCTGGCAGTAAGCAGCGTAGGCCACTATGTTCTCCTGACCACAGCGCTCCGTGGTGATGCCGCTGACGTACAGCACGAAGTCAGACCCCTCGACTCCAGGGCCGTCTGGAGGCCCCGAGGGGCCACAGGACTTCCCAGATTCACTGCACACCTTGCATTGCTAAGAGAGAAAAATGCAAAACAAGAGTGAACAAAGGGACCAAAATCCAAGAGAAGATTCAACTCTGTTAATCCTGACGGAAATTCTAGTGCCAGATGTTGCTCAGAAAAAACACAAAATGACAAAACATAAGAAATGTAGTCCCTAAAAAGTAGAAAAGCAATAATATATAAGTTTAATACGTTAGTTAAATACAATATGTAGCTAAAATAAGGCTAGAACAGAAGAGTAAAAAGTAATATTGACAATTACACTGAGGTAATAAGCAAAATCACACGATAATGAAATATTTCACATTACATGGACAAAGTTGTACAAGAAAATTACACACAAAACTGAAATATTGCACCTCAGAAATTAAAATACAAAATACTGTACATGAGTTAAAAAGTCTCCTCGCCTCCTCCTGGATCAAATACAACACATACTTCCCAGTCACTTCCTGACATTAACGCTAGTAACCACTAAACTACTGCTTCCTCTAATCTGACTTTTATACTACATTCTTTTATAGTACATACACTTCCTCATATTACAATTTAGTAACATGACCTGGATATGAATTAGTAACATGTCCTGATGGCACCAGTCAGCAGCTGAGTTTAGCTCAGTTAGAAAACCACAATGATGCAGAACATCCACAACCACATGCAAAATGCTTAAGAGCAGACATAAAATAACAATAAGGTGGCACAGAATGACTGCAAAGAGGCACAAAACGACAACAAAGAGGAACAAAACAACCAAAAACACAGTCAAAACTGTTGACAAATGACTAAAGACACAAAACGACAACAAAAATAACACAGAAAGACTACAGAGACACAAAGCAATTAACAAAAACACACAAAAAACTGTTAAAATGAATAAATAAAAGACTCAAAACAATCACAAAGTGACATACAAAAATTTAAAAATGATTATCAATAGACACAAAAAGACAAGAAAGAGACATATACTGCAAAAACTCCAAAAAACACACAAAATAACCATTGAAAAATTACTACAAAGAGACACAAAATGACAACAAAAAAGAGACACAGGATGACTACACAAAACAACAAAGAGGTACAAGACAACTACAAAAAATACACAATAAAAACAAATGAAAATGACTACAGAGACATAAAACAATTACAAAAAGACCTACAAACAGCTGAAAAATGACTAAAAAGAGACACAAAACAGCTACAAAAGACACACAAAAAAAGTTGAAAATTTCAATAAATAGACCAAAAACGACTACAAACAGAAGCAAGATAATGCAACAACAAGGACACACAATAAAACATTTGGTCAACAGAAACAATGTTTGTCAGCAGATCTTTTATTTTGTCTACAACCCAAAAATATTTTCATAGAAGAGTAAAGAAACCAGAAAATATTCACATTTTTAAAAAAAAATGGAATTAAAAAAATGAAAAATGTTTAAAAATTAGTCCAATTTATTTATTATGATTATGATTATGATTATGATTATTATTATACTGTATTTAAACTTTTTTATATTTTTTTTAAAATTGTAAATACCAGCACAACTTTGCACCTTATTTCTTCTTTCAGCACGATTTGCCTGTTATTCTGCATGCAGTTTTGCACATTAAATTCCTTATTCTTCTTAAATTTAACGTGTGTGAGCTACAGGATATGTCGAATTTCCCCAAGTGGATGAATAAAGTACATATCTATCTTTACCTCTAATGGATTATTAAATAATTGCTGATTAATGTAATAGTTGACCACTAATCGATCAGTCGTCGTAACTCTGTTTTCAGTAGTGAGCCTCGGATGTTCCTCAGTAATAACAGACACCAGAATTAGAGGTTGCAGCTCTATTATTAGCTCCTGCCCAGCGTCCACAATAATCATAATCTGATTAACATCCTGACAATACCCTTCTTTTATCCTTTCAGCCTTCCAACTCTGCTCTATCCTCACTCCACTCTGAAGGCAGCTGTGGCTCAGGAGGTTAAGCAGCTAATAAACAGTCGGTGGTTGATTCCTCCTGACCACATGCACACTTCTGAAAGATGGTGAACCCCAAAACTGGTAATTTAGCCATAAGTTTAAGAATTTAGTCTCTGTGCAATGAGGATTTTTCCACTTGAAATCGCTGTTTTCTGTCAATTAATTCACATTACAGTGGACAAAACAAAGGTATTGCGCTGTTTGCTACATTGGTTCACACTTAGAAACTCCAGGTGCCACCTTAGCTATAATGCTCATGTTTTTGCAAAGACGGTATATGAAAAGTGGACATGAAAGAAGAAGGTAATGCAATGGCATCTTAAACCTGCATTCTTTCTAACAGCCAGCAGGGGTCGACTCCTCTGGTTGCAAAAAGAAGTTGATTGTATTGAGAAGATTACCTTATTCTTCTTTGACCTGTAATCTCAGGAAACACTTTCCTAACAAATTTATGGTCTGAATCACTTGTTTCACATCTTCTTTAACCCAGCATGGTGCTAATTTTGTAAATTATGGTCCCGTTTAGAGGGAAATACACAAAAAAAGAAGGTTATGTTTAAGTTGCTAATGTGTGGTAGATCTCAGTCAGATCTAAGCCTCACTCTTTGCTTTTGGTTTTAACGGTCATCTAGACAAACTCAAGGCTTCAAAACATTGGTTCACAAACCAATCGGTGACATCAGAGTGACTACGTCCACCTTTTATATACAGTCTGTGGTGGTTAGCTTTAGTTGTAGCAGCTGCATCTGCTTTCTGATGACGGATAAATAGAAGAGACTGCAATTTTGTCAGGTGAGGCCACTCTGTTACTGTACAGGTGTGAAAATTTAATTCAGAAACACAAATCACCTGATTAAAGTCCAATATTCACTCTGTATTCGCTCTGGGGAACATCTGGCTCTTCAGCTGCTTTGTCCGATAATTTCATGCTAACTGGTAATCGCTTAAGGTGCTAAACTATTGCAGAGCATTGCCACTGTATGCGTGTTAGCCGCTGTTAGCATTTTAGCTCTGAGTCTGAGAACAACTCAACAGAGCCGCATGGCAGTAGACACTTTGTTTCGTTATTACACTATATGTAATCTGTCTGTGACCCTTCCTGACCTGCAGGTGGTGCTGTGGTACGATGACGGGGCCACACCGGGTGACGTCTGCGCAGGCGTCCTGGCAGTAGCGATGAGGGTCATCTCGCTTCCTCATGTACTGGTTGGTTGCACATTGTCTGAGGCGACAGGAACAAAAAAACGCTAAATTAACTCTGCATCAGGATATGAGTGCAAATACGATGTTTTAGCTGCTTCCATAAACATTTTAACATCTTACACTTAGACTAGAAGATAGTAAAGGTTATTTAAAGTCCGTTTTCCCACTCAGCAGCAAAGACAAAAGCTAAACCTGATACTGAGAGAATAAATGTTCAAAGAGAAGAAGACTTAGAAAATAATTGCAAAATGGAATCAACAAATCAAATGATTAAGCTACAAAGCAGTATAATGTAGTTGAAGGCAGTCCACTTTCACAAGATTCAGTAATGCAGCTCCTAGCTTTACCTACATTATACATATTAGGTATAATAAAGTTTAAGATAGTCTACTATCACCAGCTGCAATACTAAAGAGAAACGAACATAAACGCATCAATAATCACAACACAATATAATATAGCACACTGTACACTGTTGAGTATATTATGATGCTTTCGTACCAAAGTAAACATGTAAATACTTCGCTTGTAGTATCTTTGTACTGTAGTAATACTACTTTTACTTGTGTAAAAGACCCGAGAACTGGTTCAGACGCTGTACTAGGTCTGCAACTAAAAATAGTTTTAACTGTTTTCTGTCCACAAATCAAAGATAATCAGTTTCCCGTCTTGGACGAGGAAATAAACCAGAAACTATACACATTCACATTAAATTTACATTTCAGAAGCTGGAATTGGAGATTTTTAGCTTTATTTTCTTTTTTAAAAACTACTCAAACCTGATTAGTAGTTGATAATCGCTGTGCAGCAGCTCGACACTGTTTCTAGCAAATTTAACTTCTAAATTCATTCAGATTGAGGTTTTTTTCATTTTAAAGTTAGGTGTTTTTGAGCCGAGCAGAGTCACATTATTGGATTATTGGACTCTCAAACATGCTGACTGGTGTCGGATCACCTACCTGCTGAGGAGCACAGGTCCAACCCTGCGCCTCACACTGAAGGCTCTCTGCAGGTAGTCGATGGCCTGAGGAAACAGCTTATCCTGAGGAGGGAAATAAACACAATAACAGCTTCAGTTGATTACGCCTCCAACAGTGACATCCTGGTGTACAGACCAACTTCATTTCATTCACAGCAGGTCAGAAAAACAATGCTTGTCAGTCCGTATGGCGGTTTAACCTCACTGCCCAGCTGAGAGAAAAACAACTTCCCTGTGACGGAAGTTTGATAACAAAAAATTTACTGCAAGAACAAAGTTCTGTACTACGAAGTGAGATTAGTGTGTTATCAGGTAGGTTGAGCCCAAAGTCAGTTTTCAGTAACATGAAGGCTCTTTAACTTGCGAGATCTCCATGGTAACTGATGCTGCAGAGCTAGATCTCCATGGTAACTGATGCTGCAGAGCTACATCTCCATGGTAACTGATGCTGCAGAGCTACATCTCCATGGTAACTGATGCTGCAGAGCAACATCTCCATGGTAACTGATGCTGCAGAGCTACATCTCCATGGTAACTGATGCTGGTCCAGATCAGGTTCTGTTCAGAGTTTCGTCTCTCTTTAACCAGATCATTTCCTGATGATTCTCTCTGAGTGATTCAGATTCTGTTTGATCTGCAAACCTGTTTATCTGTACGTTACTACAACCAGCGAATGAAGCCGTGTAGTTACAGCATCACACACTGTATGCATCGTGTTGCCATGGAAACCTAACATGTATTCAGCTGCAGATGCAGAAATCACATTAATATGTTTCCACTGCTGGCACTGCAGCCAGCTGATAGATCACTGATTAGAACATTGATTTATCTATCAGTGTCACATTTATAAACAAATACAATAAAGTTCTCAGATATTTCCTCACCTTCACCAGTCTTCTCTTGTCTGCAGGAAGCCTAAAGAGAGACACAGAAAAATCATTTTCACTGAAGTTCTGCATTCTAAGAATCACAAAAAACTCTAAATATCTCAGGCTGCAGCGGTTAAATTGTTTTTATGATCAGAGTTCATTTATACATCCTGTCCCTGTTCATATTAGTGAGTGTTCTAAGCTGCTGCAGTTCTTACTGGTCAACGCTGTTGTCGTAGATGATCTTTATCTTCAGCTGAAGGTCATCAGGAGAGCTTCTTTTCGTCAAACGCTCAGGCTTCAAGTAAACATGATGGACGACCTAAAGCAGAAACAATAACAAACTTCAGCGCTCTGGAAAGTAAATCAGTCCACAGGAACTGGCTGTTTCTTCTATTGAGCAACTAGAGGTCGGATGATTTCAGCTTTTTACAGATCTATCAGTGTTGGTCCAGCCACGGAGGTAAACATATGATTTTTGTGATAATCAGAGGAGTATGAGGCCTCTGAAAATATATGTAGAATCAGGGTGAATGTTGTCAAACCAACTTCTGTTTTTTTTTTAAATGTTATTCAAGTAATTATTTTTCTGAAATTCTGATGCAAGCCTCCATGATTTGAATCTAAGGATAAAACACGACGCAAACTGTGGCTCAGATTTTAGCGATATACTTAATACTAATAAAAACATGACACAAAGAATGCATGATTGATCCCTTATTAGTCGAATTTTAGTGCAAATGATGGTTTTTAGTTAATATTATGTTTGTCAATGCTGTGATTTATTCAAAACAACTCTACCTGGAAAGCTACTTCGTTAGGTGTCAACTGATTACTGGAATGGCCAATTATCAGATCTGATACTGAGAATTTGTCCAGCGATCAGAATATGTTTGTTTTAACTAATTCCAAATTAAAATAATTTCAAAATAACTAAAAAAAAATGTGCTACTTTTGCTCTGATGCTGCTGCCTCTCTCTGTGCAATGTTTCACCCACAGCTGCTTGCAAATATGCAGAAGAATTACATACAACTTAATGCACATGTATGCACCTAGAAAATTAGAAAAGTCGCAAAAAATAACAACAAAAACTAAAGGATTAATAGCCTATATAGCACTGTAAGCACCAGCTGTTGCATTGAATGTGCTCTATAAGAAATATTTTTGAAAGTCTACAAAAGTTTAACTATTATATCTTATCTTGAATACTTAGGACCTTATTTAGTTGTTTGAATTTAATTAGTTGTTTTAGAGTAAAGCACTTTGTAACTGGTGCTATACAAATAAAGATAGGAAAGGAAAAATATAGGGAATTGTTCTCTTGTAAATAAGCAAATGTAAAATCTAAAAAAACAAAAATAAATAAACAAATATCAGTTATTGGTGTCCCAGATAACTAACAATCGGTCCCTAATTTTTTTATTCATATATCCTTTTAAACAACCGGGCCTTTATGAATAAAACGTTAGGAATTCAAATGTGATACACAGTATCAGATTTGCAAACATTGTACCTTTATTGTGAAGAGCTCTACCTGGATGTGATATTTTCTTGTTGCTAGGGAAACACAGGCTGAAGGTGAGCAGGTAAAGCTACTGAATGAACCCTTAAATCACTGCTGTCACAGTCTACTGTCTGTGAACTCGACAGATGCTGCACAGTCAACACAGTAAACCCCTAAGTAGCTTCGCGTTAGCCTGTTAGCTTGCTTGCTAACTGAGTAGCAAATCTCATTCAGGTGAACAATATTCTTAAATAATGTCACAAAAACAGAATTTCACTAAAGAATGAAAAATAATATTTGCCACGCAATACATGAGAACGTACCAGGGTTAAAAAGTGTTATTAAATCGAAAAGAGTTAATTGGCCACGGCAGCTAGCGTGCTAGTTTAGCCCTCCGCTCCACAGTGCTAGCTTAGTTAGCCTAGCCGAGCCTAGCCTAGCCTCTTATCGCCCTCCGCTCCACAGTGCTAGCTTAGTTAGCTTTGCTTAGCTTAGCTTAGCCTAGCCTCTTCTCGCCCTCCGCTCCACAGTGCTAGCTTAGTTAGCTTAGCCTAGCCTAGCTTATGGGATACCAACAGGGCAGACAGCCGCGGCTCACCTCGCTCGGAGCCGGGGCTCGGTGCTTGCAGGTACCGTGACAGCTCGCCAGCACAGCCAGGAGGGAGAGGACGAGGACAGGGCCGAGGGGGAACCGGGACACGGACGGCTTGCCATCCCCGTTCAGCCTCGGCTCCATCCTCCGACCTGCCCGACGAGCGGGGCTCGGCAGCCCGACGTCAACAGAACCTCCGCCGGTCTCGGTCCGGTCTCCTCGGCGCTCGTTTCACTCATCGCTTGCGGGGCAAATCACAACATGTCAGCATCCCGCAAAAAGGAGCGACGCGTAGCTGGTTGAATGTGCAGTCAGGAGGCAGCGGTGGTGGCTGTAAGCCGGCCGGTAAACGGGGAGATGAGCGGCTGACAGCTGCGGCGGCTCCTGGTTTGTTGTCCGGAGTCAGCTGGGAGAGAGAACCGGCGCCCCGAAGATCCACTGATGACAAGATGAGTCACTCAGACGGAGATGGTCGGTACGGTTGTCGGCTCAGCACTACAAAGATCGTCTATTAACAGCATGACTCGGAGTCCATAAAAGGATGATTTTATTCTGCTGTTTTTAAAAAGATAATCCTTGCTCTGTCCCCGGGAGATTACGTATATATATTTCAGTAATGGCGAAAATGAAAAAAAGGAAGTTTTCATGGCTCCAAACTCCACGATCTTTCATGTTTTAGTGAAAAACTGAACCTCATTTCCCATCATGCCTACACCAGATCAAACTGATTTAATGAGTTCACCATTTTTCTGTCCTTTTTCTTTGTGAGTGTGATTCTAAAACATAAAGCAGACCAAAAGATTCCAGCAGACACGGATGTTTGTTGAAATCAAACAGATTTATAACATTGATTAGAGTCCATTAAACGACCCATTCCAGATTCACAAGTGTGCTCTGTTAAAATCAACATACACTTTCATTAAAATTAAGACAGTATGTAACATACAGTGTATTCGACCAGATCTCTTTACATCCATACAAAGAGCCGATACAGTTTAGCCTAACGACGGGAATTACTGGCTTTATGGTACAAGCTGATGTCAGGGAGAAGGTGTTCCTGCACTTTGAAGCACACACTTTAAAGAAAACCCCAAACAAGATTCACACAGAGAAAACTGGGAGTAGGAACTTCTGGCGTTTTTTTGTTTTTTCAATAATTCAATAACACTGAACCTACAGATGAATAAATAGGTGACTTCAGGTTGTTGGATTTAAAGAGCTTTCTGACGATATTTTTACTGTTTCCTAAAAATACGAGATTTGGGGCGTCTTTCTGATGAACTAAATTGTGTATCTTGCACCATATATCCACCATATATCCTGAAACAATCAGAAAAGGTGACGTCCGCACACATTTTTTGATGTTCAAGGATTGCAGTGAGGCCATATACAGCATCATAAATAGTTCACGTGAAGAGTTAACAGTGAATTAAGATTAGAAAATGTGAGGAAAATCACATCTGAGAATCGAGGTTAGACTTCATTATATGTTTGCTCTGGGGGTTCAAAATTAAATATAGCAACTGTAAAGAGCGGCACAATAATCAAAATGACCTTCATAGTCTGAAAAGAATCCATCAGACAAAGACTGAATTCAAAAACATTATTTCAGTGACACATTTGGTCACTATCTTCTTCACGAAGCTGTTTTTGTACATTTTCAGCATCCTGCTGTTTCTTGCAGGTATAGCTTAACAGAAGAGTCATCCACAGTGGTCTCCAATGAATCACAGCCTGCTGGAGATTATTATTGTTATTTGGTGCCACCTTAAGTGTTTCTGTGTGGAGCTGCTGGTTGATAGTTATGGTGGATTTGCTCCTTTGTTTAAAATTTCTTTGTGAAGATGAGCTTGATTGAGTTTTATA
This sequence comes from Amphiprion clarkii, assembly GCA_027123335.1. NCBI lineage: Eukaryota > Metazoa > Chordata > Actinopteri > Pomacentridae > Amphiprion > Amphiprion clarkii. Next base: position 4,463,034 of record CM049576.1, read on the forward strand.
GCTGGTGTGATCATATAAAGCACTCTGGTGGAAATAACCTCCTCTAGGAAGCTTTTTGGAGCCTTTGACAGAACCATGAAGCTACATTCCAGGTAGATGCCATCAGAGACTTGGCAATCTCAAAGGCTGGTAGGTATCTGAGGTTCTTGTCCATCTAAAATCCCACCCACAACTCCTCAGTGTCAGGGCTGACACATGCACAACGGCTTTAAATCCACTCCTTGGAGCAGGGAGGAGCATCCCTATCTCTGATTTTTCATGTCCAACCATGAAAAATCTGTGTGGAAGAGTCGACTATAGCAGCTGAAAAACCAGCGGCTGTAGTGGACTCCTCCACAGAGAAGCCAGTCCATCTTTAAATGTGACAAAGAAAACCTCCTGAAAGTGTTCAGCTCTGTGTCGATATGCTTCACTGTATATCTGCAAACTGGAAGAACATGCAGAACAACCCAAAGGAAGCAGTTCAGGTTCTGGTTTTACTTCCAGCTGCTCTTGTTTTAGTTGCTTCTGGGGATGTTCTGATCAAGTTTTGTTCTCCTGATCTGATCAAAGTAATTTAATATTTATTCCCAATCCCAATCAAAATTGAAATAAGCATCAAAAAATGAATCAAATAGTCTATATTTGTCATTTGCATTGTCTTCATTGGCAGCCTGCTATCTCAGCTGCCATGACGACGTGTTTGGTTCCAGATCCCTGATGTCATGAAGTCAGATGATGTCAGAGTAGAAAGGAATTCTGGACCGCAAAACCTATAAATGCTCAGTGAATTTTGTTTCTGGACACACTGAGACATGAGCTGAGTTTCAAACAAGACCATCTCTGACAGCCAACTGAAGAAACAGACATCATTCGTTCATTACTTAGATACCGCCATCCATCATGGAGCAACCGATGAAGAGAAATCTGACTGATGACACCCTGAACCCCAGGAGCAGCCCCGACGCCACATCTCCACCCACAAAGATGAGGGGAACTGGTGAAGAAAAACCTTCACATGAACAGCGCTACAGTGAGGCTTTCACTGACATCTCCTCTGACTGCAGTCCACCCAAGAACATGAGGATCTCTGACACGGCGCCCCTCAGAATAACTTCAGACTTCTCCTCCTCAAAAAGACTGGTTGAAGTGGTTGAGACGCCGCCCAAAGTCTGGATCATGGGGTCCAGCTACATCCGACGAGCGGAGCACGCGGCCCACGAGGAGTTTGGGCCCAATCTGGGTCTGAACGCCACAGTCCACTGGTTCAGCAAAGGAGGCCTGAGATGGAACGGTGTTGTTCCCCGTTTCTACGCCGAGCTGGCCCAGCAGTCTTCCCCCGATGTTTTGGTGGTTCACGCTGGAGGCAACGATCTGGGACTGGTGTCTCCAGCGGAACATGCCGCCAACATACAGGCTGACCTGGTCCACCTGCAGAAGGCCTTCCCCTCCATGGCCATCGTCTTCTCAGCCATAAACGAGCGTATGGCCTGGAGATACGGGAAGCCTGTGAAGATCAACGCTGACTGTAAGATGGTCAACAGGTACCTGAAGAAGGCCGCTGGAAGCTTCGGTGGTCGAGTTGTTGAGCACCACTCCCTCAGACACTTTGAGAAGGTGTTTCTTCCAGATGGGGTGCACTTTAACAAACGAGGAAACAGAATCTTCTTGACCAAGATCCGTAATGCTGTCAGGGAGATTCTGCAACAAGCGATTTAGTTCTGTAGTTATTTTGTTCTTTATTCAGTTGATTAGTTATTTTGTTCTTTATTTAGTTGTTTCGTTATTTTGTTCTTTATTTTGTTTTCCTTATTGAGTTTATATATATATATATATATATATATATATATATATATATATATATAAATATATATATATATATATATATATATATATATATATATATATATAAAAACAAAAATTAAAAAAATGAAAAAACATATAAAAGTATAAAATATTTGTCAATAATGTACTATTTTGTGTCACCAAATACCCTGATATCTGTATGGATTTCTTATCCCTGGATCTTCCTCAGCGTTGGCACATATCATCCCAAAATGCTGTATTTTAAACCTTTATTTAGTGTTTATTTAGAAAATAACCGAAGTGCAGTGCAGTCCTTCTATCTCAAATCATTAAATTATACACAGTAAATTCCCCAGTGTTAAATATGCAGTGTCAGAGTGCATTGACTCTATCAGAGTTATTTCACCAAAAGCTGGAGTAAAACGCCCCCTAGTGTTGGTGTCAATTCCCGGAGTTTAAATGAGGTGGTTAGAGCTCCGCCCACCTCCTCCTCATTTTCAAAGCCGTCAGAATTTTCAAGACGCCATTTTCTCCAAGTGGAAAGAGTCCGATAAGTTTCTCCTCATTACTTACTAAACTAATTATTTGGAATTTCAACTTAAACAGCATGTCAGAATTACTGTATATCGTTGTTCACTGACCATTTCAGTTACTTTCTGGCGGTTTAGTATCTGAAAATACCGAATTCTATAAGGGCTAATGTGACCGATTGGATGCTAGCTTAATTGTGCCAGTGTTATTTTACTTATTAACTAACTAGATAGCGTCTGACTAGACACGAGGTAAGGTGAATGTCGTTAATATACGCCCGAACAGTGATTGTGTTGTGTACCATGCATAGTTTCCATAGTTTGAGAAGGGAGAAATTAGCTAACGTTAGCTTGATGAATTAGCCACCTCAGGTTATATTAGGCCCGTGGGCCGCGTCACAAGTACAAACGGTAAGTGAACCAGAGGATTTGATATGTAAGTTTTACATAATTGGTTATTGTATAACCGAACAGATTTATATTTGGCTTATTTATTGACTAAAAAACGGTTTTCACTGTAGTATTAGTGTTAACGTTGAATTACTCTTTCAGCTGCAAACACTGTGTTCGTTGTCCATTAAAATGACTGTGAAGCAGACTGTGATAGCTCATTAAAACTAGGAGAGTGATGTCCTAGTCATGTAGTTCTGTCTAATTTGTGTTGGGCGGTAAATTTTACTTGACAGTACTGTCTCTGTAGCCTTAAAATAAACTAGTGTAACTACAGTGGTTGTTATTGACAAACCATTCAAGTTTATGATATTTGACAACCTCGGGTCAGAATATGTAGACAAGTGGCCAGGGCTGATCATAGTAAAGTGTGTTTTAATTCTAGACAGGAGGCATTTGTGATTGCTGTATAGAGAAATGTGATTTATTAAAATGATTTTGTGATGTAAAGATGTTTTTACCTAAGGCAAGATGAGTTGTTAGCTTATCAACTGTCGACTGCATGTGGCTTGAAACCTTTTTTTTTTTTTTTTATCAAAAGTTGCACACCATTCACCTCCATAAAGACTCTCTTTAATTTAATCAGAACTGGTGAGTCTCTTTCTACATGAGACTGTCAAGCTTATTTTCTTGTTTTTGTTTATTGTAAGAATGAGCATGTATCATCAAATAATAATTACAGTTGTTGCTCGACCATCTCTGATTTCCCTGGAAATTGGTGTTAATAAAGCCTGCTGAAAGTGGCTCAATGAGCCATTTAAAAAAAAAAAAAAAAGTATCTCAGAGAGGATTTGATATATCTATTTAATAATGATAGTTTATCATTTAAAAGTTTCAGGCAAATCAGAGATGGCACAGTGTCACGGTTATCAAAGTTTATCATTTATATAATAAATGAAAACTTCTTATCTGAGTGTAATGAGAGTTTCAATAAAGGTTGAATGAATATGAAGGAGAGTAAATGTTTTAAGAAGGAAAAAATGATTCTATTCTGCACAGGCTAGTGTATAACGGAGTTAATGAACAAAAGAATATAGTTTTTAAACTCTACAGTAACATATTGATATTATAAAGCAGAGCCTCTGTTTACTGATATTATGATTTCCTTCCCAACTATCAAAACATCATTCTGTATATGATGTAAATGTTTTTGTTAAATCTTCTGTAAAATCTTTGTGTATCTTTGTGGTAGATTAGATTTTTACCTAATTTTTGTCTTTTATGTTGTACTATAATAAGGCATTATAATCCTGTAAATCCTATGATTATTTTCTAAAAAAAATAAAATGGAACCAGACTATTGAATCTCCACCTATACCTCTGTTAGTGTCATCTAAAAAGTCACAGAATTTACTTTTATGTCTCATTGTGGTCATTTTATGTCTCTTTGGAGTAGTTTTGTGTCCTTTTGTGTTCGTTTTGTGGTCATCTTGTGTCTCTTTGTGGTACTTTTTTGTGTATTTGTAGTACTTTTGTTTCTCTTTGCAGTAGATTTGTGTGTCATGGGGATGACTGTCTCTTTTTGGTAGTTTTATGTCTATTTGGGGTTATTTTGTTATTCTTTAAGGGACTGTGTGTCTGTATATAGTGATTTGTGTTGCTTTTGGGCAATTGTGTGTCTCTTTGTGGTCATTTCATCTCACCTTGTGGTAGTTTTTTGTGTAGCTGCAGTAGTTTTGTGTCTCTTCATGGTAGATTTGTGTCTATTTGGGGTTATTTTGTTATTCCTTAAGGCCATTGTGTGTCTCTGTGGTAATTTTTGTGTGTGTCTGTAGTTGTTTTGTATATCTTTGTTTTGGTTTGTGTCACTTTTGTGTAATTGTCTCTCTCTTGATGGCAGTTTTGTGTCTCTGCGGTAGATTTTTGTGCATCTGTTGTATATTTGTGTCTATGTGGTATATTTGTGTCTTTTTGGGGTTATTTTGTTATTCTTTACGTGTATTGTGTGCCTCCTTGTGTTCATTTTGTGTCTCTGTGGTAGTTTTTTGTGTTTCTGTAGTAGTTTTTTATCTCTTTGTGGTAGATTTGTGTGTAATGGGGGTAATTGTGTGTCTTAGTGGTAGTTTTATGGTTCTTTGTGGTCATTTTGTGTCTCTTGGTTGCAGTTTTGTGTCTCTGTGATGGTTTTTTGTCTCTTTGGGGTAGATTTTATTTGTTTTTTTAAATAATCTTTTATGTTAGACTGTAATCTTGTAAATGTTATTATTGTGTTGTCATAAATGGAACCAGACTGTTGTGTTTCCAGTAGATGTCGCCACACCTCTGTAAGTATCATCTAAAAAGATCTTTATTAAAAGGTGTTATGGGGTTCTTTCTGGTCTTATATTGATTTTAATCTTGTCTGTGTGTATTTTTCCTCCCACATCATTGTATCACATTTATCACAACACATTTATCTACTGCTTTTAGAATGTATTCTGTATGAATGTATTGAACACACTGTAGGAAATAATACAATTTTATGGTATTTTTGCTTTTAATTTTACAGATTTATTCTTTTATTCTGTTTTTAAAAAAAACACAAAAATATGAATTTTACACCTCTAAAGTAAGATAACATAAAATCCTGTAAACTGAACAACCACAGAAATGTTTTTGATATGAAAGGACTGTTTATCAAGTTTATTGTAATTTGACAAATATTTCTTTTGAATTAAACGACAAACTGTTAAATTCAAGTTTAATATTCTAAATGTGTTTCATTAATTAGATCAAATTGGTGAGGATTCTTAAAAAGAAGAAGTGTTGGGTCTGTAGTTCCACTCATATTTAACATATTTCCTAAGTGACAGATATCTCGTACATTTCAATCAGTCTTCCAAATTAGCGTCTAATTATCGTTTCACCTCCTGACCGTGAACTTGAAGCTGTTTCCCACAAAAAGCCAAACCTGAAGGATGAAGTTGAAAGCGAGGAGTCTGATGTGATTAGACGTGGAGGCTTCAGCTCTGACTGAGGTCTGTGATGTCTGCAAACGATTCAATTAAGATCCGTCCCGTCTGTCTGATCACATGATCAGTTCACTGAGGCGGGTCACAAACACCATCAGAGTAGAGACCAGAGTAGAGACCAGAGTAGAGACCAGAGTAGAGACCAGAGTAGAGACCAGAGTAGAAACCAGAGTAGAAACCAGAGTAGAAACCAGAGTAGAAACCAGAGTAGAGACCAGAGTAGAAACCAGAGTAGAGACCAGAGTAGAAACCAGAGTAGAGACCAGAGTACAGACCAGAGTACAGACCAGAGTAGAAACCAGAGTAGAAACCAGAGTAGAAACCAGAGTAGAGACCAGAGTAGAAACCAGAGTAGAAACCAGAGTAGAGACCAGGGACGGTTCCAACCTTCTGGTGCACAATCACATCCCATAGTATCCCATTACTGTCTATTTATTTTTGAACTAATTTCTTCATTTTATTCTGAACAAATTAATGTTCTTTGTGGTCATTTTGTGTCTCTTTGGGGTAGATTTGTGTGTTATGGGGGTATTAGTGTCTCTGGATGACCGTTTTGTGTCTCTTTGTGGTAGTTTTTTGTGTATCTGCCATATATTTTTGTCCGTTTGTGGTTATTTTGTTATTCTTTAAGGCCATTGTGTGTCTCTTTGTGCTGATTTGCATCACTTTTGGGTAATTGTGTCTCTGTTAGTTTTGTGTCTTTTTGTGACTTTTTGCATCTCTTTGTTATCATTTTGTGTCTCTTTGTGGTAGATTTGTGTCTCTGTGGTCACTTTGTGTCTTTTTGTATTAGTTTTGTATGTCTTTGTGGTCATTTTGTGTCTCTTTGTTTTGTGTCTGTGGTCATTTTGTGTATTTGTAGTAGATTTGTGTCTCTTTGTGATCATTTTGTGTCTTTTTGTGATCATCTTGTGTCTCTGCGGTCATTTTGTGTCTCTTTTGGGTAATTTTGTGTGTTTTTGTGGTAGGTTTGTGTCTCTTTGTGGTCATTTTGTGTCTCTTTGTGGTCATTTTGTGTCTGTGATAATTTTGTGTCTCTTGCATAATTTTGTGTGTTTTTGTGGTAGACTTGTGTCTCTTTGTGGTCATTTTGTCTCTTTGTGGTCATTTTGTGTCTCTTTGTACTCATTTTATGTCTCTGTGACCATTTTGTGTCGTTTTTGGGTAGTTTTGTGTCTTTGTGGTGGATTTGTGTCTCTTTGTGGTCATTTTTTCTCTTTGTGGGCATTTTGTGTCTCTTTGTGGTCATTTTGTGGCTCTGTGGTAATTTTGTGTCTCTGTACTCATTTATGTCTCTTTGTGACCATTTTGTGTCTCTTTGTGGTCATTTTGTCTCTTTGTGGTCATTTTGTGTCTCTGTACTCATTTTATGTCTCTTTGTGACCATTTTGTGTCGCTTTGTGGTCATTTTTTGTCTCTTTTGGGTAGTTTTGTGTCTTTTTGTGGTGGATGTGTGTCTCTTTGTGGTCATTTTGTCTGTTTGTGGTAGATTTGTGTCTCTTTGTGTTGGTTTTGTGTCTCTTTCTGGTAATTTTATGACTGTGAGGTTGTTTTGTGTCTCTCAGAGGTATATTTGTGTCTCTGTGGTCATTTTGTGTCTCTTTGTGATAGTTTTTTTGTATATCTGTATAAATGTTCATAAACCTGCTTAGAAAAGAACTTACCTGACAATCATCAGGTTTTCTTTCTGTTTTTTGCAGTATTTGTCAGTATATTCTGTGGTATTTTGGACTTAATACATGGTGTTTGTTGTAAAAGTTCACATCTGCACACATAGGTTTCGACTTTTAATGTTTAAGGCAACATTTTCCCCAATAAATCCTACAAACTATGAGATTCAGGATTCATAATTACATTTTTTTTATGTGACATTAATAGATAATTCCCCGACAGTCCAGGAACCTGCTTCGGTGTATTTTTATTTGTTCAGAGGTTCATTCTTTCATCATAATAACTGAATATTTTCTCCTCGGTTCAGTTGTGGTTCTTGACTTTTTGGGTCCTTAATGAGAAAATCAGTCGTGTTTAGCGACCGCAGCAGCATTAAACAAATACCAGAACCCTCGTTCCACTTTCAGCCCCAAACCAGAGACTTTAGAAGGCATTGTTGTAAAGTTTTGGTGGTTTTCAGCTTCTCTTTCATTTATTTCTTCTCTGACGTCAGAGTTTTAATTATTGTTAAGAAAAATGCGGCTCAGAGGCCAGAAGGACAGATTGTTGTGGAGCTTTGTGTTTGCAGGAGAAAACACTGAATGTGGTATTTTGGGTAAAAATCTATAAAACTCACGTTTGTATCCTTAAAGTCTTTAAAATTATTCAGATTGAGAAGAAATTAAATAAATAAATCAATAAATCAATAAATAAATAAATGGATAAAAAACATGCAAAGAATTTGTGTATCTTAGTGGTACAGTTTGTGTATTTGTGGTAATTTTGTGTCTCTTTGGGGTTATTTTGTGTCTATTTAAGGTCATTTTGTGTATATTTCCATCACTGTATGTCTCTTTGAGGTCATTTTTTGTTTCTTCAAGGATGTTGTGTGTCTCTGCGGTAGTCTTTTGTGTACTTGTATTGACTTTGTGACTGTGGTAGATTTGTATATTTTTCTGGTCATTTTCTGTCTCTTTGTGGTGATTTGTGTCGGTTTTGGGTAATTGTGTCTCTCTTTGTGATCATTTTGTGTCTCTTTGTGGTAGTTTTGTGTCTTTTGTGGTTATTTTGTGTCTCTTTGTGGTCCTTTTTTGTCTCTTCAAGGTCATTTTGTGTCTCTGTGGTAGTTTTTTGTGTATTTGTCACAGTTCTGTGTCTGGTAGATTTGTGTCTTTTTTCGGGTAATTATGTCTCTGTGTTAGTTTTGTGTCTCTGTGATAGATTTGTGTCTCTTTTCCATTATTTAATATCTGTTTAGGGTAATTTTGTATATCTTTGGGGCCATTGTGTGTCTCTTTGTGGTGAATTGTGTGTCTCAGGCTATTTTGTGTCTCTTTGGGATAATTTATTGTTTCTGTGGTAGTTTTTTGTATATTTGTATAACATTTGTGTCTTTTTATGGTAGTTTTGTGTGTTTGTGGGGTCATTTTGTGTCTCTTTGTGGTAATTTTGTGTCCATTTGTTGTAGATTTGTGTGTCTGATGTTATTTTGTGACTCTTTGGGGTCATTGTGTGTCTCTGGTAGTTTTTGGTTTATCTACAGTAGTTTTGTGTCTTTTTGGGATATTTTCTTCTGTCTTTAGAGTTATTTTGCATCTATTTGGGGTCATTTTGTGTCTCTTTGTGGTAGTTTTGTGTACTAGTGTTGTGACCCTTTGAGGGAGATTTGTGTCTTATGGAGGTAATTGTCATATCTTTTCGTCATCTGTGTCGTTTTCTAAGAAAAAAATCATTTCTTTTAAAACCACTTGCAGTCTTTATCCACTGTTTGTGACGTAGGCGTTTGAGTGAACTGTATTTTCATTTTGAGATGCCTTAAGTCCACAAATAAAGGTTGAGGGCTGCTGTCTTTTCACACAAATCAAGACCTGTCTGATTTATTCTGGGTTTTGGACATGTGGACAGCAGGTGTTTCTATGTCCCAACAATCCTTTAACATCTGCTCTTCACAGTGAACTGACTGCAGTAAATCACCAACGTCCACATCTGTAGCTTTTTGGCTGCGAAGGTTTCAATGTATGTTCAGAAAAGTTCTGCAGAGCTGGAACGAATAGTTGACAGAAAATCAACTGGCAGAAAATCAACTTACTCAATTTTTTATGCAAAAAATGAGTAAAAAAAATCTGCTTCCAGCTTCTCAAATTTAAATATTTCTGGGTTCCCCGTGAATTCCGAGATCATAAAATCAACGTATCTTGTGTTTTGTCCGTTGGTCGTACAGTAAATCAATTATAATATGTTATATTGGGCTTCAGGGAATAATGAGTGTTTTTTTTAAATTTTAGAAATAACTATTTTCAATAATTAGATGTTGGATTAACAGAACTTTGTCAAGTTCTACAACTTTTGATCACATCTGTATTGTCAATAAATTCATTTTTCCCTTCAAAAAGACTCTAAACACTCATACATAATGTTCAATTTTACTTCATATTACATCTCCTCCAAAATTAATAAAATAAAAAGCACTTCTTCAAAAGCATCTTCTGGGTTTTTTGTAAAGCTTAATATATTTTATGAAACTGTACGCATGATACACATACTTTTTTTAAGATTAAGACTTTCCTATTCTAAACAAAAAAATATGCAAAAAATGCAAAACTTGCTTGAGAATTATAACATTTCGAGTTTTTTTTTTTTTTTTTGTCAGCATCACAGTAATCCAGTGATAATTATCTGCACTTTATAAGGTTGCACTTCAGGCAGGGATGTCCAACGCTAATTCGGCAAAAGTAATATTCCAAAAATCTAAACAAATATGCACTAAAATCAAGCTGTAGCAAAAAACCCTCCTATTGCTTTTCAAATGCTCCTTGGCAGCTTATTGTAAATAAAACAAAAATAAAACTAGGACGCTGATTTAGATGCCTTTAGTCATGAAAATGTGGAAAAACTGTCGTTCAGTTTCCTTAAAAATCTGCAGAAAATATCGAAGCAGATGAGTTTACTTCTCACACAACTTTTATTTTTCATGTTTCCTGTAGTTTTTTAATGCACAAATGAAAAATGTGCATACTGACAGGTGTTTGGAAAAGCCCCTATAATAAATAGAATAAATGAATTTTAAACACAAACAAAACCAAACTACTGTCCAAACAAACAGCATAAGTCGAAAAATTCTGTTTTCGGTCCGTGTATTTATCTGGCAATTGGATTTTCCGTTCTGAAACGGGTATTGAAAAACAAAAAATGAGTGGTTATTTGATTTTTGTTTTAAAATACAAAAAATAAAATTGAAATACAAGGCGTTTTTCCTTTTCATGATCAAAAAGGGATATACGAATTTTTAAAAATGCTTTGATTTTCATTTTATATTTAGAATAACAAAAATAAAATCAGTAAGACACAAAAACGAAAAAGTCTTTTTTTTTTCATTTTTCTGATACCGGAAGTGGTCATCAGCAAGTGTGGAGCCAAACAGCAACAAGATTCTCAGAGGGCGGAGCCAGAGAGCAGTGATTGGTCAGACCATAGATAATAGAGAAGACAGCGCGCTGGCGTATCTAGTCTGCTATGTATCTATGGTCGGCACGTCTGGTAGCATCGCTGGCTGCTGTTGACCTGGTTTTTGGAGTAAAACACGGTAAGAAGATAAATGCTTCTAACCAGTAGCTGTCTTGTTGTACGTTAAGTCAGCGACTTGTGAAGAGTTGTGTTTTGTCGTGTTTGAGCAGTTGGTCCGGATGCGTTAGCTAGCTAAGCGGCTAAGTTAGCTAGCTAAGCGGCTAAGTTAGCTAGCGGGCTAATTAACACAGGTGGCTAACTTACCGCTGAACACCTGTGTTAGTTGCTGCTGCAGCTGTCCTCATTATTAGAAGGAACTTCTCAACCTGTGTTTCTCTGTTGTGTATTTTAGCTTTTAAAAAGTTATTTTACTTTAAGGTTCACTGAAACCTGTTCAGCTGCACTGAAGTTTAACATTCAGCTGCTTTGAATTAAACCGAGCTTAACTTAACATTGTGCAACATTACCTCTCTGAAGCTCCATAATTTCATTAAATTCCTTCTCTCTTCCACTGCTCAAGTTCAATCCAGTATATAAAGTCACATTAATAGTGAATAAACTAACAACCAGCCATTGTATTTATTATTGCATGTATTTGTAGTAAAACATGAGATGAAACATCCTACTTTTGGATCTAGAACTGTACAAGCCGTTCATTTTCAGTCACCTGACGAGTTAAACTCCCCTTTTTATGTGAGGTTGAAGCAGAAAGTCTGAGTTAACAAAGAAAGTTGTTTATAATTTGCGATACCTGTTATCTCTGACTGAGGCTTTAGTTTTTGTTGAGCAGATTTACACGTAGAAACTTTGTTCAGGAAGATTTCTCAGTAGCTCAGAGGACAGGCTGCTTTTTACACAACCTTAGAAGAGAATGTCTGTCAATGCTTTCAGCAGAATTTAGAAACACAACACTTCCTAAACAGATATTTTGAGGCTGTGAGGTTGAACGTTTGAGAGTATATCAGTGTGTTTGTTTGTGGTCTTTCTGTTTCTAGGTGGAAGCTGAATTAGTGAGGATGACTGCTGCTCCTGTCATCTCTAAGCTCCTCCCACATCTTTACCTGCACATGAGGAAAATCACTCCTGTAGAATGCAGGTATGTTTGTCATTATTATAAAAAGATGTTGCCTGGTGACCTGTCAGAAACCCATCATACAGAGTCAGCCAAAATAATGTTTACACACATCAGGAAAAGAAAAACTCGCATAAATATTTTAATACCAAATTTATTCAGACATCAGGAGATTAATAAAAGTTATCTTTGGCCTCTACAATTACAAGAGGTGCTCAAAGTGGTGGCCACTGGCTTCCAGACATTTCTGTTGTGTTGTAGACATCACTTGTTGATGCTCCATTCATGAGGGTAGCGCCATCTGTTGGGAAAACATCGTACAACAGGACACAGAGTTATCGTGATTTGATCAAACTTAGGTATCTATATGTATAGAAGTACTGATACAAATGAAATATAAAAGTTTTTCTTTTCCTGATGTGTGTCTACATTATTTTGGCTGATTCTGACTCTGTGAACTTAATGAGAACAAAACTGTCATTTAATTGTTGCTCTGAAAGCTTCTTTAGTGAAAACCGGCTGGTGTTCTGCTTTGAAACAAACTGCTGTTGAGGTCTGTGTTTTTAGGTTTAACCCCACAGTTTCTGAATGAACTGATAGTTGTTGGTTTTTCCTGATCAATGTGGACATTGTAATTGATGGTAGCATTTACTGATCATATAATCAGCATGACAATATAACAGTAGAACATTCTGACCACCTGACTAATACTGTGTTGGTCCCTTTATGCTGCTAAAACTCCTCTGACCCAGTGGTTCATCAGAACCTCTGGGGATCCTGTGGATCCTGTGGGTCCTGTGGGTTGCAGGGTGGGTCCTACCTAGACCAGGCTGATCCTGGACCATCCCACAGATGCTCCATCAGATCTGGATGTGGGGAGTGTGGAACCCAGGTGAACAGCTTAGCTCTGTCGTGTTCCTCGGACCACTCCTGAGCAGTTTTAGTTTGTCCTGCTGAGGGTGGCAGCTGGCATCAAGGACTGCTGTTGCCATGGAGACTAGGGGGTTGTTTGTCCTGCAGTGTTTAGGTGGTGGTACATGTCAAACATCCACATGAACGTCAAGGTTTCCCAGCAGAACGTTGCATTAGAACAAGATGATGGATGTTGTTCTCTTCAGCTGTCAGTGGTCAGAATGTTGTGGCTGATCGGTGGATCTGTCTGCCTTTACTCTGACATCCAGAGTTATACAAAAGTGGAGAATGTGTGCAGTGCAGAAGAGATTTACTTTGTCTGCAGTTTTTTTTTTTGTTTTTTAAGAGGGAGCATTTTTTTATCCACCTGAAGAAGACCTAATCTTTCCCTTCAAAGGATAGTTAATTGTTACTACAGCTTCCATAGAGGTTCCATCAGAGAAAATCATATCCATATACAGATTTTTATTAATTCCAGGGCTGGTTCAATAAAGATTCTAATAATAAATACATCAGATAATTCTTGGTCGCAGTTGGAATTTTGCAGACTGAGAGATGGTTGAGAAGGTTTCAGTTCTTGTTTTAGCAAAATATGTTATAATAGAAGATCTTTATTGTCATTGTACATGAAATTATCTGCAAACCAGCAAAGTGTATCAGTCTCAGGTATCTAAAAATAAATAAGTAAAGAAAAATGCTTCTAAAGCCAATAATAAACTGAATATTTTGAGGGAATATTCTAAAAAGGAAAGAAAAGCTCCATTCTCACTCCTCTCAGGATAAACTGTCATTAAAATTGACTTTAAATTTAGCTTCAACACGAGATAAAAACATTTACTTTCATGACTGATGTCAAGTTTTAATAAAGTTCATGCTACTTTTATAAAATGATGAAAGTGAATAAATTGTATTTCTGTGATCTGTGTTTGATTTCTGTCTTTTCTCCTGTCATCCAGATGTTCAGAGGGAGATGATGCCACATCTGGTCCAGCTGATGGAAGGTCTTGAAGTTCTCTGACTGGCCTGGACTGAAGATGGTCGTCTCACTGGATTTAAGGTTCAGATGCTCAGTAACAAACTCCACCAATGAGCCAACAGGGAAGCTTTAGGTTTATTAAATGTTGCTATGAAGGTTTCGCTGTTTTTCTTTGTGAATGCAATGAGCTCCAACTGAAACCTGAATTAGAACTTAGAAGTAAATCCTTCCATCTGAAAGGATTTAGTTGCATTAATAACCTCACAACATTCTCATTTTTATTCCAGTCTTGGTTGGAAATAGAATCTCTGTATTGATTCAGGTAAAAACTGAACTTCACAGCATGTTGGAGCAAAACAACCAGATGAAAACTGTGATGGTGTTGGATTGTCAGACCGTAATGTTGCAGCTCAAAGCAGCTTTTCTATCTCAGTTCATTCTGACATTCAGCTATGAATCAACACAGCAGATGGTGATCCATGCTGTGGAAGTCTCACATCTCCTGATTTAATGGAGCTGCTTTGCACTTTTTACACTGTTTATTCACCAACACTTTATTTAATAAAAGTCCCATCTAGTTTTTATGAGGAATGTGATGTTTTAATTTCTCTGAATAACTGCAGTCTAATGGAACAGCTGGAATTGTAACATCTGTCCTGATATTGATCATGAAGTATTGATCAGAATACTTATGGTCAGCAGTCATCCCTGAAGTTTTACATTAAAATCTTTACTTGTGTTGTGAACTTTGGTAAGAAGCAGAAACTTTAGCGTTGCCATGGATACATGAGTGTTAAATTCTGTCCATGTTTCATTTTTGGGAAATTCAGTCCAGTTCCAGAATGTGGAGGAATTTAGTCTCAATCACAGACAACAAATATTATCTGAAAGTCGGGTTATTGTTGTTTATCAGCACAATACAAAAAGATTCATGTTAGAAATATTCCAGTTAAGAACCTAGAATATCATGATTTATGTAAATTTACCTCAATAATATGAATGTTCAGGTTAAGATTGTACAGTGATATTTATTATGCAAGTTTAGCTGATTAAAGTTTATGACTCTGCACTAAAATATTATTTAAATTGACATCATTATTATAATATTTAGGGTCAGACCCTACAGTATTGAGATTAAGAAATCAAATATTCTATAAAATGTAAATACACTGAACTCATTTGGAGATATTTAAGTGAGACTCTACAATATTCTTTGACTAAATCAAAATTTTAATCATTTTTACTCCAAACATTTACTGGACTGATTTAAATATTAAAATCACTCCTTTCTAATCCTCTGCTGTACGTTCAAACCTGAGGCCTTAAATAGAAACACACAAGTATCTGATTGAAGGAACTTCTGCAGAGTCCTGGTTCCAGAACATGATGATAGAATTATAGACAAACTTTAACAAAAGCTGCCTGAGAGTTTACAGCGTTTTATGTTAGATTTCTTCAGTAATTTAATGAGAGTTATCAGCAAAAATCAAGTGTTCATTTGATGAACTTCATTCCTAAAACATCCAGAATTGGAGCTCATATCTTTGGCAGCTGTAAAGTTTCTGCTCCTTCAAAGTTCACAACACAATGAATGAATTCCTAAAACACTCTCAATGCTGGAGAGCGTTTGATGCTGAAGCAGTGAGCAGTTTTTCTGTTTCTTCTCTGGAGATGCACAATGAGGGACGTCTGCAGAGACTGAGAAAGAGTCTCACCACATCCTGACATGAGGAAAAAGACTTTATTGAAGACTACAATGAGAAAAACTATCAGACAGCAGACGGCTGCATTCAAGGTGAGCTCTGAACATTTGATCTGGAACAGGAATTCAATAACGGCAGCATGAGCTTCATTTCAGTCTGTAGCTGCTGAATTCATGGATGAATCATCTGGCACTAGAGAGGAAGACCATCAAACATCCACGTCAGCTGATGGAGGTCCAAGAGTCTCACCCAACAAACAACCTACAGAGTGAAGACCTCCAATCTGATTGGACGGCCTCCTATTCAGCCACATGTGTGAACAAATGCCTCTAAGTTGATTTGTTTTCTAAAATAAATCTAGTTTGAGTCCTAATCTATGCCTGTGTGTTTGCTTCTTTACACCACTGTTAACAGTTTAGGCTGTTAGATTGTTCCAGATAAGACGAGTACAAGATTCTTCAGAGCTGTTCTACCAGGAGCCTGACAGGAAGAACTCCAACAGCTACTGAATGTTCCTGTGGTTCCCTCAAGGCTACAGGAGGAGTCCTACGAGGACGAGCCGGTCCACCTGATGGCAGCCAGTCGCTGCGGTTCAAAGCCAACACCGACTACGTGGACTTCTACTGGACCACACAGAGGCCTTCAAACCGGACCAACAAGTTCAGCGACTTCCCGACTCGTGGGTCTGAGGACGCCGCCGAGCCTCGGCCCAGCCGGCCTGCCTGTCTGTGGGTGTTTGAGTGCTGAGAGGTTTATGGATGCATGTGAACGTTCTGTGTTGAAACAGCAGCTTTGGACTCAGTAACGCCGGGAAAAACCAAGAGCTCCTTTATTTGTGACTTCCACTAAAAAAACTGATGAAAATAAGTTTGCCAGGGTTCTGACTGATAACAGATTATTAAATAATGAAAATAATCATTTAAATATTCCTTTAAACAATCCTTTTAGGTCTACATTGAAGGATTTTTTCTAAACCACCCTTTCAGGTCCATATTTGAGATTTTAGGTGGAATATTCCTTTTAACCAGCCCCTCAGGTCTCTTTGAGGATTTTGGATGGAAAACTCGGTTAAATCAACATTTTAGGTGCATGTCCAAGGATTTTTGGTGGAATGTTCCTTTAAGGTGGATGTTTGAGGACCTTGTAGGTGGAATACTTCCTGAAACCAACCTTTTAGGTCAACATTCAAAGATTTAAGGTGGAATATTCCTTTAAACCAACCTAAATTTCATGTTTTGATCATTATCAAGTGAGAAACCTCAATCCAGACTCCTCATGATGACGTCTGAGATTTATGCTGCTGTTATTTGTTTAGTCCAGACTAAATGACAGAAATCCACAACTGTAATTTTATTTCAGGACTCAGTTATTAAATGTCAAAACAATCCATGTGACTCTAAAAACTCAACAGCTTCACAAACTCTAAGATTAAACTCTCCACAAGGATCCAAAATAAGTTGGACTTCTACATGAGAGCTTTAATTATTCTTCATCTACTTCCTGAAAAGTTTGGTCAATAAAAAAGACAAAAACTAATATTTTCAGCTGAACTAAAGACAGACTTTGTGATTTTTCTGCTCACATGTTGTGTTGTTGTAAACTTCCTCTTTCAAATAAATATCCTCCTAACCCCCTGGAAACCAGCGTTTGTCCTGTTTTTGTGTTGCTCCTCTGCGACCCTAGACAGCCGGGTCCTAATGTTTTTGGAGCAACACACCATACTATGACGTTTTTACAGTGATGGTTCTACTATGGAACCAGTTTGACATGTTCAGGTGTTCTTTGTGTGAAAACTCAGAGATTTCAGGTATCAGAAGGTGGTTTTCAACTTTCTTTGTTAACTTTCTGCTTCAACTTTAAACTAAATTTCCTTGACTAAGCCAGCCCTCTGGACTTCCAGGAAGCTGTGTTCCTATTGGCTGTCCAGGTGGCTGCTTGGTGTTATCAGGAACACCTGAGCAGCTCAGTGTCTTCCTGCTTTGTTTAGCTGCAGACAAACATTTCCTCTGTTTCTCTTCACCAGTGAACTGGGTTTGGCTCCGTTGCTTTAGTTTGTTCTTTAGGCGTTGGCTTGCAGCTTCCAGCAGTAAAATCATCTTTAATGTGTTTCTTGGTGTGTTTTAGGGCTTTGTACTGGATAGTTGTCTTGGTAAATGTGGTTCTTTAGCCACAGTTAGCACATGGTGCTAATGTGTGCAGTGATTAGTGGATTTGGTGCAGCTGAGTTGTGTCTTTATCTTGGCTGTAGTGAGTCTTTAGAGGTTTTGGTCAGACACATTCTGTATTCTTGTTTGAGAACCAGCGTTGGTTGTCCAGAAGGTAAGAGTTCCTGTCCTGATTCTCTGTTCTCAGAGGTTCTCTGGTAGGCTGCAGGAGACTTTAGCGTTTGGGTTGTGCTAGTTTGGTTTTTGTACGGTTTCATTTGGACGACTATCTTGAGGCCCCTCCATGTGGTTTAGTGAGGTTTTCTGGAACAGTTCTACAAAGCAACCTGCAGCAGAAGAGACTTTGAGAGTTTTTAGGAAGTTCTGGAGACCAGACTTTAGAGCAGCAGAAACATTTGTCAGCAGTTTGAGCAGGAGAAGGTGAGCTTCAGAGTAGAAATGAGACGGAAACCTTCTTGACCCGTGTGGTGAGGTCCTGTACCAAGAGTTTGAGCAGGTTGTGAAGAGTCTGTAGTTCTTTGGTCTGAAAGCACAAGAAGAGTCGACTCATTAAAGGAGAAAACAGGAGATATTGTTGGTTCTTCTGTCGCTCTGCAGTTTCCTTAGACTGAATATCAAGTTTATATTTTAAATGATTTACCATGTGAGCCCAAGAAGACTTCAATAAACTCCCTCCATCCCCTGGACACAACACATTTTATTACCATGTTAAATCTTTATTTAAAAATATGTTTTTGAGTTTCAATCATAGTTTTAGCATAGTTTTTTTTCCTCTTGTTTAGTTTTGTCATCTGTGTGAAAGGTGCTAAACAAATAAAGTTGAATTGATAAACTGAATAATTGACTAACTCATGACTGTGACAACAGAAGTATTTTCATTGTGATTTAAGGGTTTTCTTTCATCTTTAAGGTTGGGGTTAAAATCTTGACAGAAAAAAAGATTAAAGAAATAAACTACATTAAAAAAGCAATCAAAGGAAAAAAACATTTAATACAATAAAACTTTAAAAAAAAACACTATATACAAGTAAATGATATTAAACGCACAAAATGTTGAATTAGATAAACAGAAGATACAAAACATGTAATTATGAAAATAAACAAAATTTTAAAACAAAAATATTAAACATTAAAGATGAAATGTTTTAGATAATTAAACATTTAAAAACTACAATTAAACAAGAACATTAAACATTTAAAAAAATACAAAACATTTAATTAGATTATTAAACCTTTGAAAAGACAAAACATTTAACTAAAAAATTAAATGTTTAATTAGAAAATTAAATCTTAAAGACAATAAAACTTTAAATAGGAATTAAACGGAAAATACAATGAAGTATTTAAAAAGAAAATTAATCATTAAATGGTGGTAAAACATTTAAAGAGAAAAATCGTAAAGATTTAATCGAAAAATTAAACATTGGGAAGAAAAGGAAAATTTTCAAACAAGCCGATAAAACGTTTGAAAAAACAACAATTAAACATTAAAAAGACAAAACATTTTGAAATCAAATCAGACATTAGAAAAGATTAAAAGGTGAGGAAAGAGCAAAACTAAACATTTAAGAAGAATCAAACTAAAGACAAAACATTTGAAAAGACGCCAGTTAGACTTTAGAAGATAAAATTAAACAGAGGAGACAATAAAACGATCAAAAAGAGCAAAAACAGATAAAGGTCTTAAGGCGTTTTCTAGTCTGAAATGAAAACATCAAGTTGTTTCTTCAAACATTTCCTCTTTCTATGTTCTTGGTTTGATTGTGGACAGATTTACTAAGAACTCATTTCAGAAAACTGCTTTCCAGATAAAGTCTACTAGTAGTTGAAGGCATGGATCAAACTAATGTTACCTTCTGATCTCCACAAACTTTACTGTTCAGTGAAGAGAATCAAAGTTTGTTGAGGATTTCTAAAAAACCCACAGGTGAAGGTCTGAGAAGAACTCAGATGGATGGTCTAAATGTGAAATCAAGACTCATGGTCACAAGTTTTAAGGCTTCTGTTAACCAGAAAGTTCAAACTAACAGAGAAGTACTGAGAAACTTTTAAGATTTCAGTCCTCAGACTGTCTGAAGGTTCAAACTAACAGAGAAGTACTGAGAAACTTTTAAAACTTCAGCCCTCAGACTGTCTGAAGGTTCAAACTAACAGAGAACTACTCAGGAACTTAGAAGATATCAGTCCTTGGACTGTCTGAAGGTTCAAACTAACAGAGAACTACTGTGGGACTTAGAAAATTTCAGCCCTCAGACTGTGTGAAAGCTCAGGTCCTGAGGACTCGGGAGGTGTGGGGGCTTTGGAAAGTCTTGGAACTGAGGGTTCCACCCTCCAGCACAAAGGCTGAAGTCCAACCTCCTGAGAAAAACGGTCGAGTCGAGACTCGAGTTAAAAAAAAACTCGAAAACGACAAAAAATAGATGATAAATGCGCAAAAAAAAGAATAATTTGTATCTGAGCGAATAGCTCAGGGGGTTAAGAGGATAGACTACCAAGTGGAAGGTCGCCGGTTCAAGACCGGCCACTGGCAGTTTTCTTTCTTTGTCTTTGTCAGGATTTTGATAAAAATTTAAGAAGGGTCTGGTCTTGAACCGGCGACCTGCAGCTCCATAGGCAAATCCTTAACTCACTGAGCTACAGATCAGATAAAAAGAAATAAATTCGTCGTCCCTTTGACATCGTAGTTCCTGAAGTGACCACATGGGCAGGGCCAAGGCGGAGTCTGGGTGGAGTCAGGGCGGAGAGTAGGCGGGGAGGTGGGTGGCGGCCTCCCCCCTCTACTCCCCCACCTCCCCCCACCGCCCACCACACCTTCCCCCGCCTGACGAGTTCTTCGAGTCTCCACGAGTTCTTCGAGTCTCCATGGTTTTCCCGAGTTTCTTGAGTTTCCACGAGGTCGGAGGCAGAACAAGTTGTCATGAAGAGGTGTTGAAGTCGGCCAGGATGGACTGACTTTTTACAGCGACTAGAAGGAAGACCACTAGAAGAGCAGGTCTTTAACCACCATCCATAAAATCCATGGAGTCGCTCCAGAGAAATGAAGGGAGGTCAACTTTTATCAACCTCCATCCAGATGTTCAACTTGATATCTTTACTTGGAGATTTTTAGCACCACAAACCTTTAGTATCACACTTTATTATCATTTATTAGGAGTTTAATGGAATCCACCAGCAGATTTAGTTTTTGTTGACAAACTTTATTCTTGTCATCGTGGGACTGCAGTATTTAAAACTGTTCCTTCTATTTGACCTCATGTTTATTAGTTTTAGTGGAGAAAGTTACTTTAGTTGTCCAATAGTCTCTTAAAAACCAAATAATAAATTGGATTAGTCAAGAGGTTTAAATTTCTTACTTTGTCATATTTTAAATATGACAAAAAATATAAAAATAAAGCGTCTTGAGACAATTTGACCTCTAATTGGTGTTAAATAAATAAAATTGAATTCAAATTGTATGTATCTTGTAATATTGGAGTAATTCAGCCATATATGTTGGAAAACACATTTTCTTTGTCCATTACTCTGTTGATTGTTTTCTCCACTAATTCATTTCTTCTTTTGGTTTATAAAATGTTAAACCCAAATATGTTCAGTTTACTGTCATAAAAACCAAACAGATTTACATTCATGATGCAGGAATCAGGCAGTTTTTCACTTTTTATCTTAGTACAGTCAGAAAGATAATTGATAATGTGTGAATTGTTGCAGCTTTTGAGCCGTTAAAGGTTTTAATCTTTGGGGCCGAGTGTCAGAAAACATTTAGAAACCAACATCAACAAAACACTCAACAAAGATTTGAACATCATTAAAGGGAAATCCAACTTTTGCATGACAATGTCTAATTAAAGGACATTTATTTCCAATGTAAATGTGTGATATTCATCCTCTGGAGCTTTCTCTTCACATCGTCTTCCACCTGGACTGGTTTGGTCGGGAGCATGTGCAACAAACATTTGAAAAACTGCACTTTAACATCAATGAATGACACTGAAGTTTAATCTCTACATAAATGAGACTGAGTCTGGATGTGCTGCTCTGTCATTAACTCCTAAGTTTAGGGAAAGTTCAAACAAAAGAGGACAGTTCAGATCAGACTTGAGAATGAGCTTATTTTGAACAAACATCTCAGACTTTCTGAGCTTCAGCACCTCTAGCAAGATATTTTAACAACAAGCAACTCAAGAGATCCAGAAGTTGGAGAGAGTTAGCTTTAGCTGAGCCAAAGAACATGTGGGACGCTAACCTAGCAAACATTTCAGACTTTTCTCTGTGAATTCTGAGAAATAATTTCCTATTTAATGACAGAGCTACACATCTTAACTCAGTCTCATTAAAACAGACTCTAATTCAGTGTCATCCATCCATATTAAAGTGCAGTTACCCAAAATGTTTGTTGCATGAGCTCCAACAAAACCTGTCCAGGTAGAAGGCCACTTTGACAAACAGGAAGTGGAAGATTCCAAGCAGATTTATAGAAGGGGGAACCGGACTGTACTAAGTGTGGTCCAGTATAGAGGGGTGTTTTGTGGGTTTTTAAGGCTGATAATGATTATTAGTGAGACATTTGGAGTAGATATTCATTTGCAGTAAATGAAAGTATTTAAAATCTTGGAGTTAAACTTAGAAGAACACAAACTCTAACAGAAAACTTTGTTGATACGTTTTTGTTTTGTTTACAGATGTTAAGTTAAAGGAGTTTTATTCGTGACGTATAACCAATCAGATCACTCCAGAAGACAGAGCGACCACAGGTAGATAAAGGTTCAGAGCCAAAGTAGCGCCATTTTTAAATTATTTATTACCATAAATCAGTAAAAACTAAAATACTGATAATCAGTAAATCAGTCAGCCCACAATTACTACAATTCTACAATGTATGTCTCTTTCCTTTGACTTGTTATTTGTACAATATACGATGTATATTATACCATTTTTTCATACCAAAGGCTATACTATGATGTTTTCTAAGAGACATACCATGCTACTGTGGTTGTTCTGGCCCTGGGTCGCTGCACTCCTCCTCTGTTGTTTTCTGGATTGTACTCAGCTGCATGCCTTCGTCCACCCGGCCTCCGTTGACTCGTCCCGCCTGCCGTCTCTGGAGCTGAAGCTGGATTGGAACAGACCAAAGTACAGTCCAATCACGATGCCAGCTGCCTCTCAAAAGGCTCCTTCATCTGGCAGGTGGCGGCACTTCTTCTGAGGGGAAGCTGAGCTGGCCTGGCAGAACTTTGGAGATGTGTTCCAGTGGTTGGTGGATGTGTGGGGAGATAGAGAGGGACCTTTGAATTGTTCACAAAGGAAAACAGGGAACCCATTGGTAGTTTTAGTTTAGGGTGCTACTGCGGTGTGTTTTTGGGTTTTAAGAGGTGAACAGGAAGAGTTTTTTTTCGTATTGATTATCTTTTACTTTGTTCCTGGTTGGAATGCCCATCAATGTCAACATGAAGTTCACTTTTAGTTCTGTTTATTTATTTTTATTTTACTAACACCCATTTGCTTTTAACCCCCTCACATGTTGTGTTGTTGTAAACTTCCATCCATCCATCCATCCATCCATCATCTATACACCGATTAATCCTCACTAGGGTCGCGGGGGGGTGCTGGAGCCTATCCCAGCTGACTCGGGCGAAGGCAGGGGACACCCTAGACAGGTCACCAGTCTGTTGCAGGGCTACATACAGAGACAAACAATCACTCTCACATTCACACCTACAGGCAATTTAGAATAATCAATTAACCTTAGCATGTTTTTGGACTGTGGGAGGAAGCCGGAGTACCCGGAGAAAACCCACGCATGCACAGGGAGAACATGCAAACTCCATGCAGAAAGATCCCGGGAAAGCCGGGACGCGAACCAGGGATCTTCTCGCTGCAAGGCGAAAGTGCTAACCACTACACCACTGTGCAGCCCTTGTTGGAAACTTCCTCTTTCAAATAAATACTCATCTAACCCTCTGGAAACCAGCGTTTGGACTGATTTTGTGTTGCTCCTCACCTACTTCAGACAGCGGGGACATGACAACATTTTGTGGACAAATGCTATACTATGACGTTTTTAGATCGAAGGCTATACGATGACATTTTTTGGACGACTATGTCGAAAAAAAATGCCATTTTTCAAACATGTTGTAAAAACGTGCCATATGATGAAATAATGTAAAGGAGGGCGTGAAAAACACTCCAGAAAGGTTTTCTTTGAAAAAAAAAACCATCATGAATTTTGGCGCAAAAAAAACGCCTTACTATACTATGTCGAAAAAAAATGCCATTTTTCAAACATGTTGTAAAAACGTGCCATATGATGAAATAATGTAAAGGAGGGCGTGAAAAACACTCCAGAAAGGTTTTCTTTGAAAAAAAAACCATCATGAATTTTGGCGCAAAAAAAACGCCTTACTATACTATGTCGAAAAAAAATGCCATTTTTCAAACATGTTGTAAAAACGTGCCATATGATGAAATAATGTAAAGGAGGGCGTGAAAAACACTCCAGAAAGGTTTTCTTTGAAAAAAAAACCATCATGAATTTTGGCGCAAAAAAAACGCCTTACTATACTATGTCGAAAAAAAATGCCATTTTTCAAACATGTTGTAAAAACGTGCCATATGATGAAATAATGTAAAGGAGGGCGTGAAAAACACTCCAGAAAGGTTTTCTTTGAAAAAAAAACCATCATGAATTTTGGCGCAAAAAAACGCCTTACTATACTATGTCGAAAAAAAATGCCATTTTTCAAACATGTTGTAAAAACGTGCCATATGATGAAATAATGTAAAGGAGGGCGTGAAAAACACTCCAGAAAGGTTTTCTTTGAAAAAAAAACCATCATGAATTTTGGCGCAAAAAAAACGCCTTACTATACTATGTCGAAAAAAAATGCCATTTTTCAAACATGTTGTAAAAACGTGCCATATGATGAAATAATGTAAAGGAGGGCGTGAAAAACACTCCAGAAAGGTTTTCTTTGAAAAAAAAACCATCATGAATTTTGGCGCAAAAAAAACGCCTTACTATACTATGTCGAAAAAAAATGCCATTTTTCAAACATGTTGTAAAAACGTGCCATATGATGAAATAATGTAAAGGAGGGCGTGAAAAACACTCCAGAAAGGTTTTCTTTGAAAAAAAAACCATCATGAATTTTGGCGCAAAAAAAACGCCTTACTATACTATGTCGAAAAAAAATGCCATTTTTCAAACATGTTGTAAAAACGTGCCATATGATGAAATAATGTAAAGGAGGGCGTGAAAAACACTCCAGAAAGGTTTTCTTTGAAAAAAAAACCATCATGAATTTTGGCGCAAAAAAAACGCCTTACTATACTATGTCGAAAAAAAATGCCATTTTTCAAACATGTTGTAAAAACGTGCCATATGATGAAATAATGTAAAGGAGGGCGTGAAAAACACTCCAGAAAGGTTTTCTTTGAAAAAAAAACCATCATGAATTTTGGCGCAAAAAAAACGCCTTACTATACTATGTCGAAAAAAAATGCCATTTTTCAAACATGTTGTAAAAACGTGCCATATGATGAAATAATGTAAAGGAGGGCGTGAAAAACACTCCAGAAAGGTTTTCTTTGAAAAAAAAACCATCATGAATTTTGGCGCAAAAAAAACGCCTTACTATACTATGTCGAAAAAAAATGCCATTTTTCAAACATGTTGTAAAAACGTGCCATATGATGAAATAATGTAAAGGAGGGCGTGAAAAACACTCCAGAAAGGTTTTCTTTGAAAAAAAAACCATCATGAATTTTGGCGCAAAAAAAACGCCTTACTATACTATGTCGAAAAAAAATGCCATTTTTCAAACATGTTGTAAAAACGTGCCATATGATGAAATAATGTAAAGGAGGGCGTGAAAAACACTCCAGAAAGGTTTTCTTTGAAAAAAAAACCATCATGAATTTTGGCGCAAAAAAAACGCCTTACTATACTATGTCGAAAAAAAATGCCATTTTTCAAACATGTTGTAAAAACGTGCCATATGATGAAATAATGTAAAGGAGGGCGTGAAAAACACTCCAGAAAGGTTTTCTTTGAAAAAAAAACCATCATGAATTTTGGCGCAAAAAAAACGCCTTACTATACTATGTCGAAAAAAAATGCCATTTTTCAAACATGTTGTAAAAACGTGCCATATGATGAAATAATGTAAAGGAGGGCGTGAAAAACACTCCAGAAAGGTTTTCTTTGAAAAAAAAACCATCATGAATTTTGGCGCAAAAAAAACGCCTTACTATACTATGTCGAAAAAAAATGCCATTTTTCAAACATGTTGTAAAAACGTGCCATATGATGAAATAATGTAAAGGAGGGCGTGAAAAACACTCCAGAAAGGTTTTCTTTGAAAAAAAAACCATCATGAATTTTGGCGCAAAAAAAACGCCTTACTATACTATGTCGAAAAAAAATGCCATTTTTCAAACATGTTGTAAAAACGTGCCATATGATGAAATAATGTAAAG
The DNA here is from genome assembly GCA_027123335.1 of Amphiprion clarkii. NCBI lineage: Eukaryota > Metazoa > Chordata > Actinopteri > Pomacentridae > Amphiprion > Amphiprion clarkii. Next base: position 4,489,207 of record CM049576.1, read on the forward strand.
GAGGGCGTGAAAAACACTCCAGAAAGGTTTTCTTTGAAAAAAAAACCATCATGAATTTTGGCGCAAAAAAAACGCCTTACTATACTATGTCGAAAAAAAATGCCATTTTTCAAACATGTTGTAAAAACGTGCCATATGATGAAATAATGTAAAGGAGGGCGTGAAAAACACTCCAGAAAGGTTTTCTTTGAAAAAAAAACCATCATGAATTTTGGCGCAAAAAAAACGCCTTACTATACTATGTCGAAAAAAAATGCCATTTTTCAAACATGTTGTAAAAACGTGCCATATGATGAAATAATGTAAAGGAGGGCGTGAAAAACACTCCAGAAAGGTTTTCTTTGAAAAAAAAACCATCATGAATTTTGGCGCAAAAAAACGCCTTACTATACTATGTCGAAAAAAAATGCCATTTTTCAAACATGTTGTAAAAACGTGCCATATGATGAAATAATGTAAAGGAGGGCGTGAAAAACACTCCAGAAAGGTTTTCTTTGAAAAAAAAAACCATCATGAATTTTGGCGCAAAAAAAACGCCTTACTATACTATGTCGAAAAAAAATGCCATTTTTCAAACATGTTGTAAAAACGTGCCATATGATGAAATAATGTAAAGGAGGGCGTGAAAAACACTCCAGAAAGGTTTTCTTTGAAAAAAAAACCATCATGAATTTTGGCGCAAAAAAAACGCCTTACTATACTATGTCGAAAAAAAATGCCATTTTTCAAACATGTTGTAAAAACGTGCCATATGATGAAATAATGTAAAGGAGGGCGTGAAAAACACTCCAGAAAGGTTTTCTTTGAAAAAAAAACCATCATGAATTTTGGCGCAAAAAAAACGCCTTACTATACTATGTCGAAAAAAAATGCCATTTTTCAAACATGTTGTAAAAACGTGCCATATGATGAAATAATGTAAAGGAGGGCGTGAAAAACACTCCAGAAAGGTTTTCTTTGAAAAAAAAACCATCATGAATTTTGGCGCAAAAAAAACGCCTTACTATACTATGTCGAAAAAAAATGCCATTTTTCAAACATGTTGTAAAAACGTGCCATATGATGAAATAATGTAAAGGAGGGCGTGAAAAACACTCCAGAAAGGTTTTCTTTGAAAAAAAAACCATCATGAATTTTGGCGCAAAAAAAACGCCTTACTATACTATGTCGAAAAAAAATGCCATTTTTCAAACATGTTGTAAAAACGTGCCATATGATGAAATAATGTAAAGGAGGGCGTGAAAAACACTCCAGAAAGGTTTTCTTTGAAAAAAAAACATCATGAATTTTGGCGCAAAAAAAACGCCTTACTATACTATGTCGAAAAAAAATGCCATTTTTCAAACATGTTGTAAAAACGTGCCATATGATGAAATAATGTAAAGGAGGGCGTGAAAAACACTCCAGAAAGGTTTTCTTTGAAAAAAAAACCATCATGAATTTTGGCGCAAAAAAAACGCCTTACTATACTATGTCGAAAAAAAATGCCATTTTTCAAACATGTTGTAAAAACGTGCCATATGATGAAATAATGTAAAGGAGGGCGTGAAAAACACTCCAGAAAGGTTTTCTTTGAAAAAAAAACCATCATGAATTTTGGCGCAAAAAAAACGCCTTACTATACTATGTCGAAAAAAAATGCCATTTTTCAAACATGTTGTAAAAACGTGCCATATGATGAAATAATGTAAAGGAGGGCGTGAAAAACACTCCAGAAAGGTTTTCTTTGAAAAAAAAAACCATCATGAATTTTGGCGCAAAAAAAACGCCTTACTATACTATGTCGAAAAAAAATGCCATTTTTCAAACATGTTGTAAAAACGTGCCATATGATGAAATAATGTAAAGGAGGGCGTGAAAAACACTCCAGAAAGGTTTTCTTTGAAAAAAAAACCATCATGAATTTTGGCGCAAAAAAAACGCCTTACTATACTATGTCGAAAAAAAATGCCATTTTTCAAACATGTTGTAAAAACGTGCCATATGATGAAATAATGTAAAGGAGGGCGTGAAAAACACTCCAGAAAGGTTTTCTTTGAAAAAAAAACCATCATGAATTTTGGCGCAAAAAAAACGCCTTACTATACTATGTCGAAAAAAAATGCCATTTTTCAAACATGTTGTAAAAACGTGCCATATGATGAAATAATGTAAAGGAGGGCGTGAAAAACACTCCAGAAAGGTTTTCTTTGAAAAAAAAACCATCATGAATTTTGGCGCAAAAAAAACGCCTTACTATACTATGTCGAAAAAAAATGCCATTTTTCAAACATGTTGTAAAAACGTGCCATATGATGAAATAATGTAAAGGAGGGCGTGAAAAACACTCCAGAAAGGTTTTCTTTGAAAAAAAAAACCATCATGAATTTTGGCGCAAAAAAAACGCCTTACTATACTATGTCGAAAAAAAATGCCATTTTTCAAACATGTTGTAAAAACGTGCCATATGATGAAATAATGTAAAGGAGGGCGTGAAAAACACTCCAGAAAGGTTTTCTTTGAAAAAAAAACCATCATGAATTTTGGCGCAAAAAAAACGCCTTACTATACTATGTCGAAAAAAAATGCCATTTTTCAAACATGTTGTAAAAACGTGCCATATGATGAAATAATGTAAAGGAGGGCGTGAAAAACACTCCAGAAAGGTTTTCTTTGAAAAAAAAACCATCATGAATTTTGGCGCAAAAAAAACGCCTTACTATACTATGTCGAAAAAAAATGCCATTTTTCAAACATGTTGTAAAAACGTGCCATATGATGAAATAATGTAAAGGAGGGCGTGAAAAACACTCCAGAAAGGTTTTCTTTGAAAAAAAAACCATCATGAATTTTGGCGCAAAAAAAACGCCTTACTATACTATGTCGAAAAAAAATGCCATTTTTCAAACATGTTGTAAAAACGTGCCATATGATGAAATAATGTAAAGGAGGGCGTGAAAAACACTCCAGAAAGGTTTTCTTTGAAAAAAAAACCATCATGAATTTTGGCGCAAAAAAAACGCCTTACTATACTATGTCGAAAAAAAATGCCATTTTTCAAACATGTTGTAAAAACGTGCCATATGATGAAATAATGTAAAGGAGGGCGTGAAAAACACTCCAGAAAGGTTTTCTTTGAAAAAAAAAACATCATGAATTTTGGCGCAAAAAAAACGCCTTACTATACTATGTCGAAAAAAAATGCCATTTTTCAAACATGTTGTAAAAACGTGCCATATGATGAAATAATGTAAAGGAGGGCGTGAAAAACACTCCAGAAAGGTTTTCTTTGAAAAAAAAACATCATGAATTTTGGCGCAAAAAAAACGCCTTACTATACTATGTCGAAAAAAAATGCCATTTTTCAAACATGTTGTAAAAACGTGCCATATGATGAAATAATGTAAAGGAGGGCGTGAAAAACACTCCAGAAAGGTTTTCTTTGAAAAAAAAAACCATCATGAATTTTGGCGCAAAAAAAACGCCTTACTATACTATGTCGAAAAAAAATGCCATTTTTCAAACATGTTGTAAAAACGTGCCATATGATGAAATAATGTAAAGGAGGGCGTGAAAAACACTCCAGAAAGGTTTTCTTTGAAAAAAAAATCATCATGAATTTTGGCGCAAAAAAAACGCCTTACTATACTATGTCGAAAAAAAATGCCATTTTTCAAACATGTTGTAAAAACGTGCCATATGATGAAATAATGTAAAGGAGGGCGTGAAAAACACTCCAGAAAGGTTTTCTTTGAAAAAAAAACCATCATGAATTTTGGCGCAAAAAAAACGCCTTACTATACTATGTCGAAAAAAAATGCCATTTTTCAAACATGTTGTAAAAACGTGCCATATGATGAAATAATGTAAAGGAGGGCGTGAAAAACACTCCAGAAAGGTTTTCTTTGAAAAAAAAACCATCATGAATTTTGGCGCAAAAAAAACGCCTTACTATACTATGTCGAAAAAAAATGCCATTTTTCAAACATGTTGTAAAAACGTGCCATATGATGAAATAATGTAAAGGAGGGCGTGAAAAACACTCCAGAAAGGTTTTCTTTGAAAAAAAAAACATCATGAATTTTGGCGCAAAAAAAACGCCTTACTATACTATGTCGAAAAAAAATGCCATTTTTCAAACATGTTGTAAAAACGTGCCATATGATGAAATAATGTAAAGGAGGGCGTGAAAAACACTCCAGAAAGGTTTTCTTTGAAAAAAAAACCATCATGAATTTTGGCGCAAAAAAAACGCCTTACTATACTATGTCGAAAAAAAATGCCATTTTTCAAACATGTTGTAAAAACGTGCCATATGATGAAATAATGTAAAGGAGGGCGTGAAAAACACTCCAGAAAGGTTTTCTTTGAAAAAAAAAACCATCATGAATTTTGGCGCAAAAAAAACGCCTTACTATACTATGTCGAAAAAAAATGCCATTTTTCAAACATGTTGTAAAAACGTGCCATATGATGAAATAATGTAAAGGAGGGCGTGAAAAACACTCCAGAAAGGTTTTCTTTGAAAAAAAAACATCATGAATTTTGGCGCAAAAAAAACGCCTTACTATACTATGTCGAAAAAAAATGCCATTTTTCAAACATGTTGTAAAAACGTGCCATATGATGAAATAATGTAAAGGAGGGCGTGAAAAACACTCCAGAAAGGTTTTCTTTGAAAAAAAAAACATCATGAATTTTGGCGCAAAAAAAACGCCTTACTATACTATGTCGAAAAAAAATGCCATTTTTCAAACATGTTGTAAAAACGTGCCATATGATGAAATAATGTAAAGGAGGGCGTGAAAAACACTCCAGAAAGGTTTTCTTTGAAAAAAAAATCATCATGAATTTTGGCGCAAAAAAAACGCCTTACTATACTATGTCGAAAAAAAATGCCATTTTTCAAACATGTTGTAAAAACGTGCCATATGATGAAATAATGTAAAGGAGGGCGTGAAAAACACTCCAGAAAGGTTTTCTTTGAAAAAAAAAACATCATGAATTTTGGCGCAAAAAAAACGCCTTACTATACTATGTCGAAAAAAAATGCCATTTTTCAAACATGTTGTAAAAACGTGCCATATGATGAAATAATGTAAAGGAGGGCGTGAAAAACACTCCAGAAAGGTTTTCTTTGAAAAAAAAACCATCATGAATTTTGGCGCAAAAAAAACGCCTTACTATACTATGTCGAAAAAAAATGCCATTTTTCAAACATGTTGTAAAAACGTGCCATATGATGAAATAATGTAAAGGAGGGCGTGAAAAACACTCCAGAAAGGTTTTCTTTGAAAAAAAAACCATCATGAATTTTGGCGCAAAAAAAACGCCTTACTATACTATGTCGAAAAAAAATGCCATTTTTCAAACATGTTGTAAAAACGTGCCATATGATGAAATAATGTAAAGGAGGGCGTGAAAAACACTCCAGAAAGGTTTTCTTTGAAAAAAAAATCATCATGAATTTTGGCGCAAAAAAAACGCCTTACTATACTATGTCGAAAAAAAATGCCATTTTTCAAACATGTTGTAAAAACGTGCCATATGATGAAATAATGTAAAGGAGGGCGTGAAAAACACTCCAGAAAGGTTTTCTTTGAAAAAAAAATCATCATGAATTTTGGCGCAAAAAAAACGCCTTACTATACTATGTCGAAAAAAAATGCCATTTTTCAAACATGTTGTAAAAACGTGCCATATGATGAAATAATGTAAAGGAGGGCGTGAAAAACACTCCAGAAAGGTTTTCTTTGAAAAAAAAACATCATGAATTTTGGCGCAAAAAAAACGCCTTACTATACTATGTCGAAAAAAAATGCCATTTTTCAAACATGTTGTAAAAACGTGCCATATGATGAAATAATGTAAAGGAGGGCGTGAAAAACACTCCAGAAAGGTTTTCTTTGAAAAAAAAATCATCATGAATTTTGGCGCAAAAAAAACGCCTTACTATACTATGTCGAAAAAAAATGCCATTTTTCAAACATGTTGTAAAAACGTGCCATATGATGAAATAATGTAAAGGAGGGCGTGAAAAACACTCCAGAAAGGTTTTCTTTGAAAAAAAAATCATCATGAATTTTGGCGCAAAAAAAACGCCTTACTATACTATGTCGAAAAAAAATGCCATTTTTCAAACATGTTGTAAAAACGTGCCATATGATGAAATAATGTAAAGGAGGGCGTGAAAAACACTCCAGAAAGGTTTTCTTTGAAAAAAAAATCATCATGAATTTTGGCGCAAAAAAAACGCCTTACTATACTATGTCGAAAAAAAATGCCATTTTTCAAACATGTTGTAAAAACGTGCCATATGATGAAATAATGTAAAGGAGGGCGTGAAAAACACTCCAGAAAGGTTTTCTTTGAAAAAAAAACCATCATGAATTTTGGCGCAAAAAAAACGCCTTACTATACTATGTCGAAAAAAAATGCCATTTTTCAAACATGTTGTAAAAACGTGCCATATGATGAAATAATGTAAAGGAGGGCGTGAAAAACACTCCAGAAAGGTTTTCTTTGAAAAAAAAACCATCATGAATTTTGGCGCAAAAAAAACGCCTTACTATACTATGTCGAAAAAAAATGCCATTTTTCAAACATGTTGTAAAAACGTGCCATATGATGAAATAATGTAAAGGAGGGCGTGAAAAACACTCCAGAAAGGTTTTCTTTGAAAAAAAAACCATCATGAATTTTGGCGCAAAAAAAACGCCTTACTATACTATGTCGAAAAAAAATGCCATTTTTCAAACATGTTGTAAAAACGTGCCATATGATGAAATAATGTAAAGGAGGGCGTGAAAAACACTCCAGAAAGGTTTTCTTTGAAAAAAAAATCATCATGAATTTTGGCGCAAAAAAAACGCCTTACTATACTATGTCGAAAAAAAATGCCATTTTTCAAACATGTTGTAAAAACGTGCCATATGATGAAATAATGTAAAGGAGGGCGTGAAAAACACTCCAGAAAGGTTTTCTTTGAAAAAAAAATCATCATGAATTTTGGCGCAAAAAAAACGCCTTACTATACTATGTCGAAAAAAAATGCCATTTTTCAAACATGTTGTAAAAACGTGCCATATGATGAAATAATGTAAAGGAGGGCGTGAAAAACACTCCAGAAAGGTTTTCTTTGAAAAAAAAACATCATGAATTTTGGCGCAAAAAAAACGCCTTACTATACTATGTCGAAAAAAAATGCCATTTTTCAAACATGTTGTAAAAACGTGCCATATGATGAAATAATGTAAAGGAGGGCGTGAAAAACACTCCAGAAAGGTTTTCTTTGAAAAAAAAACATCATGAATTTTGGCGCAAAAAAAACGCCTTACTATACTATGTCGAAAAAAAATGCCATTTTTCAAACATGTTGTAAAAACGTGCCATATGATGAAATAATGTAAAGGAGGGCGTGAAAAACACTCCAGAAAGGTTTTCTTTGAAAAAAAAACCATCATGAATTTTGGCGCAAAAAAAACGCCTTACTATACTATGTCGAAAAAAAATGCCATTTTTCAAACATGTTGTAAAAACGTGCCATATGATGAAATAATGTAAAGGAGGGCGTGAAAAACACTCCAGAAAGGTTTTCTTTGAAAAAAAAATCATCATGAATTTTGGCGCAAAAAAAACGCCTTACTATACTATGTCGAAAAAAAATGCGATTTTTCAAACATGTTGTAAAAACGTGCCATATGATGAAATAATGTAAAGGAGGGCGTGAAAAACACTCCAGAAAGGTTTTCTTTGAAAAAAAAAACATCATGAATTTTGGCGCAAAAAAAACGCCTTACTATACTATGTCGAAAAAAAATGCCATTTTTCAAACATGTTGTAAAAACGTGCCATATGATGAAATAATGTAAAGGAGGGCGTGAAAAACACTCCAGAAAGGTTTTCTTTGAAAAAAAAATCATCATGAATTTTGGCGCAAAAAAAACGCCTTACTATACTATGTCGAAAAAAATGCCATTTTTCAAACATGTTGTAAAAACGTGCCACATGAGGAAATGATGTAAAGGAGGGCGTGAAAAACACCCATTTTCTTTAAACCCCCCCACATGTGTTTTTGAAAACTTAGTCTTTCAAATAAATGCTCATCTAACTCTCTGGAACCCAGCGTTTGGACTGTTTTTGTGTTGCTCCACACCTACTTCAGACAGCCAGGACAAAGCAACGTTTTGTGGCTTTTCTATGACATTTTTAGAGCGACATGCTATACTATGATGTTTTTAGAGCGACATGCTGCACTCTGACGTTTTTAGAGCGACATGCTATACTATGACGTTTTTAGAGCGACATGCTATACGATGACGTTTTTAGAGCGACATGCTATACGATGACGTTTTTAGAGCGACATGCTACACGATGACGTTTTTAGAGCGACATGCTACACTATGACGTTTTTAGAGTGACATGCTATACGATGACGTTTTTAGAGCGACATGCTATACTATGACGTTTTTAGAGTGACATGCTATACTATGATGTTTTACAGTGTCATGCTATACTATGACTTTATTAGAGCGACATGCCATACTATGACGTTGTTAGGGCAACATGCTATACTATGACGTTTTTAGAGCGACATGCTATACGATGATGTTTTTAGAGCGACATGCTATACGATGACGTTTTTAGAGCGACATGCTATACGATGACGTTTTTAGAGCGACATGCTGTGCTATGACGTTTTTAGAGTGACATGCTATACAATGACGTTTTTAGAGCGACATGCTATACAATGACGTTTTTAGAGCGACATGCCATACTATGACGTTTTTTGAGCGACATGCTACACTATGACGTTTTTGAGCCACATGCTATACTATGACGTTTTTAGAGCCACATGCTATACTATGACGTCTTTTGGGCGACATGCTATACTGTGACGTTTTTAGAGCGACATGCTACACTATGAAGTTTTTAGAGTGACATGCTATACTATGACGTTTCAAGAGCGACATGCTATAGAATGACGTTTTTAGACCAAAGGCTATACTATGATGTTTTTAGAGCGACGTGCTACACTATGATGCTTTCTTGGGCGACATGCTATACGATGACGTTTTTAGAGCGACATGCTATACTATGACGTTTATAGAGCAACATGCTATACTATGACATTTTTAGAGCCACATGCTATGCAATGACGTTTTTAGAGCGACATGCTATAGTCTGATGTTTTTAGAGCGACATGCTATGAGGTTTTTAGAGCGACATGCTGTACTATGACATTTTTAGAGTGACATGCTATACTATGATGGTTTTTGGGCGACATGCTATACTATGACGTTTTTAGAGAGACACGCTATACTATAGGCTTTTTAAATTGACATATTAGTATGACCTTTTTTGTTTTAGTTTTTTTTTGTTTTTTAGCAACATATAAGAATTTGAACAGTTTCAAAAATTACTATACTTTTACTGGTGCAATGAAATATTATTCTACGGCATTTTTTAGACGACATATACTCTGATGTTTTCTTGAACAACATACTATTTTGACAATATACTGCACTATGACATTTTTTGAACCACATATACATGACAATTTTAGGCAACATCCTATCATTTTGCACTTTTTGAACCACATAATAATCTATGGGTTTTTTTTGCCGACATGCTATAGTATGAACTACAGGCCATACTATGTTATTCTCTAAAAGTATACTATACACCGACATTTTCTGAAATACATCCTATACTATGGCGTTACACACAGAGTGCTTTGGTTACATGTTGATTTATAATCTACATTTTTTTCTGTTTTGTTTTTTGACGGGATTACCACAGACCTGACCGTGAACACCGTTGACACCCACCTGAGGGAGATGCTGCCTAAGATCTCAAGGCTGCTTGGTCTTGGTCTTTCTGGTCCTGCTCCAGAACGCCTTCATCAACTATGTGTCCTAAAACACGCTGTGGATGAAACGGAAACTTCACTCTCCACATCACCGACGACATCGTCACACTCCAAAGCAGATCACCTGTCTGCTGAACTTTTAAAAGTGGACAATAAATGTGAAGAATGTGAGCAGCAGCAGCCTGTGAGCAGCGGAACAGATGTGATCAGAAACAAGTCATTTTCTTTATTCTTTTCTTTCTGGTTGACTTGATGCTGTCAGATGCAGATGTTGGAGCTGATTCTGATCTTTCAGGATAAAAAGCTGCTTTTCCTTCACAGACTTTTCAGGAAATTATTCTCTCAGGTTTTCTCTGCTATTTATATTTTTATTATCTGTGATTATTTCATTATTGTAAAATAAAGTTTGAGGGATAAGACTCATTTAGTTATTTTAATCCTGAAATCTTTGATGTAGCAGAACTAAACTTCCATTTTCCTTCTTGTACTTCTGATACTAGGACTAAACGTATCTTCAACATGGATCATCTGGTTTTAATGAATCAGCAGCAACATCACAACAACAAATGAGACAATTTTCAACAAATTAATGAAACTGAAGTCATTTAAAACTATCAGAGTCTGTTTTAGTGTCAAATTAAAGCTGATTACTGACAACTAGAACATTAATGTTACTGTTTTAATCACATTTAAGTTTCCTGAACGTTACATTAATGTCAACCAGCCACAGTTTTATGAACTTAATGAACCACATTACAGGAACACAACACACTTCAGCTGTTTACATGAAACTCAACACAAACATCGTTAGCTTGATGCTACGTTAGCTTTAATCAGGCTACAACTGAGCAGCTAGCTCGGTTAGCATCGCTAACATTAAAACTAATATTTACTGGATGCTAACTCTCTTCTCTGGTCAACACACACTGAAATAATCTCCACCAACATCTGGACTGCATGGCACACATTACATCTGACACTAAAGCTGCATATGAAGTGGATTAAAAGCGGCACCGATACGAAAATAAACATTTACTTACCGAACTATCAGAGTTCTTTCAGTGTCTGCTGGTAGAATCAGCCGAAGGTAGAAAACTGGTTAAAACAAGCCAACGGGCAGGAAAACTGTCTGTGGAAAAGGTTCTGCTGCTCCACCGATAAATAAACCAACAGTTATTATATCAGAATTAATCCAAACGAGGACAGCAGAGTCTCTGCTGCCTCCTCCATAGGACCTGTCAATCATTCCAGACCAGACTGTCAGTCAAGTAGTCCCGCCCCCTGGCTTCGCAAAACTTTAACGTTCTATAAAAAAATTCAATATTGATTTATTTTAAGATCGACCACCTGATCTCTCATTCTGACCATTAAAACTAACGAAAAAAAATGTATGTACAGTCCATGCACTGTTTGGCTCCACACTTGCTGATGACCACTTCCGGTCTCAGAAAATGAAAAAACGGACCTTTTTTCGTTTCTCTCTTACTGATTTTACGTTCTTGTTATTCTAAATATAAAACGAAAATCAAAGCATTTAAAAAAAAGAAAAAAATCGTATATCCCTTTTTGATCATGAAAAGGAAAAACGCCTTGTATTTCAATTTTAATTTTTGTATTTTAAAACGAAAATCAAATAACCACTTGTTTTTTGTTTTTCAACACCCGTTTCAGAACGGAAAATCCAATTACCAGATCCGTACACGGACCGTTTTCCATCCTTCAGAGATTTTTTTTTCAGTGTTTGTATTCAGTAAGTTTGTGCATTTTTACATTTTGCCAACAACAAAATGATGCACTTTTAATCCTTGGACGTGTAACTAAGTGTTTGGCAGAGATATTATGTTTGAAAATGGAAAATCACACCAATTATTCAGTGTTTAAAGTCATAACAGTCCAATTTATTGCATTTTAAACAGACACAAACACCATCCACAGGGCAGGAAAGACTCTCCTCTTTCTTCATACATGTAGGTTATAGGAAAGATAATCACAGTTGCTATTCAAATACCACAACAAAAGGGGAGACCAGCTCCGAAAAAATGAATCATTTTCATATAACAAACTGCTTCTCTGCCAGCAGATCAGTGACTTTGAGAAGACTTCAGGCGTCACAATGCCGACTGAGTCAGTTATTTAAGGCACAAGTTCAGTCTTTGGTTTGTTTCTGTCCCTTTAAAATCCAGGAGGTACCAAAGAGAAAACATCTATCTTCTTAATAATCTCTTTATCGGCTGCGTTCACACTGCAGGATTACTGCAAAATAGAGCTGTTGGTCCCATAGGAAACAAAGGAAGAAGGCGTCACTCGGCAAATTTTTGTGTTCGATCTGTTGGAAACTATTTAATCTGTGGCTTCACCAAACTTCATGGTGGTGGGAGTTTTATTTCTGGAGATATGGAACCCTTATAATGGCTTCCAAGGTATTTTTATTTTTAATTCTCAGGTCTAAAAATGCAAAATTCTCTAAATTCTGCCAAAAAATATTTTAGTTTTTGGGTTCCATATAACAAATAAGTCGGCTTTAAGCAAAATCTAAGATGGTGGAGCAAAATATTTCCGGAATTTTGACTCAACTGATACAAACAGAAGCAGCAATAGCGCCACCATGTGACCTGTTGTAGAGTTTTTTTTCCATTTTGGCGAAAAACTTTTTTCTTGGATTTTTTTTTGGATTAATATAAAAATTTCACATATTTACAACGTCCTTTACTATCTAACTTGAATTTCCAATATTTTTGTGGATTTTTTTTTTTTTTTTAAGTTTTGGGTTTCTTTACAACAATGTTTGCACTCTGACAAACAGACATAAAGACTGAACTCTATTATGATAAAGTTTCATGCTTGAATCATGGATTTTGTTTGAGTATTTGATCCCCGACATGTTAAACAAACCAAAAATGGAACTAAAGTGGAGTTTTTTTCTCACATATTCATACAAATTCATACAGTTTCTGCCACTAGAGCTTATTCTTTGCCTGTCAGCCACTTTTCTGTCAGTAACGGTTTTAGTGGAGAAACTAAAGACTTTTTTTCCGACGGTGAAAACGCAGCCAGCAACAACAGGAAGTAACCAGTGTGAAGCAGGGAATTATGGGAAACATTTGTAGTGTGCAGAGAAAGAGGAAGAAGAGGAGAAAACCGAGCAGAAGGAGTGATTGTGGTCATTGTCTGCTGTCTCTGAGTCTTCCTCTCATCTTCCTCCTCCTCCTCTTCTTACTCCTGCCTTCCTGCCTCCTCCTCCTCCTCCCCAGCCTCCTCTTCCTCCTGTTCTTCTTCCTCCTCCTCCTCCTCCTCGGCCTGCTGCAGGGCGTTGAGTCTCTCCACCACACAGTGAGCCGTCAGTCTGGCCTCAGGATCGTGATCCCAACACTCAGTGATGGTGGAGCAGAAGATGTTCATCCCCTGAAGGACACCAGAACTCAGTCAGAACAAACACATGGGTGGTAGAGCTGTGTCTCTCTTTGTGTTAGTTTTGTGTGTCTTTGTGGTTGATTTGTGTCTCTAGGGCTATGTCATGTTTCTTTGGGATCATTATATGTCTCATTATCATATTCTTGTGTCTTTTTTGAGAACCCCTAACCCCTCACATCTATTTGGGTTTATTTTGTGTATCTTTGGGGCTATAAACGTCTCTTTGTTGTTGATTTGTGTCTTTTTGGGATAATTGTGTGTCTTTGTGGTAGTTTTGTGTCTCTTTGTGGTCATTTTGTGCCTCTGTGATAGTGTTTTGTTTATTTTTAATAGTTTTTTGTGGTTGTTTTGTGTCAACTTGTGGTAGTTTTGTGTCTCTGGGGTTGTCTTATGTCTGTTTGAGGTCATGTTGTGTATCTTTGGGGTCTTGTGTGTAGCTTTGTGTCTTGTGGTAGATTTGTGTCTGTTTTGGGTAATTTATGTCTGTGTGGATTTTTTTTGTCTGATGTTATTTTCTGTCTCCTTGGCATCATTGTGTTTCTATGGTAATTTTGTGTGTCATCCTGATTGTTTTTGTCTTCTTGCTGGATTTTTGGTCTTTGTGCTTAATACATGTATGTTATTTCTTCCTTTGGGGTAGTTTTGTGTCTGTCAATATTTTTCTCTCTTTCTGGTTATCTGTCTTCTCGGTCTGTTGTTTTGTGTTTCTTTGGCATAAATTGTGTTGCTCTGCAACTTTTTCTGCGTCTGACCTGATGCTGTGTCCACGTCGAGGGAATGTCCGGTCGTCCTCGGTCCCTCAACACCAGATCCCTCATGCTGTCCACACAGGGCTGTTCACAAACCTTAGAGCCAAACGCCGGCTCGTAGCTCTTCACCTCTGAAACCAACACACGCAATTATGTAGAAACCATTTACACCTCAGGAAATTCATGATGCATCACTAAATTTGGACCTGTTGTCATGAGATCAACTTTGGTCTGCTGTCATTTATCCACTTTGGAGTTCTGGGAGCTAAATATAATCGTGAATTTGGTGGGTCATTGAGTTCCAGGTGTCAGATATGAGAAGATGTAGCTACGTTAGCCATGTTAAAAATGCGACTTGAGCTGGTTTCCATTAACTTCTTTGGAGCAAATAAACGAGTCTACGTAGTGTCATCAGAAGAAAAGTCGCAAACAAAACTAGTTGTTTCCCAATCAATAAAAAAAAAACTCGAAGAAGAAACAAGGAAAAATTTCATCCATCGACAAGATAGAAATGGAGAGAAGTCTTCAAGATTATTTACAATCAGAAATGTTGGGTTTATTGCAGTTTGATTCTCTTTCAAAAAAGTAAATAAAAAACCATCTCAGGTGAATGTTGCTTGTTAAATTGTGGAAGTTTCTCTGTCTTTTGCATTGTCCACTAACTTTTTGCGACGTGATATTTCAGATTGTACATAAAAATACATTACACAAACGTGGCTACTGTAGTAAACATCACTTTTTCACTTTTTTGTGTACATCAATGATGATTATCTATAGAAATATTTAAGAAGAAGAACAGTGGAGAGCCCAACTTTGGTTTTTGGACACATACTGTAAAGAAGTAGAAGTGCAATCACAGATGACATCGTCAAACTTTTAAGTAAAGTGACCCAAGTTCTTCTTGTGTTGATGCTCCACCTCTCCAGCAAGTTTTACTAAATTCAATCGGGTAGTTTGGATGCAATCTTACTGACGGACATATAATAAAACAGCATCCGCATCCAAACATGACGCCTGTTTCACTGTCAACTTTTGATCCTTCCAGTTTGTGTGGAAAAGCAGAGCAGAACCGATCACCTTTGCCTTACAAGTTCAGATTCTGGCAAAATTACAGGACACAGTGAAGACAACCCTGTCCATCCTCACAGCATCCTTTACAGAAGTTTTATCAGCAGCTGTGACAGATAAAGCTGAGAAATCGAGGATGTACAAACTAAGAAATAAGAGAAGGGGCAAGAGATGCTCAAACTAGCTTATATCTACGAGCCAATGTCACCTTCTTGAGGACTGATCACCTCATGCAGAAGAACATTAAATATGCTAATGGTTAAGGTTAAAGCGTGTTCCTGGCCTGAACCTGAATGAACTGATACTTAGCTTCACATTACCTCCGATGGCGTGGCAGCGGGACGCCATCTCCCAAAGGACCAGAGCCATGGAGTAAACATCCATCTGTTTGAAGGCCTCCAGGTCCTCCAGGTTCACCCTGGACTCCAGCACCTCAGGAGCCATGTAGCGAGCCGTCCCCACCTGGACAGGAAGTCACAGTGGAATCCAAACATATGACGGTAAGAAGAGGAAATAATGCTGATTACATGCAACCCTGTATACAACTAAACTATATCTCTCTTTTCTGTTTTAAAAGAAACAAATTTTCTCCCAAAAACATAAGACTGTGACATAGTAGGAGAAGCTTCCAGTCTGAAGGAACCACAAAGAGGTGGAAGAAGGAACAGACCAGGAACAGGACGTCCAACCAAGACACTGGAGTCAGACCATTATTTTCAGACTTAAGATTCATTTTGGTTACTTGGGGTAAGGTTGAGGAAAACATCACAATCTGGGTCACAACACACAACATGTTGAATGCTTCTCTTTCATTTTCTGGGTTTTCAGGGTGACAAGTCCCGCCCCATCCAATATGTGATTGGCTGGCCGAAAAGGAGCAACAGTAGAGTACTAAAATGAATGGAAGGGACATGTTGATTTGAAACATATTTGTGATAATTCGCCAACAATATCGTGTTATGTGCTAATATTAGGTTCTGATGCTAGCATGTCTTTATTTCAGCTAATGTCAGTCTTTTTCATGCTAAATTAGCTGTTTGTTTATGTGCTTGCTTGTCTTTTTATGCAAACTTTTGTTGCATATGCTACAATCAGTTTCTTTAAGCTAGCTTTATTTTTTTCTACACTAACTTTTGTTTTGTATGTATTCATTTTTTAATCTAGTGTTAACATTTTTTATATGCTTTTGGGTCTCAACTAAATGATTATTTTTTATGCCGCTGGTTTGCTACGATAACATTATTCCATGTTAAAGACAATGTTAGTCTATTTTACGGTAACTTTAGTTTGTTTATGCTAACATTAGTCTTTGTACATTATGTTAGGTGCTAATATTAGGTTTTTATGCTAACATATATGTTTCTCAGCTAATGTTAGTCTTTTCTGTGTTACCTTAGCTTTTTCTTCAATGTTTGTTTTTCATGCGAACATCACTTTCTTTAAGATATTTTTTGCCTTTTCTATGCTAACTTTTGGATGTATTAGTTTTTTAAGGTAACGATAGCCTTTTCTTTATATGCTTTTACGTCTTTGCTAAAAGGTTTCTTTTTTTGTTTTGCCAAAGTTAGTTTTTTATAATAACATTAATACTTTTAAGAGATCATGTTAGTCTATTTTATACAAGCATTAGTTTTTAGCAAAATACAAATTCACATCCGTTACATGCTCTTTAAACATACAACTTTACTGTGATGAAGAAAGCATCTGTTGTACGTCAGATCAATGAGATTCACAGATGATAAATGTAATCCAGGTTTTGACTAACAGAAACGGGTTGTTTATAGGAGCTTTTCCTCTAAATTTATGAAATACCCGCAGCATCATCAGTATGGGCAAAGAATGTTCATCAGTGTATTTAACCAGTTCAGTTTACCTGTCCACTGTTGGCGTAGTCGTCGACTGTCAGGGAGAGATCCAGTCTTAACGCCAGACCGAAGTCACACAGTGCACACTCGTTCCTGCTCTTCACCACGATGTTGCTGCCCTTTAGGTCCCGATGGGCAACTGGAACCTACAGCAACACAGGAAACCGGCAACAAGCACCGTCACAGAGCTGAATTTATTGCGCAAATGGAAAAGCATTCACCATAAAATAATTAGAGGCGCTAATAAATCCACATCAGAACAACAAATGTTCATAACAGCAAAGGGCTAAAGAAAAGCTGACAGTAACAGGAAATCTATCTTGTACTCTGAATGTGTTTTGAAAAGTCAGACTCATCGTGTTAACAATTGTACACCAAAATAAAGGAATTTGAATGGATTTGCTTGTGGGCTCAAATGAAATACTTTTTCAAGAACCTAAACAGAGAAGTCCAGTTACTTTCTATTGAAGCTCAAAGGATTTTGAATGAGGTTTTGAGGTTTTCCCACTCCAGAACACAAGCTAAAAGTTCTGGTTTCTCTTTGACTCGTTCTTTGCTGGGACAGACACATAATCTGGATCATCAGTGATGGACTTTCAGAGGGTGAGTTTACCTTCGGTGCCCCACTGGGCGTCGTGTCGCTGTGGAGGTGAGCTAATCCTTTAGCAATGCTTCCTGCCATGGCAACAAGTTCCTCCCAGCTCAGTATGTTCCCAGTGAGGAAAGCCTGCAGGTTTCCGAGGCTGTGATAGGCCAAAACCAGCCAGTAGGACCGGAGGGCGTGGCCTGGCGAACCCCTTTCCTCAGCCGCCAGGAACTGAACCACGTTTTCATGCTGCAGCTCCGGGTCAGAGAAAATGGAGCACTCGTTCCTCCAGGAGGCGTACTCCACGGCTGGAAACACCTTCACCGCCACGGTGTCATAGCTGCTAACTCCGCCCCTCTCAGCCTCCAGCAGCCGACCCTTCCACACCTCAGCGAAGTGCCCCTTCCCCACCAGAACCTCCAGCTTGATGGGCAGCAGTTCGGCCGGTTGGCCCTGCCAGTCTGTCACATCGCTGATGGTGTCACCATGAGGAGACGGTACCTTGGCGTTGTACTCGTCGCCGCCACCAGGACCCATCAGACCTCCATGTTCTCTCTGAGTGCCTTGACCCTGCAGGTCCAAAGCCTGGTAGAGCTCCGGGGTGCGTTTGGTCGGCCAGTCGGGGCGTGCAGGAGGGCCCGGTTTGTCGGGGCGACGTATGCGGTAGAAGTAGAAGGCGGCGGTGGCGACCAGAGCAACCAGGACAGGAGGCACCAGACTAACCACCACCACCGGGATCACGTCTTTACTGTGCAGCCTGGAGAAACCTGCGGGAACACATGAAAACACTGGCTTCCCATCCTTCATTTTACCATTTAAAATCCATAAACACTGATCAGCCACATTATTATGACCACTGACAGGAAGAACATCGATCATCTTACTGCAATGCAACATTCTGTTGGCAAACCTTGAGTCTTGAAATTCATGTGGATGTTTGACATGTAGCACCACCTAAAGATTGTAGGTCAAGCAACCCCCTTAACCACCAATCCCCAAGGCAACAGCAGTCCTTGATGCCAGTTAATACAATACAATACAATACAATACAATACAATACAATACAATATACTTCATTGTCCCACTTGGGGAAATTTATCTTGGACTCAAAAGTTGTGCCATCAATGCCATCTCAACAACTACAAAACAGCATTGCGCATCCCAAACATTACACATAACACATACATACGTCATCAGATTGAGGGTGCACTGTCCTGCCACCCTCAGCAGAACAAAAACTGCTCAGGAGTGGCCCGGGGAACATGACAGAGCTAATGTGTTCACCCAGGTTCCACACTCCCTAGATCCAAATCTTATTGAGCATCTGTGGGATGTGCCAGGATAAGCCTGATCTAGGTAGGTCCCACCCTGCAACCCACAGGACCTGCAGAATCCACTGGTGCCACAGGACATCCTCAGAGGTCCTGTGTCCATGCCCCACTGGGTCAGAGGAGTTTTAGCAGCATAAAGCGGATCAACACAATATTAGGCAGGTGGTCATAATGTTATGCCTGATCGGTATATTTAACCCTCCTCCCTCTGCTCACCGTTGGCTCCCTTTTCGAAGATGAGCTTGTCGTTACATTCGTGCTCGCCGTGGCAGCCACAGACCATCATGGTGCCCTCCTCGGCTGGCTGCTGGACCATGTGACACTCCCTGGTGGTGAAGTTAAGCAGCAGTCCAGGGTCGACGCCCTCCAGAGGCAGAGTCGGGTGGTGACACATCGTATGCACCGTCACCGTGTAGTTGGTTTTCCTCCTGTAGGAGCAGACAAAATGTGGCCAAATTATAAAATGATGTGGTCAACCTGATTTAAATACAAATTTACATCAGAGCAAGTTTAGTAAAGTGATGTTCATTATTTTTAGTAGGATTGTATTGCTCAGAGAGAATATTGTAAGGAGAGGAACTGATAAAAGAGTGGTGCTTCCTAGAGACAATTTAAATCCCAAACTCTGAGCAGAACCTCCTCCAGATCACTTTTGCTCTGCAGCATCAGTTACCACGGAGATGTAGCAGGTTAAAAGAGAACCACTTTTACAACGCTGAAAACTCTGACTTTAAGCTCAACATACCTGCACTAATCTCGCTTCATAGTACACTCCCTTGTTGATGTTGTGTTTTGTTGTTTTCTACGACAGAGCAAATGAGGCCCGAGTACGAAGCCTTGGGGAACTCCATTTTTTATTGTTGTACACTCAGATGATCAGTGTAACTAGTGATCAATACAAAGCTTCAACAATGTACCGGAAACACCTATATCCTATTAAACTAATAAAAATCTGCTACTTTATGCTTGTACTCCAACATATTTCAGAGGGAAAATATATATATATATATATATATATATATATATATATATATATATATATATATATATATATATATGTTTTACTGCACTGATAGACAGATTACTAAACAGGTTCACCAAGCTCCAACGCCTGAACATGCAGACCAGCCACAAAGACATAAAAAAACTCAAGAGAGACACAAAGCCACCACAAAGAGACACAAAACCCCCACAACAATGAAGCCCAACAAAGCAGCTTTAAAGACATATAGAATGACCACAAGGAGACACAAAACAATCACAAAGACACACAAGCCAGGCGTAGCCACCAACAATAAGAAGATATCAAATAACCAGAGACACAAAACACCTACAAAGTGACACAAAACAATCACAGAGACACTCAAAGGAAACACAAGGGCATTTAAATGACTCCAAAGAGACACAAACAGACAAAACAACCATAAATAGACACAAAACTACTCAAAAGACAAAAACATCAGACACAAACCAATCATAGAAAGATACATAATAACCACAGATAGTCCCAAAACAACCACACAGACACAAAAGCAACTCCAGAGACACAAAAGAACCACAGAGACACAAAACAACCACAAAGATACACAAAACAACCAGAGACACAAAACAACAGCAAAGAGACACAAATACACAGAAAACCACCACAAATAGTGACAACTTAGCCACAAAGAAACACCAAATGACAACAAAAAGACAGAAAGTGACACGAACCAACAATAAACACCAAACATCAGGAGATATAAAATAACCACAGAATCACAAAACAACTGAAAAATGACACAAAACAGCCACAAAGACTCACAAAACAAACACAAAGACATGCAAATGACTTTGAAGGGACACAAAATCAACATAAACATAAAAAACAATCCCGAATAGACACAAAACAACCCCAAAGACACAAAAAATTCCATATTGGATTAATAATAGTAATAATAATGATGAAAGTAATAAGCAGATTTGACAGGATAGTAATACCTGTGCTGTCCAAAAGTGCACTCATAAGTCAGATTATTATATTGTATTCTATGTTTTGAACATTAATCTAAAAAGCCATTACGTCTGGCAGCTAAATTTGGTGCAATAAGCAGCAAATCATCTCCTGAAATCTAGCCAAGTAGACGAAAATGGAACTAAAGCAGTTCAAACTTGTACTTCTTGTAAATTGTATGTTATTTTTGCATCACTGCTGAAACTGGTGCAGCACAAATCACTGTTTCTGACTGTGAATCTTAAAGTTTGCCTCGAGTAAACCATTGTTTTCCTCTCCTCCCCTCTTTTCTTCTGTCACTTTCTTCTTCTCACTGGTTTCCTGCAGAACGCTGGGAGGGTCGGCTGACTGACGCCAACAGGAAATGAGAGGGGGAGCAGCGAGGGGGGATCCCAGCGTAGGACTGCTATCCAAACAAAAGCACCAATCAGCAGAAACTTTCCAGTCGTAAAGAAAAGCCACGGCAGAGGGCTGGTGTGAGGGTCTAACGCTGCAGCGCTTCTCTCAAATGTAAAAAAAAAAAAAAACCCCAACAGCTGTATGCAAGCAAATATTAAAAAAAACCTGTGATATGTTTTTCTTTTCTTTCCTGCAACAGTAGCAAGTCGAGAGAAATCACTCCAGGATGTTTCATAATGCTGATCTGCTGCATATTGAAGTGGCTCAGCTGTACTGCTCTGTTCTCTGCTGGCTGAGCTGGAGGATAACAATGAGTGCTCGGTGCAGAGCCAGCATTTTTATGGACACTAAAGGCTTCAGGACAGGCTGCGGTGTAATTAAATTTCATAAAAACAACGCCACAACACAATAAATCTCAAAAACATCAGCCAGACTCCAGGCAAACTGAGTGAAAGTTGAAAGTCAGATTCCACAGTGGCATAGGAACAACTGTGAAAGCAAAAAAGTTCTGTGTATACAAACCATTTTACAGGTACAGTCTGCTACTTTATACTTGTATATGGGGAATATTAGTATTTATTACTGCACTGATTAGACGGATTTCTGAGCAGGTCCACCAAGTTCTAAAGTCTAGACATGCAAACCAACCACAAAGACGCAAAAACCACACTCGAGAGACACAAAACTACCAAAAAGAGACAATAAATGGCCCCAAAGAGACACTAAACAACCACAAAGAGACACTAAACAACCACAAAGTGACGGAAAATTACTACAAAGAGACATAGAACAAGACACAAAACAACTACAACAACAAAGACCAACAAAACAGCTTTAAAGACAGCATGACCATAAGGAGACAAACACAACTACAAGGACACACAAACAACCACAAATAGTCATAACACAACTACAAAGAGACACAAACCAACCATAATACGATACACAATACCCCCAAAAGCTTACCAAGCAACTACAAAGAGACACAACTTTACTACAAACACACACTAAACTACCACAAAAAGACACAAAACAACCACAAAGAGACACAAAGAGACACAGAAGTCACACAAATCAAACACAGCGACATGCAAGAGACACAAAACAATGCAAAGGAAACAAAACCACCACAAAAAGACAGACCAAATCAAAGTGAGACACAAAAAAACACAAATAGTCCAAACACAACTAAAAAGAAACCCCAAATGACTACAAAGACACACAAAGAGACACAAAACAACCAAAGACACAAAACAACCATGACAAAGACCAACGAAGCAACTTTACAGACATACAGCATGACCACAGAGACACAAAACAACCTTAAACAGTCATAATACCACTACAAAGAAACCCCAAATGACCACAAAGACACAAAAAGAGACACAAACCAACTATAAGGTAATACAAAACAAACACTAAGACATGCAAATGACTCCAAAGAGGCACAAAATACACACAAACAGACAAAACAACCCTGAATAGACACAAATCGACTGTAAAGAGATACGCAATAACCACAAAGATTCACAAAGCAACTACAAAAGGACACAAAACAACTGCAGACACACAAAGCAACCACAGTCATTACACAACTACAGCAAAACACAAAATGACAACAAAGACACACAAATGGACACAAACTAACCTTAACCACCAACCATGAGAAGAAACAACATAAACATAGAGACACAAATCAGTAAGTGTGCATTTCATGTCCTTCACACAGAGAATGACTTAATTTACGTCTGTATGTTTAATGATACAAGTTGTGTCTTCAGTTTAGACCATTAAACATAGTTCTGTGATGTCTGAGTTTAGTTGAGAACTTACTAAATAATAAACAGAAGTTTATATTAACAGCAGATGCAGAAAAGAGTAAATAATAAGTGCAGTAATGTAGCAGGTTCTGACCATATTGCGATGCAGATCTCCTCCATGACGGTGCAGAAGGACGACAGATTGCAGTTACTGAGGCAGACGTTGTCTTTACATACCGGACTGGAAACTTCACACCATTTACACAAGTTGTAGCTCAGGTGGCTGAAAGACTCGGCGACAACTGGAAGACCTGAAACAGATGGAAAGACTGTAAAGCTGCAGTAGATATGCTAAACACATGTCACCCTCTGAGAATACACTAGTATTATTGTCCTAGAGCCATGAACAACACTTGTAAAGACCATGCACATCATGGCAGTCTTGAGTTTCCAATGACTTAAACAACCCTTAATTGTTTAGGATTGAATCATTGGTCACAAAAAAAACATTTCGGTTCTTTCATTGATTTATTAAAGGTCTTCTGGAAATATAACAAAATCTGCTGGCTCAAAAATATACATACAGCAACTTGAATTATCAGTGTTGGTGATGTGAAAAGTTGTGTTGATCAAATTTTCTTAGTGATAAACTCTCTTACCTTCTTCTGAATGACTAGAATTGACTACAGCTTCTGAGCCAATGAAATTAGGGTCCATTTGATACACTCATTAGACTCAAACACAACTGTGGGAAAGTCTAATGAGATTAACATCAACATGAACTGAGAAGCTGCCGTGCCAGAAGGAAATTTCTCATCTAGAAATGGCATCTTAAGGCTGGACTGAAGTTTGCTGCTGATCACATGAACAAGAAAAGGCCTGAAAAGGCCAAAGAAAAGGAACAAAAACTGAGCAGAAATGTGTTTGGAGGACAGAAGGTGAGGCCTTTAACCCCAAGAACACCAAACCTACCATCAAGCATGGAGGTGGCAGTATCATGCTCTGTGGAACTGGAGCTTTACACAAAGTAAATGGAATAATGAAGAAGGAGGATCACCTCCACATTCTTCAGAAAAACCTAAAACCATCAGCAGAAGGTTGATCTTGGACAGAGTTGGATGTTTCAACAAGACAATGAGTCCAAACACACATCAGACGTGGTAAAGAAATGGTTCCATCAGGCTGGAATGAAGGTTCTAGACTGGTCTCCCCAAAGTTCTGATTTAAACCCACCAAGAACCTGTGGACTGATGGAGAAACAAGTTTAAAGTATTTAAAGTGTTGTTTCTTTGTTGTTGTTTGTTTCTTTTTTGGCATCCCAGCTGCCAGAAAAGTAGGCTTTTTAATAGTTTTGCTTACAGTGTAGATTTGGGAGGGACGTATAAAATATAAAGATAAGAGTTCTATGTGAAGCTCTGCTGTGTTGTTAATGCAGTACCTAATAAAATGATGCTATTTTTAATCCACAGAGGACGTATTTATTGCCATGTTCAACCTCACGTGAAGCTGCTGGATCCGGGTGTGTCCCTCTGATGCTATTAGCTGTTAGCATGCAGCCGGGCTATACTGAAACTCTGGTTTTTGTCATTGTGTGTGCGGTTTGTAGGCTTTAGCATGTGTGTGTGTGCTTTTCTGTGTGTGTCTACAGTTGCGTGTGTCGCTTTGCCACATCATGATCACACCCAGATGACAGAAACGACAACCTAAACACAACACGCTGCACTTCTACTCTGTCAGGAAAACAGAGCTAAGCCTGATTCTAGCCCACATATGGTCTAAAAATACTGTCACAAAGAAAGCAGTGCAGTTAAAACTAAAAAATATACTTTATAATTTAGATTTTTGCATGGATAAATGTGCACTGAGTTTAGCAGCGAGTAAAGACGGAGCTACTTTAAATCTTTTTAGGTGACTTTATGGCAAAATTGTACAAACAGCTTCTAATAAAAGTTTTGAAATAAATATAGTGGAGTAAAAAGTACAATATTTACCTCACAGATGTAAAATATAAAAGTCAAATCAGTCCTCACAAAGATAGATGTACATTTACACAAACAGAAATGTCAGTGTTGTTTGCAGATCTGTGCAAACATGCATCAGTTACACACACAACCCCGACCACACTGCATCACAATTATATATACTTCATGCACACACACTGGACTGTACACATAAACACACAACACTTCATTAACTCTGCCTCACAGACACACACACACACACACACACACACACACACACACACACACACTGAAGCTGTTCCAGATGTTTCTTCCAAACGGAGCCGAAGACAAAGGAAGAAGAAAACTAAAAGAGCTGAGGAGCAAAAAGCTGCTGTAATTAGAATCAGCAGCTCAGACTCGGTGTGTGTGCAGTTGTGTGTCTGTCTTTGTGAGGGCCGTGGTTGGTTTTTAGACTCTGGGAGTGAGGATGTCTGGAGAAAGTGAAGAAATTCAGTTTTTTCCTCCCTTTGGGACGGACTCGCCGAGGCTGCAGCTCGTTTACTGCACTGTTAGCAGAGAAAATGCTAAGTTTAGTGAATAAAATGTGAAGTTAGCATCACACAGGCTAATGCTGTCTTACAAAACGACTCATGTTGGCATAAATAAAGATGTTTTTACATTAAAAAAATGACATTGGCATTTAAAAAGATCAATATCAGCTTAAAAATTCATACGTGGTACAGGAAAAATTTTTCAATCGATTAATGAATCAAAATTTTACCAATTAGTTGATGAATCTAAATGATTATTTTAAAAGAAACCTGAACTGATCATATAATTTATGTTTCTTCTGTTTTCACAACCTGCATGTCATTGTATGAAATGTAAATAAAGATTTTGTTTCATATCATGTATGTTATTATTTTTGTACTTAATGCTAAACTGTAGAGTTTAACAGGAACATTTAAATAAAAATAAATAAAAAATCTGCTGGGTGAATGACTTTATTCAACTTACTTCATCATTATTATTATTATAAAGACTAAAAATCTGATTTCCCAGCATGCATTTCTGGAGATTTTCACTTCTCTACTTCATTTTTTGTATTTTAAAGAAAACAGAAATGATGCCAGATTCTTTATTTTATAACTTGTTAAACTGATTTGTTGATTCTTTTCATAATATTGATTGACAATTGTTTTGTCCAAATTATAAAACTATTAATAAAACATTAAATTGATTTTAAAAATCCCCCCCAAAAATCACAAAACTCTAATATTTGAGAAGGTAAAAGCAATAAATGTCAGTTTTTTTGCATGCAATAATAATAATAATAATAATAATAATAATAATAATAATAATAATAATAATAATAATAATAATAATAATAATAATAATAATAATAATAATAATAACTAACCATGGTAAAGATAATTAATAATTTCAGTCCCTCTTGTATTTATAAGTGCAACTTCTTGTCTTTCTGCTGATTCTGGTTCAAAGTTTTTCATAATAAATTGATTATAATCGATTTTCTCATTTTAATATTATATAAATTACCAAGTAAAACTAACGTATGAACAAAAAAACAACACGTTTTGTCCAAATTACAAAAATATTAATAATACATGAAATCTATTTTAAAAATCACAAAAGAAAATCACAAAACTCAAATATTTTAGAAGCTAAAACTATTAAATGTCATTTTTCCACATGCAATAATAATAATAATAATAATAATAACAATAATAATAATAATAATAATAATAATAATAATAATAATAATAATAATAATAATAATAATAATAATAATAATAATAATAATAATAATAATAATAATAATAATAATAATAATAATAACTAGCCATTTATACTATTTATAAGTTTAACTTCTTGTCTTTCTGCTGATTCCGGTTTGAAGTTTTTCATAATAAATAGATTACAGTTGATTTTCTCAGTTTAATGTTGCATAAATTACTAAATAAAACTACTGCAAGCATAAAAACAACACTTTGTTTCATCTAAACTACAAAATTATTAATAAAAATGAAAACCATCTGAAAATAAAATCACG
Source organism: Amphiprion clarkii (assembly GCA_027123335.1). Lineage (NCBI taxonomy): Eukaryota > Metazoa > Chordata > Actinopteri > Pomacentridae > Amphiprion > Amphiprion clarkii. The sequence goes on from CM049576.1 coordinate 4,516,236, forward strand.
AAAGCTTCATATTTGAGAAGCTGGAACCATTAAATATTAAATTAAATTTTGTCCAAACATAATAACAACAAACTGTCATTTTCTGCCTTTTAATGGCTAAATTTTGAAACCACAAATTCTCTAAATCCCATCTGTTTCTTTTTTTAACTGTCACCACTGATTTATTATCTCATGTATGATTATATTTTTCTCTCTGCAGCGACTTAATGTCCGTCTTTGTCTTGGTTCAGCTGCGTGTTCTGAAGATTTTCTCGTATTGGCGTCTAAATCTTCTGATTCTCTGGTAAACAAACAGACAGACAGTTTCTTTCAGTGCCAGTCTCAGTCTTCTCCAGCGTCTTAAAGAAGCCGGCGTTTGTGCAGCGATTCATCAGATACACTCGCTCTTTGTCAGATATGAGATAATAGCTGCCTTTAAACAGTAAATGACAGCGAGGAAGAAGTACTTTTACTGCAAACTCAACGTTTCAGACGGACTTTTAACTGCAGCTCATTCATCTGACAGCTGATTTAGATAATACTTGTGTACTTTTACTGCTGATACTTTACAATACAATAACTTTATTAATCCTCGAAGGGAAATGCAATAACTTTAACTACATGAAGCTGATAATACTTGAGTACATTTACTACTCATACTTTAACTACATGAAGCTCATAATCTTTGTGTACTTTTACTCCCGATACTCTAAATACATAAAGCAGCGTACTTTTACTTCTGATAATTTAATGACATGAGATTGACAATATATTTCTACTTTTATTTGTGATACTTTAACTACATTAAAACCAGTAAAATTTGTGTACTTTTACTCCTGGTATTTCTACTCCATGAAGCTGAAAACACTTGTGTACTTTAACTACAGATACTCTGTGAAGCTGATAATACTTGTGTACTGTTACTAATGATACTTTAACTACATGAAGATGGTAACACTTGTGTACTTTTACCTGCAGCACGTTCATCTGACAGCTGCAGGTCGTTCTCTATATTAAATTTTCCATTTTAAAACATATAAAAGATGCTTTTTTTGCAGATTAAAATACAGTTAGATGACATAAAAAATCTGAAATAAGTAAGTAAGCAGCTTTTCATGCAAACTTTTATGAAAATTTTATTCTATTTTTAAGAATCTGCTGTTTTTTTTTGACAAACTGAACATTTAGCATTGAAACGCTGTTAAGAGATTAATGCACTCGCCATAATAATCTAACTGTGTCATATGTTAGCTTTAAAAAATGTCCATATTGTGGATCTATTAGTGCTCAAGTGATAAAATAATAATAATAATGTGTAATCTTGAATAAAAGAAATGTTAAAATCATAAATTTCTAAAGGAAAAAAAAATCTACAAAACAAACATCTAGATGCTTATTTTTGAATTAAAAAAATATTTAATTGATCAAAAAAAATTACACTAATATAGTGGACAAGAAATCTGTCCGTATTAATGAAGTTTATCAAATTCACTGCTGCTCTGACTGACAAAAACAGCCGAGGCTCATGGGTATTGTAGTTTTTCAGAAAGCAGAGGCTCTTAAAGTTAAATATATGATAATATAATTTTATTAAAATATACTATTTAACATGTTTTTCTTTTGCCTGTTTATTTTCAGTCAAAACAACAGGAATCTATATAAACATATGTTTTTATAATGTGCACGGTGGTGGCATCATCATTAACATGTAGGAATGTTTGTGTTATCCAGGCGACTCACATTTAAATTACAACATCTGTGTACTTTTACTACAGACAAATGAACTACGTGGTTCACTAATGATGCTTAAACTACTTGAGAAACTGAGGATGATTGTGTACTTTTACTTCTGATACTTTAACCAAATGAAGTAACAACAGTTGTGTACTTTTATTTCCTTGTACTTTAGCTTAATGAAGCTGAGGATACGTGTGTACTTCTGCTCCAAATACTTTAACTACATGAAGTAGGTAATACTTGTGTACTTTTACTTCTGATACTTTGACTACATGAAGTAGGTAATACTTGTGTCTTTTTACTACAGAAGCTTATAACATCTGTTCATTTACTGCTGATGCTTTAGCTACAAAAAGCTGGTAGTACTTTATTATAGTATTTTTTCTACTGCTACTTAACTCCGTGAATCTGAAAGTACTTGTGTACTTTTACTACTGCTGTTTTAACTACATATAGCTGATGGTACTTGTGTACTTTTACTAGTATTTAAACACACTGAGCTACTTTTACAGCTGCATTAAACTTCTACACTTTAACTAAGACTTGAAAACGTGACCTTTACTCCCACTGTAGTACTTTTACCTCGCAGTACTGCTACTTTTACTTCGATGAAGGGTCTGGAAAGCTTTTTCCAAAACAGAGCGTTCCCCCTCCATCACCCCTCCGCTCGGTCCTCACAGCTCCGCAAACACCCCGAGGAGCAGAGAGCAGAAGCCGGAGATCGGGCTGCACTCACCGGCTGCGAGCAGGACGAGGGTCCCGGTCCAGAAGCACCGAGCCATCATCGCGGTGAAGCCGGAGGAAGACAGCGGCGCTCGGTCAGTCGTTGCGTCGTCGAGTCGGTGTTGAGTCCCGGTTCCAGCGGAGGGCAGAGGGACTCCAGATGTTTTTCATCCAGATGTGGCTTCGCCCCGCCTCCTCCTCCTGCTGCTGCTGCTGATCCACATGTGAGACACACAGCGGTGGAAGCAGAACTCACATCTGCAGGGATTTCATTCCATCTAAAGATAGAAAACAAGATTTAATTCAGATTTTTACTGTCTCTCTTGTACTATGTGTTTTTTTTAGATGATTTTTTTCTTCAATAGACAGAAAAAACAATCAGCGAGCTAATAAATAGATTTGGGGGCATTTATTGTGTTTTTATAGCTTCATTTTATTCATAGATTACACTTTTATCATTTTATTTTACAAATTAGATTTTAATAGATAGAAAAAACATTTAAAAAATCAAACAATGTGATGATATTTTTATTGTCCAATTGCACATGTACAGACAGAAAAAATAGATAAAATAAACAAATATAATGCATTTAAAAATAATTTGTTTTATAAATAGTTTTAATTTTTATTTATTTGTCATATTTGATATAAAGCAAACAAATATGTTGTATTTTTAAAACAACTTCTTTTATTAATAGATTTTATTTTATTTTATTTATTTGCCATTTATTACATGGATTTTAGAGTTGCACGTTTATAGATCGAAAAAACAACAGATAAAACAAATATGTTGTATTTTCTCACTATTTATTTCATTCATAGATTTTATTTTTATCTATTTGTCTTATTTTATATTGATTTTAGAGTTACTTGTTTATAGGTAGAAAAAGCACATAAAACAACAAATATATTGTATTTTTAAAAAGTATTTCTTTTCTTAATAGCTTTTATTCTGATTTGTTTCTCGAATTGTATTTTGATTTTAGAGTTACATGTTTATAGAAAGAAAAAAACATCTGATAAAATAAACAAATGCATAGTATTTTTTAAAAAAAATATTTATTTTATTAATAGATTTTATATTGATTTATTTACAGAGAATAAACCGAAAAGAAATAAGTTGGAGACTTTTATTTCAATAATATATTATATTTTAAACATATTAATTTTAATCAAATTTTACATGTCTAAACTTAACATGGGACAAGTTTAAAATAATAATAATGCCTATTTTAATGTACTTTTTAAATCCTTTAAACCCCCCTTTTTTGCATTTAAGAACTTTTTGATTTTTATGATGATTTTATTCTGTGTTGGCTTCACTGTGCAGATCAATATCAATCAAAGGGAAGAATTAGTTTTTATATTTACCTTTAATAGCAGTTTCACACCTGCTACTTAATTTATTAATCTATCTATAACATCTATCTATAATACATTCATTTAATTTGGTCTGTAAAGTGTAGTAAAAAGAAAAGGAAGAAGAAGAGAAAGAAGCTTTTCCCCTGACAAAAAAAATAGGCCAAAGAAGACGTAGCAGAAAGGGAAGAAGTAGTTGATGATGAGAAATAAAAAAAGATGATGAGGAAGAAGAAGAAACAGATGAAGAAGAAAGCAAGGAGAAAAAAGACAAGAAGAAGAAGAAAAAAGAAAGAGGAGAGGAAGATGAGTAAGAAGATAAAGATGTAAAAGCTGCAAAAGAAGAAAATGGCAATGATGGAGAAGATGATGAACAAAAGAAAGAAGATAAAGCAGAAAAACAGAGAAGATGGAAAAGAAGAGGAAGGAGATGAGAAGAAGATGCTTTTGTTCTCATAAAAGTGGCCTGATGAAGAAATTTCTATCACTCTTGACAGATGTGGACCCACGAAGAAGAAAAAACAAGAAAGGAGAAAGAAAATGATGAATGAGCAGCTTTTATTTTGATAGAGTTGAACTCAAGAAAACTGAGCTTTTATTATGAAAGAAGCAACGTGGATAGCTGTTTTGCTTCCGGTGAGGAAGCAGATCAAATTAACAGTCTGCAGAATAAAAGTTGTTGTTTTTGATCAAAATAAACTTTAAAACCATATAAGCAGCAGCAGAGTGTGTTGATCTGAATGAATTAATAAACACTTTAAGCGGCGATCGGCGCAGATTTACAGCCGACAGAGAGGCACCGTCTGCGGCTCTCAGCTGGACTCTGACCCCGGAGCTCCGGAGGACCGAAGCCGCGTCTCTCAGCCGGAGCTCCGCCAGTGTCACCATGAAGAGGAGGCTGCTGCTGGTGTCCAACTCCACCCTGCACGGCAGCGGGTACCTGGACCACTGTCAGCAGAACATCTCCAGCTTCTTCGGAAAGTAAGGTTTACTGGACAGAAAGCGCTTAAAAAAGCCGCTTTAGACACGTGGCGAATTCCGCTTAAAGTTTGAGCATTTTTAGTATTATCGAGGTAATCAGGCAATATTAATAAAAATATAAACTTGTTTGACAGTTACTTGTTAATTATTGGGCGTGTGGTAGAGTTCGGCCTGCAGCAATACTTTCATATTTTAACAGAATTAATTTTAAATGCCAAAAATCATATTGAGGGTAGCCTTGTTTTTAACAGGAAACGGCCATTAAAACGTCAGATTTGGAAATGGAGTTTGGTGTGAGAAACTTGGAAACACAAGTTAAATTTAAGCACATTTTAGATTTATGCTTGTACTGTTTCTACTTATGTTTATATTTTAGGACATATTTTCTACTCATGTTCACATTTTAGGTCATATTTTTGTACTTATGTTCATATTTTGTACTTATCTGTTTGTTTTGTACTGTTTCTATTCTGACTTGGAACGGGAGCAACTGTAATATAGGCATTTTCAAGTATTTCTGATTCTAATTATTACATATATTTAAGAAACATTCAGAAAAAGAAACTGACTCAGCAGCTGTCTGGTAGTGGAAGTGAAAGTTGACAAGTAAGCGCAGTCAGGAAATGGTGAATTCCATTGGAAAAATGTGCAATTTTAGATTTCTGTAATATTCAGATAACAAACATATGTCTATGAACACGTTTGGTAATGATTCGTGAACTTATAATAATGCGATAAAATTCGGCATACAAATATTTGTTTATTATGGACAATTTAATCTAAAAAATGCTCAAAATCCTGTTATAGACGATGTGTATTAAGCCCAAAACAATACTATGTAAAACATATTTATTATTATGTTATGTTTTATTTATTGTAAGAAGCTCAGTTTAAGTAGAAAATACACCAGGAGTTCAGGATTTTTTCTGTATTCTAGAAAACCAATAGCAAACTCCATTTAAAAAAATTGAGAAATGTAATATTTTCTTCTTTAACAGGAAACAACCAAATTTTTATGAATGTATTTGATAATAATTTTGAAGTGACAGACATGTGATAAAATTCGGAACAAAACTGCAGTTTTGGGGATTATTTTTGGTGGAAAAAATGAATCACAAATCTGAAGTCATGTAGTAAAAGACGAGTGAAACGATCCTTAAAATGGCAGATTTTCAATTGGAGTTTGGTTTGGAGATTATGCTGCAAATTAAACCTTTAATACCAAACATACACGCCTCTATGAGCGTGAATAATAATCAAATGTACCTCACATTTGTATTTAAGTGTAGCGGTTGTGGTGTCGTGCTACAGAAAGTGTGTATTAATTGCTCAACAGCCAATAAAATGTAATTTTTTAAAGCTGGAATTAGGATTAATGCTCACATAATCGAATCTATCTTGTCTTTTTATTGATTGTATGAATTTATGTTATTTTACTGACAGTTTTTTGTGTGTGTGTGTATTTCAGAGATGTGAAGAAGGTTCTGTTTGTTCCGTATGCTCTCCACGACAGAGACGCTTATACCAAGACAGCCAGAGACAAGTTCAAGAGTCTCGGTGGGTTTTTGGGATCATTTGTGTCTTTTTTTTCCTTTAAGTTTATCAGTTTACTTTCTCTACATATTTGTTTACATTTCTGTGTAGTTTCTTTATGAATTTCTAGTTAGTTGTTGTACATACTGACTTTGTCTATATGTGCATTTTGAGTATTTTCTGTGTTTTTTCCTTGTCTATTCTTTATGTATTTGTCCCTTTGCATTTTTTTGTTTTTGTGTGTTTTTTTGTTAGTTTTTTTTGCTTTTCTGTATATTTGGGTAGAGTTTTCTGTGTATTTATGTGTATTTCTGTCTATTGTCTGAGCTTTTCTGTGCACTTTTGTTCCATTTTCTTTATTTTTCTTTATTATGTGTTTATTAATGTGTATTTTCTGTTTCCCCGTCTTTCTGTGTTTTTTTTCATTTTAGTTTCTTCTCTGTAATTTTGTGCATTTTCCTAGTTTTTGTCTTAATGTATTTGTATTTTTGTTTTTTTTGTGTGCGTGTTCTTTAGTGAAAGTTTTTTTTAATATATCTATTTGTGTGTTTTCTTAGTTTTTTTAAATGTTTTTTTTTCTTTCTGTGTATTTGTTGTTTTAAATCCTCGTTTTTGAAAACACAGACTGATGTTTTTCTGCAGGTTATGACGTCAGCAGCATCCATGAGGCCTCAGATCCCGTCGACGCCGTCCGGAAGGCTGAAGGCATTTTTATAGGTGAGAATCAAATAAAAAGTAAAGCAGCAGTGACGAGTTTTGCTGCTCATTCCTGCAGATTGTTTTGTTTGCCATCATTCTCAGCATCCAGACACTAACAGAAGCTTCTGCCTTCAGGAGGAGGAAACACTTTCCGGCTGCTGAAGAGTCTCTATGACAACAAGGTGGTGACGGAGATCAGGAGGAGAGTGATGGAGGTGAAACAGTTTCTATCTGAAAACAGGCTGATGATGAGACTTTAGACTTTTAGAGGACACATTCTATCAACTTTGTTCTCTCAGTTCTTGGATTTTTAGCATCTCAGAAGTGTAGATTGACTGTTTTTTTGTTCATATTTTATTGTAAACTGACTGTAAACGTCACACAAAAAGAGTATATTTTCAATAGCTGCAGTATTTGTTGTATCAAATTCTCTCTTTGTATTTATTTATTGCTGAGCTGCTGCATAAATCCACAAACAAAACAGAATTCTGTGCTGAAACGACACAAACTGAAATAATCTGCAAATACTGAGTTGTTTCTCAGGAGAAAAATGTGAATAAAATCCTAAATATCTGCAGATTTCAGAATTTTTTGGTGCCTTATAGACAAATAATGAATGGATTCATGAAACAAATAAGCACTTGATCATAAAACTCATCCTTTGTTGCTGATTTAGTTCATCTGAAGAAACCAAACCTGCTGCAGGATCCTTTTAGAAACTCCATAAAGTCCAGCTAAACTAAATTCTGCTGCCTGAAAAGGAACAAAATCCCTTTTCTGATGCAGGAAACGAATAAAAACAACTTAGCTGTAAACTGCATAAACGTCCGTCCCTCTGTCCTCCATCTTTAGAGTCTTTCTTTCTTCCTTGTCGTTTCCAGGACGGCGTTCCCTACATGGGCTCCAGCGCCGGCACCAACGTGGCCACCGTCAGCATCAACACCACCAACGACATGCCCATCGTCTACCCGCCGTCCTTCTCCGCCATCGGCCTCGTGCCCTTCAACATCAACCCACACTTCCTGGACGCCGACCCCAACAGCCGCCACATGGGGGTGAGTCGGAGACGTTCCTAAAGCTGGTTAAAGCTGGTTAAAGCTGGTTAAAACTCATTAAAGCTGGTTAAAGCTGGTTAAAGCTGGATAAAGCTCGTTAAAGCTGGTTAAAGCTCATTAAATCTGGTTAAAGCTGGTTAAAGCCAAAGCTGGTTAAAGCTGGATAAAGCTGGTTAAAGCTGGTTAAAGCTGGTTAAAGCTGGTTAAAGCTGGTTAAAGCTAAAGCTGGTTAAAGCTGGTTAAAGCTCATTAAAGCTGGTTAAAGCTGGTTAAAGCTCATTAAAGCTGGTTAAAGCTGGTTAAAGCTCATTAAAGCTGGTTAAAGCTGGTTAAAGCTGGTTAAAGCTCATTAAAGCTGGTTAAAGCTCATTAAAGCTGGTTAAAGCTCATTAAAGCTGGTTAAAGCTGGTTAAAGCTGGTTAAAGCTCATTAAAGCTCGTTAAAGCTGGTTAAAGCTGGTTAAAGCTCATTAAAGCTGGTTAAAGCTGGTTAAAGCTGGTTAAAGCTAAAGCTGGTTAAAGCTGGTTAAAGCTGGTTAAAGCTAAAGCTGGTTAAAGCTCATTAAAGCTCGTTAAAGCTGGTTAAAGCTGGTTAAAGTTAAAGCTGGTTAAAGCTGGTTAAGGCTGGTTAAAGCTAAAGCTGGTTAAAGCTCATTAAAGCTGGTTAAAGCTGGTTAAAGCTGGTTAAAGTTAAAGCTGGTTAAAGCTCATTAAAGCTGGTTAAAGCTAAAGCTGGTTGAAGCTCATTAAAGCTGGTTAAAGCTGGTTAAAGCTGGTTAAAGCTGGTTAAAGCTGGTTAAAGTTAAAGCTGGTTAAAGCTGGTTAAAGCTCATTAAAGCTCGTTAAAGCTGGTTAAAGCTCGTTAAAGCTCATTAAAGCTCATTAAAGCTGGTTAAAGGTGGTTAAAGTTAAAGCTGGTTAAAGCTGGTTAAAGCTGGTTAAAGCTCATTAAAGCTCGTTAAAGCTCATTAAAGCTGGTTAAAGCTGGTTAAAGCTCATTAAAGCTGGTTAAAGCTGGTTAAAGCTCATTAAAGCTGGTTAAAACTGGTTAAAGCTGGTTAAAGCTGGTTAAAGCTGGTTAAAGTTAAAGCTGGTTAAAGCTGGTTAAAGCTGGTTAAAGCTCATTAAAGCTCGTTAAAGCTGGTTAAAGCTCGTTAAAGCTCATTAAAGCTCATTAAAGCTGGTTAAAGCTGGTTAAAGTTAAAGCTGGTTAAAGCTGGTTAAAGCTGGTTAAAGCTCATTAAAGCTCGTTAAAGCTCATTAAAGCTCATTAAAGCTCATTAAAGCTGGTTAAAGCTGGCTAAAGCTCATTAAAGCTGGTTAAAGCTGGTTAAAGCTCATTAAAGCTGGTTAAAGCTGGTTAAAGCTGGTTAAAGCTCATTAAAGCTGGTTAAAGCTGGTTAAAGCTCATTAAAGCTGGTTAAAGCTGGTTAAAGCTCATTAAAGCTGGTTAAAACTGGTTAAAGTTAAAGCTGGTTAAAGCTGGTTAAAGCTGATTAAAGCTCATTAAAGCTCAGCTTTATGGTGCTTCTTCTTTAGTTTTACTATTTTATGATAATTTAAACATCCACTGCTCTATATTTTACAACTAATAATCTGATTTTTACCTCTGATTACTTCACTACATGCAGCTCATATTGCGTATTTGTACTTTGATGTGATTTTAAATGCAGGACTTTTACTTTACAGAGAGTCGTTTTTCAAAGTTCCGTTATTTATGCATTACCCAAACTGCAAACCTCCCCGCTGGGTTTAAAATATATTTTATCTTTAAAAAAGAATCACCACAATGACAACATTTCTGAGGCAGAAACTGCAGAACTTCAACCGAGAATCTGAAGTTTTCAGCTCTCAGTGTTTTCTTCATGCATTCCATGTTTTTCTATGTAATTTTGTGTTGTTTGTACAAGTTTTCAGTAATTTTGTACAGATATTGACTATTTCAGTCACGTTTTAATTAATTTTGGACAGTTTTTGAGTCATTTTGGAAACAAACTGGGTCCTTTGGACATATATTGACCATTTCAGTCAGATTTTAAAACATTTTGGACAAACTTAGTGCAATTTTGAACCAACATTGACTACTTTAGTCAAATTTTGAAACATTCTGAACAGTTTTTTAATCATTTTGGACCAACTTTGTGTCATTGTGTTCAGATTTTGAGTCATTTTCAACTAACTTTGAGTGACTTTGGACAAACATATCAAATTCAGCTTTAGTTTTTTCCTTTTTTAAAAGCTTTTATGCCTTCCAACTATGCCGTACTGCAGGAGTTTTCTCTCCTTCTTCGTGGTTGTTCTGTTTCCACGGAGCTGCAGGACTTTATGTTGCAGTGGAAAATGAACCCACAGAGTAAAAGTGTGACAGAAGACAAATAAACTACTGAGAATCTCCTGGAGGTTCAGAGTCGGACGCTGATTGTTAAAGTTCCTGTCTGATAAGAAGCTGCAGTAAAACGTCGCTGAGCTTCTTTATCTTTCAGGATGATTGATTAGATCATTCTAGTCGCTCTGATTGGTCGATTATCTGCTGCATCAGCGTTATCACTCGTCTTTATCGCCAGGGTCCAAGAAAAACGATAAGTTCTAAAGAAAAGAAGATCTCAGAGTACTTTGAACACATTTAGATCATAAATAATCCTCGTTTCTTCAACAACCTAAAAGAGAAGTCTGTTTGATTTTTACAAAAACTCCCAGAATTTCACATTTCTACTCAGACTTATAGTTATTTATTATTAAAAACTTGATCGTGTAATCTATTACTGCACAACCCTGTTCACACATAAAGAAACTGTAGAGTTGCATTATTTAACTTCATATTCTGTGTTTTAATCACTGCAGACGTGAAAAACAACAGAAATTAAAGACATTTTGCATCAGAATGAAAGTCAGAATTGTTTCCAGACAGGATTTGAGGCGTAAAAAGATCAGAAATATTCAGTTTTTACGTAAAGTCTGTCTTTTTTTCTGCATATAAACAATAAAACGATGCATGTAACAGCTGTAAAAATCCAAACTCCTGCAGAAAACCCAGCAGCTTCAGTCTGAGCTGCAGATAGTTGTTGCTTTATTGTCGGTTCTCTTGTGTCGTTCTGAGGAAGTTCAGCATCACGTGAAACTGTGAAACTGCAGCAGCTGATAAATAAAATGCAGCGTCAGCAAACTGAAACACAGACGTTTGTTCTGACGATGTCACACTTTGGAGACTCCAGGAAAGACTTTTATTATGTTTCTATAGCATTTAAATGAAATCCTCTCTGTAGGAAATATTCTCCCAGTAATTACTCCTGTAGTGTAATAATAATAATAACAATAATAATAATAATAATAATAATAATAATAATAATAATAATAATAATAATAATAATAACAACTGGAGCAGCTACTGTTGACGTTGTCTGTTGAATTTTCTTCGTCCTTGAACGACTCTCTGAACTCCAGAGTTAAAAGGCAAGTTATCCTTTCAAAAACTACTTATCTGTGATTTTCCGTTTCATTGAACAACTTTGTAATGTCTTATTAAAATCACTTTGTCTTATTTAAAACACAAAGTAATTTTCTGACGCTAAAAAACATTTCTTCCTTCTGTGTTGTGTCGCCCCCTGGTGGCCACTGTTGGTTATTACAACAATGAGAGACGCACAAACTTTGGGTCATTTTGGACATTTTGAGGTCCTACTGGGCAGTTTTAGAGTCGTTTTGTAAGATCTTCACTGTTTTAGTCAAGTTTTACAACATTTCAGACAAACTTTTAGTCATTTTGGGCAAACTTTGTGCCACTTTGAGTAGATTTGGAGTCATTTTATACAAATATTGACCATTTTAGCCAAATTTCAAAACATTTTCAACAAACGGGTCATTTTGGACAAATGTTGGGTTTTGCAATTTATTTTGTAGTCAAGTTTTAAAACAAGGTGATTCAAAAACAGTTTTTGGATGAATATTGATCATTTTAGTCAAGTTTCAAAACATTTTGGACAGTTTTTAAATCGTTTTGGACGAAATTTGTGTGATTTTGGACAAATGTTTGGTCATTGAGAAATTTTGGTCAATCTTTGAGGTAATTTTGGACAAGTTTTGAGTCATTTTATACAAATATTGACCATTTTAGGCAAGTTTCAAAACATTATTGGACAGTTTCTCAGTTGCTTTGGATGAACTTTGAGTCATTTTTTTCAGACTTTGAGTCATTTTCAACAAACTTTGGGTAATTTTGGACAACCTTTACAAGTCTTTACAAGTCATTTTGTAAAAGAATTTTACCATTTTAGTGAAGTTTTAAAACATTTTGAACAGTTCTTCAATCATTTTTGAGATTTTGAGTCAGTTTGTACATATATTGACCATTTTAATCAAGTTTTAAAACATTTTGGACAGTTTTTGAGTTATTTTGGACAAACTTTGGGTCCTTTTGGACAAACACGGGTTTAAACAAGTAATTTTGGACAAATATTGACCATTTTAGTCAAGTTTTGAAATGGTTTGGACAAACTTTCAGTCATATTGTACAGTTTTTGAGTCATTTTGGACAAACCTTGTGTACCTTGCTGACGGTATTGTCGTCTTGCAGGAGACCAGAGAGCAGAGGATCACTCAGTACCACGAGGAATCCGACACTCCATCAGTCCTAGTGAGTTACAGCGAAGAGAAGTTCACACGGTTAGATCTCAGACATCCTTTCAGGTGAAACTGCAGCTTTAAAAAGAGAATTAAAGGTGTTGTTGTTGGTGTTTCCAGGGCCTGAGGGAGGGATCCATGCTGCTGGTGGAGGGAAATAAGGCCACGCTGCTGGGAACCACCAAGGCCCGACTGTTCACCAGGTAACCAACCATCAGCTAAAGGATAATACGATGACTAGACTACCTTAACCTTACTGTAACCTTAATCCAAGCCAAACTTAGCCTTAGTCTGACTCCAATTTAAACCAAACCTCAACCCTCTAAACCCCAAAACTCAACAGTGGATTTAAAAGTTACACCATTTATCAGAGCTGCTAACAGAATGTTTCCTATGGTCCTTGAACTCACCTGTAACGTGATGTTCTGTTGGGAAAATAAACAAATCTAAGCTTAAAATTGTGATTTATTTTGGAGAAAACGTCTCATTTCAAAATTTGTCAAAAATAAAAGCAGATTTTGTAATAAAAAACAAAAATTGTGCATTTTTTTGCTGCATCCGGGAAGCCTTAGCTAATGTGGCTACAACCAACAGACGTACCAAAAATTTAGAGACTTCTAGGTTGAACTGCAGGCTGTGTAGAGACAAATCAAACATATAAGTAGATAAATATCAGTAGTATGTTGATTATATTTTCCTGTGTTGGTAACTCTTGTAGGAACTTAGAAACTGTTGTACAAGTTGTTTCATCATGCTGTACTTACAAACGTTGTATCTGTGTGTTTCAGGGGGAAGCCCACGGTGGAGTACGAGCCGGGCAGCGACCTCAGCTTCCTGCTGACAGACACTAACTGACCAATCACAGGGCAGCATCAGGTGGACGTAACCATGGAGACGACACTGTTGTCTTTATGATGTTTCTGCTTCAAACAGAATAAATATTTGAAGGATAAACCTGTTTTGTGTCTGTTTGGTGAACATTGTACCTGCTAAATGTTGTAGTTTAAGCTAATTTAAGAGTCTTGTTATTGACGTAAAGACAGAACAAAAATCACATCAATCATTTAGTCCATAAATGCTACACAATCATTAAAAAAAACCTCAATAATTCCTGTTTGGATGGATTTTGAGTAATTTTGCATGAACCTTGGGTAATTTTGGACCAACTTCAGGTCACTTGGGACCAACTTTGAGTCATTTTGGACAGACTTTGTCTTATTTTGGATCAATTTTGGGTAGTTTTTGATACATTTTGAATAATTTTGGACCAACATTGGTTCAGTTTGGACAGATTTAGACAATTGTAGTCAAGTTTTAAAACATTTTGGACAGATTTTGAGCCATTCTGGACAGATTTTGACTATTGCAGCGGAGTCTTAAAACATTTTGGATACATTTTGAATTATTTTGGACAGATTTCAACTATTTTAATCCATCCATCCATCCATTATCTATACACCGCTTAATCCACACTAGGGTCGCGGGGGGGGGGCTGGAGCCTATCCCAGCTGACTCGGGCGAAGGCAGGGGACACCCTAGACAGGTCGCCAGTCTGTCGCAGGGCTACATATAGAGACACACAAGCACTCTCACATTCACACCTACGGGCAATTTAGAATAATCAATTAACCTTAGCATGTTTTTGGACTGTGGGAGGAAGCCGGAGTACCCGGAGAAAACCCACGCATGCACAGGGAGAACATGCAAACTCCATGCAGAAAGATCCCAGGTCCGAGCTGGGACGTGAACCAGGGATCTTCTCGCTGCAAGGCGAAAGTGCTAACCACTATGTCACTGTGCAGCCCCCAACTATTTTAATCAATTTTCAAAATATTTTGGACAGATTGAGTCATTTCAGACCAAACTTGGATCATTTTGGACTAACTTTGGGTAATTCTGTACAGATTTAATGTATAGTTTTACATTTTGGACATATTTTGAGTCATATTGGACCAAGTTTAAGTGGTTTTGGACAGATTTTGGAGCAATCTGGCATCAATTCTTGGTCATTTTGGACTGATTTGAACCAATCTAATCAAGTTTTAGACATTTTGGACAGATTTTTGAGTCATTTTGCTTCAACTTTTGGTCATTTTGAACCAACTTCATGACACTTTGGACCAACTTTGAGTCATTCTGGACAGATTTTGAGTATTGCAGTCAAGTCTTAAAACATTTTGGACAGATTTGTAGGAATTCTGGACCAACTTTGGGTCATTTTGGACAAATTCTGGGTCATTTCTGGTTCTGGTTTGTCCCACAGGTCCTATGTTTGTGAAATAACAAAACCAAAAAAAAATTAAATTTCTTACACCGAGAAAAAAAAAGAAGAGAAAGAAAACAGTAAAATAAAGTAAGATTTAAAAAAAAAAGACACATTAAAGAAAGAACATCAAGACAAAACAAAATGAAAATGTGAACAAATCAGTTTATTTCAGTTCAAAGGTGAAATCATCTCTTTATGAAATCGTTATTTTTTTATTCTCTAGGTGAAAGAATACATACATCAAAAATAGTCAATATTTTCTCCCGGCAGAAAGAAAGACAGACAGAGTGGTATTAAATAGAAAACATAAAACCCTCAAACACAACAGACACACAGCTGCAGGACCGACATCAAACCACCAGATTCAGTTGGTTCAGGAACGTTTGACTTCGACTTTACTAGAACTTTTGTTATTCTGCTGCGTTAAAATGTCAAAAATTCAATTCAAAACATTCACATGGCAGTAAAATTTTAAAATAATGTGAGTAATTTGAACCGACTGAGGTCAAAGTGAGCTGATTTGGGTCCTGCTGAACCCTGGTGACGAGAGAAATGTCTGATACCACCTTAGAAAAGTCTTTATGGAAGGTTTGAACAGTGTAGTGAAGCCAGTCTGTCAGATACCGCTGACCTCAGATCAGTGCTCCCAACAAACCATCTGTTACCTTTAATAAACGGAGTCGACTTAAGGTTCCTGAAATGGACTTTATCAGAAAGTTTCTGTTGGAAAATGCGACTTTCTGCCAAAGCTGGACGAGATTCGGTCTTAAATTTGATAGAAAAATGTCAAAATTGCACATTTTTACCAACATTTAAATGGAAATATGAGCCAAGCAGGGCTGCGAGTAAGAAATATTTATTCTCTGAAGGTCTATAAAATGTGTGCTGAGAGTTTCCTGTTACCAGCTCCCAAAGCTGAAGATGAAAACGCTTGATTTGGACAATAAACGATAATATTCAGCAGGGATTTGTGTTGATTTGGCTAAAAATGTACAGTTTTGTTTGAAAAAGTAAAAATAAATACAGTGTGATTTCTATGTACGGTGAAGTAGATTTATTATTATTATGCTCAGTGAATGTGTGCATTTATAAAGGACTGTGTTTAATGTCCGTACGCCAAGCACAGGTATAATAAATGGTATTTCCACTACAGTGTGTGGTGGAAAAAGTTAAAAATCAGCAAATACCAGCAAAAATACAACATTTTTCATCCCTAATGTTCAGTTTTCAATCTCTTTAACCAGCAAATGTGTGAAAATCTTTCTATAAAAAGAGATTTAAAACACAAATACTTGCTTCGGCTGTTTTTTAAACCGATTAATCGACTTATTGTTAGAGTTTCCAGGTTTATTCTGACCCTTGATGGTGGCAGATCAGTAAATCAAACAACCTCTAAATGAGCTGTAATTCAAAATTTCTTCAAATGTGGTGCAGAATTTAACAGGAATTTGCAGAGAATTATCAAAAAAGTGAGAATTCATGTTAAAAACTCTGCCAGTCGCTACTCTGAAGCAGGAATATGCTAAAGTTTCCCTTGAAATATGAAAATTCTGGAGTATTTCTGTGAATATTTGTTTTTCTGGTTGTTTTTCAATGAATTCTGATCCAACTACAGCTGATCAGTTGACTTATTTACTAGTAAACTCTTCAGAAATAACATCTAATTGTGATTTTTGCAGAGAAATACTTCAGGTTTGACATTTAAAGACTTGCCAAAGTGCTCAACTTTCAACTTTGCCTCATTTTTTGTCTAAAACCAAAGACTTTTCTGTTCAGAATAACTCAAGAAGAACTGACTATTGTTTGAAAAATGACTGCAACAATAAAGAAATATCAAGATAGTTCTTCTGAATTTTAATTTGCTGTTAAATGATTGACAAACTCATCGTTTTTGCTCGTGTTTTTTAGCCAATTCTGTTGGATCCGAACGTCCTTCAGTTTGTTTTTTAACAAACTCAACACTCGTCTCAGTTTAGAAAAGGCAACCAAACAATAAACTCTTGTCCTTTGTGGTATCAGGGTTCGTATCTGCAGTATTTCAGTGATATCACCAGTAGTTTTAGTTCAGGTCTGACTGGAAACGAGCTAAGTGAAGGCGGCGTTTGGAGGCAGCAGAAGGATGAAAGCAGCGGATATAAAGTTCTAACTAAAGTGTTCTGTGAAGTTATTTCATGGTGATCGTTAACTGGAGTTATATATATTTTTAAAACTATCATCGACCTTAAACATTAATTCATAATGCAAACCCAATATGGGTAAATAGCAAAGTTGTTTTTTTTTCTTTTTTTAATATATTAACACACTCAAAACAAAACAAACAAAAAAAAACATAAAACAGCAACCTGCTTTTGTCGCATTTTTGTTCTCAGTTGCCATTTTTTAAGGAAAAATAACACTATTTAAAAACACCAGAAGTGGAAGGACAAAGAGGCCTCAGTGCAGGAAAAAAGGCGGGAAAGTAACGACTGTAACTGACTGTTCGTTAAGCCCCGCCTCCCTTAGTTACTGTTGCTATGGCTGCAGCCACTTACAGAGCGTCTAGAGTTCTTAAAATTACTTTATAATAGTCAAATATTATAATTCATCAGTTGTTTTTATTCCTTTTGTCCATTAATGAGTCCAAAACTCACATCTTTACACGTTGCTGCTAAATCCAGCATGAAAAATGAGCAATCGATTATCAAAACTGCTGCAGATTAAGTTTCTTTTGATTAACGAATCACTGTAATGTTGTCTGTAAAACATTCTGTGCTGTTCATCAGGGCTCCCTCTCTAGAAATTATTCTTAAATAGAGCTGGAAATTAAGATATAACAACAAGTAATTGCAATTAATTCTTCCATATGATCATATTTTGTAGATGCTGGTGAAATATGGGTTAAAGCACACTCAATATGGAATTAAAAAGGATTTAAAGTCGACTTTAGCGACCCTGCGGAAACCCTATAGTTAGCTAGTTAAGCTAACATTAACTCGATTGCGAATAAAAGTCGAGTGATTTCTACTTTTGATTACTGCAAAAATGGTTGCAAATGTGATTATGATTGCTTCACGCATGATGCTAACATGCTAACAGTGATACTAGAAAGCTATTATGACCACCAGTTGATGATTTGAGCATATTCTTGCCTTCCTTTTGTTATTTATCACAAAATTATTTCTGATTTCTGATGCAGAAAGGTGCTCAGTAAATATATATTTTTCTCTTTAAATGGCGCTCTCTGATAATGAGGCTAACCAATGAATTTGGCTAACGTAGCATAACACAACTTTTACACCAATTTCCAAAAAGTGTAACAGCAACCTCGGCCTGTAGGGGGCAGCGCACCGCTTTCAACATACTGACAAATCCAAAAAAATTCGGGTTCGGAGTTTAGCGAACGATCAATTCAACAGGACGAATTATTAACGTAACATTTGCATTGATTTGAACAACAAAAAAAGACACATTAGCTTCTGCAAAAAACCCCAAAAAACTGTTTCTCGATCGTACTGAAATGAGCTGGACCCACTACAAATAAAACATAAAAAAAAATGAATAAAACACCCGAAAACCAGCATCCCGAAGCGTGAAACCAGCTCCCCGACACACGAAGCAGGAAGGAAAAGTTGAAGAGGAGTACGTTAACTCGTGTAACTCCACCATGGTCCCCAGTCACAGAAAACTGAACCATCTTCACCCAAAAACATCCATCAGCAGATTTCATGTTGCTGTTGTTGCAGTTTTCTGTCAATTAATCAGGTTACGATGACAGATCGATCCGTTTAAAGGAGGTTAACGCAGTTACCCACAATCCTCTGGTTCGTCATCTCGTTTTACAGCTTTAAACTGAGCTGTTTTTTATCAGAAATGTTCAATAATTTAATCTCTCTCTTGCACAGTCATTTATTTTCTCTTTTTCATTCATCCATTGATTCTGTGTGATTTTAAAACTGCTTTTTTTTTCATCTAGACGTGGTAAAAACTTCCCCGGCGTCCTTTACAAACCCGGAGAACTCTGAAAAACGTCTATCAGCAGTTCTGGCACCTGCAGCTCAGCAACCGTTTTATGTTTGGACAAATAAAAATATGTGCAAATTCAGGCCAATCTCCGTGTGATCTGGTGCAAAAAGACAAAAAAATGTTGACACTGTCACCTCATTTACGTGTTGGAACGAACCCACGAAAGCATCCAGACGTGTTGATTAATACGTTAAAGGAAGAATTCAACAGTTTGGAAACTATATGAAGCTGCAGCCGGTTTGCTTAGCTTAGCATAATGACTGGAAATGAAGGGAAACTGCTAGCCTGGGTCCACCCGGAAGCACTTCTGAAGAAATGATGAATATAGAAAATGTAAATCAAACTTTGGGGTTTTATTTTTACATCTTAAGTCTTTAGCTCTTTTTTTAAACAAAATAAACCAAAAACGCTGCTTAGAAGGAAAATCTCATGTTGATAACGAGAATAAACCTCAAACTTAACTTTACACCAAATCTCCATTTCAGTTTGAATACAAACTTGCTTGTTTAGTAGATTTTTAGCTGGTTCTTGTTAATTTTTACATAAATTGAAGCATACAAATGACAAATTGTGCTTTCACTCTTTATCTGCTATAATCCAGACATCTTTAACAACATTGAAAGTGTTTAATAACGTTTCTGTATTTCAATAAGGACATATTTTGTATTATATATTACAAATGTGCGTCCACAGGAAGTACTTTTTAAATACTATAATAAATATTTCTTCTGCTTCCGTTATGGTGTGATATGAAGCATTAATTACATGTTTATATGTGGTTTATTAACGCTAAATTAACCTTGTAAAATGCCGAATTGTTGCTTTCATACTTGGATTTTTGTTTGTAAAATCTGAGGACCGAGTTGTTTCCAGTCTTTATGCTAAGCTAATGCTAGCCAGCTGTCTGTTGTAGCATCACATTTAGCGTAAACGATCTAAACATGTGAACTCGTTGATGGGTTTTACTTTCCATAAATGTCAAACTCTTCCTTTAACGTTGAGGATTTCACCTGTGACCAGTGTTTCCCGGCTTCTCTTTTGGCACAAACACAACATGACTTAGTAAAAAACAAAAACACCTCATTAAACCCCAAACCAGTACCATAATCTGCCATCCAACAGTCAATACAGTGAATTCTCTCAGAGGCCTTTTTTTACCCTGATTTCTTCTTCTTCTCTCCTGGACTTTCAGTTCATCACAGTCGGTCCTCTAAGCGTCAGTGTTGCCGTTCTCCTCCGGCTGAAGCTGCTCCTTCTCGGTGCAGTCATCCTGCGGGGGGCGCACTCTCTTAAAGAAACCCAACTGTAGAAGAAGAAGAAGCAGAAGAAGAAGCAGAAGAAGAGGAAAAAGACAAAGGAGACAAAGGAGAAGAAGAAGGGGAAGAGGAAGAAGACAAAGAGGAGAAGGAAGAAGAAGAAGACAAAGAGGAGAAGGAAGAAGAAGATGAAGACGAAGAGGAAGAAGAGGAAGAAGAAGAAGACAAAGAGGAAGAAGAGGAAGAAGAGGGAGAAGAAGAAAATGGAGAGGAAGAAGACGAAGAGGAGGGAGAAGAAGAAAACGAAGAGGAAGAAGACAAAGACGAAGCGGGAGAAGAGGAGGAAAAAGACAAAGAGGAGGAAGAAGAAGAAGAGGAAGAGGAGGGAGGAGAAGAAGAGGACGGGTAAGAAGCAAAACAAAAAGATATATAGCAGAGGGATGAAGACGAAAAAGCAGAAGAAGAAGCAGATCAAGAAGAAACCAAATAGAAATCACATATTTAGTCCTGAATGTGAGGTTTCTCTTCAACAGCACATTATCCTCTTCTTCAACCTTTATTTACACTTTTTTCAATAACAACAAAGCTGCACAAAGACACAAATAATAAGAGGACGTTTATCTAAGAGTCATTCCACTTTAATTCACCACATTTCAAAAAAAGTTCACGACTGACCATCTCATATTTGCCCGATTTTATTATATTTTTTTGTATGTTATTAAGAAGGTGGGGTCCTGTTGGTTTCTGCAGGGCATGGTGGTGGCAGTATCATGCTGTGGATCAATGTTTAAAGAGCCATAAAATGAGAAATAATGTAGCTGGAGTCCTGAAATTTTGCAGGTTTGTTGATATGTACATCTGGATTTTAATGGTACAACCCTGCTTTGATAGAATAATACAAACCAGCTATATGATGGTGCAAATTTGGTCAAAAAATTTCTGTCAGTTTCATAAAACCTTTATTTTTTACCCTAAGTGGAACTCGCAATATGAGTATGGTGGCAGTCAGAGGCACTTTATGAGGAAAAAATCATTGAAATTGTGTTATTTTTTTGTATTTATGGTCAATATTTGAACATTCTTTCAGCAGGTATGATGGTGAAACCACTCCAATAGTGTCCCAGCTGGAAGAGTTCTATAATATTGTTACTGGGATAAAATAAAAACCATCCAACTCCTACTGCTTCAAAAATCTTAATAACAAAACTGTGGCAGAAATCCAGTTATTTTTGAAGAAATTATCTTGCAGTGTGAGCAGTGCAGCACTAAAAACAAAAAATGAGATAAAAAAAACCCCAACATACAGCAGCTAACAGATGATCGGTGGACATCTAGATGTGCTCGTAGTTTTTGTTTCTCACCTTGTACATGATGAAGATGAGCAGCGCCAGCAGCAGAAGTCCGGCCAGGACAGCCAGAGCCACCACCCAACCCGGTACCGGCGGAGGACCGTCGGTCACCCATATCACTGACACGCTCACCTGGAAACACAACATTCAGCAATAAATAAGTCAGAAAATTCACCTTTTACACCTTTAACAAGTCATTTAACCCCTTAGCATTAGGTAAGTAGTCATAGTCAGACAATGAATCAGCAATTTAGTCATAAATATCTGCAGCTGTAGTTGAAACCCGACTTAAAAACAAACCCACAGTCCTCTTTGTTTGACATTGAAACAAGTAAAAATGCGGTAAATTCTGAGACAAGACTTTACAGAAGTGATCTCGAGAGGTTTTTAAGGCCAAAACCGATCTCAGCTAGTTGAAAACTATTGACTAGTTTGTGTCTCTTTCCAGAACATTTGATGAACGTTTGAAAATGCGATCAGGAACACCAATCTAAAAGTATAGTACAGTTTGAATAAGACTTCTTTGGCTTGATGGAGCAGCAATGTTACATATTTGAGGTCTGAAACAGGCTTTGGATATTCATATTTAATTCATTTAAGTTCTCCACTGACATCTTCTAAACATCAGATGAGGACTTTTTGCTGCCTGTGTTGGTAATAATGACAGACTGTGTTTCATACAACCATTAAGATCAGTGCAGCTGTGGCTTCAAGAAATCTCCCTAAAAATCAAACTTCAAACACCAAAATCAATCAGTCACTGCTAGCGTCTCACAGTTGTGCTGTTGGACGGCAGCTCCGTCTCCAGGTTCTTGTACGGCATCTCAATGACGCTGAAGGAGGCCGTGGATCGAACCGCATACGACCGATTCTGGTTCTCAGTCTGAAAACAAAATGTAAAAAAATTTAAAAAGTCACACGTCAAACAAATCCATCCTGGAAATCCAACAACCCAAACATGTTTAGTTTACTGTCATCACAGAGGAAAGAAACCAGAAAATATTCAAATTTAAGAAGCCTGAATCAGAAAAACTCTGCATTATTTTCTTTAAAAAAAGACAAATTTGTTAGCTTGTTTGTTTGTTTACCCTGAGGAAGTTGTTCACATCCAGCCGGGAGTAGATGAAGAGGATGGCGTTCTTCCTCCTCTCCAGACGGCCGACTTGACATCTCAGCCGCAAACACTCGGCTGTGTTACAGTCCTACACAAAGACACACACAGATAGCCATTTATGTTCCAACAGGAAATAATACCTGATGGAAGAACACGAACGAAGGTTCTTCTTCAAGATCAGAGAAACTGTAGAAGTTTGAGGTGAAAGAGGGTTGAAAAATATTCAGACAGACAGATTGTGAGTTATTAAAGATGCAGTGGGTTGTTGTCGGTAGGTATTCAGCTCTGCAGCATCAGTTACCATGGAGATCTAGTGATTAGTGTTTACAAGCGTTTGTACCAGTATCTGCAGGTCGCTGGTTGCGTCTCGGGCCTCCACATCTCTCTTCCTGACATGGTTTCGGTTCCGTCCCTCCGACTCTCGTTCTCTGGGCGGAACAACGCTGGTGTTCTTCTGGGAGGTCAACGGGTTCTGAAACAAACACAGAGTTTGTACAGTGCAGCTCAGAGTAATGACCACAGGGAGTAAACTCATGGATCTAAGCCAAACTTTCTCATTTGGCTCTAATCTGGAAATATGTGTCTCTTTAGCAACTAAAATCTGAATCCGAATATTCGGATCTCAAAATAAATTTTCGGAGACCACCGTCACGGCTGAGTATTTGGATATTTGGGTCCAGCCCTAAGTCTAGCTTCTTCTGCTCATGTTGTCTCTAGCACCATTTTCTGACAACTTTATTTACTCTAAAGCAGTTCGATTAAGTCCAAAGTTTCAAACAGTTTGCTTTACATTCCCTTCAGGACTATAAAAACATCTTTTAAAGTAATTTTCTAGAACTCAGCAAAGCTTTGATGGAGCCATAAAGAAGCTCGGAGATGTGTTTTTGTCTCTGTTTTCATTCCTGTTTGTGTGTTTTGTGTCTTACGGAGACGTTCAGCGGGTTGATCTGAACTTCGGTGGTGCAGTTGATGGGTCCTTCGGTCTCGTAGCTGGTGATGTAGAGCAGAGATCCGTTCTTGAACTGGTACGGCCACTCCACCTCCAGCGACGCCTTGCTGAACGTGCTGGGTCCGCTGTTCAGGAGCTGAGTAAATAAAGTCAAAACTGTAGTCTGGTATCTCTTTCTCCTTCCAAAAACACTTTTAACAGACACACAAACTGGTTAGAAAAGGTTCGGAAGTTCCAAAAACAAACACTACAACTCATTTGGGAGCAAAATGATTCATGTCCGATGTCTGTTGGGAGGTTTGCTGAATCCTAAAGTAATAATTTTATTCATTTAGCACCTTTCATTCCATGTGGTGCTTTGAAAACAAGCTTTAAAACAGGATTTGGCCAAAAATAAACAATAAAACACTGAAAAACAACATAATAATCTAAAGCATAGAATTGAACACAAAGGGAAGAATGTTTAAATAATTACCAAAGCACTGCAAAATGGCTGAATTTTAAAGTATTTTTTTAAATTTTGCATTTTAAAATAAGATAATATCACTGTGGAATTATGCAGTCAATCTTTAATTCTCATTAAAAATGTGAGGAAAAAAGGGATCTTGAAAACTTGCGAAAGGATTTTATTTTTTCCAGGTAATTTCTTAGAAACCTTACCTAAAACATTTGCTGTATTTGGCTGTAAATGACGGGATATTTCTAAGAACATTCCACACAGTTTAATGCTAATTGATTACAGTAGAACAATAAAGAATGTGCTGTTTTTTAGAGCACAACCACCTGCATATTACGTTTGAAATTGCTAGAAAAATAGGAAATGATGTATTGTGAAAGTAAAAAATATCCACCAGATGTTCACAGTGAAACCAATAAAAAACTAGAACTACATTGTGCTGTCTGTCCATCCCATGTAAATAAACAAAGAGGAGCTAAAAACACCTCTCTCTCCTCTGCATGAGTGTTTGTACCTCGTAGACGTGGACTATCTGCGGTCCGATGTCGTCTCCGACTACAGGAGGCTCTTTGGGTTTCCAGTTAGCGATGGGAAGCAGAACCTGACCGGGAGACGACGACCTGCAGAAAAAAACACGACCAACTGCTTTTATTTCTGTTCAATCTGTAGCTAAAGTCACAAACAACTGGACTCATAACAGATTATCAAACTGTCTCATTGAAGGTTTATTTCTACCCACTGTGAGCCGAAAGAACAAGTTTTATTCACACTCATGTTGTCATGTAATCTGTTGACGACATAAAAATATAAATAAAAGTGTGTTTTACCCTCTGATGGATACTTTGGCGAGGACGGCCAGCTGGGTGACGCTGGAGATTCGAGGGCTGGTGTTGTCAAACTGGTTGGAACTGAAAGATAAACTTCATAAATCAGCTTCATGTGATAAAAAACTACACAAAAAATACAAAACAAAAACAATTATGGAAATAAACAGATAGAAAAACAAGCTCTGTTGCTGCTATGCTAAAAGCAGCCACTAGGTGGCAGACTAGAGAGAACAGTTGAGGTCGTTTGTAATTATGACTTCCTATTTGACTAATATAGCCACAGGATTTGTCTAAACTAATACAAATATTGACACAACGATGGCTTCTATGTACATGTCTGATTAAAGGCTTATTTGTAGAGGTCATTCAGAACAAGAGTCATTGGGGAGACATGCAAGGCATGTATATAAAAAGGTATAAAGGGTAAAATAATATTGATGTAATGTCTAAAAATATTCCTGAATTGTCCCAACAAGTCTGTAAAATATTCATAAAATTATAGAAAATATTAGTAATATGTTTAAAAAACAATAGGCAGTGAAACATAACAGAAACATGGAAATAACATATCAGAAAATTTTAAATTATAGATAAAATCTTCATAAAATTCTTAATAAAATATCTGAAAAATCTATTTTATATATATACATATGAACAGAATGCTTAAAAAATATATCAAAAGATTGTCCAAAAAATACAAAACAAAATGAATAAAAATGATTGAAAGAAACATCAGAAAAATATTCCCAAAGCAGCAGAAAAAAAATCTAAATTAAATCTTGACAAAAATAGAAAAATATTAATAAAATATTATCCAAACTTCTCAAAACGATTAATAGAATGAAAAAAAGAATTCTGAAAAATATCCAAAAAAATATAAATAAAATGAATTTAAAAATTCAAAAAAAATAAAAATGTGAAAAAAACACCTGAAAGACATTCCCAAAACAAAAATCTGACAATATTAAATAAATGTTGAAATAATGAAAAATATTCGCAAAAATATTTTCAAAATAGTAATAAAACAATATTAAATGTCTAAAAAATACAAATACAATGTAAAAAAAAAAAAAAAAAAAAAAACTCGGACGATTGTCAGCATATTAATAAAATTCCTGAAAAATATGTCTTTATGTCTAAATATATGTGAAAATGATGACTAAAATGTTCACACACAACACAGACTAGACATAAAAAATTGTAAATGTAACAAAAATGATTGAATTTCACTAAGAAAAACTACAGTAGAAATGTTTTTGCTTTAAAACGAGCAAATCAAATGGCTAAAATACACACATTGCCAAGAAAAGACTAAAACTACATAAAAAGTGAAGAAATGTGGAGGAAACAGTGGCTTTAGGTTGTAATTATGAACTGTGATGAAGCAAAAGGAGGTTTGTAATCGACCCAGGATTCATTTGTTAAAAGATACACAACAATAAAAAAATAAAACCCATTTAAAGGCCAGTAAATATAGTATTCAGTGTCGAGTTGAAGTGTAACCAAAGACGTCTGAACCCTCTCATTAACATACTTCCTCCATCTCCCCACAGAAACACAAACACTCGCTGACCCGCGGAGGAATGTGGAGGCCGGCCGACAGCTTTTCCTCCACAGTATTTGTCATTCAGTTGAGGAGAAAAAGTGTCGCTGCTTTAATTAATGAAGCCGGATTTACACTCTGTCACAGAATAAATGTTAGATTGAATGTTTGTGTCACAGTTTTTAACAACACGTCAAAGCTGATTCTACTTTTTAATCACTTTTCAGCTCTTTGAGTAATTTTGTCATTAGTTAATTCCTTCATTTCTTCTCTGTGAAGCTGTAAATTATGATTTCTGCTAAGTTTATATTTGTGGTTGCTACCAAACGATAATTAAGACGTGCTTCTTGGATACAGCAAAGTATTCTGACCCACGTTTTAAAGCTGCTTTCTACAAAGTGAAAACATGTTTCTACAAACATTAAGACTCTGTTCCAGTTGGAATGTTAACTGCTGTAATTTATATTTCCATAAAACTGGAGAAAAATGGCACACTGGCTGAGGAAACCTTTTGCTCAGTAAAGCAGCTATTTATTGATTATAAGATTCCTCTGAGTACAGCTAATTTAATCATGTTTTATTGTGCAATAGTACAACAGACTAAATTCCTCCAGAACACTGCAAGAAATAAAACTATATTTTAATTTTATACTTGTTTTCTGTCCCTTTGTAGTCTACATTTTGGAGTCCTGTACTTATTATAGCTTTCTAAAAAAATACTGGAAGGTCATTTTTTTCTGAAAAAATGTCCGAAAAATAATCCTAAATTGTCCGTCTATAACAACAGTCTATAAAATATGAACAAAGCTACCAAATTATTATATCTATGTAAAATATTAGGTACTGAAATATATCAAAAAATATGAGCAAAATACAAGAAAAATATTGATAATTTTAATAAAATGATTTGTAAAATATCTGAACAATGTATCTAAAATAAATAAATAAATAAATAAAATACTAAAAATATTAACAAACTATTCTTCTTCTTCTTCTTTTTCTTATTATTATTATTTATTATAATTTTATTTTAATGATCTAGAAATGTAAAGGAAATCAGTGCATATAATAACACTATTAATAAAATATCTCGAAAATGTTAATAAATGTTAAAAATATCAAGCATATCTGAAAAATGTAAAAATAAAAAAATATTTCAAAAAAGCAAAATAACTGGAAAACCTAAATAAAATTAGAATGACATGCCCTAAAAATATTAATAAAGTGTGAAAATGTGATCTGACAATTTTTTAAATAAAATTGCTGAAAAAAGATCACAAAAACATTTTCAAAATATTGGAAAAATATTTAATTTCATCTAATTAAAAATTTTAGAATAAAGAATTAAAAATATCAATAGTAAGGCAATTAATTTAAAAGATGATTAACTTGTTAATCATTGCAGCTTTATTATAAATATGCAAATGTGTTAAATATCATGAAGTGAAATGCTGAAATGTGATTTCTGCCAAACAAGCCGACGACACCAGCAGTATTCGGTAAACCTCAGTGAGCTGCACCTCTGGAATCACATCTGTGCCAGCTTTCTTTCTAATTACTTTCAGTCTAATTACTCTAAAACCAAACCTTGTTTTGATGCCAGCAGGTGAAGATGTGCCCCAGTCACTCCAAATAACCAGTGTGTTTTATTCATAAATATGGATATTTATAAAGATATTTCTGTAATTTTACCTTGATTTATTAAATAGTGTCCAAGATTTAAAAAAACTGCCCAATGAGCACGTTTTTTTTACACACTGAAATGTGATGTTTAAACGAGAATATTTAGAAAACTATTAAAGATAAAAACTTGAAATTTTCACCATTATTTCTCATCATGTCTTTGATTCAGAATCTGCAAACTTGGACAAATGGGTCAAATAGTTGGAAAGAAGTGACATGAAATATGAAATAAAATTGAAACATCTTGTCAAACCTGCTCAATCAGCTATGAAAGTTTGACAAAAATACCTTTTTTTCATTTTTATAACCAAGTATTTCATATAAAAAAGTATTCTTTATCTTTAGTTTTGTATTATTGTGACACGCAGCTACAAATATCACTAGTTGACATCTGCATTATCAGGTTTTTTGTCAATGTGAGCTCAAAGATGTGCTTCATTTTTTTCCCCCATACAAGTCACCCAAAATCAGAGACTTTTTGATCTATTTGTCCAAAATTACAGATTCTGAATCAGTGACAGAATGAGAAATAAGAGTGAAAATTTCAGGCTTTTATCTTAAACAATTCCTCAGATATTGTTTAAACTAGACGCTATTTTTACTGGACACCAAACACTGTATATCACAGTAAACATCCCCACAGTGAAGCACGGTGGTGGCAGTATCATCATGTGGGGATGCTTCTCGGCTTTGCAGTATGGTAGATTCTGAATCAATGACATGATGAGAAATAAGAGTGAAAATTTCAGGCTTTTAGCTTTAATAGTTCCTGACATGTTGTTGTTAAAACTGCTGCAAATTACAACGTGCAAAAAAAACCCTGCTGAACATGGATAAATGGGTACTTGTTTTTACAATTACCTTAGAAAATACTTGACATATCAATCTCAAATGTCAAAAAATACTGTTTAAATACTTGTAGTTTATGCTTGATAAAGTTTCAAGGAGGAAGCCTCTGATAATTTGAGATGGAATAATACAATAAAAACCGTTCCTACCTGACAATCTGCAGGTCGAACTTGACAGATGTGTCGTCCTCCGACAGCTGGTGGACGCTGAACCTCAACTCGGCCAGAATCTGACCAATCACAGCACAGGAAGAGAAAACCGAAACCAATCAGAGAGCAGGAAGACGCTAGCAAGTCACAAACCGACCTTAAAAATCAGTTCAGTGCTTCCTTTCTATATATTATCTTGAATAAAGAACAATTATGTCATGTCCTCATCATCTTCCATCATCCACAGCTATTTGTTGACATCTTAACATTAGTGTCATTAGCTTTACTTCCTAAAACTTCACTTTGTTTACGCTCCATCAGTCAGAACTGTCCACACAGATCAGATCAGCTCCACTCTGATCGACCTGCTGCTGCTTCACTGACCTTAGTTCCTCCTTTCATGGGGTTTCCCAGATCACAAACCACCATCTTGGTCTGGTTCTCCTTCTTGTAAGCACAGGACAGTCTGGAGAGAGTCTGTAGAAAAATAAAAACAACACAACGCTCTTCAGTTTGCAACCATCTCAGCTTTAACTCAGTCACAGCAAAGAACTACACTGGATTTGTTGGGGAAAAAATGGGCTGTGATAAAACTTCATGATAGAAAGTTCACTGATACTAATTTAACATTTTGTCAGCCTGTTTTGGTCGAGTTGGTGCCATTCCAGGCATGCCGAATTGGCTATTAGCAGTTCCTGTTAAAACACCCTGTTATAACACATCCATGAATGTACAGACAGCTATCACTGGGTTGTTGTGAAACTTGAGATGATTCTGAAGTGTCTTTTTTCTATGACTTCCAGGTGGATATTACAGATGTTTATTCTTATATCCTCAGTGCAAGTCACATTATCAATATGCCTTTCGAATCTGAATGAGTTATGTCTTTAAGAAGGAGTATGATTTCTGACTATAATTACTGCACCAAGGAACAGTGGAGTTATGTGACGATGGGCGTATGTTTGTCTGTCTGTCTGTCTGTTAGCAACATTACTCAAAAACGGACTAACGGATTTGGATGAAATTTTCAGGGAAGGTCAGAAATCACACAAGGTCCAAGTGATTAGATTTTGGCAGTGATGCAGCTTATAATCTGGATCCACGGATTTGTTAAAGATTTCTGTATCATTGCGAGATAGCGGCACTGTAACTATGACAACAACACTACATCAGCTGCCTGCTGATGATCACATGATTGTGATCCTACTACAAATCGACCGCTGAGGACGTATCTGGACTTATTTGTCAGAAATGATACAAGGAACAATTGATTAAATTGTGGGGGTGTTTCTGAGTCCCATCAATTCCCACCACCCACTACATATTTAGGTGTCACGTGATTCAGTATCTGTACATAACGTACACATGCATAACACAAGCCTGTGTTCAGTGCAAGGTCATTTTGTTTGTGGGTACATCTATATTAAATGGACACATTCTAGGTTGCTGTGATTTCTGCCACAAATTTTTTCAAGATTTCATCTATCGGAAATGATACGACTGAGCAGCCTTGGAGGAGTACCAAGCTCTGAGGGCTTTTCTTGTTTATGTCAGCGTCTCTGTGATGCTAATCTGTCTGAATGAGGATGTTACCTGACTGCGGACGACTCCGGTGAAGTCGGCCTGCTGAGGAGGATAAACATGAAGTTCGGCCTCGTAGGCTCCTTCTCCCTGATTCTCAGCACTGACCTCCAGTGTCAGAGCGTTGTCATCACCGATGTAGATCTGCTCACGATCACTGCAGCAAAAACAAAGAACAGGAACAGTTAACAATGTACAGTGTCAGACTAAACTTTAAGCAAAAAATGCTGGAATCATTTCATATAAAGGAACAAGAAATATGATTCCATTTCAATATGAAATCACAAATTACTCATCATGGTCAAATGGTGTCTTTTTGTTGACTTTTAATCCCAGTGTGAGTCTGAGTACTGTAAGATTTTATTCCTGAGATAAAACACAGACTTCATGCCGACTGCAGAATAAACAGGAAGTAAAAGTATGATCAGTTTCTGACCTCTTCACCGACAGCTTGAGGTCAGGTTTACAGATGTTATCTTCTCCACAGTCCAACAGGATGTGAGCCTGACAGAATGAGGAAGAAGAAACAGAAGACAGAGGAAAAATGAAAAAAGGAAGGAAACAAAACAAAAAATAAAGACAGATATGAGACAATACTGATCAATATCAGTTTCTACAGTGAGTCGTAGCAAAGCAGGACACTGTGAAATAGTAAAGACCACTGCTCATCATGTCACATCTGTACATATCCAGATGTAAATTCATCACGCCTTGCACACTGTCTTTATGAGACCTTTATTACATCTTTATTTTTAGGAATATTGCACTAATTCTTGTCCTGCTTCTTTCACGTGTATCCAGGTGCAGTGACGTGAATTTCCCCAGTGAGGGATCAATAAAGTTTATCTCATCTCATCTCATCTGCCACCAAAGCTACAGATTCATTGGCTGTCATCTGGTTTTTGGTCACTGAATTAACTAAACAAAAACTTGAACCAATAGTCAGACTTTTACAGAAGCCCTGTGCTCACATGGCTCACATTCCTAAACAGAGTATCATGTATGTGTCCTACAGTTGGGTACTTTATCAATCCTGTCATACCTGTAGATATCCATCATAACATATCTGTACATGTGAACTCAACACAAGGTCCTCATGGCATCTTTAGTTTATCTTGTGTTGTTTCTTACTGTTCTTCATTCATATCTAGCTGCTCCAATATGTGAAGCTCCTAAGTGTGGGATGAAAACAGTCTATCTTGTGTGATCACCATGAACCAGAACCGACCCGGTGGATTTACCTGCTTGGTGACGTTGGACGGCGCCGACATGTCGAGGATGGGCAGCAGTCCAGATTGATCTGCAGCCCGCTGGTAGTCCAGACTGTACTCCATCACCACGGAGATGGGAGTAATCTTATCCCGGAACTCACCATCATCCTGAGAGGGATAAAAAAAAACCACAGTCCCCTAATTTAGCTTTTCTGTGACACTTTCTGGTGTGAGAAGTATTTTCTTCTGCAATCGAACCGTCACTTTGGTCCAGCCTGCATTTCTGAGCTGAACTGAAATCACTGCTAACATCTGTGTGCTCATTTTAAGAGTTCAAACATCACATTAAAAGAAAATTCTCCTTTATCAGAGCATTTATTCTTGCAGTTTTCATCAGTTCCTTCTGTTGTTCCTCACCCTGAGGAAGACCTCCTGCTCCTCGCAGGCTGTGGTCCCTCCGTTGTTCACCGTCATGTTCTTGGAGTACTGAAAGCTCCGACTGTGGAGGAAGAGGGCTCGCTTGGTCGCCTCCTTTTGCTTCAGCCGGTCCAACATGAGATCCACACGGAAGTCTGATTAGAAACAAAAGAAGGTGACGAGGTGTGGAAGCTGCAGAGCCAAAAACGTCACTGTGATGCAGCTCTTGCTTTGAGAAACTGGAAGGTACAAGGGCACTTCAAAAAGTTCTCAGCCTCAACATCAAACATCACAGGAGAAAGATTGTTCTTATGTTATATTTCAACATAGTCTCTTTTAAGTTCAGTGCAATTGGTCCACAGTTGTTCAAGCTTCGTTGTTCCTTCATGGAAGAAAGTAAGCGGCAGGGATCGACTGATATGTCAAAAAGAAACAGGAGTCATTAAATCAGGATGCTCACCTCTGTTTATGTGTGATCCACTGGGAGTTAAAATTCTCTAAAATGACTTAAAACTCAGAAAGTGATTTAAAATTCCCCATAATAATTAAAAAAAACTTCCAAAGTCATTGAAACAAAATGGTTCAAAACAGTTACAAAAATCACCCAAAATGACTTAAAAATTGACTATAATGACTCAAAATGTTTCCAAAGTGACTCAGAAATCTGCAAATTGTGCAAAATAGAAACATGAGTGATTAAATTAAATTAAGACGCTCTCCTCTGTTTATGTGGGATCAACAGAAATAAATCAGTTTGGTTCCTGCTGTTAAGTCTGTTGTTGTTCTCTATTTTCTTAATCTTTTACTGTTTTATCACTTTTATTGTCCACTAAGACCAGATCTCAAAACTTTACAACTTATTGTTTTCCAGAATCTATTTCAGGTTAATCTGTGGCTGCCTTCTAGCTTAGCCGCTAGCCGTTAGCCACTAGCTGTTAGTGTAGCATTAGCCAATGTGAGAGAAGCTAACTTCCTGGTTTGTGTTTCTTGTTCGGAGACATTTCTGAGACTAGAGAGTGACGGCAGACGAATAAAGGAGGCTGATCAGACTTGGTATCGCGCATTGAAATCATCACTAGTCGGTCAATAAAAACAACAATATCGATAATTGGAAAAATGCCAAATATCGGTCAGGATAATCAGCCAGGCCGGTAATCTGTCTACCCCTATGTCAAAGCCATGTTTTTCTGTTGGGATGGATGCACGGTCTTGGAGCAATAGCTGGCAGCTGTAAGCTTCTGACTCCTTTTTTCTTTGATTGCTTCAAACATTTCAGTTTTTCTGGACATTGATTGAAGGCTTTATAGTATACAGTTACGCTTCTTGTTTCCAGGTGAGGCTGAGAACCTTTTTAAAGACCCTCATAGCTGTTGAAGTGTTACTCACTGAGCGTAGCAGGAGCCCCACGACCGCTGGCCTTCAGACAGTATTTCACCTTAAAACTGTAAAACAAACAAACACAGAGGTGGCTGTAACACTCTGTCTCAGAGAAAGGAGTCAGACGTACAACTTGGGTATAGTTTTGATCATCGATTTGGTAAAAAATGACAGGAAACAGAGCGAAATTGCAAAGAACTTGTAAAGATCACTAATTATTAATAACTGTGTTTAATGTGAGCAAAAATAAGGTGTAAAAATGACAACATTTGACTATAAAGGGTGAAATATTTCATATAAAAGCAGCTGCATGCCAACAAAGATCTGACCAATAAACAGACAATTCCAGCCTTGTGTAAACTTCAGACGACAATGCAACTTAATTAGAAGGTCTGAATGAAGAAAGACTGTGTGTGTTTATGTGTGAATGCTGGGAAATGTGGTTTTGGAGTAAATATAGTGCTCCACAAGTATCGTGATGGATGGCAATAATGGCTTGGGACTCACTGCTCATGTAAAATATCTATCATGCCGTCAAAATACAGTTAAATACACTCAAAAAACTGATTTCTTTATTGCTAAGATTACTGTCAAAACAACCCAAACTGACCAAATGTTGGTGATTTTAGATGAATCTTGTAGAACTCACCAGGACACGGGTGTGTTGGTACCAGGAAGTTTGCAGTTCTTTTCCTCTGGGTTGATGATCTGAGGCGTCATGTCCAACGTGGCGTTCACGCTGATCACTGGACGGGCTCTGAAACACAAACACGGGTCAGTGACGGGGTGTAATTGTTCATCGCGTTTAGTCTGTCCTGAGTTTTACTTGAATGACGGAACAAGAACTCAAAGATTTCTATGTACAGCAGTGTCTACGAGATGTCTAGAGTTTCACAGAGAGGGGAAATATTTGGTGCTTTGATTTTAAAAAGTGACTAAAATGACTACGACTAATACATTGATCATGTAATTGCCTATTGCAGCTCTAATCTAAGGTGCAACATGGTGCACTTTGTGAAAGGAGACCAATTCTCTCTTTAGATAAAAATTCTAGGGCAGCAAACACACATTAATTCTTTTTTCTGCTAAGAGATCTTCCAATTTAGCCATTAACAGCTTTCTGCAGTGAGCTAACAGATATAGAGGCAACTATCACTGATTACTGTAATACTAGGGATCGAGCCAATACCGATTATTGGTAATCACGAATGGACAATAACCAATATCTGGAACCAATACACATTTAAAATTATGTATTAAAAGCATGCGATAGCAGGAAAACTGATTCACAACTAGCGCTCTGCAAATGCGTTCTGTTTCTCTCCATGTAAACAATCGCTGTGATTGGCTTTAACTTGTGACAACCAATCAGATAACGCTGTAGGTGGGATATTGCCTGAAACCACAGAGTGACTGCAGAGACAAAGTAGCACATTTAAATTATTTTTGCAACAATCAGTGAGCAAGAACAACAACACCAACCAGCTAAAAATCATTCACACTCTCAAGTAGGTTGTATTTATAATTTTTGAAGCACATTTATGGGTGAATGGACAGATCAGTCTGTGTGCAAAGGGTTAATATAGATATATATAAAATGTTTAGGATATAACTGTCTGCAGCAGTAAAGAGGGATAAATAAATTAGCATGAGAGTGCACCGTTGCACTAAAAAGGCTTAAGCATGTTCTAATAGCATCTATAAAGCCAGTAGGAGCAAACTGAATGAAAACAGCAGCTCTTTGATATCAGAGGTGGCCTCGCTCATTAAAACCCTTCAGCTTCTATCAGCAGCATCACACACACACACACACACACACTCACAGCATGGGGGCACAAAAACACACAAACAGACGCACACTCACAGTATGATTTAGGGTTTGATTACCTGTATAAAACAGCTTTGTCCGCTCCGAACACTCCGACTATTAAATCTGTAAGACAGAAGCAAACATCAGCACTTCATTGGACTCCTGCTGTGCCTCTGCAGATAGAAGTTTGTGTGTGTTTGTACCTGGATATCCATTCTGGTCTATGTCTATGTTTCCATTCAGGGAGTAGCCAAAGCTCGCCGGCATGTAGCTGGACGCCCATTTGCCCTCCAGGACCTGAGAGGAGAGGCAAACATCGGAGAGTTTTGTTTTTTAATCTTGTATTTATAGGTTCAACCTCGCCTCATGTTTAAAAATAGAATCCCAATGTAAAATTTAAGGTCGAAACTAGCAACGAACATGATTTTCATACTTTTCCGTCAATGTTCAACAGGGCTTCCCATCATAAAGACTCAAATTTGACAAATTTGTCTGAAAAATTGGAGAAGATTGCAGCAGAAAGTTGCTTATGACCTAGGTACTGAAGTCTATGAAAACAGACACGGTTGTGGTGTTTACCTGGGAGGGCGTGGAGTCGGGCCCCCGAGGGCCGCCATTATGGATGTAGACCAAGCCGTTGCGTTCGAAGCCTCCATAAGGAGCAGAGATGGCCACATCTGGAGGGAAGGAATTATAGAGGTCATGCAACATCCTGCAGTCTTTCCATGTATGTGTGGAGAAATTTCACTACTACACCATCGCAGTGACGATATTTTGGACAGTATCCATAATTTTAAAGGGCTGTTTGAGGTATCAGATTTGGTGTTAGGGTTCAGGTTAGCATGTAGTATTGATTATACTAACTTTTAGAGGTGCATACGAACAGCTGGGGACACCACGGATGTGTACTTGTTGTTATAATTATTGCTACGCTACTTTCCAGGCTGCTAGGAGTCCAATGGGAGATTTAATACATGTGCGCATCTACAGGTCGGCATCTACATGCACACTGAAGCCTTGCAGAGTAGTCGGTGACTAACATTTGCAAACCTCAACAGATGAGTGCAGACTCTTGTGTAGCACTGGTTCCACAGGCTACACAATGAGGGTCCTCATTAAGATAGAAAGACCAAACTTCTTTTACCGTTGTATCCGTCCATGTCCAGATCTCCCAGAGCTGCGATGGCGGATCCGTATCTGGCGTAAACCTCTGACCCCGTCAGCAGCTGAGGTGGGTGGAAGGAAAACCCACTTCGACCCAGATAAACGGAAACCTGGAGAACACACACACAGTCATATAATTATTAGTTATTTGTCTGGCAATGTTTACTAGTGTTGATGTTAGGTTGATATTTTGATATCTGTTGGAAGGCATGGGGTATTTGCATGTATTAGAGACAAGGGCAGTTCATAATCCAGCCACAATTATTTTAAAGCAGTTGAAACAACATTAAAAAGAAAATTAAACATCTCATTAAAAGGAAATTAAAACGTAAAATAAGTTTATAACTGACCATGGAGGACTCGATATGTATAAATCCTTAGTTTAATCTGACAGCAGCTGTAAAGTTCAGTCTGTTATGAGGAACTTTATATATCAGATCTGACAGCTTCTTATCTGTATCTCTAGTTCCTCTGAAGGCAACACAGCAGAACAAAAACGTCACCTTATACTTTGTGAGAACGAGTTAATCCACATTCATGAGGTTGCACAACTTATTCATAGGGCTTTACAAATACAGTCTGACTGATTGATTGATTAAGAAGTCTATGATACATACATTTAGGGCAATGAGAAGTCTTAAAAGTCTAACAAAACCAGAAACATTCACTTTTTACAATTTCCGTTAAATAAGGATTCTGACGGTAACTAAGAAATGTCCCCAGTTGTTCAATTAAATGAGGTTAGTCCTCTGAAAAATGTTGTGTTTTTAGTTAAAATTCCTTTTTTATTGGTTTGAATACAGACAGTGTTTTCTTGTGTTGCTGTAGCAGACGGACAGTACCACTGAAAAACAACGTAACTCTGGAAGATGTCAACTTGATTTGTTAAACTCAGACCGCTGAAGTCAGTTTTAAACTTGTGTTTAAGTTGCAAATTAAGAGGCTGCATGGCTTTCTTGCACTAAAATCTATAAAACTGTCGGAAAATCTTATTAGTATGTTAGGAGTTGGTATCTTGGCATGCTAGCCTTAATGCTAACACTCATCTGTCTGCATTTTTTACAGCCACTCTGTTAATCTTCTGCATTTTCACTCATGTATGCACACAGAAAGCCTCCGTTAATAAATGTTTTTACACCTTGAAAAGTGGTGAATGTGTGTTTTCTTACCTGTCCCACCTCCCTCAGTTTCCCATCTGAGCCTCTGTCCATGAAGAGAGGAGCTCCAACCAACAGATCAACCAAACTGACAAAAACAGAAGAACACTATTTACTATTTGACTTTCAGTGTCGTGTACGTTAACGTTTCTCACCAAAACAAAACTGTCATACGTCCTTTAGGGCAAACATTCATGCTGAATCCATTTCCTGCCTCATGAAACACTTAGAAAGTTCTTGTTCT
This sequence comes from Amphiprion clarkii, assembly GCA_027123335.1. Taxonomy (NCBI): domain Eukaryota; kingdom Metazoa; phylum Chordata; class Actinopteri; family Pomacentridae; genus Amphiprion; species Amphiprion clarkii. The sequence continues at coordinate 4,554,323 of CM049576.1, forward strand.
GATTGCATGATACCTGCATTTTTTACATTAAATTGCGGTCTTCTTCTCTTCCTTTTTATTGGTGGGCTGCAGTGTTTTATGACACGTTACAAACCACCAGCTGTTAGCACACTGCAGCTGGCAGAAATGTGCGTCAGCCTGATGTGTTGCATTGCATCTATGTTATCGTCTATTTAATTTATTTTAGTTCTTATTTTGTTCTATTTAAAACCAGAGAGAATATTGGATCAAACCAGGGCTAACCACCAATAAATACCTTTAATAACCAAGGCTAAAAACATCAGAGAATACTGTACCAAACCAGGCCAAAACATCAGAGAATATTGGATCAAACCAGGGCTAAACACCAACAAATAATATACCAAACCAAGTCCAAATCATCACAGAATACTGGACCAAACCAGGGCTAAATACCCAAAAATGCTATACCAAACAAGGGCGAAACATCAATAAATACTATACCAAATAAAGGCTAAAACATCACAATATATTGAAACAAACAAGGACCAAACACCAATAAATATGATATCAAACCAAGGCTAAAACATCAGATAATACTGGACCAAACCAAGGCTAAACACCAATAAATACTATACCAAACTAGTGATAAAACATCAGCTAATACCGGACAAAACCAGGGCGAGAAACAAGAGTGAAGATTAGACTAAACGAGTACTAAACACCAATAAATAACAATGAACTGAGTAGATAAAGTTTTTTCCTTGGCTGAGACTCCATATATATTCAAACCAAAGTTTACAATAATGCACAGTGCATTTTATGACCACATCTGCTGTTGGATTAGGTACTTTTTTTTAAATCTAGAAATGCCATAGTTTCTCTTAGGTTGTGTCTATTTGGTTCAGGAGGATCCACAAACTAAGAGTTGGTAGAAAGAAAGAATCTTAAAATCCAACATTTGCACCTTTTTCTCACTGAGGTTGGTCAGCTGGCAGGATTTCAGCATCCTTCAGCTCTTTTTTTATTTCCTGCACACTGTTTTCATTTAAACAAGAGCTCAAGTCATCCACAAAGACTAAACATGTCTACCTTCTTCCATTCTGACGAGCTACAAACTCCTCTTTGGTAGCTTTGTTCCAGCAGTGACACCAAAACTCATCTACAAGCTCTGATCTTGAATCTGGTTTCACTTAGAAGCCCTTCAAAGCTGGAGGTGTCAGGAGGGCAGTGTGAGGAAGTTGCAGCTCCGGAGGACAACTGAGGTTATAAAAGTCCTCATGTGCCTTTAATTTCAGCAGCCAGGAGCTCGCAGCAGAAAATTTAGTTCGTTAGAGGACCTAAAGCAGGGACAAGACTTACCCGTCATTGTTAACGTCAGAAGCAGCGACTGAATGTCCAAAGTAGGCAGCCATCTACAAGACAGAAAGATGAAATAATGAGTTAACGAAGGTTTTATAAAAGTTTAATTCTGCATTATCCAATCACAGTTACTGTATTTTAGCAGGGACTGGAATCTTCTACAATATTTCATTCAATTCTTGGGGTCACAGTTAGATTCAGAACAGATTCTCACATTCTGAAAACAAGAGTTATAACTATATTTTGTCTTTAAATCCAGTTCACTGACTCCTGTTCTTTGTAGTTAAAGCTACTGACAGTTAAGCGAGTTGCCAGATTTTTTTCTTTACATTATTTATCAGAGCATGTTATAGTCTTTGCCATGTATGAAAGTAACTAAATCAAAGTGTGAACTCCCGAACTATCACTCTCCTGTTCCTGTAAATCAAATTTAATGCTTTAAAAGACTTTACTAAACCTCGAAAAAAGAATCTTAATGCTGTTTCTTTAGCAAAACTCATTCATGTTAGAGCTGGGTCATATTTGTGTCAATAATAATACAGATTTTTCCCAATATTGACATGCATGTCCAGGTAACGAACATGTAAAACCATATTTATATTTGTTAAAATATAATAATCAATATGCTTATTGAAATAAACTGGGTTCCTAATTACATAAAACAACATTTTATACGTCAAAAGCAAAACCTGATGTGACTAATTTTGGCAGATGTAAGTAAAATTCACATGAAATCCTCAATAATAACAAGAATTATGTGTAAAATGTCAAATACACATTTGCTTTTATGATTTCTAATAGCCGTAGAAATGAATTGTGATTTAAAATAAGACATTTTAAGGCCCATTTTAGGATTTTTTTTTTTGTCTATAAGAGTCTGCAGATAACCTGAGTCAATGTTGTGGCTCTAGCAGAAACCATGATTAGCCAAGAAACAAAACAGACGATTCAGAAAGAATTACGTCACTGCGAAAACTGTGAATCAGCAGCTTCAGAGCCAAAACCACAAGTCGGACGTGAAATCAGAGACGAGAGAAAAGATAGAGATGGATAAGAAGGTTAAATACAGATTTAAAGGTGGAACAGGTTAGACAGAAATACTGAGATGTTCAAAGAGAGAAGCAGGAAGCTGATAAAAGAGAGTTGGGTGGGTTCAGAGGGAGAGTTCTGGAGGACGGACAGGAAAGTGAGGAGGAACTCTGTCATTATCTCTGCTGATGACAGCCTCTGTTTCCCTCCCAGCCCTCCCCCATTTCTCTCACCCATCAGCACTAATTCATATTTTCACTTCAGCTCAGTATTTTCATGCTCCTCTAGACTTCGAGAAGAGCTCATCTGGATCCTTGCAATGGTTCAGAAGAAAATTAAAATTAAAGAACACAAAAGCTTTTACAGATTCTCTCAGTTCACATATTTTCTTGCAGCAAGCTGAAATGAGGAACTGCTCTTTATAATATAATTATTTCTTGGGTTTCAACAGTCAAATCACTCTGAAGTTTTAAAGTAATACTGCACAAGATAAATAAATGTTGCACTATTTAGCACCATGTCAAATTTTATTATTTATTACTTTTCTATTCTAGTCTCACGTAGCTTAATATTTTTTTAAACCAGGGCTAAATACCAATAAATGCGATACCGAAACAGGGCTAAACCATCAGAGAACAACGGATCAAACCAGGGCTAAATACCAATAAATACTATACCAAAGCAGAGCTAAATCATCAAAGAATATTGGACCAAACCAGGGCTAAACCATCAGAGAATAACGGATCAAACCAGGGCTAAATACCAATAAATACTATACCAAACCAGGGTTAAATTATGAGAGAATACTATACCAAACCAGGGTTAAATCATGACAGAATATTGGACCAAATCAGGGCTAGAATTTCAGTAAACACTGGACCAAAAACACCACTGAATATTAGACTATATGTTGAAGTCAGCTGGGCTAAAAACACCAATAAACATTTTATCAGACTTGGGCTGAATACTAGCAATATTTTATTATTTTGACTAACATTATTTTATGACACCGTGTCCATTGGTCTCCAAGTCCTTTTCCTGGTTTTACTTTTTATGTTCTATGTATTTTTCAGTCAAAATATAAAGTACTTTAAATGCCACAGATTTGTTTTGAAAGGTGCCAAATACCGTTGCAGCTTGTCTGTTTTTGCTACAACAAATATCACTCAAAAAACCTGAAATTTTCTTCAGTTTGTCAGACGATGTTGTGACAATGACCAATATTTATTTAAACTATCATGCATTGTTCTGCTGCTTGACAGTAGAATTAACAGAAAATATAAAATGCACCTAAATGCTTGCCTTCCTGGAGGATAAGTCCAGGTGTTGCATTGCATTGCTTCATTAAGTTCCACCTTTTTCGACAGTTTTTCATTTGTTTTATTAGTTTTTTTATTGGTCCTGATGCTGATGGGACTATCTGCTGTCCTGCTGCTCACCTGGGTGCCGGAATAGTTGAGCATTGACTCCATGTTGAGGCCGTTGAAGATGTTCACCTGAAAGATTAAAACAGAGAACGTGAGCCAAGTTTCACGCCAACCGCTTCAAAAACTCAACACTGACAGTTTTAAAACTCAGAAAGTTTTAGTTTTCACAGAGTGGAGATGAAAATATGAAGTTTAACTACTTACATAACCGAGTGCTTTGTCCCCCCTCGGTACTCCAGTCACGTAATCTGTGGAGGTGAGGAAAGACAAGAAAGGTCTTCAAAACTCTCACCTGAAGTATTTCTATTTTTGGCTAATATAAAAATTGAAATAAATTTAAAAATTATTCAATTTTTTTTTCTATTAATTCATCACTTTTTGGACTATAAGTTGAGATCCTATGGGGGTATTTATGGTGCTACTTTAAGGTTAAAACCCTACAGAAAGTATATAAAATACAACTTTTTCAGCCGAGACTACATAATAACACTGAGATTCTACAGTATTATTAATTGTGGAGCTTGTTTCCAATCAGTCCCAGACCCAAAACCGTTCATTTGTCTCACATTTTTGCTAAATAAATGACAAAACAGTTGCTATCAATGACTAACCACCTTAACGTTCAACCACCACATCTTACATGTCAACGGAGCAATTAATTTAGCCGATTGTCTGAGTCAATAATAAATAAAATACTTGTAAATACAGAATAAACTGACTCAGTCTCTGAGGAAATTCTTGAGCTGTTTGCAGTAAACTCGCATTTCTTCTGCATTTTACCAGATTTCTTTACGTTGGCTACTCAGAGAAATGGTATTTAGAGGTCAGGAGAGTTTGAATCATGATCTTCTTACCTTCTTTTCCATCGTCGTTGAAGTCTCCGACAGCCACAGAGTATCCTGGGGAATAAAAAGACCAGGATTCACTCAGTAAAATTACAAACAACTTGTTCTCCGTCGTTATCTGAATGCTTAAGGATATATAAAACCTTTGCTTTGAGTGAGAATTTGTGCTTGTTACGGAGTTATGTGACGATCGGCGTACGTTTGTCTGTCCATCCGTTATTCTGTCTGTTAGCAACATTACTCAAAAACAGACAAACTGATTTGGATGAAATTTTCAGGGAAGGTCAGAAATGACACAAGGACCAAGTGATTAGATTTTGGCAGTGATGCAGCTTATAGTCTGGATTTATAGAACTATGACAACAAGTGAACACTACCTCAGCTGTATCGGTATCCGTACATAACGTAAACATGCAGAACACACACCTGTGTTCAGCGCAAGGTCATTTTGTTTGTGGGTACATCTGTATTAAATGGACACATTCTATGGTGCCGTGATTTCTGATCATCAGTAACTAGTAAATAAACAAATGCTGCATTTCTAAAGAAAAAATGCTGCATTTCTGACAATGCCATATGGGGTAATAAACAGCCTTGGCGGAGTACTGCACTCTTTGAGTGCTTTTCTAGTTGTTTTTGTTTGCTACAATGTTTGGCAACTAGACAGCTTCACAGAAAAGTTTCAAGTGTTTGGTTGCACTCTGGAGGATTCAGGATTCCACGTCACACTTGTTTAGGTTTAATTCTGGACGATGGTTAACTTGTTTAGCCTGTCAGCTTGCTTGCTTAGTTACAGCACAAGCTCAATAACACGATTTGTTTCTAGTCAGTTGTTTTATGCGGCCTCATCTTGAATTTTGATTAAAAGCGACACTTTTTTTGGAGGAGACGAAGTCTTTTCACCACAGAAGCAGTCAAGTAATCGTCTCTTTTAGCATTTCTGTTTCCCTTAGATTGATTACAGAGTAGAATCCAACAGCTGTGAATGTGCCAAACGACAACACAGTTCCTGGACTTAGCATGACTTCTATGAGCAACATAGAATAAATAACAATGGAGGTTTATTAGCCTGTATGGAGAATTTTACATTTAGGATCATGATGTTCTCTCCAAGTTTGACCAGTCACCGTTGACACCCTTTTTTTCCAGGTACTGATCCTGGAGTTCTTCTCTAAAAACAGCCCTGAGAAAGGTTCTACCGAGGTGGTTCTTGTAGTCAGAACACACACAACGGGAACCAACCTGAACCTCCCTACAACAGAACAAAACAGCCTTCTGTATTTTAAAGTTCTCCTCTTACAGAATCCAACAGTGTTCTGTTTGGCATTTTGGTAAACTAAACCTTCACAGAGCCGATCTGAGTATTTCCTGGAAGATTCTTCAGTATCATCATTTGTAGGAAACCTGTGGATGAAACCTTCGTGTCGTCCAGCTGTGATCTGAGCTTCATCCGTGTGTCGTACAGATGTTAGTGTGTGTGGTTACCTAGGTAACTGTCGTCATACTGGGCGCCGGCTGACTTGGTCGCCATGGTGTTTGAGTACTGGGTGATGTAGTTTCTATCGAAGCGGGTGAAAATCTCGGCGACGTCATCGGAAATCAGCTGGCCTGAAGGAGACAAGAGGAGGAGAACGTTAGAGAACCCAGAGGAAGAGGTGACAGACAGAATAAAAAGAGGACATGGAGAGAACAAGGGGAATAGTGAAAAACAAGGAGAAAACCAAAAGAAAACAGAGGAGAACTGAGGAAAACAAGAGAATATTAGAGAACCCGGAGGAAGAGGTGAGACAAAGAATGAAGAGAGGAGAACATGAAGAGAAGAGTGAAAAACAAGGAAAAACCCAGAAGAAAACAGAAGAACTGAGGAGAACAAGAGGAGGAGAACATTAGAGAATCCAGAGGAAGAGATGAGAGACAAAATAAAGAGGAGAACATGGAGAGAATAAGAGAACGTGAAGAGGAGAATCAGGAAAAACCTTGTTCTCTCTGAACAAGGAGAGAACATGAGAAGACAAGGAGTGAAGAAAGTCAAATAAAGAGAAAACAACGAGCAAACAGGGAGAACTAAAGAGAACAAAGAACTTTTAGAGAAAAGACAAAGGACACAACAAGAAGAGAACCTTTATAGAAAAGAGAACAAGAAGAGAACCAGAAAGAACGAGGACAGAAGAGAGGTGAACAAGAAGAGCAGAAAAACTTTAGAAAAAAGACAAGAAGAAGATAAAGGAGAACAAGGATAAAACTCTAAAAGGGAACAAGAAACAGACAAGAAGAGAACCTTTATGGAAAAAAGAAGAAGAAGAACAAGGAGAGACGGCAGAAAAACTTTATAGATAAATAGGTAAGAGAGAGAACAGGAGAGAACAAGGAGATGACAGAGGAGGTCAAGAAAAAAACAAGGAGGGAAAAGAACCCAAGAGAACAAGGACGGAAATAAAGAACAATCACAACAAAGAAGAAGAGAACTCTCAGAGAACCCAAGAGAACAAGGAGGGAAAAAAACAAATAAAACAAAGAAGAGAACTCTTAGAGAACAGAAGAGAACAAGGAGGACAAAAAAACAAAGAAGAGAACTATTACAGAACCAAAGAGAACAAGGAGGGAAATAAAGAACAGATGAAACAATGAAGAAGAGAACTTTTAGAGAACAAGGAAACAAACAGCACATACAATAAAAGCAAATCAACCTAAACATCGTGGAGAACAATACGAGGGAACACAACAGTAAAACAGAACGTAAAGAACCGAAAAAACCCTGAGATTTTACATCGGTCTGTTTACAAGCCGATACACTTTTGGGTTTAGAAAAAAACCCAACAAACGTGTAATTAAAGGAGCCACAGAGACGCAGCGTTAACAGCCGTCTAATCAGAAGCAGAGCTGTGTGTCGCTGTGTGTGTTTTGGTGTGTGGCTGGTTGTGTAATTGCGAGTGTTGACTCGACAGGAAGTAATAATTAGGCTAACAGAGCGGCGCAGGAAGAGCCTCGCCATACTGGGAAAGGAACATGTGTGGACTGACTCAGCGCTGGGGATGCAGCCGCCGTCACACCCTCCAAACGCAGGGATTACGACACACTGCAGCTACACAAACACACACACACACACACACACACAGCGTCTGCAGGTAACACGCCTGGACCTCACCTGGTCATTAAAACATTAAAGGTGCTGCTGATGCATGATGCGGTCCAGCCGTGAGTCGAGGACTGTTCGTTTATTTTTCTGTATTTGTTTGCATTTTGACGATTTAAAAGTACAAGTTTTTATCATCAGGCTGTAAATTGAGCAGCTATAAAATCAACGCAGGAAGAGCTTTGTGTGTCCTTTTACCACATTAAAGTGTAAAAGTTCAATAGTAAGGGGACATTTCACAACCCAATAGGGGAGGCAGGTTTAGAATGAGCTAGTTTTTACTTTAGGTGTCGTTAAAATAGTCATTTACCACATTAACCCTCCTGTTGTCCTCATTTACTAGCACCAAAAAATATTGTTTCCTTGTCTGAAAAAAAATCCAAAACAATCAGCAAAAAAATTCCCCAAATTTTTGAAAATTGGCAAAAAAAACCTTCAGAAAAATTTCAATGATTCATTAAAAATTTCCCTTAAAAGTTTTATTTTAAACAAATTCCCCAAAGTTGGCAAGAAAATTCTTGTAAATATTTTCAAAAAATGAAAAAAAATCTTTCAAAAAATCCTAAAAATATCTAAAGTGATTTCATATTTATCAGTAAAACTTCTAATATTTTCTTTTAGAATATTCAGGTAAAAATCAACCAAAATCCAGCGAATTTCGCTGGATTTTGGTTGATTTTTATGTGAATATTCTTAAACATTTTCAACATTTCTTTTTTCCCACCAAAAAATGTTCAAAGATTTTCCAAAAATGTTGAAAATGTGGACATCAGAAGTTTCACTGGGAAAATAGATTTTTTTCCCCCATATTTTCAAACTGATCCATTTTGACCAGCAGGACGACACGAGGGTTAACAATGTCTAGACTGGATTTATGATTCATTTAATGCTATCTTTACTTCAGGATGTGGGACATCCATGGGAATAATTGCTTTGGATCTAAAATAAACATTTTTTTAAAATACGGTTTTCCAAAAAAAATGTTTTCTTGTCTCAACAAGAAAATTGAGACAAGAAAACATGTTTTGAGGTAAATTGAGCCGTTGTAGAAAATAATTCGAGGTAAACTGTGCCATCAATTATGATGAAGTAAAATTGAAAGTTTTATGCCTCAGCAAGACAAATTAAATATTAAATGGCCTCTTAAAAGTTGTATTTGAAGATAAAATGTACAATTTTAATGGCCGATTTCCTTCAATAATCCCCACAGATGACAAGTTTTAGAACAAAGTCACGTTCAAAATGAACAAATTTTACTGTCATTTTTACAGAAACTGGGCCATTATGCAACGTATAGCTGTAAATTTACTTAATTCCAATATTTAAACTTGTTGGTTTATTTCATAAAGCTACCATAATGTTTTTTGTTTTTACTAGAAAGCATGTTTTTGGTGTTGTTTTAAACGCCATTATAGACCTTTTAAATCAGATAAATAAGCTACAAATGTGTATTCAGTGCTTATTTCATAACATCAAATGTAATCTATTTCTTTTCCATTTAAAAAATTACATTTTTATTGTGTTTTATGAGCATCGATGGCAACTTGACGTAACTTGAGGATCTCACATTGGGCTCTAGAAAATTCCAATAGCCATTTTAAAAGTTTTATAGAGAAAAAAAAAGATTAACTAATTACAAAAAATATATATTATGCAGCAGGCAACCAAAAGAAGAATGTTCAGGTGCACCCCTGTGTAGATGTTGACATTTATTAGCTTATTTCATAACACTAATAATAATCTTTCTAGTGGAAACACTCTGGAGCAACGGGTGATGTTTTTAATCTGTTATTTCATGCACAAGGAAATGTTGAGAAAAATTACAAAATTATCTCCCAGAATGTTGCAATGGTGTTTTGTTTTTCTGTTTCTAGGGCGGAACAATATATTATTTTGACATTTCAATGACCTCAAACACATCATGGTGAAATGTTTTTTGCTGCTCAATACTGAAAAACAATACCACAATTCTCATTTTAGCCTCTCTGATAGAACATATTTCATTAAAATGTAAAGGTTCTTGGACAAACTGAGATCTTTTCCTGATTCATAAGAGTTTTTTGACCTGCAGGCTGCACAGCAAAGTGAGCAGAAACAGTTTGGAAACACAGAAGATAAAGATTTGGCTGCAAAAATTAAATATTTCAGCTACAGAAAACACAATATTGACCAACAATTTGTATTCTGTCAACAGTTTCTTGAGATTGTTGGTGCTGCCGGAGCCTGAAGAAATAATATGAGTTGTGTAGCTCTGCAAACTCAGACTGAATGCCATCCAAAGTTTAAAAAAAGGATTTTACCAGAGACTTTGCCAGCGTTACACCCAATGAGGAAGGTTCCAAACAGCTGTTTTTAAAATGAGGTTTTACTTTCAAGGCGGATCCACTCCCTATAAAATCACTCTTTCCAAACAGAGACATTAAACAGGAAAATGATGTATTTTTTAATTCAAATCTCTACAGACTGTAGAAAAACTAAACATCACAATGTCAGTTTTTTAATATTATGCAGCTCTACATTTTAATATTTCCCTCATGTCAACGACTGTTAGTGTGAAACCTGATTATTAAAGTTGATTAATTATTCATCCTGAGTTAATAAAGCTTCAAGCATCATTTTATTGTTAAGTTTAAGCTGGTTTTAACTATTTTATATTATATATGTGTTAACTGATTATGTGAATTTTGTTGGATTATCTGGATTTTTTTTTTTTTTACCAATTCTAGATAAAATAAACAAATCTGGCTCCAATACAATAAATTGTTTGGTTTATCTCGCATCATAGGTAACAAAACTACATAAAAACGTTAAGAAATCCGTTAAAAACTATATATAAACCATAAATATAGTAAAACACATAGAAAAATCTAAGTTTTTGGTCAGAGTTAGTTTAACATATATAAAATATAAACAAGCAGCGGAATTTCAACCAAATCCTGTGTTATTATGACGCAAGAAATTTCATTTTAATCACAAATGTGTGATTAAACTAATACAATTGTGTCCATAAGTTTACATACTGTGGCAAAATGTGTTAAATATCGTCCAGTTTTTTTTTTAGAAAATGTGGAAAAACTTTTCTGTCATTCAGGGTTAGCAGTCAAACAAAGTTATTGTATTTGCACTGATGATTCATGTTTTCATTAACGAATGGTTCATATTTTACTAATTCTGTGTAGCGGCTCTAAATATGTGTCGCCATTTATTGAATTTTTTTTAATAAGCAATTGGTATCGGCTTTAAAGAAAACAAACAAATTAGTCGACAGCTAGTCAAGCCCCTCTAAAGCATCACTGGATAAATGCTGAGATGATTAATGAAAGAAGGAAGAAGTAAAACTGTTCTGATACACAAACACAGATTCACTGTTCAGCCCCTGAGGAGGTAAATGAAGCCGACAAATGACAAGAAAACATGACTTTAAAGTGTTGGATTTTATAAACTCACACTTTTATGTGAAGCTTGAATCTTAAAAGTAACTAAAGCTGTGAAAAATAGCAGCATACAGTACATTATTTTCCCTCTGTATTGAAGTTTGTGCGCAAAATAAAGTGGAAAAGTGAGTAAATGTACTGATGAGAGACACAGCACCAGAAACATCCTCAGATTCTAGCTGATATTTCTGAGACGCCACAGTGACTCAACACAAGCTGCTCATGCTGATCCAGCAGCTTTGGAAACCACCGAGCAGAACGTCTAGACCAACAGCTCGTCGTGTCGTCAGCGGCAACACACAAGCAGCTTCACTGTCTTCTACCACAGCTGGACTTTAAGTTGGATGTTTGCTGTTTGTTCTGGTAGCAGCAGAAATCTGGTGGCACGTTTATGATTGACACATTTTTTGTCTCTTAGGATGAATTTAGCAACTTAGATTCTTTATATCCTTTTACTGTTGCAGTTATAATCCTAAAACTACCTACGTTCCCATCAGCCTCTACTCAGTGCTAATTGAAGATAGAACTGAAGTAAACACACCTACTAACCTCTAGATCAGGGCTGTCAAACATGCAGCCCGCAGGACGATTTGAAAGGATAACAATTACAGAGAAGATTTTTAACTGCGGATTGTAAATTTGTAAAACTATACATTTAAAATAATTTCCAGACTTTGACAAGTTGTTTCGATCATAAAGTAAAATATTAGATTGCTCATTGTTCTTTTGTGTCTCATTTTTGTAATGTTTTGTCTTGTTTTTGTTGATTTTTGTCTTTTTTTTGTCTGACTTTTGTCATTTGTCTCACATTTTTGTAGTTTTGTGTCTCATTTTTGTTTTGTCGACTCATTTTTGTAATATTTTGTCTTGTTTTGTCTGACTTTTGTCTCATGTATTTGTTTTTTCGTGTTGTCTTTCCTTGTTGCAATATTTTGTCTTGTTTTTGTTGTTTCCTTTGTTTTTTTGTCAGTTTTTTGTCATTTGTCTCATGCTTTTGTTGTTGTTTCTCATTTTTTTCGTTTTGTGTTTCCTTTCAGTCTCGCTTGTGCTTTTAATCTTATTTTTGTCATCTTGTGTTATGATTTATTTGTTGTTTTGTGAACCGTTTTTATCGTGTGTCTTTTTTGTCTCGCTTGTGTCATCATTTGTGCAATAAATATAAAGAAAGATCAAAACACAGCTCAGTATGTCATCAGTGCGTTTTTAACTTGCTGCGTAGCATAAAGACTGAGAAACAATTAGTCTGGATCTGTTCAGTAAAAAAAAATCCACCTTCTAGCACCTCTAAAGCTCGCTGAATAACATGATGCTTTGTTTAATTATTATTAAAAAATGAACAAAAAAAGCACATTTTGGCACATCGTCAGTGACATTAGAACTGTGCTATTTAGCATAAAGACTGAAAAAGTGTTAGTTCGGCTCTGTCAAACAACAAAATCCACCTTGAAAGTTCACTGAACAATGTGATATTTTGTTTCATTATTATTAAAAAAAGAACAGAAAACACAGCTTGGTGAGATTCTAACCTAACCCTTCACTAAACAGGAAACCTGTGAGCAGACGACTACAGTAAAAGCCCTACTGAAGCTGTAATAAAGGGCAAGTGTCCTTTAAGGCCTGTGGGAAACCCCGATCATGGAGACCTGCTATCAGTCTGTCTGCCAGCTGGCAGCACAACTTTGTCAGAGGGAATCCTCGCTCTGGTTCTGTTTGTTATTCATAGTGAGACGCCACAGAGACCTTCAGCCGGTGGAAATGTGAAAGCAGACGGATGAAGTGAAAATGAAGCCGTTTGGAGCGGAACTGTTTCTATTTGAGTCTCCACACCTGCTTCAAAGCTGCAACAACAACAAGACGTTCAGATAGTCGGTCTGTCGGTGCGACACTCACCCTGCCAGTAGAAGCTGCCAGGTCCTCCCACCACCACTTTGTTGTTCTTCTGAAGCCACAGCAAGGACAAAGGGAGAGAAAAATCAGAAACATTTAGCAGCTTCCACTTCCTATTCAGTCCCCCGGATCAGTGGAGGACGCATTCTTGTTCCCAGATGTGTGACGTTTACATGGAGAAACATGCACTGCTGGTCTGGAATCAGCTGCCAACCCAAGAGTCTAGTTACTGCCGAACCTGACGCTACACTGTTGACTTATTTTCCTGATGCAGTGTCACGTTTTATAGCCAGCGGCCTCCAAACTTTTTTGCACCACGGACCTGTTTCAAGCAAGACAATTTTCTATGGACCAGTCATCACCCACATAACAACAAATTATAGTTTTTTATTTTAAAAAGTGGCCTAAACAAATAAAATTACTTGCATTTTTATGTCGTTCCCTCTTTTCAAAGAGGCTCTCCAGACAGGTTTGTTATTTATTAATTTTGGCAGGGGATAGATTGACGGCATCAATGCAGAAAACAAGCACACTGGGAAGTGACAAATTTTCAAAATAAGACACCCTGCAGACTTCACTGGAAACAAAATAAAAAATAAAATGTTTTTATTTCTCTGCCAAGGAGGCGGAGCATCAGCAGAGTTATGTGACGATCTGTGTTGGTTTGTCTGTTTGTCTGTCTGTGTGGAACATTACACAAAAACGGAATAACAGATTTGGATGAAATTTTCAGGGAAGGTCAGAAATGATACAAGATCCAACATATTAGATTGTGGCTGTGATGCAGCTTATAGTCTAGAGCCACGGATATGTTAAAGATTTCTGTATCATTGCGAGATAGCAGCACGGCGTCACTGTAACCATGACAACAAGTGAACACTACATCAGCTGCCTGCTGATGATCACATGATTGTGATCCTACTATAAATCCACCGCTGCAGACTTATCAGGACTTATCCAACAGAAATGATACAAGTAACAACTGATTAAATTGTGGGGGTGTTTCTGAGTCCCATCAATTCCTGCTGCCCGCTACATGTTTAGATCACATGATCCGGTATCCGTACATAACGTACACATGCAGAACACACACCTGAGCTCAGTGCAAGGTCATTTTGTTTGTGGGTTCATCTATGTTAAATGGACACATTCTATAGTGCCGTGATTTCTGGCACAAAGTTTTTCAAGATTTCAGCCGTCGAAAATGAAACGACTGAGCAGCCTTGGAGGAATACTACGCTGTCTGAGTGCTTTCTTATTTTCTCTGTGCAGTCCAGTGGTTAGAGACTGCTGCTTTACTCTACCAGTCAAATATCCTTGTCGGGTATTAACTTTAATTAATAAACTAGTAAGGTAGTTTGGTACAGTATATAATGTTGCAGGGCCTTAATATCGAAGCTGGTGAGTTAAATTTAGATAATAAATACTAAGAAGAAAACCAAACAGAAACACTCACACTAACTGTTTGGACCCGAGTATCGATGAGTAACTTAACTCAGTTTAATTAATCTACTCACTTACATCTACTACTTTGTGCAGGAAACAAGCACAGATGGAAGTGACGGGAAGATGATCTAATCTTTTTTCCAAATAAAACACCCTGCAGACTCCGCTGGAACTAAAGTAATAAATAAAACGTTTTTATTCTGTCTGTGCGGCCTGGTTGTTGGAGACCGCTGTTTTACTCAACTAGCAAAATATACTTGCAACAAGAGTGAAGTTTAATCTAATATAAATGTGAGTTGACCTGATTCCACAGTGAAGCAGTGAATGTTGAGTTTTCTACATCAGTGCTGGTTTCCTACCTTCAGGAAGTCGGCGCTGAAGCCGGCCTGGCAGAAGCCCTGCCCTTCAGGTGAGCTGGCAGCTGAACAGAGAAATAAAACAGCAACTTTAGATCAAATAGAAAATACAATAAAAATAATCAGGTGTGATGCAGCCTCAAGCAGAGACTGAAAAACCTGAACTAGAAATACAAACAAGGAAATTAGCTTCTCTTACAGTGGCTAATGCTACGTTAACGGCAAGCGGCTAAGCAGCCACAAATTAACCTGAAACAGAATCTGGAAAACAATAATTAAACTTTCAGATCTGGACCTTAGTGGAAAATAAAAGAGATAGAACAGAAAGAACAGCAGGAGACAAACTGATCAATCTCAGCCGATCCAACACAAACAGAGGTGAACGTCCTCATTTAATCATTCCTGTTTCTATTTTACAGTATTTAGAGAATTCTGAGCCTCTCTGGAAACATTCTGTGCCATTTTTGTCCATTTTTAAGTCCGTTTGGACAATTTTTAACCAATTTAAAGATTTTTTAGAGTCACTAGAAAAGTTCTTGATCATTTCCGAGAATTTTGAATCACTCTGGAAATGCTTTGAGTCGTTTTTGTCACCTTTGAAGCCAATTTGGACGATTCTTCAACCAATCTGACAAAAATGTGAGCCATTTTGACAGTGTTTCGAGTCATTTTACAGAATTTTAAGTTATCTTTGTCAAATTTTAAATCCTCCTGGAAACATTTTTGTCAGCTGATCCCACATAAACAGAGAAAAGTGTCCTGATTTAATCACTCCTGTTTCTATTTTACATATTCAGTTATAGTCACCCTTATTAATAAAGAAGTCTTGACATGAATGACAAGCTCTCTGTTGTCACATGATGTTAAAACATTATTTTAAATGTGCATTGGTCCCAAATATTGGTTATCGGCCTTTCAGGATTACCAATAATCAACATTGGTATGAGACTTAAAAAACAATAAAACATACAGGTCGATACCTAGTACTAATTTCTTCATTCATCCACATTTTTAAAATTATTTACCATTAAATTTTATTAAAATGACACTTCACAACCCCACTGTAGTCTGTCAGTATTGATAAACTCAAACAAAAACAAATTCCCCTGAATGTGACTCAATCAGGATCCGGTTTATGCAACATAATAAGCTCTGTGATTGATATGTTTTCAGACGCTCCTGTCACCACAGTTAAACCGAGCTTTCTGGTAGCACGTTGTTTTTATGACTGGACTGATTAGTCAACATGGTGGTAAAGTTTTGGAGTGTTGTCATCTGATTCTCCCATGCATGTAGCTCTGGTACTTCCTTAGTCTCGACCAAGCCCTGATTGGAAATATCTGACACTCGAACTGTTTAATGCCGTTAATTCGCGAGATATAACTCTCTACTGAGCAGGTCGTGTCTTTCAATAGCTTGCACTTTGTAAATAATATCCTGAGCGAACAGTATGTGAGCTGTGAGAGTGTAGCCAGACAGCTAATGTGACGTACAGGTTTACTCTATTACACGGTGATGCTACAAACTATTGAAGTAAAACCGGCTTGAAATTTGAAGTCGCAGCTTTTCAATCGAAGTTACTACGGTTCGATATTAATCATCTATTAACCGCAGAAAAGTCAGACATATAAAGGGAACAAAAGAAAAGAACTTACAGGATCTGCAGGGCGAGTACTCAACTACTTTGTCTCCTTTCTTGAGGTAACAGGTTCCCACCGGCTCACGCTCAGAGACGCCGAAGGTCGACCACTGGTACAGAGGAGCACAGGCCTGGAAAACACACAAATGTTCAACATATAGCAAACAACTCAAAGCAAATACTTTACTGTAAGCAGAGGACATGAGGTGAGGAAACTAATGTTATCTAGCAGTTACTCTTTAGACATTTGCCCTGGAAAGTAATTCCAACTGCATTGCTAAAGTTACAGCTAAGTTGCTTTTCCACTAAATACACGTCCAGGAACTTTCCCAGAAGTTAAAGTTCCTCCAGAGAATCGTGACTCGTGTTTCCACCGCAAGGCCAAAAGCCTCAGGAGAGCATTATTGTTGTCTCGTTTGTTGCCTCCGCTTCGTTTTCTCTTCCCCCTTGACCCTCACCCCGACCGGTCGAGGCGGACATCTGCCCTCCCTGAGCCTGGTTCTTCTTCTTTAGATTCATAGGGTTTTCCGTGTATAATTATGTAGGCTATTAACTTTAATTTATAAATTAATAAGGTAATTTGGTACAGTATTTACTATTGTAGGGTCTTTATGTTAAAATTAAAGGTAGTGAGGTTCATGTGAATAATAAATAATACTAATAAAACTGAACAGAAACACTCACATTAAGTGTTTCTGGAACTGAGTATCGACTAGTAACTTAAATCAATTTAATTAAACTACTCACTTACATTTGCATAATCTGGAACTATCTTCCCCTTTGCACCTGCTACCTTATGCACCTTACCGTATTTATTTACAGAAATGACACGTTTATATATAACTGCACTTTGTATGTAATTTCTGCACTACTTAAAGTCAATACGTTCTTGCATATGTGCCACAATGTGCACTATCCAGAAGTGCGACATCAGTTACACTACTGTTTTTATAGTGTTTAACCCTATGGAGCCCAGCGTAGTGCGGGCGCTACATATTCATTTTTGCCTGGCGGTAGATTTGAAACCAGATAAGATCTATCAATCATTCTTCTTGCATATAAAATCTAGGGAGCTAGACAAACATTTCACACATTCACCAGGTCTCAGAGCGCCATTTCATTGCAGTGATAGGTTTGTAAAAATACACAATAAAGCCCACGTAACAAAAATCTTCATAAATGGGACCATGGGATGTTCTACAACTTTTTAACAAATTTAAGGGCTACAGCTGTGCAATTTCTGTATTTTGAAATATAGGTGGAAAAAAAACAAAAAAAAAAAATTCTTTTTAGGTTTACTGCACTTTTAAGCAACTTATTGTAGTAGTTAATACAGTAGTCAATACATATCATTAAAACTTGGGATATAAAGCAATAAAAATACTCCAAAAAATTGCAGACTTGCACAATGGTAGGTCTAAAATGGTTACTACACCAAATAAGCAAACTTTAAAATAATAATCTCCTCCCACTGTTTTCCTAATTATATTTGCACATACTGTTGTTCTTCTTGATGTTTATGTGCAATATTAATACTTATGTCAATATTTCCATTTATGTAAGAATCTGCAAAGCTACTGGCATGTGCAAGGACGTTATTTCTATTCAGTACTTCTGTATATCTTGGTTTATTTGGGATATTTTTTTATTTTATACTTCATTTCCTTAATGTTTGCACTATCTTTGCTGCTGTAACACTGTGGGATTAATAAAGGCTTATCTTATATGTTACATTTGCACATTTCTTGCTGCACTTTTGAAAAGTTTTGTGAACGCACTGCCAGGATCCCTTAATGTTAGTAGTTAAATTAGTTCCTTCAAGTGCTTGTTCAAGAAGAACTGTTGGATTCGTTGGGTTTCTCCATGTTATAGAACAATGAAATATGCACTGAGATGACTTCTGTTGTGAATTGGAGCTGCAGATGTAGAACATAATGTAAACAGAATTGAAATTGGTTGATCCCACTATGAGCAAAACAACCTGTTTGCAGTAAAAACAGAGACTTTAAGAGGCGACAAATGAGGAAAATGTTCCAGATGTTGCAGCCCAACTGGCTTCTACAGGAGAACAGCTGGTGTGCTGAACAGAACAATATGAAATGTCCAGATAAAACTAAGCTGCACAAGTGGATGATTTGTTCTTCTCTCCAATGCTGGGTGTGTGACAACGCTGCAGAAGATCCAGGAGTTTATAAACCTTTACAAAGTGCAAACCTCCTCAGTAGAGACGTTTTTTTAGGGTTAACACAGAGTCCTCGGGGTTGAGAAACGCAGGCAGAAGAACTGATGTCCTGGGAAGCTTTTAGTGGTGGAAATGCATCATGAGGTTTAACTTTCGGTGCGTTTCTTACCAGGATGTGTTCTCCATCAGATCGTACCGAGGCCCCGAACCACTGCTTGGATTTAAACTCCATCTGTTTCCCGTCTGTATTCCTCCTGTCATCTGCAAAAAAAAAACCACAGAAATGTTGTTATTCACTAATTTAAATGACACAAATATCAGAGAACATCCGGGGGAAAAACGTGGACCGGAAGAAATGACAAATTTCAATGACAGCAGGATGAAAGACTCAAACTACCAAAATAAAAGTCTGACGGGAATAAAAATCAATAACAGAGCAGGTAATGACAAAATTACATTACAAACGATGCAAACTTAAATGTACTATTTATATTCTCCAGTGACTAATTTGCACAAAATCTCCACAATTAAACTATTTCTCTTGCTTTTTGTATTTTACAAACCCTTCATTACACTTACTGCTAATTTCACTTATAACAGTGCTTCGTTTTTATCTCATTACACTTAATATATGCAACATTTTTTAATCTATACATTAATGTGATGCACTAACATTTAAAGCCCTTGTGTGTGAAAATCTATTTGGCAACAAATCCTTTCCGATTCTGAAATTCTCCCTTGAGAAATAAATCGAAACGGTGCTTCAGTTTTAAGCTGTTAATAAACACACAAAATAATTAGCTCAGAAACCACTTTGAATAGGAAAAAAACTACTTTCTCCTTCGTAAAGTTGCAGCAGCTTGAGGCGTTATCGCCATCTCTTTGTGGTCATTTTGTGTCTCTTTGTGGTCGCTTTGTGTCTCTTTGTGGTCATTTTGTGTCCTTTTGTGGTAGTTTTGCGTCTGTGTTAGTTTTGTGTCTCTTTGTGGTAGTTTTGTGTCTCTTTGTGGTAGTTTTGTGTCTGTGTTAGTTTTGTGTCTCTTTGTGTTAGTTTTGTGTCTCTTTGTGATCATTTTATGATCTAATGATAAAGTAGTTAAAATCTTCCTGCCAAATCAGAATAAAAAAAAGCTTTTAAAAAGTAAAACAGGCAGCAGCTGTCCAATGAAGGAAGCCTGACTATTGTTTGTAATCATTTTAAGTGGCATGTTTTTTTCCCTTCACCTAACTTTCCATTCAAATGAGGATAAACTTAGAATTCAGGCGGCCTTATGACACACAGCTGAGGCTATAAATGACCCTGTGGTGCTTTAACCGTCTCTAGGATCTAAATCTGACAACAGATGGACAGACGGGATGGATATTTGAGGAAGGACTGGAAGAAAGACAGAAGGAAATCACACATGCAGCCATACAGCCCTGTGATTCCTGTACTTCATTCGGTTTCTTAACATTCATGACGAAACGTAGCCACCATTAGCGGATAAATATTAAGCCTGGTTGAGATGTTACACACAGACAGTGAGGAAATGTTTGGGATTTTTCCATGGGGGCGGGAAGTCCAGCCTGCTGACAAACCCTGGCTGTGGCTGCTAAATTTAAGTTCCTCTGATTCTCAGGAATAAGTTTGGATGACGGCGCTGAGATCAGTTTCACCAGACTGTGTGGATGAAAGCACAAAAGGATTAGTTTCCCCGAGTTATTTCATCCCTAATCTGCAATTATGGCTGGTGAATCAGCAAGTGTTTTGCTGCCAGCTAGTTACCATGTTAACAGCACTGTCGCCATGACAACTGTCTCTTTGTTTATGTTTGTCAATGGAGGGCTTCACGCCTCAACCAACGAAATTAGCATGTGTCAACATCATGAGAAGCAGCTCTGTGATGCTCAAAAGCTAATGCTAATAATGCTAATGCCGATGTCCACACGTTTAATTTGTTAGCATGCTAGCATTTGCTAAGTAGCACTTAACTTGACAGGTTGTTGTCAGAGCATAACACTGATCAGATAAAAAGCTAATAAAGTGATTATATTTCATGTCAAGCGGAACAAGAAGACTTGATTCAACACAATCACATGTTAAACTCACGGCGGCGGCACTGGAGGAGAAGTAGAATTCACTCAATCAGATATGATGAAGCAGGAAACTGAATTTGCTCCGTAGTAATTTAAATTAAATAAAGAACTAATTTAATCAGCTCACATGGATGCAATCTGAGGGTGCAGTTATGAATTAACCCTTTCTATTCACTGTGGACTGTTGATATAAAGTCCTGCACCTCTATGGAAACAGCACAACCTTGGCTAGAAGCAGAGGAAACTCTCTAACACGTTCTGTGCAGTTTCACAAAATCATAAAGCCATAAATTTAAAAAAATATATACTAATTGAAAGCTGAATATATTTTAATATCTACCCTTCCATCTACTTGCTCCCCTGTATACAACTTCTAAGCCATGTTGCGTTTAATTTGTTGCTTAAGAATGTTTTATTTCTGCTATATCTCCGTGTAAACACAACCGGCATTTCAGCCTGAGACTTGCAGGATTTTTGTCATGTGACTTTAATTGCAGCTGAGGCAAAAATGGTTTCTCAGTCACAATGTTTGGCTCAGTATATTTTGTTTTTTTGCACAAGATCTGTTTAGTGACTGTCAAGGACAGACGGGAAGTTACAAGTCTGGTGATTCTTTCTGCTTTTACTCTTTCTAATTTTAACAGAAGGTGGAATTTTAGCGATCAGTTAAAGAAAGCATGCTTTAAAAACCTGCAGACAAATTTTGGGTTTCAACAACAGTTGGGAAGTCAAAAGTCTGATGACGCTTTGTGTTTTTACTTTTCTAGTTTTAATAAACTGTGCAATTGTAGCGATAGGTTATAGAAAGCATGCTTTTAAAATGTATTTTTGAATTTTTGGGTTATGAAGAAGCATAAAACATTTAACCAGACAGACGAAGAAGAAGAAGAAAAAGAAGAAGAAGAAGAAGAAGAAGAAAGCTCTGTATTTTTTGTTATTTACAAGATCTGGTTGTGACGTTCAAGGACAGTCAGGAAGTTAAAGGTCTGATGATTCTTTGTGTTTTTACTCTTTCTAGCTGTGATAAACGGTATAAATTTGGCAATAGTTTAAAGAAAACATGCTTTTAAAACCTGCAGAAAAGTTCTCGAGATCTAATGAACAGGTACACATGTAGAACATTTAATCAGACAGACTGAGTGATAATGTTCTTATATCTTATATCTACAGAGAATGTGGGTCATAATTACATCTTTCTTTTTCAACAGGCTTCCTGAAACAAGCTGCCAAGTAAACCCATCAGACCACACCACGACTGGCCGAGTCACACTTCTAAAAGTAACATAAAAAACCCCGGCAGGAACAAAAGCTAGCGGTGCATCACGGGTGAGACGGCCAGAACAGAACAGAAAACACTGAGTCAGAGTCGTATCAAACACACACACACACACAGAAGAATTCCAGTTAATTCTCCTCTCTGGTCCGGTAAAGCTTTGGCCAGCGATCACGCAGGTCAAATCAACAACAAAGGCCCCTATTGTGCTAGAAAACACACACACACACGCACACACACGGGGCAACACAACTAGGCCACTCGCTAACAGTATTCCAGCCGGAGGGAACGAAGGCAGCGAGCGATTCTGGTTTCTGTCGCAGCCTAAAGGGTTTGTGTTTTGCTCAAAGGCACCTCAGCGGGGCAGATGTAACGTGGGGCTACAAGCTGAATGCATCTGAAAAGTAAACATCCTGCTCTCTCTGCAAGACTTATTGAGGCAGCGTAAGACAAATTCACCTTTTATGGACATAACAGGCCTGAAACGGCACGCTGCATGACGGCAGGTATTCCAGTGTTAACAGAGCTACAGCATTAAATCACAGTCTGACATATGAGCTTATTAAAGACATAAATGCAGCCGTATGCATCTCAGCCAATAAGTACAAGTACAATAGGTCTGAGGTAATTCAGAAAGAGTATTTCCAGGTTTATTTTACATTACATCACTGTCCTCTAGTATGCATCTTAACAAACAAAACAAAAAAGAACTCAGTTACAACAATGAGTGAAATACAGTTGACCATATACTGATAAAACTGTTTTAATTAACTGAGACTCAAAGTTTGGAGCAAATTCAGCTCCGTTACAATGGGAATTTGTAGAACGGATAAAGTAAACACCAGACAAATGAAACTACTGTTAAAAACTGCCATTCAACAAATCGTCCCCACAAAATCCAAAGTATTAAACACATAACCTGCCGTCTTTCACAGTAAATAACCTGTAATGTTATAAAAAAAGTATTTATTCTCAGAGCAGAGCAAACATCCAATCCTCAGCCATGCTAACAATAACAATCCATTAATTCTATATATCGGTAAAAGTGTTTTTAACCACTGAGACCTAAAGTTTGCAGCAAATTCAGCTCAGTTACATAAGGAATTTGTAGAACGGACAAAGCAAACAGCAAACACCCCAACCCTAACCCTAGCTCTATATTAGTTAAAGCTGCTCAAAAATGAGTTACAGTTGCTCAAAAACTAGCTAAAGTTGCTCTATATTAGTTAAAGCTGCTCAAAAATTAGTTAGTTGCTCAAAAATGAGTTATAGTTGCTCTATAATAACTATTATTAATCTATCTTATTAGATAGATAGATAGATAGATAAATAGATAGATAGATAGGTAGATAGATAGATAGATAGATAGATAGATAGATAGATAGATAGATAGATAGATAGATAGATAGATAGATAGATAGATAGATAGATAGATAGATAGATAGATAGATTATAGATAGATAGATAGATAGATAGATAGATAGATAGATAGATAGATAGATAGATAGATAGATAGATAGATAGATAGATAGATAGATAGATAGATAGATGATAGATAGATAGATAGATATAAATCTATATTATTATTATTATTATTATTATTATTATTAATAATCTACATTAGTAAAAGTTGCTCTATAATAGCTGAAGTTGCTCTATATTATTTAAAGTTGCTCTAAATGAGTTAAGTTGCTCTATATTAATGCTACATTAATTTGCTGCATAATAGCCTAAAATGAGGAAACAGTAACAGATTTGCATCAGTGGATTCCCATGAAAACAAGCCGCTCTTTAAGTAACTTCAAGTCGCCCACAAGAAAGGAGGAAACTTCCACTTAATGGCATTTTTTCTGCTGAACGACCTCCGTCAGAAAGGAAACAAAGCCAGTGCATGTACAGTAGTGATGTCTGTGTTGTGTATCTGGAGGGGGCAGGGCGTCGCTGTTTTCAGACTGGTGTATTTGTTGCTTCCTATTTTCGAGGCTGAGGTCTCCCACAGAATACCAACCAGACTCACACACAATGTTCTCACCCTTCACTAGAACGGACTGCCAAAGCGTTGTTCCCGCTGTAGCTGAAATACGTCTCGTCCAACTCAATCCGAAGATTTAGCAGCAAACGTAGGGAATGTGAGGAATTCAGTTCTGTCTGTAACGAGCCAAAAGTGTAGTAAAATGACCTAAATCTAGTCCGTGGATTAATGATCTGTAGGGGCTTTGAAAACCTGACTTGTATAACAAGAACGGCAACTTCAGTTTTATAAACAACTTCACTGTGTAGATGCTCATAATCAAACAATATTGATGCAGAGAAGCTTTTAATTTGTAGAACAGGATGAGTTCAATACAGAAAACAGACGGATGATCTCTAAATTTTACTGAATTTGTAATTGTCGTTGTTGTTTGTAAATATCTTTTATGTTTACCCTCATTGTAAGTTTTGCCCTTTTACTGCTTTCCAACACTGAATCATGATCAATTTAAAATAATTTTAATTTTTTTTAAAAAACAAGACACTTTAATGTCAAAAAAAAGTGAAAACAGATTTCTACAAATTAATGTAAATTAATTAAAAATATAAAATGTAAAATAGGTGATTGCGTAAGTATTCGCACCCTTCAAGTCTAGCATGCAGTAGATGTATCTTTGGCCGTAACACAGATACACGTTTCAATGTATTTTTTTGAATTTAGTTTATTTCATTCTATCTTATGTAATAATCTATTTATTTAATTAATTATTTAATTAATTATTTATTTACTTAAATATTTATTTTAATATTTATTTATTTTATGTATTTGCTTATTTATTTACTTATTAATTTAATTATTTGTTTACTTATTTAATTACTTAATTGTTTACTAATTTATTGTCATATTTACTTATATATTTATTCATTTACTTATTTATTCATTTAATTACACACTTTTTTGTATATTCATTGGTTTGTTTATTTATTTAATGACTTAATTGCTTACTAATTTATTGTTGTATTTACTTATTCAATTACTTAATTGTTTATTTACTCACTTCATTGTTTACTTATTTATTTACTTACTCATTTAGTTAAATTTAAATTACATTTAATTATGTAATTTTTGCATTTTTTTATGTTGTATTTGATTTATTTTACTATTTATTCCTGTTTTAATCACATGCTAATGTAAATTAAATCACAAATTTTGCCATTTTTCCTTTTTTTTTTTTTAGAAAATGTAATCAGGAAATAGAGAAAATAAACAAAAGCAAACTGTTCTCTAGTTTTTATTTAATGTAACCAACTACAACAGACAACAGATCAGTTTTCATCCAATTGTACAAGAAATTAGAACCAAATGTTAAGAAATTTAAAAAATGAATGCCCATTTTTCTCCACTTTTGCCCGCTATGTGAATATTAGATATTAGATAAACGGTTGATGGAGCTAATTTTTCTTGCTAGGCGCAACGAAATAGCTGAAACAGATAAAGCAAACTTTCAATGGAGAATCTAAAAATCATGATGAAAACATGTAATTTCTGTTATTAATGTGCTAATCTGATGTTTTTGCGTACTTTCTATCTTTCGAACCAAATCTGTTTCCACTTCACTTTGGTGCATTTTGCATTTATTGATGCTAAAAACCTTTTGAAACTTCGTCTTTTTTAATTTTTCTGCATTTCCACCTAAGTTTTTAATGCGGGTACAGACGATGCTATTGTTTCTGAAAGTTTAATCAGAAGCAGTTCTTCTTTACACGTAGTACAAAGCTTAAGAAATCTGAGTCTGCACCAACACATCAAAGATAACTTTATTTGCTCCTTTGGGGCAAGTCAATGCATTGTCATCATCGGTGCATCAGTCAGTGGTTTCTACATGAACCGAGCTGCCCGGAGGGAACATTTAAAGTTACATCATCCCCACCTGGATTGTTTCTGCTCCGTGTTTTCTCTCAGCTTTTCACTAGATCTTTAGGTTTTTCTTTGCATTGAAGTGTGCGGAAGATTTAAGACGAAATTAAACTAAACTGACACAAGACAATCAATTGATTTTAACGATGGATTTAAAAAAAAGTGATTCATATCCCTGTCTGGGTTGATTATGAAACCATTAGTCACGTTATATTGAGTGTAGTCACCATAAAGTGGCTGCAGCGTTTCATTTAGAGGATAAGGCGTGTTTTGAAATGCTACCTGTCGTATATTGTGCAGTAGTTGATTTAAAATCCTTATCGTGAGGCAATGGCGTCCACACCCAGTGAGAAGGCGATAAGTTGGCAATAAACCAGCTGAATTCATCGGCCTAAATGCAATCCAAACAACCGAACTGCATCGTATTCAGCGGCGTTAGTCCGTCCTACCTCATATATACGAAGGAGAAGGACAGAAAAACTCAGAAACACCTGTTAATAAAACGCAAATCAACACAAGGAAACACCCGTCCTGCTCAGAATTCTACACAGCTGTGAATGAACCCCGAACACCTTCCATAAATACTGCATTTTGTAGTTTTTTGTCTTAATATTTGCCACTTTTGCTAACAAAGAATGGATGAAAACAACAGCATTGCAGCAATATCATGCCTGTGGTGTCCTCTGTGTACGGTTGTGGACTCCTCATGCAAAAATGGCAAAAAGATAAAATAAATACAACTTGAACTTGTCAGAATGCTGGTTAACTCAGCTATCCTATATCCTGTATACACATCCTGCTTATCATTTGTTCTCCTGCCTTCTTTATAGCTCAAAACATATTGTTGTCAGGCAGGAAACAGGCTGAACTGTTGCTTTTTGCTGGCATGTATTGCTGATAAGAGTTCTCATCCTTCACATTCTTCTGCAATATTATTCAAAGCACAGACAAAACTGCATCAGAAAACAGAAATCTCCCTGAGAAGTGTGTTTTCACAAAGGAGCATCCCGACAAACGCTGACACGCTGTATTAAATCAATATTTACAGTGATGCGGTGAGCGTTTCTCTGCTCCTGTTCGCTGTCACAATGCAGCAGAACGAATTATTTACGCTATTATTATCACTGTGGGCTGGAGATTCTGGTATTGAGCACAAAGAGAAGACTTTAAAAAAGGGAGTTTGATGACAGAAACAGTCCACGGACGAGTCCACACACCTCCACCTCCACCAAACATTCCTGGATGTGTCCCGACACGAGACAGCAGCAGACTGAGCTGAACCCTCCATCAATAACACGCTGTTACTGCAAGCTGGGAAAGGTCTGTGATTAGAAGTGAAGCCGACACGGCGAAGGACGGTCCCATCGACTCCCAAGCAACTTTTTAGCTCAAATGTGTCTTTACAGAAGCAGACAGAAATTTAAACCAAATTTCTCATTACATTATTGTTGGTCTCTATATACACTACCGGTCAAAAGTTTTACAACGCCCCAATTTTTCTAGTTTTTTATTCTAAATTCTGCATCGTTAGCAGCCTTTAAATGCTTGATTTAAACTGGTCTGACTTCACACACAACAGAAAATAATGAAGCATATAAACAAGTGCTGCATCAACAGCATTCCAGGATTAATCCACCACCACCACTTGAGAAACACTGATTTAGGCTAATAAAGCTAGCAGGTAGAGCGCTCTCAGTCGACTTTTTCTTACTCTGTGAACAACCTATTGGCAGAAGGTCTTCTTTGGTTAACTCCAGCTCTGGTGATTTGATACGACTGACGTCAGCTTCACTGTTAACCTCTCCTGCAGCTTTACCGGAGCTGGATCGACTTACTGCTAACGCTAACACATTTCCTGCTGATTCACATTAAGAAAGATGGGAGGGAGCAGCTGAGGGTCACTGGGTTCATTCGGTGGAACGGTTGCAGGGTGTCTAAGACGGATTAACTGAGCCAAAGCTGGGCTGCTCTCAGCACGTCGCCACAGCTGCATCATGGGAGTTTCTGGTACCTGTGTTGTCAAACTGCAGTATCTGGCAGCTGGAGGAGGCTCTCCACGGGCAGCTGTAGACGGCTCCTCTCTCCACCACGTTGGAGGACGAAGTGTTGGCCCGAGGAGCTCCGATCAGCACGTCTGACCTGAGGAGAGAGGAAAAATAGTTTAATAACAGGAGAAACAACGGCATCAACTCACACTAAAAGGCCACGTCTGTCACCACACGCCCCACGCCTGACCTTGATAGTCACTGGCTTCTTTAAGCTAATTGAAATTACATTCCTATTTATTTCTTCTGTCACATTTTTATCCTGTGTGAGTTCATTTTCATTGCACCTCTGTGGAAAAAGCACAACCATCGCTAGGAGTAGAAGGAGCAGAAAAATGTTTTAAAAAGTTAAAAACAGCAGAAATCATTGCAGACCAAACGACTAAATAATTTCTTTGATTCTTCCTTGTTATAATTATGATTAACATTTTTATTATTCCATGCTTTTCTATAGAATTGGATCACCGCAGATGGCTTATTTTTGGCAAATTTTTAAATGAGGTGTAGATGTGTAGAAAAAACTATTTTGATGGATTATCTGAAGTTAAATGTCTTTGATTATTCCTTATAAAAGCTGAAAAAAATGTGTTACCAACATTTTTCCCACGTGTCACACAGGTGTTATCAATACTGGGGGAAACATGGTAACTCTACATACTATAGATATTTTACTACTTACATTTAAAATGCATTTCCATACTTACCTCCTATAGGCTTTGCTAAAACACAGCATGCAGTTCAGCCGAAAAGTCCCTGAATTTTTGTCATGTGACTGTTGGTCATAGCAGAGTCAGTAAAGTCTTACTGGTTGCACCGAGGAATGAAGAATTTTAAATTCTTTATAGAACTGAGTTAATGCAAATTATTTATTTTTGGCATTTTTTTTATAAATGAGACATGTAGAAAAAAGTGATTTTGGTGAAATAGCAGGAATTTAAGCTTAGATTTTGTTGTTTTCCCCAGCGGAACTAAAAGTCACACGAGTTCTAAGACCGTCGAACAGTTAAAAATGCAGCAATTTTTTCTGTTCATGCAGTTTCTTGCTTTGATAAATGGTGTAATTTTGGCAATTTAACGTCAGCATACTTGTCTTATCAGCGATGTTCAGCACTCTAAGCGCTACTCCTACACTAGACTTTCCAAACAGGGGCTTTCTCAGGAGTTAAAACTCTCTTTTCCTGCAACTTCAGACATTGTATTGCTACTTTGATTGGCTGAGGAGCACAAAATATAACTGGTGAGTAAAATTGGTGTAACGCTCCTTTAACACAGCTCTCAAATATCCTCCACCATTAATCACACTGATGGAATACCAGAGCAAACGCTATTTGAACATACCAGCTGGAAATCTACTCCAGATAAACATCAGGCTCCAGATACAACAAACTTTCTAAATCTAGAATATTAGAAAATAATTCATCACCTGTCTGTAGATCGGGCAGTAAAATCCTCAAACATGAAGCTGTAGAAGACGGTTGACAGAACAGAAATTCTTCATTCACAGTCGCTCAGTTCAACTGCAGAAGGAAAATATCTAGAAAGAGCCGTTCACTGGTGTTACAACAAAAGAGGCGACGACCCTGTTGTGTTTATAGGGCAACGGTTCATTCAAGCTGAGGTGGTTTTATTGATTTATGTGGCCGTTTAGTAGGCTGTCAGGAAGCACAGTCGACAGCAAATCAACCAATCAGGACACCTACTGGCATTGATCCGATGCAGCGCCCACAGTTTTGCTGTTTTCACTCCACTCAGAGGTTCTGATTGGGTTCAAAAAGTCTGATAATTATTCCAAACTTGTAACCTGATGTGACCCTAGAGAGCAAAGACATTAACTGGCTTTAAAGGTTTTGGTCACACGTGCAACCAAAAATGTGTCAAGTGCGACCAAACATTTCAGTCCCACCAGTGTGTCTGACATTTAGCATGTTTGTCTGTTCAATAGAGGTGATATCTTTCATTAGAACACCCTATTGCCCTTGTTCTAAAGTCATTTCTGGTCACAAAGCTGTCTAGATTCCATTGAGTGGAGACTAAAAGTTAGCTACCCCTGTATGTGATGCGTTTTGGGAAAATCTGATTGGTTCAAAAAGTCTGATAATTATTCAAAACTTGTGACGTGATGCAACCACATCCACCACAGACATCAAACACGTTGACTGGCTTACAGATAAATCAAATAGCTAACCTTGTAGCAGCTTGTTTTTGTGGGGGAAAATCCAACGCTTTTGCCACAGAAATTCCCCAAACCTGCTCGTATAACTTCTAATTTAGTGATAACATAATTCGGAATAACTAGCTTACAACACAATAAGGCTATTTTACAGAGAAACTGGATATTAGTGCAACTGAAACCCAACCATGACTGTTTTGCAAGGCTCAACAGTGCAACCGTTGTGGTCACACATGCAACCAAAAACTGTGTCAAGTGCGACCAAACATTTCAGTCCCACCAGTGTGTCTGACATTTAGCGTGTTTGCCTGTTCGACTGAGGTCAAATCTCACATGAGAATGCTTTATTTTCCTCTTTTTAAAGTCATTTTTGGTCACAAAGCTGCACTGAGTGGAGACTAAAAGTTAACTACTAAAAATCTGTGAAGTGTAGCATCTAGAAACAATCTTAAATCTAATTTTTTTCCAATTCATCTTGCAAAACCCACGATCACAAATAAATAAATTCTGAACCTGTGGGAAACACTGAGATGTGCTAAAATGACTCTACGTTACATTTATTCCCAATAATCGAAGCAGTAAGGAGTCAGAAATAAAATCTAAAATGTGCTTTTAATCAGCTAAGATGTGCTCTCTTTGTTATGCATATGAAAAAGAACGAGTTCAAATTAGATTACATTCTAACTATTTACATAATGTGTTTGGGAACTGACAAAAAAAAAAAAAAGTTTTGAGTGCAGCAAATGTGAAAAATTCTCCTGGAGCTCCGTTTTGGAGGAAGAAATGTTCTATTAAGACACATTTTTCTCCAGGCAGCTTTTGTTTTGGTGTTATATTACTGCACAAATATGCTCTGAGTTTTTTAGAAAAGCAACAAGAGTAGCGGATTCCAGCGCTCATTTAATTAGTGGTGCTTTTTAGCAGCTGCTGTTTTCTTGCAAATGATCAAAATGCCAAATACATACTAATTTCTGGTGGAGGTAGAACGTTAAAAAACTAACTAGAACTCCCAGTGATAGATATCGCTCATTATATACAGGATTTAGTAGAATAAAAACAGTACGTTTCTTTTCAGACATGCACAAAATCAGGATTACATTCAGGCTTGTGGCATTTATTTTCCTTTTTCCTGCTATTCTTCTGCTTTTGTATGTTGCTTGTGTTCTTGTACTCGGGTCAAATATTCAGCATGACTCTAAAATGAATCATAAAAAGTACCCTGTGAGCTCGTCACTGTGTGATTAAGACGTGGTTTTTTGTTTAAGACGCAGCGTTTTGCTATCTGTTTAACCAGAAACTCAACAGGAAACAAGACCAGGAAATGTGCCAGTGATCAGTGGTCAATCAGCGGAAATGTTATGCTCAGAAACCCTTAAACATCTTTTAATTTGTAAACACAGAACTCAATGTAACTTAATTAAATCTCTTCGCACGGCTTAGTTTTGCTTTCAGTTTGCAAGTTTAAGAGAAAACCTGCTTAAAAAACACCTTAAATTTAAAGGTTTAACCCACTTAATCCGTAATAAGTGGCAAAATTTGGTACAAAATGAGAATTTTCATGAAACGAAATCCTGTTTTTATACCAATATAAACTTAACAAACAAAGGGATGAGGAAAGTAGTAGTTGGAAGTCACAACAGTATAATAAATAAATTAATTTAGTAACATTAATAAAAAGTATTTATATATTTTATTGAGAATTGATATAAAGTAATGGAAAGATTCAAGCTCTTTAAAGTTTAATTAGGGCCAATTACTTTCATCGTTGATTGTTTTTTTCTGAATTTATTTTGCATTAAACATTAGAATATTTTTGAAAAATCATAATAAGATGATGTTTTTTACCGTAAAATTTGAATTTTAAAGGTAAGTAAAGCTGTCAAATAAGTGTAGTGGAGATAAAGTGTAGTATTTCCTGTTAACATGCAGTAGAATATGTGTATGACGTAATTAAAAGACTCCAGTTGTACTTCAATGAGAGCTAAGTTTAAAAAAATTCTCAGTCTGATTAATCAAATATCAAAATAGTTCCCAAATGAGACGGAAAGGGGAACCTTGGCAGAAAAATGTGTTTCTATTTGTCAGATTGTTTCTAATTGTTGCCCTTTTATTGAAAATCTGACACATTTACATTTTCAGGCAAGAAAAAAGGTGGAAAATGTAAACGGTATGTCGTGTTATATATCATTAATATGTTTTTTAATGCAAATTTAGACTTTCAAAAGCAACTAAAGCTGTCAAATAAGTGTAGTGCAGTAAAAAGTACATTATCTTCTTTTAACCTGCAGTAGAATATTTGAATAAAATAACAGATAGACTGGACTAGATCAAAGCTGTACCTTAATTAGAGCCAATTTTAGACTTTTTCGATTAAGTTAACATAAAATAAAAAGTTATATAAAAAGCTATAAAAGTTAACTAGTTTAGTTTGATGGGTTCATGCCCCTCTAAAGATTATATGGACAGAAAAATAAAGAGTCCTGATAGTAAAATTCTGCTAAATTTTTCACTTTTTTTGGTAATTTTCTTCTTCCTTTTTTTGTCTTTTTTTTTTTTAAAAGAGATTTTTACACCTTTAAACCACAAGAGTTGATGGAATTTGGGAAATGATAATAAAAATGTTTTTCAATGTGAATTTTTCATTTTGAAAGTAATTCAATTTCAAACACAGGGAGTGGAGTATAAAGTTATTATTATTATTATTATTATTATTATTATTATTATTATTATTATTATTATTATTATTATTATTATTATTAACATATCATTGGGACAGAAAAGCAAATCTTGATAGAATTTTTTTGTTTATTTTTCAGATTTTTCTGTAATTGTTGCTCTTTATTTTGAGAAATAAGACTTTTATGACTAAGGTCACAAAATGTGACGTTTTTGGCAGCAACAGAGAAAACATACAAGACAGTGTTTTAAAAAATGGGAAACACTGGTTTAATCTAAATATTATGTTGTGTTTTACATTAAATAATAACTTGTAAGTTTTGCTCTTTGTTTTGAGAAATATGAGACTTTTATGACTTTGAGCCACAAAATGTGAGTTTTTTTTGTTGATGTTGATTAAACATACTCAACTAGACAGTGTTTAAATGTGTAGGAATAACAAGCCAAAATGGAAAATGCTGGTATAATATGAATATTATACTGTATTTCACAATAATAATAATCTGTTCAATGTGAACTTTTAAAGTAACTAAAGCTGTCAAATACATGTAGTTGAGTATAAAATTATTATTATTATGATTATTATTATTATTATTACTACTAGTAGTAGTAGTATTAGGATTGGGACAGAAACGTGAATCCTAACACATTTTTTAAATATAGATTTTAATGATTTTTCTGTCATTTTTGCTCTGTGTTTTGAAAAATATGAGACTTTTCCACCTTTGAGTCACAAAACGTGACTTTTTGTTGATTATATACAGCTAGACAGTGTGTGTGAAGGAATGACAAGGCATTAATGGCAAACACTGGTTTAATGTGAATATTATGTTGTGTTTTATAATAATATTGTGTTCTAACTGTAAGATTTGAGTCTTAAAACTAATTAATGCTGTAAAAAGTGCAATATTTTCCCTCTGAAATGTAGCTGAGTGTTTATACAAAGTAATGGAAAGACTGAAGTACAACACAAATATTGCAAAACTGAATTTGAGCACAATATAAGTACTATAAATTGAGAACAAATGAAGTAAAGACGACGATGTTTAAAGGGACGGACGACCATTACAGCCTCCATCATCATGTTTTCTGCTAGTTATCTTACCTCTGGTTGTCCTGGGGCTTGAAGAAGTCCACGGAGAAGCCGAAGTAGCTCCCCTCCGGTCCGGAGAACACGGATGGTTTGTCCACGTCCAGGTTGAAGGAGCCGCAGGGCTGGAAGCGAAACAACCCGGCCAGGACGAGCAGCTCGACGGCGGCGCGTCCTCCTGCCATGTCTGCTGCTGCTGCTGCTGGAGACACCACCGGAGATGCTGCCTGTCAGCTAGTTAGTCTGCTAGTTAGTCAGCTAGTTAGTTAGCTAGTTAGTTAGCTGGTCGTATCCACCCACTAAACTGCCTAAAACCTCCCGAGAAGCAGCGGCTCTCCCCCGCAGGCGCGAACAGAACAAGCCGTCATGTAAGTGTCGAACTCCCGGCTGCTACCGGAGCTAGCGGCCGTTCAGGAACCGAGCGGGGCCGGTGAAGAGAGCCTGAATGCGGTCCGGGTGTCGGCGGGCGGGTCGTTAGCCTGTTTTGTCCGAAAAAAAACTCTGCGGAGTGACGGGAACGAGAGCGGACAGAGGCCGTGTGTGATGAGTGTGAATGGAAGTGTGTCAGCGGAGGAGCGTCCGGAGCGGCTAAAGCCAAGCTAACGTTCAGAACGAGCTAACTAGAGCACATCCGGTTAGCACGTTTAAAAATAAAGCTCCACCGCCAGGCATGCTGGGACGTTTAGTAGTTGTATAAAAAGTAACTTGCTTTAATTCGTAATTAATAAGTTTATTATTATTATTATTATTATTATTATTATTATTATTATTATTATTATTATTATTATTATTATTATTATTATTATTACTAGTAATAGTATTGTTGTTATTCTTATTGTTGTTGTTGTTAATAATACTACTACTACTACTACTACTACTACTACTAATAATAATAATAATAATAATAAAGCACATCGTGTTAGGACATTTCCAAATAAAGCTTCACTGCTAGGCATGCTGGGAGGTGTAGTTGTGTATAAAATTTAACTTGTTTTAATTCTTAATTAATGTATTTTGCATGATTATTATTATTATTATTATTATTATTATTATTATTATTATTATTAATAATAATAATAATAATAATAATAATAATAATAATAATAATAATAATAATAATAGTAACAATAATAAAGCACATCCTGTTAAGACATTTCCAAATAAAGCTTCACCGCTAGGCATACTGGGAGGTGTAGTAGTATACAATTTAACTTGCTTTAATTCTTAGTTAATCAGTTTTGTTTATTATTATTGTTGTTTTTATTATTGTTGTTGTTGTTATTAATAATATTAATAATAAAGCACATCCCGTTAGGACGTTTCGAAATAAAGCTCCACCGCCAGACATGCTGGGAGCTGTAGTTGTTGAATAAATTTATCTTGTTTTCAGTCTTAATTAATGACATTATTATTGTTGTTGTTAATAATAATAACAGTTATTTTACATTAATGTTATTTTTTAATTCAAGTCTCGTCCAAACTCCCTGTCCTGTAATGAAATTAAATTAAATAATCTGTTGAAAAAGAACATTAAAACATACTACTAAAAAATATATTTTTAAGGTGTTGTATAAAATGTAACTTGAGTCTTAATTAATTTGTTTTATATTATTATTATTATTATTATTATTGTTGTTGTTGCTATTGCTATTATTGTTATTGTTGTCAATAATCATAATTATAACGACAGCAAAGCACATCCTGTTAGGACGTTTCAAAATAAAGCACCACGACCAGGCATGCTGGGAGGTGTAGCTGTCAATGAAATTTAACTTGTTTTAAGTCTTAATTGATCACGTTTGTATTTTTCTTATTCTTATTGCTGTTATTGTTGTTACTGTTATTATTATTAATAACAATAACAATAATAATAAGTTATTTTACATTTCTATTATAAAATCTAGTCCAAACTCTCTGTCTTGTAATGAATTTTATTTTTTTCTATATGAAATCACTTTTAGCTCTCTTATAAATTTGAACTTGCTTTAAGTTTTAATTAATCTGTTTTATTTTATTATTATTATTGTTGTTGTTGCCAATAGTAATAATAATAAGATGAAGAAGAAGAACAATCATTTTACGTTTATATTATTTTGTTATAAAGTCTCATCCAAACTCCCCGTCTTGCAATAAAATTCAAAATATTTTTTCTTTGTAAGTTTTTATTTTACTTTATTTTTCCATTCTCTTCTAATTTTCTGCAGTTTTAATTATTCTCTTTAAAAAAAGAGCAAATTTTCTTAAACTTGTCAGCATGTTTTTATTCATTAATTAGATTTTACAAGTTTTACTCATTAATTTCTGTATAAGATATGCCATATGAAGAAACTTTCTCTCTTTAGCGTTTTAGTCTCTATTATATTTAAAGTATAATTAATGTCTCTTTTTCCCCACTGGTTTGAATTTATGTAGCATCTGGTGTGAACTTGTCTGTACTTTTACTAAGACTGTCTCCACTTTTATTTGCTACTTTTACCAGCTTTTCAGATGTGAATATTTACTAGTTTTCGCAGTTTTCAATCACAACAAATTCACCATTTTTGGGTTTATATTAATCACACAAAAAAAAACAAATATTTGAACTAGCTTCAGAGGCTACTGACGGGCTTTTTTTTTTTTCTTAATTTTTGCTACTTGGAAGGTTTATTTATGCATCCTGTCCATCCAAGAAGAAGAAAAATCATATCTTCTTGCTTAGAAAAATATAAAATTTTAAATAAAAATATAAAATAGCGCAGGCAGACGACTATAACTGATAAAGAATACGTGTCACATGTACAAGTAAAGTACCAGCTACCACACCCATGTGAATGAATGAAGGATTCTGCAAAGACTTTTAGAACTCAATCATTTGTTTCTTATCTTGTAGAAAACCAATGTGAGGCTCTGTGACCTGGACGTGACGGTAAAACATGGAACTTTGGCTGTTTGTTAGAGAGAGTTTAGGCTATATAATGAAAAACACTCACAGAGGTTCTTTTACAGGCCGATTGCAGAATGTAATCTGTTCTGTAATCCATTAAACACGTCTGTTTTTTTTTTATAAACGGTGACATGGACTGTCAGGAATGTGCAGAAACGAGCCAAACGTGAGCGCATCAGAGTTAGTAATGCACATTAACGAGAGCACAGTTGTCCAATGAATGTAATTTTCACTCAGTATAGATTTATTACGTCATTTCAGCTCTAACCTGAAGCAGATGCAGCTTCTTATAGGTGTAATATTTATAAAGCATGCACTGGACCAAAGCTTTGTACCTATTAGTGTGCTGTTTGTGCTAAAAATAATATAGCAGGGTCTTAGGTACATTAATATGTTAAATAATACTGTAGACACGTTAGGTCTTAATCTTAAATTACTCTAATAAATTTGTGTTATATGTAACATTTCAGTGCCCTACAATTGTGTTCAAATTGGTCATGTTTTTTGTATTTAAAGAAGTTATCTTCCTTTTTTTCTTCTTTTTTAAATTTGAAAAAGTTTTAAAATATCACTTTCTCCTGGATCCACTTTTAACCACATTTTCTTATTTTCGGTAAAATCTGGAATACTGTAAAGCACCAATAGAATCATGTAGGTAACATACATTCTGTCGTTGTAAACCCATAAAATGAAAACATTTTAAAACTTTGCAAATGGCGGTTGAATAAAAGAGAGAACACAACATTCGTGCCACCCGAAGTCCGTTTCTGTCCAAGTCCTCTTTGCTAGAAATTAATTATGTCTATAGAACTCTGTACATTTGTATTATTGCAACTTAACTATCATTCCATTTATGAACCTCTTTACTCGTTTTAACCCCCAAATGTCACTCTCATTTGATGCTTTTATTCTGATGGGATGAAGGTTTGAGGTGTTTTTATTGGCTCTAAAAGTCAGAATAAGTTCATACTGTACTTATAAGGGATAAGGTGAAGCAGTGTGTCTTGGGTCGTCTGTAGTGTGAAGCACGTCTGGTTGACTTTGGCTGCAGGATTCGTCCATCTGTCTTCAGTGACATCATCAGTAAACACCAGTGAACCAACGCCGACTCCTTCCATCATGTTTAAGAGACGATGTTTTGGATCATAAGCTTTTCTAGCGTCTTATCCAAACTTTTTTCTCCAATCATCTGTCCAGAGAATCCTGTTCCAGGCTGATAACTGATGCTGCAGAGACAGATCTCCATGGTAACTGATGCGGCAGAGACAGATCTCCATGGTAACCAATGCTGCAAGGCCAGATCTCCATGGTAACCGATGCGGCAGAGCTAGATCTCCATGGTAACTGATGCCGCAGGGCTGGATCTCCATGGTAACCGATGCTGCAGAGCTAAATCTTCATGGTAACTGATGCGACAGGGCCAGATCTCCATGGTAACCGATGCTACAGAGCTAGATCTCCATGGTAACCGATGCTGCAGAGCTAGATCTCCATGGTAACTGATGCCGCAGAGTTAGATCGCCATGGTAACTGATGCGGCAGAGCTACATCTCCATAGTAACTGATGCTGCAGCGCTAGCTCTCCATGGTAACTGATGTCGCAGGGCTAGATCTCCATGGTAACTGATGCTGGTCCAGATCAGGTTCTGTTCAGAGTTCCGTCTCTCTTTAACCAAATGGTTTCCTGATGATTCTCTCTGATTGATTCAGATTCTGTTTTATCTGTAAACCTGTTGATCTGTACGTTACTAAAACCACTGAATGAAGCCGTGTAGTTACAGTATCACACACTGGATGTATCGTGTTGCCATGGAAACCTGACATGTATTCAGCTGGTGATGCAGAAATCACATTAATATGTTTTCATGTTTGATTTCCTGCAGCTGATAGAACACTGATTAGAACATTGATTATTCTATACCTTCTGACAGATAATATTAGAACTTTTACTGATATATATGCAATCACTTTAGATATTTTTAGGATTTTTTTGGAAGATTTTTATTCATTTTTTGAAAATGTTTGCAATTTTTTATTTATTTTAAATCTTTGTTTCTTGCCAAATTTGGGGATTTTTAAAAAAATAATTAAAATTTTTAAGGGAAACTTTTAAAGAATTTTCTTCCTGAAGATTTTCTAAATTTTTATAAATTTGGGGAATTTTTTGCTGAATGTTTTTTTTTTTCAGAAAAGGGAACAATAATTTTTGGTGCCGTAAATGAGGACAACAGGAGGGTTAACTGATGATGACATGATGAAGGAACAACCCACACCTGTCCATGAAAACAAAGCTGTAACTCCTAAACTCTTCCTCCAGTTTGGTTGTGAAAACCCTCAAATTAAAGCTTAGATTCTGCACTTCAAACTGCAACTTGAATGTTTTTTTGGGCAAACAGGTGAAAAAGCAAAGCATACATGGACCAAGCTGTCCAACGTAGAAGTTCCACCTCTTCTCCGTCCATAAATCCACATGCGGTCAGGTCTGTGTACAGGAGCAGCTCAGATCCAGAGCTGGCTGAAGGCTCTTTTCGTCTTATTTGGCCATGAGCTGCTCTGAATCACCACTACAATGAAGTGTGCGCTCAAGAATGTGTGGCAGAACTCCCCCGAGGTCCACCGAGAAAGGGGGGAAGGTTGTGTGTTTGTGTGAGGAGGAGGAGGAGGTGGGACACGAACAGCGTCGATGCTGTCAAACATTTGGTTTAAATTTCCTCCTTAAATATACGTAAAAAAAGAAGAGAGAGAGTGTTGGAGTGAAACCAGCAGCAGTGAGTGGAGTGAACATGTTGTGTGTTTGTGTAACAGGCGGAGATGGTGTAACTGACGTTGTGTAACTCTCAGCTATGCAGATCATGTCGAGCTCAGATGCTGCAGGTTTTCTATCTTTACGGGGACCAGTTTGAAGTTTACATGCAGGGAATGAGTGCATTTTTGGAAAGTGAGGACATCCCGGCTGGTTCTGGGCTGTGTGAAGATGTGTTTTTTAGAAGAAAATGCAGATTGTGGCTCAGTTTGATGCTCTGATGGTTAAAACCAGCAATGACGGGTTTATTTATTTATTCATTATTACCACATTCATGCAGCAGAAACAAATGGTGGCCACAACACTCACTTATTATTCCAATTTCTGATTTATAAAATTATTTAATTTATTCTTCATATAATTTTTGAAAAAGGTTTTTCTTTCTTCATTTTTTTAATACATTTTGACTATTTTATCTACTATATATGAATTGATTATAATTTAGTGGTCAAAGTTCACTGCAACCTCATGAAACAAGTTTTAAGCCAAAACCAAAGAATCCAGACACAAATCATGGCAAAATACTTCACATAAATCTGAAAAAAGGATAAAAAAAGATGATGTGATGATATTTTATAACCTAAAAGTCAAAGGTCAACGTAAACTGTCACATCATTATGTTGTGCAAGAACACTTTTCTGATTGTTTAGATTCGGTTCTGTTGAAGATGAGAATAAAGCTGGAAGAATTTGACGTGTCTTCGCAGCAACGTCCATATTTGGAGCTTCATCTGTTGTCATGGCAATGGCATGTGTTCAATCAGAATCAGCTTCATCGTGGAACATGTGAACACACAGCTCTGTCTGTTGTTTCTCTCAGTGAACGTACAAATTTCAACACGTTTATTACACGAATGTGAACAAACATGGACGCAAACTGGATGCATTTTAATTCAATATTTTTTCATACATGCTGCATTTCTATGTTTTCATTCATGTCTGTGCTTTCTTTGTCCGTAGAGGATTCTCTACACCAGGAGCGCCCAACCAGTCGATCGCGGTCTACTGGTCGACTGCCAGGGTTGTAGGAAAAAATTTTTAAAATAAAGTTTGGGGGGTTTTTTTTATGTGTGGCTGTATGTTTTGTTGCACACCCTATCAGTCTCTTAAACACTTCCACACAAAAAAAACTACTTAAAAAAAGAGAAAAAGAAAAAATTGGGTCACCTTTAACCTATGGTAGCGCGTGACATGCATGACAGGAAGTTGATAGCTGTCAACAGTAGCTAGCAGCTAGCAGCTAGCCATCAGAGCAGTTACCGACTCCTAAACGTGAACGTGGCCGAAGGGAAACAAGCCAAGACAAACCATTGTGCGCCACAAAAGTGCGGGATTTGAAAGCGCAGCTTGCAGCACGACAGTCAGTGTTCACCAAACAGAAGACCCAGAGTGATATAAGGCCGCAACTACAGCTTCCTAGCGCGTCAGTCACGTCCTAGCTAAACACAAGAAGACATTTGGTGACGGCGATATTGTGAAGGAAGCATTTCTCGAGGCAGCGGATAGCTTGTTTGACGACTTTAAAAATAAAACTGAGATCGTGAAGGCCATTAAAGAAGTACAACTCTCCCGCAATACTACTAAAGGCGATGTGAGGGAATGGATGTGGATGTGGAGGAGCAACTGAAGAAGGATATTGACGGTTGCGAGTGTTTTTCCCTCCAATCTGACGAGTCGACTGATGTGGTGGATGTGGCTCAATTGTGTGTTTTCATCAGGATGGTTTTTGAAGATATGAATGCCAAGGAAGAGCTACTCACCATTTTGCCATTAAAAGGACACGCCAGAGGTGAGGATATTTTTTAATGCTTTCATGAGCTTTGTTAGCTGATCTCCATCACAACTGATGGGCCGCACCGGTGGGTTTACTGCACTGCGCAAAGAATGTGAATCTTTCCCGGATATCCTGAATTATCATCGTATAATTCACCAGCAAGCGTTGTGTGGAAAGATTTTAAATATGGAAGAAGTGATGGATATTGCGATGAAGATTGTGTGTTCAGCTTTTCCGTGCTCACAGACCTGCTGCTTCACACGGATGTTAGGTGGTTAAGCAGAGGTACATTTTTGGCCAGATTTACGGAGCTTTTGCCTGAAATCAAGGACTTCCTGAAGCTTTCAAAACATGTGGATTACCATAGAAAGCTAGAGGACCACCAGTGGCTTTTTATCTTTCCTCACTGATCTGACTGGCGAGCTCAATGAATTGAATTTAGAGCTGCAGGGTAAAGATGTAGTGAACATGATGAGTTCAGTGAACACGTTTCAAAGCAAGCTACAGCTGATGTCCAGCAGGCTGCAGCCTGGCAACCTGCACAACTTCCCTCACATGCAAGCAGAACTACGTCAAGGTAAAGGTGTGACACAGCTTGACAGTGCACGTTATGAAGAGCATGTTCAGAGCATCTCCTCAGAGTTTGAGAGACATTTTACTGACTTTGCATCCATCGAGCCTGTATTGATGTTGGTGACATTGCCGCCAGTGTCAAATCACTTCGGCTTGGAAAGCTCCGCTCTTGAGGATGAGATTCTGACATTGCAAAATGACATTGAGATCAAAGCCAGATCAACATCTGCTTAACCTGGAGAGCATGTGGTGTTCTGGAAACTACTGGTGGAGGAGAAGCATCCCAATCTCAGAAGATGTGCCTTGAACCTGACAGCTCTTTTTGGATCAACGTATTTGTGTGAGTCTGCTTTCTCGCACATGACAATCATCAAGTCCAAGCACAGATCAGCAATGACAGATGACCACCTTGCAGCCTGCCTACGCCTTGCAACCAGGTCCTACACTCCTGACTGTGAGAAGCTAACCTCCTCCTCCCAGTGCCAGGTGTCCCACTAAGGTAGGAAGAGATTTCCTTTTTAAAACTCAGAGATCTACCTGTTTTGTATCTCGTTTATTTATCGGTTTAGGTCATATTAAGGTCAGTTATGGCTATTGCTCACCATGCAGATTGGCGTTTGTGTGTGTGTGTGTGTGTGTGTGTGTGTGTGTGTGTGTGTGTGTGTGTGTGTGTGTGTGTGTGTGTGTGTGTGTGTGTGTGAGGAGCAGAGAGAGTTGGTTTGTGTTACAGCGCACTATGCAAGCTGGCAGCTGTGTGAGAGGAATTTGTCTGTGTGTGTGTTTGAGAGAGGGAGGGTTTGTGATGTGATGTCGAGTGGTTGTGTGACAACAAGAGAAAGTGTTGTTCGGTTAGTGACTGCAGGCTGGAAACGATGTGTGTGGGTTTGTGATGTTGACACTGGACTGGTAGATCTCAGGAGGTTGGCTATTTGAAAAGTAGATCTTGGGTCAAACAAGGTTGGACACCCCTGCTCTACACAAACCTGATAAAAATGAATGAAGCCAAAACACACAAACTTCACATCAACAACAGTGTCTTCATTTTAACAATTCTGCTGCCACCTAGTGGTTAAAACCAGAGACTGCAGTCCAGCAGATCCTCCTCATTGAAACTGAACTGACATGAACATTTACAAACATGAAGCTTTTGCTGTTCATTGTTGTCTTTATATTTTTTAAATCTCCACGAGAGAAAGCATTTCAAAACTGCAAAACTGTGACAATGAATAATATTAGAGTGTAAGATCAGAGAAACATGAAAAAGTCTCGGTATCAGCAGGAATATCTGAAAACACCAACAAAGCTACCATTTTTACCAGGGATGAAAAAAATGTCATAATAGAATAAAATTTGCTACCAAATTTGCTGTAACACAAATGACGCGCAACAAATGCTGCATTCATTTTAGTTATAAGTTATCTCTCTCTGTCTCTGCCTCCTCATCCTCTCTCGACCTCGCTGAACTTCCACAACACTCAGGACTATACATTCACTGTCGTAGTCCTGGATGGAACATATGGAACCCCACTGGAGCCAGACAAATTTATCCTGGTCTTATCTGGTTAAAGAATGTGCTCCCAATATCCACCAGGCTTCTTTACGTGTTATAATGTTATGCCTAACCTTTAACTGAACCTAGAACAATAGATTTAACAGACAATGAGGCTGCACATTGTGTGTGTGTGTGTGTGTGTGTGTATATATATATATATATATATATATATATATATATATATATACATACATACATACATACATACATACATACATACATACATACATAC
This sequence comes from Amphiprion clarkii, assembly GCA_027123335.1. Lineage (NCBI taxonomy): Eukaryota > Metazoa > Chordata > Actinopteri > Pomacentridae > Amphiprion > Amphiprion clarkii. The sequence continues at coordinate 4,598,096 of CM049576.1, forward strand.
ATACATACATACATATATGTAATGAATGGCTGGAAATCTTCTTCAGTTTTTTCACTACCTGTCTCTCACTCATGCCAATTTCCAGCAATGCCAAGATGGATGTCTTTGTGGCTTCACATAATTCTTTTGTTTTAGGCATTATGTGAGAGCTGACAGCTTCTGAGTTGTGCTAGAGCTTGAATGTCAGCAGGAAACCACTCTAGGCCTTTACATGTGCAGAGCTGCTGATGACATGAAATGTCCTCTTATATACCCTGAGAATACAATGAAGCTGAAGCAGGTCAAATAGGACATAAAGTATGATGGAATCAGCTGCATTTTTTGTCATGTTCATTGTATTCTTCAGGTAAAATACCTTTAGTGGTTTCAGGCATTAAAATGAACAAGAAATTTAGGAAAACAAGGGTGGTCTAATCTTTTTTTCCATGACTATATATTTGCACTATTTATTTACTTTTTGATTCACTTATTTATTTTGCTTATTTCTATCTCTCTATATATAGTCATACATAAATATATATATGCATTTCTTGTGTGTTTTTATTCTTTATTCTTATTGTTGTTGTTTCTGTCTGGAGCAGGTGCTCGATGCAGTTCCCTGCAAGTTATACTGTGTACTATTGTGTTTGTGACAAATGAAGGTCTTGAATCTTGAGATGAGTCGTGCCTCAAGTTGACCACGTTCCTCACCGTCAGGACCTCTTTACATGTTGTTCAGCAAAGTTTCATTAATGTGCGAAACAGCAAGCAGGGCAGCGTTTCCTGGATGCCATTTATAAAGTCTGATACCATTTACTGCCCTTCACACTGTCTGAGCTTCACAGAAACTCTGATTTCCACTGATAACCTCTGCACTGAAACCCCTGCCAGCCTGCTTTTTAGACCATTGCAGCTCTCATTAGTGGTTCCACAGTTCGTTTTATACCTCCTCATCACTGTTCCGACTGTGTTTCCACTGACTTTTAGTTGGTAATCGATTTTCCTGCATCCTATTCCACCTTTTCGAAGTCTTAAAATCACATTTTTAAATCTCTCAGCAACGCTTTTCCATGTGACACCATGATGTAGACATACAGCTCATACGGTGTTCACAGGTCATTTTACAACCATGTTCAGGATTATACAGGAAACCACAGGTGGATTCAGGTTAGTTTCAGGGATCTTGGGTGTCAGTGATGACAGTTGGAATCGCTTTCGTTGTTTCTACTTTGAGGCCTGAATTTTCAATATAGTCTGTAAGTAAATAAGAAAATAAGTAAATAAGTATTTGTACCTGTTAACTTAGAAAAAGTGCAGTTATTTATATGTGATTATTTATATGTGATATTGCACAGGGGTGTACTGTCTACTGGACACTGTACTTGTACCTTTTTTAAATGCATTTCTTATTTTTTGAACCGTACTTTACACTTGTCAATGTTTTAATTCAGATTTTTTATCGCATCACAGTAACATTTAGTGCAATTTTGCTCCCATAGGTGGACATACTTTATTAAATTACAAACATTTAAAACTACAATTTACAACGACCATTTTCTGTCTTTTTTTTTGTTCTAAAAATTTAAATAAAAAACAGGAATATTCCAAACCATTTGTTGCTTTCATATAATCCTAGTGCAAGAGAAACGTCTGACAGATAAACCAAAGACTTCCCATCCATCTTAAGGTTGGTTCATTTAGATTTACTGTGAAATCTTTGTGTTAAGTTTCTAGCATTATTTGAACCTGATTAAAGTCAAGCTTTTTTCCACTACTTTAGCAGCAGTTGCGCTGATGTGTTTTTTTTTTTTCCCGCTTCAACACATTAAAATGTCATCGCTGTCGGTATCCATACTTTAAATCCATTACTTTTAAACTCATAACATTGTTTTTGTAGCCTAAAATCACTCACAATCTCTCAACAACCCACAGAAAGAACAAAGAGAACAGAAAAACAAAGAAAAAACACACAGCACATTAACAAAACCCCAGGAGAGACAATTACTGTCATTAATGGTCATCTCTTTGCTTCCCTAAAGACTTTTCTTGTTGGTCATTGTGGTTGCATAGATACATGTGTGTTTTTGTGTGTGTGTGGTAGCTGCACACTGGAAAAGGTCTTGACAATAATAAAAACATTGCACAACAGCAACATGAACATAGTTTTTTCAATTTATTTTTTGACATTAAAATAAGAATCAGTTCTTTTCCACATCCATGACAGAATGAAAATTTTCACCTTGAAAATGTGAAGAAATCCTCCATAGTGGTGAACTGCTTGTATTTTACAACAGAAATGAAGTCAAGAATTAAGTACGAGATGTGTGATGGAGAATAAAAATAATCTTTTAAATCTGCAGGAGATTGACACATATTACTGAAGCCAACAATGCTCTCATGTTAGACTAAATATAATCCAGGGATCATAGAAATCATGTTTGCAAAGAGAGAGGATGATAAAGAGAGGATTCTACATTACAACCTGTAAAGAAATTAAAAAAGTTTCTAAAAAATCAGTTCAGAGGGAGCATGGAGTAGAGTTGCTGTTCCTTTGTGTTGTAAGGAGCCAGTTGAGGTGACACAAGCTATCTGCTCCCTGTAAAACCAAAGTGAAACCCATGTTTGCATTCTCGGCACAAAGTCAAACACATTTCGGGTGGGTGTTGGATGCCGCCAGGTATGCCCTTTGTCTCCTATCCTGTTTGTGGTGTTCAAGGACAGGATTTTAAGGCGCAGTTGGGGTGAGGAGGGTGTCTGGCTTGGGGACCTTAGGATCACATCTCAGTAGACGTGGTGCTGTTGGCTTCATCAGATCGTGACCATCAGCATGCATGGGAGCAGTTTTCAGTCAAGTGTGAAGTAGCTGGGATGCAAGTCAGCATCTCCGAGTCCAAGACCATGGTTTCTGACCCGGAAACTGGTGGAGTTTAAACTTTGAAAAGTTTGTGCCACACAAGAATGGACTTTTTGGAGCTTGACACTGTTGCCAAACTGTTGTCGTCTCAAGACGACATAAAATGTTTTCAGACAAGTTCAACAACCAACATGAGAAACAACTTGTGGGATTTTGTCACCTATAAAATGCTTGTGTGATGCTTGTACTGTCGCTTACAGCTGTTCCATCCTGATCTAGCCAGATCTCGTCTGATCTTGGAAGCCAAACAGGGTCGGGCCTGATTAGTATTTTGATGGGAGACTGCCTGGGAATACCAGGTGCTGTACACTTTTTCTGTCCTCATCCACCAGTATGTGTCTGCAGCTGTGAAGCTGCACTCTCACAACCGGGGCTGGACATTTAGATCCTTTGATTACTCAGCAGACAGCGCCACCTACAGGAAGGGATGTTAACTAAAGGGCCACTTTTGAATTGGAAGGAACATTCCACTCAAACTATCATAAGAAATATCTTCTTAAAGGTTTTTTCAAGATGTATCCACCAAAAAGTACCACTTCATGTCCAAGTATATATAATATTCAAGGTTTATTGACCCCAAGTACTGCTTTGAAACTAAGTTTTTGGGGGGAGGGTTTCACTTGGGTTCTAGCTTAGTGGCAGGGATCTTGTTCATGAGTGATGAGGAAAATGGAGCATGAGATGGACATGCGTGGTGCAGCATCAGCAGTAATGTGGGCATTGTATGGGATTGTTGTGGGGAAGAGGGAGCTGAGTCGGAAGGCCAAGCTCTCTATTTACCAGACCATCAACTACCCAACCCTTACCTATGGTCATGAGCTCTGGGTAGTTACCAAAAGAACGAGATCGTTTGTACAAATGGCCGAAATGACCTTCCTCCATAAGGTGGCTGGACTCAGCCTTAGAGATAGGATGAGAAGCTTGGACATCTGGAGGGTGCTTGGAGTAGAATTGCTGCTCCTTTGCATCGTAAGGAGCCAGTTGAGGTGATTCAGACGTCTGATTTGGATGCCTCCTGGGAGACTTCCTTTAGGGGTTTTTCAAGCACGTCCACCTAAGAGAAGACCCCAAGTTAGACCCAGAATCCGCGATATCTCGTCAGGCCTGGGAACACCTCAGGATCCCCCAGGAAGAACTGGAAAGCATTGCCGTGGGGACGGATGTCTAGGATGACCTGCTTCATCTACTGCCTCCACAACCCAACCCTTATGAAACCGCAGCTGTATATATCATATAAAAAAAAAAAACCTTTCATAACATTTTTACAGACTGAATGTTGATCTGATATGAAACAACATTATCCCAGGAAGTACTAAAGTTTATTGTTATAGAGAATCACCCAGGAGGTTTTTCAGAGCTGCTAAGAAGTATCAATCCTGGTAGAAGTAATTCTTTCTCCCTGAAAGCAGCTCATAGATAGGTTCTACAGGGTGGTTCTTGCGGTCGGAGCAAATATGAAGCTCAGGGGCTGCCCTGAAGCAACAAGAGAGAAAAGAAGCATGGCTCTATTCAACCAGTCAGTGAGACTTTATTTGTAAATCACTTTTCATGTGTGCAGAACAGGAAGGAAAAAAAGACAAAAACATCCCCACATCCAGCCCATCACAAAAGCATAATTTTAGAATTGACTGAGTTGTCTTTGAAAGTATAATATGGTACATGTATGCTGCCCTCAGAAAGACAGAACTCTCCCTTCCTTTGTTAAACACTAAGGAATGAAATTTAATAACATTTTGCATCGAATTAGAGTTTTGTATGTGTTCAACAAAGGGATATTATTTGCCTGTTGCAGTGTATAATCCTACATGCAACAACACTGGTAAAACAAACCCGAGGCCATATACATGTCACGTTTAATTTAACCTAAAGACAAGGTATTTTGTGTTTTCAACACAAGAAAATTGCAACTTCTTTGCTTCAGTACCCACATGCTTATAAATACATGAAGTAATTGCATAATTCATGCAGTTAAAATTATAGTACAGTATGTGGGCTCTTGTGCCACTGCTAAATTTGAAATGAAGACACCTCTTTATGACTTTAATGGTATTTATTGATGACAAACAGTAACACAAATACAAAAAGTCATGACTGCTATTACAAATAACAGAATTTCATTGTGCTCAAGTAGGACTTCACATGTAGCAGCAGGAAGATATGCCAAAAAAATTACACCTATTAAACATCAGCATGTTGGCGCATGCAGAATAAAGCGTGCTCTGACTTCCCTTCTGTGTTTTTAGTGTGTTTTTATCCTTTTTCATATTTGCACTGACCCAAAAGCAAACTAGTCGTTGGCTCTGAGGCCCTGTTCACTCCTGGCATTAACATACATCTCCACATGAGTGATGACTTGTTATCGGACCTCACTTCTACATTTCACACGCAACTAAACATGTGAAATGTAAAAAAAAAAAAAAAAAATTATCTTGACAAATTTATCTTTAATGTTTCCATAAAATAAGACTGCAACAAGATAGAGTAAAAATGTCGAAGTTGCTCTAAGTTTTTACAAATTCATTACATTCTCTCTGAACATTACAAATATTAACCAAAACAATTAGACCAGCTGATAATAATGCAGTTTTAAAATGTAAATAAATGTACTTGAAAATCAATCACACACTCGGGACTGTTTCTGTGGAAGTACACAGTCACACAGCTGTTAAAACACTGATATGTCTTTTAGTGAACCTGAAGGGAAACTTGCTGAAACATTCAACATGCACAAGTTTATACTCGCTACAGCTGCAGTTAGACTGGAGCTGATAGGCCCAAAGGATGATGAATGAAATAGTAAAATTGAGAATTGCTGAAATAAAAACATTGTTGAAAACACATGACAATAAAGAATGAATGCATCGGGCCTGAGACCCAAACAGCCCAATTCGATCCTGAGTGTCACAAAGCAATATTACATGATTGATGTACCATCAACTGAACAATGAAACTGGTGTTCAGAGTCAAAATTCCAGTTAGAAAATGGCTAATGATAGCCTTTAATTTGGAATACTTGTAGAAATCTGATATTTGAATTTACTTCAGTTTTAACATATTAGTTAGTTTCCCTTCATACAACAACTTCTTTAGGTGTTTAGTGATTTCTTTCATTTTTACACCATATATGATTGGATTAAACAGAGGATGATAGATGATAAATTGTAAAGCCATTATTAAACGAGCAGTACTGGGGAAATATACTTGCAGCCGAGCTATAATGATATCGTAAGAGGACAAACATGATATGCTCATTAAAACCAGCAGGTGAGGTAAACAGGTCTGTGCAGCTTTTTTCCTGACATCTCTGCCACTTCGATAGGATATTATAAGAATCCTTGCATATGTAAATATAATGAAAAGCATGGGGAGAAGTGCTACATTAAGTAGAATAAACACACCATATATTGTCAGCATTCTTGGGGTCACACAATAAAGCTTGGAAATTGCGTTATTACAAAAAATTCCAGTCAAAGTAAATCTGCAGAGTTGTAAATCATTACTCATTGCAGCCGTTGGCATAACCTGAAGAGCAGGCAGAAGCCAAGCTAAAAGCAGCAAAACACTGACAGTTGATTTTCTCATGATAACTGGATATTGCAGAGGTTTACATATAGACACATACCTGTCATAGGCCATGACTGACAACAGTAAGAACTCAGATCCACCTAGAGAATAATAGATAAAAGACTGAAAGACACAATGTGAATGAGTTATGACCTGCTTGTCAGACAGAAAGTCAATCAAAAGCTTTGGGTAGATATTGGTGCTGAAAAGAATGGAGTTTAGTAACAAAGCTGCAATGAAAATGTACATGGGCTCATGGAGGCTTTTATGAATCCAGATGATGCACAAGATAATGGAATTACTGCAGAGTATTAGAACATACACAATAAACATGACCAGAAAATACAGAAATCTGAATCTGTGCAATTCCACATGGCCTCTGAAAGTGATATATGTGACATTAAATTCAACATTTGTTCGGTCCATGAAAAATGAATGAATTTAACAGATTACAGAAGTCTAACTTGCACTAAAATACAACCTGTACTTTTACCAGCAACACACTTTGAGTGTGGACCCCGAAGTGAAATGTCCGAGCCTGTGAAAACTTTTATCTGACTGATTTACTCTCCATGGATCTCATTAAACTCTTCGTAACTACCTTGGAAACAAACTCATTAAACCTTGGAGACTTAAAGTTTGACCTTGTTTACTGTGTTGTTTCCACACCTCATTACATGAGAGTAGCCAAGTTTCCAGAAAGCTCAAACTTCAACCAAATTTACAGAAATTTAATGAGAAAAAAGTGAATCAAAGCTTGTTCACAAGCCCTGCTGTCATGTGAATATTAGCTTTGAGAAAACAAATCTTCGATCAAGTGGCAGTTCTCTTCTGCATAAGGTTGTCCTCCAGGATTTCTCTAGACTTTGCTGAATTCATTTCACCCTCTGATTTTACAAGCCTTTCAGGACCGGCTGCTGAGACGCATCTCCGCATCATGATGCTGCCCCCACCATGCTTCATGTTGGGGACTGTGTTGGGTGATGTAGTCTCACTTTGACAATCCATTCTGTAGAATATAACGGTCTGGCTCTGCCACGTCATCATTCTGTGAAAGGAAGTTAAAATGTGCTGGCTTGTTTGTATTTCTTAACCCTTTCATGTATAGAGGTCACTAGAGTGTACAGCTATTCAAAAGCTGTTTTCTTGTGTATGCATGAGTTTTGATGGCATAGTTGCACATCAGCCACTACAGTGTATGCTATTGCATCATCTCATGCATGGCCACCAAGTGGCAAGCCATTGCAAATGAATTGTTTTTTTAAAAAGTGAAACTGCGATTGCTGACAGGCAGCCAGAAACACAAATTGCTCTTTTTTCTATTCAAACCTTCTATTAAAGGAGCCCTTGCAGGTAAGAAAAATATGGTTGCTGTCAGGTTTGAACCCAGAGAGCAAACACACAGCAGCACATGGAGATCGATGTCCATGAGTACGTGCTAAGATCCGAAGAGCAAGCCAGCGGCAGCGACTTGTTGGGACAGGCAAGCAGAAGACAGGTTGGACCAGCAGAGAACTACGGGCAGAGCAGAACAATATTAGTTTGCAGTTTAACACAAGCAACAAGATACAAGTGACCTGATTGACTAACTGAAGTTGCTGAATCTGCGATCTAGCGGAGGGTGGTTTGAGCAGCTGGGCTTTATGGTGATTGTGTCCATATGGTTGGTCCGCAGCTGTCTTCAATGCCTGGAGATTGCAGATGAGGACTGCCAGGGATGCAGTGTAGAGGGAGGAACAGAGGAAGACAGAGAGCGAGGGAGCAGGAAAGACAGAAGAGAGAGGGACGGAAAGAAGGGAGTAGGCCAAATGGGGGCAGATGCAGTGGCTGGGCATCTCCTGGCGCACGATGGAGCCGATCAAGATGCCAGCAGCAGAAGTCCAAAATAAGGCTGGGGTTCAGGATTTGCTGACGGGAACCCAGCAATGCTCTTCAGGTCTGTTGCCCTCCCAGTCCACGAGGTACTGAAGACCTCAGCCTCATCATCACACATCCAGCAACCACTGAACAATGTAGATGGTGGTTATCCAGGGTCCTAGGTGGCGGAGGAGGCGGTAAAGAATGTCTGGGTTGAAGGAGCTCTCTCATACGACTTTTACCTGAGAGACATGAAAGGTGAGGTGACTTCTCATGGAGCAACTCAGCCTTGGCTTGATGGCGCAGGGATTGACAGCCTCAATTTCAAAAGGCCCAATAAAGCGAGGGACCAACTTGTTGGACTCCACTGGAAGGGGCAAGTCCATCGATCTGAGACACACTCATTGATCTGAAACGTACACAAGAGCAGTTGTGCGGTAGTGGTTGGCCTAGTCCTGCATCTTCTGAGACGTTTGCAGGAGGGCAGTACGTACCTCTCGTCAGGTCCTTGCACAGCACTAGTTGTGTGGGGGGATCATACGGAGGAGGCATTTGGGAGCGTGTGGTGGGCGGACTCCACCCAGAGGGTCTGACAACTCCAGGAAGACGAGTCTTCAAAGGTGAGTCAGCGGAGGGCAGTCTACAGCTCCTGGTTGGGAAACTCTGTCTGGCCATTGGACTGTGGTGTGGTTATTGGAGGGGAGACTGATTGTGGCCCCCAGCGCAGAACAGAAAGCCTTCCATACCTGGGATGTAAATTCAGGGTGCCGGTCCAACACGATGTTGACAGTGTCATTTGTGTAGTCGGAACACAGAAGGTCCACAGTCACCTGAGCAAGTGGAGGCTTGGGCAGAGCTAGCAAGTGGGCCACCTTGAAGAAGAGGTTTACAACTGTTAGGATGACGGTGTTAGCGTCTGAGGCAGGAAGGCCAGTGACAAAGTCCAGGGTAATGTGGCACCACGGTCATCTGGTGATGGGCAGCAGATGAAGGAGACCTGCAGTGGATGGATTAATGGGTTTGTTCTGGTCACAGATGGAACAAACTGATATACTCATGAGTGCTATTGTCCATATAGGGCCACCAAAACCTCTGGCACAGGACAGGCAAGATACAGGAGATCCCTGGGTGGCAGGTCAGATGGCTGGAGTGGCCACCTGAAGGACTGCGGGGATGAACAGGGCATTTGTCGGGCCATCGCTGGGGTGTGGTTGGTGCACCTGGGCTTGACAGACCTTGGATTCTATCTACCAGGTGAGGACTGCCAGGAACCAAGTGGATATAAGGATGGGCTCCAGCTCCTGAGCGGCCTTCACAGCAGAATGCAGCCGAGATAAGGCATCCAACTTGGTGTTTCTGAAGCCAGGGCAGTAAGACAGAGAGAAATTGAAGTGCCCAAAAAACAGGGCCCACTTGGCCTGCTGGGAGTTCAACTTTTTGGCTGTCTGGATGTACAAGAGGTTTTAGTGAGTGGTCCAAACCAGAAACGGCTGCTCAGCACCCTCCAGTCAATGGCGCCAGTCCTCCAAGGCCAGCTTCACTGCCAGCCATTCCCTGTTGCCGATGTCATAAATTTTCTCTGCTGGTGTCAGCTTCCGGAGAAGAGAGCACATGGATGTAATTTGCTGTCAGAGGAAGACTGCTGATATATGATCGCACTTGTTCCAGTGTCCTAGGCATCGACCTCCACTACGACCTGGAGGCTTGAGTCTGGCGGTGTGAGGAAGGGGGCTGACACAAAGCGAGACTTGAGTTCCTTGAATGCCGTCTCCACCCCCGGAGTCCAGAGTAAATTGATCATCATGGAGGTGAGAGCAGTCAGGGGAGCCCCAATTTGGCTGTAGTTCATGATGAAGCGATGGAGCTGTTTACAGTTCTCAGGCCTGGGCCAATCCCTCATTGCTACAATTTTTACTGGGCCCATCTTGATCTCCCCCGTCAACATGATGTAACCCATGAAGGAGACTGTCTGGGCATGGATCTCAAACTTAGAGGCAGTTCTTCAAAAGGCGCTCCAGGACATGGTGGACATGTTGAGGTCCTGGGGAGATCAAGATATGATCCCAGTAAACAAACACAAAACTGTTCAAGAAGTTCCAGACCTCATTGTTGACCAGGTTCCAGAAGACGGTTGGGACATTGATCAGGCCAACGGGCATGACGAGATAGTTGTAATTGACCAGAGGATAATTAAAGCCTTCTTCCATTCATCCCCCTCCGGGACACGGACCAGGTGGTTGGCATTCCGGAGATCAACCTTAATGCATATTGTGGCTCCGTGGAGGGGGCAACGGCAGAGCTGAGCAGAGACAGAGGGTATTTGTTCCTCACTGTAACGTTGTTCAGGCCCTGGACTTCGATACAGGGTCAGATGGTCCCGTCGTTCTTCCCAACAAAGAAGAATCCACTCCGACCAGTGACAAGGAGGGGCAAATAAGACCGACCGTCAGGGAGTCTTTCATATACTCCTACATGGCAGTCTGCTCTGGTTTGTACAAGATATACAAGTGGCTACTGGGATGGGGAGCTCTGGGCAACAGGTCAATCGTTAAGTCGTAGGGGCGGTATGGTGGCAGAGACAGGGCCTGGTGTTTACTGAATACCGGAGCCACTCATGATCAATGGGAGGCACTCATGACAGGTCAGTGGGCTCAGGCTGGGGCTGTGGAACCAGATTGACAGGTAATGGGGCTGAGCGGAGGCAGGCTGGAGAGCTTGTGGTGGGCTGTGTGCAGGACAGAGGTGGCTGAGGCGTGAGGGTGAGAGATGTGAGGGCCTGGGTCCCTCTCTCCTGGCGGCGTTCCCCGAGTCAGTTGTCCACCCTGGTGGAGAGGGAGATGAGTTGATCCAGTATGACGGGCTCATCCCTGGAAGCCAGCTCATCCTTCATAGCCTCACTCAGTCCTCTCAGACAGACTCCTTGGAGGGCCTCAACTTGATTGCCTCATCCTGTGCTGGCCAGTCTCCATTAGATGTGGTCCAGAGATGGAGAAAGAAAGAAAAGAAGATGCTCAACATCCCCAGGCCATTTTCTGTGAAGCTGTATGATCAGCATATGGGAGGAGTAGATCTCATGGATCAGTGTGTTGCAATGTATCCCCACAGATGCAGAAACAAATGATGGTACATCTCAGTGTTCTTTCACTTCCTTGATGTGACCAGTGTGAATGCTTGGCACCTCTACAAAATGTCTGGGTTGGAACAGAAGGATCTTCTGTACTGCAAGACATCACCTCCTATCTAACCGTGGCTTTTAACTGTTGCACAATCGCCAACAGTGGACGGCTGAGCCAAAAGGGATTATTTTTCCACTTATCTGTTGGTCATATTTTGAATTATGCTATAATCATAGTTTGTGGTCTCAGGGAGGCTTTGAGACTGTCGAAAGAGGCAACCCCCCCCCAAAAACAAAACAAAAACAAAAAAACAAAAAAAACAAACACTTACTGAGGCAACCAGTCTCTTTAGACATGATTTGATTCTTTTTGGATCATAATATACAGGCTCAACTTTCTCCTAAAATTCTTTAAAATTCACATTACGTTAAAATTAAGGGTTATCCAGAAGTCAAGGCAAAATGAGTATTTAAAAAGACCCTTTAAAGAAACACATAAAATTACCTGTGATATGATATTTTCTTTTCAAAGTCAACACGGATATGAGGCTTTTATAAAACTTAAAATTGTTGGGTCTAAAAACACCCTGATCACTTTTCACAAGAAAAGAATTTCACCCACTTTGACAATGTACTTGTTTCCTCAGTTTGAGTACAGTTGAGAACATGTGTTGATGCATATGATGGGAAACAAAGGTTCCCAATTTCACTGGTGTACGACACAAGTCCCCTGTTGGATGGCTTATAATGTCACATTTCCACTTAGATCGCATGGAGTGATATTCACATTCCAGAATGGATATGTATAATAATAAAAATAATGAAAATTATGATCTATTGACTTTAGATTAAAATAATTCTAATATGATAATCATCAACCTGGGCTGTTGTGGATGTACAGAGCCTGAATCTAGTGTCATTTTTTGCTAGAAGTTGCTGCTGTGAAAACTTGAATCCTTTTGGAATAGAGCAGGAGTGTGTGTTTTTTAAAAGTTCATGAGATAACAGAACATCTCTGGTTACCGTGTGTGTTCTAAAAACATGAAATAAATATGTAAATCAGTATGAGTGACGAATAAATATACTCATACATATTTTATGTATATTATACTATGGGATAGCACAATCAGAGCCGATGTCTATTTTACAAAATTAAAATAAACATTGGCTATGAGGCCCTGTTCACTCTTAGCATTAACATACATCTCCACCTGAGTGGTGACTTATTACTGGACCTTATTTGTACATTTCATATGCAAATAAACATGCAGTTGCATTGTTAATTTTGACCAGCAAAATACAGTACACTTTCAAGAAATTGATTTTGTATTTACTGAATGAAAAACAGGATATTTTCTATTATTTAATGGTAAAGCTATGAATTAAAAAAGTGACATTTGCATTTGTTTTTGTTTATTGCTGCACCAAGAGTGGAAATACAAGACTGTTATTTAATTGTATATACTGTACACAGTATAAAGACTGCACATATTAAATTAATTCATATAATAACAAAAAAATGTGCTGGCAGCTCATTACTCAGACTTTTTCCTGAATTTATTTTTTAAATGGACACTTTCTAGTAAATTGGGGTTTTGCAATGTAAATAAAAAAGAAAACTGGTTCAGTATGATACTGACAGCAATAAAACATTTCTGTCTTTCATGATGTGCCTGTAGTGATGACAACTCTTCAGTTAAATCTTATGTGACAAAAACAAATTTTATTTTTCACATATTTATCTTTCATGTTTTCATTTTTTAAAAAAATGCTGTTTGAAGACAAAAAAAATTCATTGCATTCTCTCTGAACATTACCAACATAAACCAAAAACAATCACACCATCTGAAAATAATGCAGTTTTAAAATGTAAATAGATGTACATGAAAATCAATCACATACTCGGGACTGTTTCTGTGGAAGTACACAGTCATACAGCTGTTAATACACTGATATCTATTGTAGTGAACCTTAAAGGAAACCTGCTGAAACATTCAACATGAACAAGTTTATACATGTTGCAGCTGCAGTTAGACTGGAGTTTTTAGACGTAATGGCACGATTGAAGAAGTAGTGTAATTGTTCCTTGAAATATTAAAAACCAAGAAATCTTAAAATACGTAGATTGTTGAAAACAGATGATAATGTGGAATGACTGCTTCGGGGCTGAGACCCAGACAGCCCAACTCAATCCTAAATATCAGAATGCAATATTACATGACTGATGTACCATCAATTGAAACAAGAAACAGGTATTTGGAGTTCAAATTCTAGTTAGATGAAGGCTAATGATAGTCATTATTTCTGAATACTTGTAGAAATATAAAATATTTTTGCTTTACAGAAAAACCTGTCATTTGAATTTACCTTATTTTTAACGGGTTCAGTTTGCCTTCACACAACAACTTCTTTAGGTGTTTAGAGATTTCTTTCATTTTTACACCATATATGACTGGATTAAACAGAGGATGATATATGATCAATTGTAAAGTCATTATTAAATGTGCAGTATGGTGGAAATCCACTTGCAGCCGAGCTATAATGATATCGTAAGAGGACAAACATGATATGCTCATTAAAACCAGCAGGTGAGGTAAACAGGTCTGTGCAGCTTTTTTCCTGACATCTCTGCCGCTTTGATAGGATATTATAAGGATCTTTGCGTATGTAAACAGTATAAAAAGCATGGGGAGAAGCACTGTATTTAGCAGAATAGACACGCCATTTATTGACAGTGTTCTCGGGATCACACAAAAAAGGTTGAATATTGTGTTATTACAAAAAATTCCAGTCAAAGTAAATCTGCAGATTTGTAAATTATTAATGATTGTAGTTGATGCCATAACCTGAAGAGCAGGCAGAAGCCAAGCTAAAAGCAACAAAACACTGACAGTTGATTTTCTCATGATAAGTGGATATTGCAGAGGTTTACATATAGACACATACCTGTCATAGGCCATGGCTGACAACAGTAAGAACTCAGATCCACCTAGAGAATAATAGGTAGAAAACTGAACGACACAATGTGAATGAGTTATGACCTGCTTGTCAGATAGAAAGTCGATCAAAAGCTTCGGGTAGATATTGGTGCTGAAAAGAATGGAGTTTAGTAACAAAGCTGCAATGAAAATGTACATGGGCTCATGGAGGCTTTTATGAATCCAGATGATGCACAAGATAATGGAATTACTGCAGAGTATAAGAACATACACAATAAACATGACCAGAAAATACAGAAATCTGAATCTGTGCAATTCCACATGTCCACTGAAAGTGATATATGTGACATTGAATTCATCATTCATTTGGTCCATGATAACTGAATGTTAACACGCAAATTACAGAAGTCTAAGTCGCACTAAAATACAACTTGTTCTTTTACCAGCAACACACTTCGAGTGTTGACCCCGAAGTGAAACGTCCGAGCCTGTGAAAACTTTTGTTTGACTGTCTCACTCTCCATGGATCTCATTAAACTCTTAACAACGAGCATGAAAACAAAGTCATTAAACCCTGGAGATTTAAAGTTTGACCTTGTTTACTCTGTTGTTTCCACACCTCATTACATGAGAGTAGCCAAGTTCCCAGAAAGCTCCAACTTCAACCAAATTTCCAGAATATTAATGAGAAAAAAGTGAATCAGTGCTAGTTCACAACCTCTGCTGTCATGTGAACATTAGCTTTGGGAAAACAAATCTATCAAGTGGCACTTCTCTTCTGCATAAGGTTGACCTCTGGGATTTCTCTAGACTTTGTTGAATTCATTTCACCCTCTGATTTTACAAGCCTTTCAGGGCCTGCTGCTGAGATGCATCTCCACACCATGATGCTGCCCCCACCATGCTTCATGTTGGGGACTGTGTTGGATGATGTAGTCTAACTTTGCCAGTCCATTCTGTAGAATATAACGGTCTGGCTCTGCCACGTCATCATTCTGTGAAAGGAGGTTAAAATGTGCTGGCTTGTTTGTATTTCTTAACCCTTTCATGCATAGAGGTCACTCAAGTGTACAGCTATTCAAAAGCTGTTTCTTGTATATGCATGAGTTTTGATGGCATAGTTGCACATCAGCCACTACAGTGTATGCTATTGCATCATCTCATGCACGGCCGCCGAGTGGCAAGCCATTGCAAATGAATTGTTTTTTTAAAAAGTGAAACTGCGATTGCTGACAGGCAGCCAGAAACACAAGTTGCTCTTTTTTCTATTCAAACCTTCTATTAAAGGAATCCTTGCAGGTAAGAAAAATATGGTTACTGTCAGGTTTGAACCCAGAGAGCAAACACACAGCAGCAGATGGAGATCGATGTCCATGAGTACTTGCTAAGATCCGAAGAGGAAGCCAGCAGCAGCGACTTGTTGGGACAGGCAGGCAGAAGACAGATTGGACCAGCAGAGAACTACGGGCAGAGCAGAACAATATTAGTTTGCAGTTTAACACAAGCAACAAAATACAAGTGACCTGATTGACTGACTGAGGTCGCTGAATCTGCGATCTAGCGGAGGGTGGTTTGAGAAGCTGGGCTTTATGGTGATTGTGTCCATATGGTCGGTCCGCAGCTGTCTTCAATACCTGGAGATTGCAGATGAGGACTGCCAGGGACGCAGTGTAGAGGGAGGAACAGAGGAAGACAGAGAGCGAGAGAGCAGGAAATAGAGAAGAGAGAGGGACGGAAAGAAGGGAGAAGGCCAAATGGGGGCAGATGCAGTGGCTGGGCATCTCCTGGCGCACGATGGAGCCGATCCAGATGCCGGCAGCAGAAGTCCAAAATAAGGCTGGGGTTCAGGATTTGCTGAGGGGGAACCCAGCAATGCTCTTCAGGTCCATTGCCCTCCCAGTCCACGAGGTACTGAAGACCTCAGCCTCATCATCACACATCCAGCAACCACCGAACAATGTAGATGGTGGTTATCCAGGGTCCTAGGTGGCGGAGGAGGCGGTAAAGAATGTCTGGGTTGAAGGAGCTCTCTCATACGACTTTTACCTGAGAGACGTGAAAGGTGAGGTGACCCCTCATGCAGCAACTCAGCCTTGGCTTGATGGCGCAGGGATTAATGACAGCCTCAATTTTAAAAGGCCCAATAAAGCAAGGGACCAACTTGTTGGACTCCACTGGAAGGGGCAAGTCCATCGATCTGAGACACATTGACCTGAAACGTACACAAGAGCAGTTGTGCGGTAGTGGTTGGCCTAGTCCTGCATCTTCTGAGAGGTTTGCAGGAGGGCAGTACGTATCTCTCGTCAGGTCCTGGCACAGCACTAGTTGTGTGGGGGGATCATACGGAGGAGGCATTTGGGAGCGTGTGGTGGGCGGACTCCACCCAGAGGATCTGACAACTCCAGGAAGATGAGTCTTCAAAGGTGAGTCAGCGGAGGGCAGTCTACAGCTCCTGGTTGGGAAACTCTGTCTGGCCATTGGACTGTGGTGTGGTTATTAGAGGGGAGACTGATTGTGGCCCCCAGCGCAGAACAGAAAGCCATCCATACCTGGGATGTAAATTCAGGGTGCCGGTCCAACACGATGTTGACAGTGTCATTTGTGTAGTCGGAACACAGAAGGTCCACAGTCACCTGAGCAGGTGGAGGCTTGGGCAGAGCTAGCAAGTGGGCCACCTTGAAGAAGAGGTTTACAACTGTTAGGATGACGGTGTTAGCGTCTGAGGCAGGAAGGCCAGTGACAAAGTCCAGGGTAATGTGGCACCACGGTCATCTGGTGATGGGCAGCAGATGAAGGAGACCTGCAGTGGATGGATTAATGGGTTTGTTCTGGTCACAGATGGAACAAACTGATATACTCATGAGTGCTATTGTCCATATAGGGCCACCAAAACCTCTGGCACAGGACAGGCAAGATACAGGAGATCCCTGGGTGGCAGGTCAGATGGCTGGAGTGGCCACCTGAAGGAATGCGGGGATGAAGAGGGCATTTGTCGGGCCATCGCTGGGGTGTGGTTGGTGCACCTGGGCTTGACAGACCTTGGATTCTATCTCCCAGGTGAGGGCTGCCAGGAACCAAGTGGATATAAGGATGGGCTCCAGCTCCTGAGCGGCCTTCACAGCAGAATGCAGCCGAGATAAGGCATCCAACTTGGTGTTTCTGAAGCCAGGGCAGTAAGACAGAGAGAAATTGAAGTGCCCAAAAAACAGGGCCCACTTGGCTTCCTGGGAGTTCAAGTTTTTGGCTGTCTGGATGTACAAGAGGTTTTAGTGAGTGGTCCAAACCAGAAACGGCTGCTCAGCACCCTCCAGTCAATGGCGCCAGTCCTCCAAGGCCAGCTTCACTGCCAGCCGTTCCCTGTTGCTGAGGTCATAAATTTTCTCTGCTGGTGTCAGCTTCCGGAGAAGAGAGCACATGGGTGTAATTTGCTGTCAGAGGAAGACTGCTGAGATAGGATCGCACTTGTTCCAGTGTCCTAGGCATCAACCTCCACTACGAGCTGGAGGCTTGAGTCTGGCAGTGTGAGGATGGGGGCTGACACAAAGCAAGACTTGAGTTCCTTGAATGTCGTCTCCACCCCTGGAGTCCAGAGTAAATTGATCATCATGGAGGTGAGAGCAGTCAGGGGAGCCCCAATTTGGCTGTAGTTCATGATGAAGCGATGGAGCTGTTTACAGTTCTCAGGCCTGGGCCAATCCCTCATTGCTACAATTTTTACTGGGCCCATCTTGATCTCCCCCATCAACACGATGTAACCCATGAAGGAGACTGTCCGGGCATGGATCTCAAACTTAGAGGCAGTTCTTCAAAAGGCGCTCCAGGACCTGGTGGACATGTTGAGGTCCTGGGGAGATCAAGATATGATCCAAGTAAACAAACACAAACCTGTTCAAGAAGTTCCAGACCTCACTGTTGTTCCAGAAGACGGTTGGGACATTGATCAGGCCAACGGGCATGACGAGATAGTTGTAATGGACCAGAGGATAATTAAAGCCTTCTTCCATTCATCCTCCTCCGGGCCACGGACCAGGTGGTTGGCGTTCCGGAGATCAACCTTAATGCATATTGTGGCTCCGTGGAGGGGGCAACGGCAGAGCTGAGCAGAGACAGAGGGTATTTGTTCCTCACTGTAACATTGTTCAGGCCCTGGACTTCGATGCAGGGTCAGATGGTGCCCGTCGTTCTTCCCAACAAAGAAGAATCCACTCCGAGCAGTGACAAGGAGGGGCAAATAAGACCGACCGTCACGGAGTCTTTCACATACTCCTACACGGCAGTCTGCTCTCTGGTTTGTACAAGATATACAAGTGGCTACTGGGATGGGGAGCTCTGGGCAACAGGTCAATCGTACAGTCGTAGGGGCGGTATGGTGGCAGAGACAGGGCCTGGTGTTTACTGAATACCAGAGCCACTCATGATCAATGGGAGGCACTCATGACAGGTCAGTGGGCTCAGGCTGGGGCTGTGGAACCAGATTGACAGGTAATGGGGCTGAGCGGAGGCAGGCTGGAGAGCTTGTGGCGGGCTGTGTGCAGGACAGAGGTGGCTGAGGTGTGACGGTGAGAGATGTGAGGGCCTGGGTCCCTCTCTCCTGGCGGCGTTCCCCGAGTCAGTTGTCCACCCTGGTGGAGAGGGAGATGAGTTGATCCAGTATGACGGGCTCATCCCTGGAAGCCAGCTCATCCTTCATAGCCTCACTCAGTCCTCTCAGACAGACTCCTTGGAGGGCCTCAACGTGATTGCCTCATCCTGTGCTGGCCAGTCTCCATTAGATGTGGTCCAGAGATGGAGAAAGAAAGAAAAGAAGATGCTCAACATTCCCAGGCCATTTTCTGTTAACCTGTACAATCAGCATATGGGAGGAGTAGATCTCATGGATCAGTGTGTTGCAATGTATCCTCACAGATGCAGAAACAAATCATGGTGCATCTCAGTGTTCTTTCACTTCCTTGATGTGACCAGTGTGAATGCTTGGCACCTCTACAAAATGTCTGGGTTGGAACAGAAGGATCTTCTGTACTTCAAGACATCTACAGCTCATGCACTGATAAATGTAGGATCCGTCAACACATGCACAAGAGGAAGACGCAGTGTTGTCTTGGTGGCCTCATTCATTCACTCACCTCCTATCTAACTGTGGCCGTTAGCATCGCTGCACAATTGCCAACAGTGGATGAGCCAAAAGGGGTCATTTTTCCACTTATCTGTTGGTCATATTTTGAATTATGCTAAAATCATAGTTTGTGGTCTCAGGGAGGCTTTGAGACTGTCGAAAGAGGCAACCCCCCCCCAAAAACAAAACAAAAACAAAAAAACAAAAAAAACAAACACTTACTGAGGCAACCAGTCTCTTTAGACATGATTTGATTCTTTTTGGATCATAATATACAGGCTCAACTTTCTCCTAAAATTCTTTAAAATTCACATTACGTTAAAATTAAGGGTTATCCAGAAGTCAAGGCAAAATGAGTATTTAAAAAGACCCTTTAAAGAAACACATAAAATTACCTGTGATATGATATTTTCTTTTCAAAGTCAACACGGATATGAGGCTTTTATAAAACTTAAAATTGTTGGGTCTAAAAACACCCTGATCACTTTTCACAAGAAAAGAATTTCACCCACTTTGACAATGTACTTGTTTCCTCAGTTTGAGTACAGTTGAGAACATGTGTTGATGCATATGATGGGAAACAAAGGTTCCCAATTTCACTGGTGTACGACACAAGTCCCCTGTTGGATGGCTTATAATGTCACATTTCCACTTAGATCGCATGGAGTGATATTCACATTCCAGAATGGATATGTATAATAATAAAAATAATGAAAATTATGATCTATTGACTTTAGATTAAAATAATTCTAATATGATAATCATCAACCTGGGCTGTTGTGGATGTACAGAGCCTGAATCTAGTGTCATTTTTTGCTAGAAGTTGCTGCTGTGAAAACTTGAATCCTTTTGGAATAGAGCAGGAGTGTGTGTTTTTTAAAAGTTCATGAGATAACAGAACATCTCTGGTTACCGTGTGTGTTCTAAAAACATGAAATAAATATGTAAATCAGTATGAGTGACGAATAAATATACTCATACATATTTTATGTATATTATACTATGGGATAGCACAATCAGAGCCGATGTCTATTTTACAAAATTAAAATAAACATTGGCTATG
This sequence comes from Amphiprion clarkii, assembly GCA_027123335.1. Taxonomy (NCBI): domain Eukaryota; kingdom Metazoa; phylum Chordata; class Actinopteri; family Pomacentridae; genus Amphiprion; species Amphiprion clarkii. The sequence goes on from CM049576.1 coordinate 4,618,640, forward strand.
AGGCCCTGTTCACTCTTAGCATTAACATACATCTCCACCTGAGTGGTGACTTATTACTGGACCTTATTTGTACATTTCATATGCAAATAAACATGCAGTTGCATTGTTAATTTTGACCAGCAAAATACAGTACACTTTCAAGAAATTGATTTTGTATTTACTGAATGAAAAACAGGATATTTTCTATTATTTAATGGTAAAGCTATGAATTAAAAAAGTGACATTTGCATTTGTTTTTGTTTATTGCTGCACCAAGAGTGGAAATACAAGACTGTTATTTAATTGTATATACTGTACACAGTATAAAGACTGCACATATTAAATTAATTCATATAATAACAAAAAAATGTGCTGGCAGCTCATTACTCAGACTTTTTCCTGAATTTATTTTTTAAATGGACACTTTCTAGTAAATTGGGGTTTTGCAATGTAAATAAAAAAGAAAACTGGTTCAGTATGATACTGACAGCAATAAAACATTTCTGTCTTTCATGATGTGCCTGTAGTGATGACAACTCTTCAGTTAAATCTTATGTGACAAAAACAAATTTTATTTTTCACATATTTATCTTTCATGTTTTCATTTTTTAAAAAAATGCTGTTTGAAGACAAAAAAAAAATAAACATTGACTATGAGGCCCTGTTCACTCTTAGCATTAACATACATCTCCACCTGAGTGGTGACTTATTACTGGACCTTTTTTCTACATTTCATATGCAAATAAACATGCAGTTGCATTGTTAATTTTGACCAGCAAAATACAGTACATTTTCGAGAAATTGATTTTGTATTTACTGAATGAAAAACAGGATATTTTCTATTATTTAATGGTAAAGCTATGAATTAAAAAAGTGACATTTGCATTTGTTTTTGTTTATTGCTGCACCAAGAGTGGAAATACAAGACTCTCTGTTATTTAATTGTATATATATATAATATATATACACAGTATAAAGACTGCACATATTAAATTAATTCATATAATAACAAAAAAATGTGCTGGCAGCTCATTACTCAGACTTTTTCCTGAATTTATTTTTTAAATGGACACTTTCTAGTAAATTGGGGTTTTGCAATGTAAATATAAAAGAAAACTGTCAGTATGATACTGACAGCAATAAAACATTTCTATCTTTCATGATGTGCCTGTAGTGATGACTCTTCAGTTAAATCTTATGTGACAAAAACAAATTTTATTTTTCACATATTTATCTTTCATGTTGTCATTTTTTAAAAATGCTGCTTGAAGACAAAAAAAAAATCTCAGTTTTTCCAAATTTTTGCAAATTCATTGCATTCTCTCTGAACATTACAAACATAAACCAAAAACAATCACACCATCTGAAAATAATGCAGTTTTAAAATGTAAATAGATGTACATGAAAATCAATCACATACTCGGGACTGTTTCTGTGGAAGTACACAGTCATACAGCTGTTAATACACTGATATCTCTTTTAGTGAACCTGAAGGGAAACCTGCTGAAACATTCAACATGCACAGGTTTATACACGCTACAGCTGCAGTTAGACTGGAGCTGATAGGCCCAAAGGATGATGAATGAAATAGTAAAACTGAGAATTGCTGGAAAAAAAAATAAAGAATGACTGCGTCGACCCAGACAGCCCAATTCAATCCTGAGTATCACGGGGCAATATTACATGATTGATGTACCATCAGTTGAAACAAGCAACAGGGATTTGGAGTTGAAATTCTAGTTCGATGAAGGCTAATGATAGTCTTGAATTTTGATTACTTGTATAAATATTTGTTTTTCCTTTACAGAAAAATCTGCTATTTGAATTTACCTCAGTTTTAACATATTAGGTCAATTTGCCTTCACACAAGAACTTGTTTAGGTGTTTGGAGATTTCTTTCATTTTTACACCGTATATGATTGGATTAAACAGAGGATGATAGATGATAAATTGTAAAGTCATTATTAAATGTGCAGTACTGGGGAAATATACTTGCAGCCGAGCTATAATGATATCATAAGAGGACAAACTTGATGTGCTCATTAAAACCAGCAGGTGAGGTAAACAGGTCTGTGTAGCTTTTTTCCTGACATCTCTACCACGTTGATAGGATATTGCAAGGATCTTTGCATATGTAAACAGTATAAAAAGCATGGGGAGAAGTGCGATATTAATCAAAATAAACACACCATATATTGACAGCATTCTTGGGGTCACACAAGAAAGCTTGTAAATTGCGTTATTACAAAAGATTGCTGTTAAATTAAATCTGCAGAGTTGTAAGTTATTACTAATTTTAGCCGATGGAATAAGCTGAAGAGCAGGCAGAAGCCAAGCTACAAGCAGCAAAACACTGACAGTTGATTTTCTCATGATAACTGGATATTGCAGAGGTTTACATATAGACACATACCTGTCATAGGCCATGGCTGACAACAGTAAGAACTCAGAACCACCTAGAGAATAATAGATAAAAGATTGAAACACACATTGCGAATGAGTTATGATCTGCTTGTCAGATAGAAAGTCGATCAAAAGCTTTGGGTAGATATTGGTGCTGAAAAGAATGGAGTTTAGTAACAAAGCTGCAATGAAAATGTACATGGGCTCATGGAGGCTTTTATGAATCCAGATGATGCACAAGATAATGGAATTACTGCAGAGTATTAGAACATACACAATAAACATGACCAGAAAATACAGAAATCTGAATCTGTGCAATTCCACATGTCCACTAAAGGTTAGATATGTGACATTAAATTCATCATTCATTTGGTCCATGATAACTGAATGTTGACACGCAAATTACAGAAGTCTAACTTGCACTAAAATGCGACCTGTCCTTTTCCCAGAAACACACTTCGAGTGTTCACCCCGAAGTGAAACGTCCGAGCCTGTGAAAACTTTTATCTGACTGTCTTACTCTCCATGGATCTCATTAAACTCTTCACGATGAGCATGAAAACAAACTCATGAAACCCTGGAGATTTAAAGTTTGACCTTGTTTACTGTGTTGTTTCCACACCTCATTACTTGACAGTTGCCAAGTTTCCAAATAGCTCAAACTTCAACCAAATTTCCAGAATATTAACGAGAAAAAAGTGAATCAGTGCTAGTTCACAACCCCTGCTGTCATGTGAACATTAGTTTACTGAGTAGCCAAGTGTCCAAATAGGTCAAACTTAAACCTAATTTTTAAATTATTATCAAGAAAACCGTGAATAAACGCTTGTTTATACCCCCTATTGTAGTAAGAATATTACATTACTGATGCATATAGTATGACATACACTAAAGGAACCACGAAACAGCCGTTGTCATGAGACTGCATTGCTTTCCTCTATACTGGACGCTGTTTACTTGGGGATGGCTTGACCTCTCCAGCTCAGCCATGCACAGAAACAATTTTGCTAAATTTCAAGGTGATCTGAATTTTCTCATTTCCACTTAAATTTAATGTAATGCTGTCAAACGGTTAAAATTTTTTAATCAGATTAATATGTCATTCACATTTCTCATTGGGACGGCCAATGTGCTGTTTAGTGTCTTCCATGTCGAGTTGTTTGTTTCTGCCACTACGGGATCAACTACCCATTTGTGCATGTGTGGCGGCATGCGCAACAGTAAGTCTAGTTGGACAAACTGCCCGAAGTACGTTGCCAGAGACATTTCAGGTATTTTGAGTCCTTCTGCGCTGCAGATGGGTTAATGATGTTTAAAATTTTTCATCAGATTAATCATGCATAATCTGCATTAACGCATTAATTTTAACAGCCCAAATTTAATGAAGTTTAGATACAATTAAAATATCTAGAATAATTCATGAAATATGTCACTTTTGTAACGTTTGCAATATGACATCAGTGTGACTATTAAGTGTAATGATTCATATACAAGGTGAGTAGCGATCTCCACAGACGACCAGGTATGACACTGCCAGCAGTAAGATGAAGTGGAAGCCTCAGTGGAGGAAGACCAAACCAGCAGAGCAGTGGCTATTCGATGAAAGGGCGCCTTGATCATATGGACACCGGCAATGCAGTGGAATCTTAACTTACAGGACATCTGGAAGTGGAATCCTCAGGTGATCAAATTTCTGATTTAGAGTGTCTGTAATTTCCTCCCCCAGCCCATCCAACTTGTTCACATTAGGCAAAATGGGAACATCGGCATACATGATACATTAAATGACCGTGAATGCATCCTGAACACCTGCCTGAAGGCACTGGGGGAGGGCTGTTGTCACGAGAGACACAACCAGACCCTTAAGTCTATGACTGAAGCAATCTGCACGAGGTTCCTCCATGCTGGAACCAAGACCATCAGGTTTGTCAATGAGGGACAGGTGCCAAAGAAAAGAACCAGAAACTGCTCTGTATGTATGCTCAGCACAGCCTGAGTCTGGGTGATAAAAGGTGATCTGGTGAGGCAGCTAAAAATGCCACAACACATCATCTAGTCTCCTCCAAAGAATGGCCACCTGGTTATTGTGAAGCCATGTTGTTTAGGGCAATACCCCCTGGCATGGTCTCTCAGGGCAAATTGATCCACTCTAAGAGGGACCAGAAAAAGAGTGATTTACAAAACCCCAATGAATTCAGCACCAAGGAATTTTACCATCTCACCTGGAACAGGGAGTCAGGAGCTCTCTACCAGAGCCAGACCCAGAAAGGGAGCTTGCCAGTGGGCCCCTGGTGGCTGAACCTTGGCCTATGGGGCTCGGTCAGGTGAAGCCCAAAATGACCATATGGGGCCTTCACCCAGTGGGCCCATCATTGTGCACTGCAACCTGGTTAATGCATCCCCTTCTGAGGAGGTAAAGCCTGAAAACTTTGGGGAAACCTCTGAGATGTCCATGGCAGAGCTTGCTGAGGTACTCAAAAACCTTCTCTGTCGACAGGAGCCAGGTGTGGATGAGATTTGCCATGATATGCTCTGAACATTGTTGGACTCTCTTGGCTGATGCATCTTCAATGTTGTCTGGAAATCGGGGACAGTGTCTAAGGAGTGGAAGATCGGGGTGGTGGTTCCCATTTTTTAAAAGGGGTTTTTGGGATGGTGTGCTTGAGCTATCAGAAAGTTTACTTCAGGGTGCTGGTAAGTGGCTCCAACTGATTGTGGAACTTCGGATTTAAGAGGAGCAATGCAGATTCCGTTCTGGCCGTGGACCAGTAGACCAGCTCTTTATCCTTCCAGAGCTGCTGAGGGGGTCATGGGAGTTATACCAGCTAGTCTACATGTATTTCATGGGCATGGAAAAGGCAAACTAATGTGTCCCCTGAGGGTTCTGTGGGGATTGCTGCAGGAGCATGGGGTACCAGAATTGTAATCCAAGGCGAAGACCTTGATTTACCAATGGATCTACGTTTCAGCTCTCACCTATGGTGATGAGCTTCTGGGTACACAGGAAGAAAGTCATCAGCAACAATATGGAATCAGCAGAGAAAGCATCCAGATGGCTCAAAATGAAGAGGAGGGAACCATGAGGGCAGCTGAATCACTTAATGACTCCAGGAGGCACAACTGATATGTCCCAGTGCGTGCACCGAAAGATGCCTGCACACTTAAACTAATAAATATCAACAGGTCTTTCCACTGAAAAGTTTTGTAGAGAATCATGCGCTTGAAACTGCAGAAGACATGGGGCTAAAGCCATGGAACCTGTAAAAACATAGCTCCTGATATGACCAGACAGTAGAAGGTCGTGTAAATATCACTCACAGGTGAGTTAAATAGTGTGCCCTCGTTTTGGTGTGACTGAATTCAGTCGGTACAGAGATCCATAGTGAAGAGGTTCTAATAGCAAACAGTAACCTGGAGGTAACCAGCAGGGCTTCATCTGTGGATCCCAGTGGTCGAAGGAGCACAAAAAACATCATCAAATCTGAGATTTATTTAGGAGCAAGGTTGTTTAAGGCCTTAAATATGAGCAATAGACCGTCAGATTGTGCTTTAGGTGTCATGATCTTTATGTTTATATTAAATGAGATCCTTGTTTATTGCTTTACTTGCTCCCTTTGTCTTTTGCCCTCCTTTTTTGATTGCCTGATTAGTTTCAGCTTTGTGTCATTAACTACCTGTGTCTTGTCTCCCTAGTTAGTTCTCTGTATATATATATATAGTTTTGTGATTTTCTGTCTGTTACGATCCAGGCTCTAGGGTCAGCTGGGTGCAACAAAAAAATAGATGTTATTGGTTAGGGTAAAGGAGTTTATTGCTTAGTGATGAAATTTGCACAAAAGAATAGGGACAAAGAAACATGGCTGGTGGATGTTGCTAAATCAAAGAACCAAAAAAAAAAAAAACAAAGGCTAACAGAGTCATAAAAGCTAGTGAAAGAAAAGCAACACAACTAACTCCTTAGCCAAACTTAAACACCACAGCAATGCCCATAACCAACAAAAGTAAACTAAAACAAGTGGCTCAGGACAGCTGATTGCTCCCTACTTCTGTTAAGCACATTTGTTTGTTTATATTTTTTTCTGTTGCTACAGCCTGCCTACTGTGTGTGTCTGCATTTGGGTTCTTTCCTGATCATCCCCCTGTCAGTACATACTTTTTTATTTACCCATCCGACTATTACCTACACACTTTTAAGGTCAAATCGCTTCATGATGATTCACATGCATTTGATATACTTTCATACTTTCAACGCCGAGTGTCTTCTTATAACTTGCATTTTAATCCTGTATTGACAGTAGTGATGAACTAGATTTGCACTGTAAGTTTAGATTTAAACTGAATGCTGTTAAACTTCACTACTGTTCCACTACAAGCATCAAAGATTCAAAAGCTCCCTCTTAAGGCAAAAGTGGTGAAACATCTTTTTAATCTTCATTTGCTTATTTGTGTGCTTGATTGAGGTGTGTTGGGAGCTGTACCCTTGTCTTTACATTGTTAATGTATTTTGTGTTCAACACTTTTGCTCTGCTTCTCTTTCTTTTATTTTTGACAATTGATTTACAACCAACCCTTAAATATGCAATTCATGAACCTTCAGGCCACCATTACACCAACACCTTTGTTTTTCCTTGAATTACTCAACTGTGACATGGTGTTTTAATAGTAATAGTAAACATATCTAAGCTTAAAATTGTTATAGTTACTCAAAATCACTTTATTCTACATGTTTTGTTTAAAAATTCACCAAAAACAATAATTTGTACCTTATGGAACTAGTTAAAATGCAAACAGTAAAACATCTATAGTATGCAGAATCACCTGTGGCCACCTTGAACATGTTTCCAGGTTTTTCTATTTTTGTTAAACAGATAATCAAAGAAATTCAACTTTCCTTATTGCTTTTTTAATGATTTATGGCAATGCAAATGTGTCATACAGCACAGAAGACATCTAGTGGTGTTTCCATAGAGGTGCAGGACTTTATAGCACAGTACAAATGAGCCCACAATGAGTACAAGTGTGACAGGAGAAAGAGATGCATAAAACTGCTTTGGGTTCACAGGGATAATGTCTCAAATGTCAGATATCAAAACAGCTGTTGGAAGTGTATGTTTTCATTATCGAAAATGGCCACAAAGACACATGTTCTGCCTGAGAACAAAGTGAAAAAAAGTCAATTTAATATATATTCTACAGCAAATAAGCAACTGCAAACACCTCACACTTAACAAGATAACACATTTATTATACAGGCATCCTTTCATATAAGAGTGAAATCGGGCAGTATTTCTTTTGTAATTGATTTAGGGTTTTAAATATTGATTCGTATTCTCAGTAACACGTAAACAACATCGAGAATGGGTTTTAGCAACACAAGCCGTGATATTACAAAGGAAAAAGAAAGAACTCTTGTGTTGGTTGTCATTTCAAAGACAGTGGTACTGAAAGGAATGCTTTATTTCCTGTTGTGGTGACAACAATTGTGACTTGCTTTAGTTACAAAACAAAATAAAAATGTTCTGTGGGGCATCTAAATACCTGCAGTAAATGATCAGTAATTTCACAGTTAGAAGTGGTGCTTTAGCGATATAAATATGTCCCAACATTATAAACCTTCCTAGAATTAGACATCATCACCCCACTCCTTTTCATTCTTATAACAGTAGAAATAACTGTAAATGAATCAGCAAGCGTTGACACATCAGTTCTCTTTGACTTGACAGAGCAGCTTTTTAAGATGTTTAGAAATCTCCTTCATTTTCAGTCCATAGCTAATTGGATTACAGACAGGACTATATATCAGTCTTTGCATGGTCATTGCAAATTGTACATTTTTTGGAAAATCTGATTGTATTTTAACTATGGTGAAATCGTAAGTCACTAAACAAGAAAAGTTGATTAAAACAAACAGGTGAGGTAAACACGTCTGTGCAGCTTTGATCCTGACTTCCCCACAGCTCTGATAAGCTATTATGAGTATCCTCATGTATGTAAAAATTATGAAAAGCACAGGAAGAACTGTGACGTCAAGCAGGACTATTACACCTATTATTGACAGCTGTCTTGAATTCAGACAGTGAAGCTGGTTAACTGTATTGTTGCAAAAGTCCGTTCAGAGTAAACCTGCAGAGTTTCACTTTAGTGAGCATAAGCACAGGCAGTGCCACTTGACAATCAGGTACAATCCAAGCACAAAACAACAACACACTGACAGTTGTTTTTCTCATGATAGTTGGATATTGCAGAGGTTTACATATAGACACGTACCTGTCGTAGGCCATGACCGCCAACAATTGCCAGTGACAGGATATTATCTTTTCAAAGTCAACATAGATGTGAGGCTTTTATCAACTGTGAAACTGTTTAGCCCTAAAACACCCTAATCACTTTTCACTAGAAAAGAATTTCACCCACTTTGAACAGGACAGTAGGCACTGAAGCTTTTTGAGTGGAGGGAGATGATCAAAAAATTCCTTTATCAGTGTAGTGACAATATACAATTATACCTACTTGAAATACAGACGTTAAAGTACTTGTTTTATTATAATCTACACATTCAAATCATACAAAAGTAAATTGTGAAACATTCTGAGTAACAATGAAACAAAAATCCATTCATATTAGAGACAAGAGGTGTTTTCATTCACAATATTTACACATTTTTATGACCCTTGTGATCTCTAATGATGAGAGATAGTTACATTAATATGAAAAGTAATGATGGACATTCCTGGTATCAAGACTTAATTGACCCCATTGGCGAATTTCTATGCTACAGCAGCACAGATAATCAGTACAAAAAAATCTAAATAAAATGTGGTATACCTTATTTTATTTTGAATATTATCTGGAGCTTGAAATACTCTGAAATACAGCACGAGTGTGGGGTTTAGACAACAAGTACAGAAGTCATAAGCACAGCTCTGGTTGCCATATGCATTCTGTAAACATGAAATAAGCATGAAAATCAATAGGAGTGAAGAATAAATATACTCAGAGCATATTATATGTATATTATACTATGGTATAGCACAATCAGAGCCACATTGACTATGAGGCCGTGTTCACTCCTGACATCAACACACATCTCCACGAGTGATGACTTATTGCTGGACCTCACTTCTACGTTTCACATACAAATAAACATACAGTTGCTTGGTTAATATTGACCAGCAAAATACAGGACACTTTCGAGATATTAATTTTGTACTTACTGAATGAAAAACAGGACATTTTTTATTGTTTAATGGTAAAGCTATGAATGAAAAAAAGTGACATTTGCATTTATTATCATTTAGTGATGTACCAAGAGTGGAAATGCAAAACACTGTTATTTAATAGTACATACTGTATACAGTATAAAAACTGCACATGCTAAATAAATCAATATAATAACAACATCTAGTTATATGAAGGCTAATGATAGTCTATCATTTTGATTTTTGAAATTTTTTTGCTTTACAGAAAAATTTGTTGTTTGAATTTACTTCACTTTCAACAAATTAGTTCAGTTTGCCTTCACACAACAGCTTCTTTAGGTGTTTAGAGATTTCTTTCATTTTTATGCCATATATGATTGGATTAAACAGAGGATGATAGATTACAATTTGCAAAGTCATGATCAAATGTGCAGATCTGGGGAAATAAACTTGCAGCCGAGCTATAATGACATCGTAAAAGGACAAACACGATATGCTCATTAAAACCAGCAGGTGAGGTAAACAGGTCTGTGCAGCTTTTTTCCTGACATCTCTGCTGCTTTGATAGGATATTATAAGGATCTTTGCGTATGTAAACAGTATAAAAAGCATGGGGAGAAGCACTGTGCTAAGCAGAATAGACACACCATTTATTGACAGAGTTCTTGGGATCACACAAAAAAGGTTGTAAATTGAATTATTACAAAAAATTCCTGTCAACGTAAATCTACAGATTTGTACATTTTTTATGATTGCAGCCAATACCATAACCTGAAGAGCAGGCAGAAGCCAAGCTAAAAGCAGCAAAACACTGACAGTTGATTTTCTCATGATAACTGGATATTGCAGAGGTTTACATATAGATACATACCTGTCATAGGCCATGGCTGACAACAGTAAGAACTCAGATGCACCTAGAGAATAATAGGCAAAAAACTGGAAGACACAATGTGAATGAGTTATGACCTGCTTGTCAGATAGAAAGTCGATCAAAAGCTTCGGGTAGATATTGGTGCTGAAAAGAATGGAGTTTAGTAACAAAGCTGCAATGAAAATGTACATGGGCTCATGGAGGCTTTTATGAATCCAGATGATGCACAAGATAATGGAATTACTGCAGAGTATTAGAACATACACAATAAACATGACCAGAAAATACAGAAATCTGAATCTGTGCAATTCCACATGTCCACTAAAGGTTAGATATGTGACATTAAATTCATCATTCATTTGGTCCATGAAGACAGAATCCTTCACCAGAAACACGCTTCAAGTGTTCACCCCCCCAAATGAAGCATCTGAACCTGTGAAAACTTTTATCTGACTGTCTCACCCTTCATGGATCTCATTAAACTCTTCACGACGAACATGAAAACAAAGTCATTAAACCCTGGAGATTTAAAGTTTGACCTTGTTTACTCTGTTGTTTCCACACCTCATTACATGAGAATAGCCAAGTTTCCAGAAAGCTCCAACTTCAACCAAATGTCCAGAAATTTAACGAGAAAAAAGTGAATCAGTGCTAGTTCACAATCCCTGCTGTCGTGAACATTAGCTTTGGGAAAACAAATCTTCGATCAAGTGGCAGTTCTCTTCTACATAAGGTTGTCCTACAGGATTTCTCTAGACTTTGTTGAATTCATTTCATCCTCTGAATTTACAAGCCTTTCAGGACCTGCTGCTGAGATGCATCTCCACACCATGATGCTGCCCCCCACCATGCTTCGTGTTGGGGACTGTGTTGGATGATGTAGTCTAACTTTGCCAGTCCATTCTGTAGAATATAACGGTCTGGCTGTGCCATGTTATCATTCTGTGAAAGGAGGTTAAAATGTGCTGGCTTGTTTGTATTTCGTAACCCTTTCATGCATAGAGGTCACTAGAGTGTACAGCTATTCAAAAGCTGTTTTCCTGTATATGCATGAGTTTTGATGGCATAGTTGCTGCTACGGTGGATGGTATTGCATCATCACATGCACGGCCAGAGGGGAAAGCCATTGCAAATGAATTTTAAAAAAAAAAAAAAGTGAGACCAAGATGGCTGACAGACAGCCAGAAACAACAAGTGGGTCATTTTTTTCTATTCAGACCTTCTATTAAAGGAACCCTTGCAGGTAAGAAAAATATGGTTACTGTCAGGTTTGAGATGGAGCAGATGGAGACCGATTGGGTTTTAACAAAAGAGTTTATTAAATCAACAATAAATGCATAACAGAACAAAATTGGTGACGGGGGAAAAATAACGGGGCAAAACCAAACTACAGTTAAGAAATTAATGATGATACTAAAAAACAATCAAATTCAACATTAACAAAGCCAGGGCAGTAAGACAGAGAGAAATTGAAGTGCCCAAAAAACAGGGCCCACTTGGCTTGCTGGAAGTTCAACTTTTTGGCTGTCTGGATGTACAAGAGGTTTTAGTGATTGGTCCAAACCAGGAACGGCTGCTCAGCACCCTCCAGTCAATGGTGCCACTCCTCCAAGGCCAGCTTCGCTGCCAGCCGTTCCCTGTTGCCGATGTCATAAATTTTCTCTGCTGGTGTCAGCTTCCGGAGAAGAGAGCACATGGGTGTAATTTGCTGTCAGAGGAAGACCGCTGAGATAGGACTGCACTTTTTCCAGTGTCCTATGCATCAACCTCCACTACGAGCTGGAGGCTTTAGTCTGGCAGTGTGAGGATGGGGCCTGACAGAAAGCGAGACTTGAGTTCCTTGAATGCCGTCTCCACCCCCAGAGTCCAGAGTAAATTGATCATCATGGAGGTGAGAGCAGTCAGGGGAGCCCCAATTTGACTGTAGTTCATGATGAAGCGATGGAGCTGTTTACAATTCTCAGGCCTGGGCCAATCCCTCATTGCTGCAATTTTTACTGGGCCCATCTTGATCTCCCCCGTCAACACGATGCAACCCATGAAGGAGACTGTCCAGGCATGGATCTCAAACTTACAGGCAGTTCTTCAAAAGGCGCTCGAGGACCTGGTGGACATGTTGAGGTCCTGGGGAGATCAAGACATGATCCAAGTAAACAAACACAAACCTGTTCAAGAAGTTCCAGACCTCATTGTTGACCAGGTTCCAGAAGACGGTTGGGACGTTGATCAGGCCAACGGGCATGACGAGATAGTTGTAATGGACCAGAGGGTAATTAAAGCCTTCTTCCATTCATCCCCCTCCGGGACACGGACCAGGTGGTTGGCGTTCCGGAGATCCAACTTAATGCATATTGTGGCTTCGTGGAGGGAGCAACGGCAGAGCTGAGCAGAGACAGAGGGTATTTGTTCCTCACTGTAACGTTGTTCAGGCCCCGGACTTCGATACAGGGTCAGATGGTCCCGTCGTTCTTCCCAACAAAGAAGAACCTGGCTCCGACCAGTGACAAGGAGGGGCAAATAAGACCGACTGTCAAAGAATCTTTCATATACTCCTACACGGCAGTCTGCTCCGGTTTGTACAAGATATGCAAGTGGCTACTGGGATGGGGAGCTCTGGGCAACAGGTCAATTGTACAGTCGTAGGGGCGGTATGGTGGCAGAGACAGGGCCTGGTGTTTACTGAATACCGGAGCCACTCATGATCAATGGGAGGCACTCATGACAGGTCAGTGGGCTCAGGCTGGGGCTGTGGAACCAGAGTGGCAGGTAATGGGGCTGAGCGGAGGCAGGCTGGAGAGCTTGTGGCGGGCTGTGTGCAGGACAGAGGTGGCTGAGGTGTGACGGTGAGAGATGTGAGGGCCTGGGTCCCTCTCTCCTGGCGGCGTTCCCCGAGTCAGTTGTCCACCCTGGTGGAGAGGGAGATGAGTTGATCCAGTATGACGGGCTCATCCCTGGAAGCCAGCTCATCCTTCATAGCCTCACTCAGTCCTCTCAGACAGACTCCTTGGAGGGCCTCAACGTGATTGCCTCATCCTGTGCTGGCCAGTCTCCATTAGATGTGGTCCAGAGATGGAGAAAGAAAGAAAAGAAGATGCTCAACATCCCCAGGCCATTTTCTGTGAAGCTGTATGATCAGCATATGGGAGGAGTAGATCTCATGGATCAGTGTGTTGCAATGTATCCCCACAGATGCAGAAACAACTGATGGTACATCTCAGTGTTCTTTCACTTCCTTGATGTGACCAGTGTGAATGCTTGGCACCTCTACAAAATGTCTGGGTTGGAACAGAAGGATCTTCTGTACTGCAAGACATCTACAGTTCATGCACTGATAAATGTAGGATCCATCAAGACATGCACAAGAGGAAGACCCAGTGTTGTCTTGGTGGCCTCACTCATTCACTCACCTCCTATCTAACCGTGGCCTTTAACTGTTGCACAATCGCCAACAGTGGACGGCTGAGCCAAAAGGGGTCATTTTTCCACTTATCTGTTGGTCATATTTTGAATTATGCTAAAATCATAGTTTGTGGTCTCAGGGAGGCTTTGAGACTGTCGAAAGAGCCCCCCCCCCCAAAAAAAAAACAAAAAACAACAAAAACAACAAAACAAAACACTTACTGAGGCAACCAGTCTCTTTAGACATGATTTGATTCTTTTTGGATCATAATATACAGGCTCAACTTTCTCCTAAAATTCTTTAAAATTCACATTACGTTAAAATTAAGGGTTATCCAGAAGTCAAGGCAAAATGAGTATTTAAAAAGACCCTTTAAAGAAACACATAAAATTACCTGTGATATGATATTTTCTTTTCAAAGTCAACACGGATATGAGGCTTTTATAAAACTTAAAATTGTTGGGTCTGAAAACACCCTGATCACTTTTCACAAGAAAAGAATTTCACCAACTTTGACAATGTACTTGTTTCCTCAGTTTGAGTACAGTTGAGAACATGTGTTGATGCATATGATGGGAAACAAAGGTTCCCAATTTCACTGGTGTATGACACAAGTCCCCTGTTGGATGGCTTATAATGACACGTTTCCACTTAGATCGCATGGAGTGATATTCACATTCCAGAATGGATATGTATAATAATAAAAATAATGAAAATTATGATCTATTGACTTTAGATTAAAATAATTCTAATATGATAATCATCAACCTGGGCTGTTGTGGATGTACAGAGCCTGAATCTAGTGTCATTTTTGGCTAGAAGTTGCTGCTGTGAAAACTTGAATCCTTTTGGAATAGAGCAGGAGTGTGTGTTTTTTAAAAGTTCATAAGATAACAGAACATCTCTGGTTACCGTGTGTGTTCTAAAAACATGAAATAAATATGTAAATCAGTATGAGTGATGAATAAATATACTCATACATATTTTATGCATATTATACTATGGGATAGCACAATCAGAGCCGATGTCTATTTTACAAAATTAAAATAAACATTGGCTATGAGGCCCTGTTCACTCTTAGCATTAACATACATCTCCACCTGAGTGGTGACTTACTACTGGACCTTATTTGTACATTTCATATGCAAATAAACATGCAGTTGCATTGTTAATTTTGACCAGCAAAATACAGTACACTTTCAAGAAATTGATTTTGTATTTACTGAATGAAAAACATGATATTTTCTATTATTTAATGGTGAACCTTTGAATTAAAAAAGTGACATTTGCATTTGTTTTTGTTTATTGCTGCACCAAGAGTGGAAATACAAGACTCTCTGTTATTTAATTGTATATACTGTACACAGTATAAAGACTGCACATATTAAATTAATTCATATAATAACAAAAAAATGTGCTGGCAGCTCATTACTCAGACTTTTTCCTGTATTTATATTTTTTTAATGGACACTTTCTAGTAAATTGAGGTTTTGCAATGTAAATAAAAAAAAAACTGTGTCAGTATGATACTGACAGCAATAAAACATTTCTGTCTTTCATGATGTGCCTGTAGTGATGACAACTCTTCAGTTAAATCCTATGTGACAAAAACAGTTTTTATTGACATATGTATCTTTCATGTTTTCATTTTTTAAAAATGCTGCTTGAAGACAAAAAAATCTCTCAGTTCCAAATTTTTGCAAATTCATTGCATTCTCTCTGAACATTACAAACATAAACCAAAAACAATCACACCATCTGAAAATAATGCAGTTTTAAAATGTAAATAGATGTACATGAAAATCAATCACATATTCTGGACTGTTTCTGTGGAAGTACACAGTCATACAGCTGTTAATACACTGATATCTCTTTTAGTGAACCTGAAGGGAAACCTGCTGAAACATTCAACATGCACAGGTTTATACACGCTACAGCTGCAGTTAGACTGGAGCTGATAGGCCCAAAGGGTGATGAATGAAATAGTAAAACTGAGAATTGCTGGGAAAAAAAACATTGTTGAAAACACATGACAATAAAGAATGACTGCGTCGGGGCTGAGACCCAAACAGCCCAGTTCAATCCTGAGTATCACGGGGCAATATTACATGATTGATGTACCATCAGTTGAAACAAGCAACAGGGATTTGGAGTTGAAATTCTAGTTAGATGAAGGCTAATGATAGTCTATCATTTTGAATAGTTGTACATTTAAAAAAAAAATTTTTTTTGTTTTACAGAGAAATTTGTTGTTTGAATTTACTTCAGTTTCAACAAATTAGTTCAGTTTGCCTTCACACAACAGCTTCTTTAGGTGTTTAGAGATTTCTTTCATTTTTATGCCATATATGATTGGATTAAACAGAGGATGATAGATTACAATTTGCAAAGTCATGATCAAATGTGCAGATCTGGGGAAATAAACTTGCAGCCGAGCTTTAATGATATCGTAAGAGGACAAATATGATGTGCTCATTAAAACCAGCAGGTGAGGTAAACAGGTCTGTGCAGCTTTTTTCCTGACATCTCTGCTGCTTTGATAGGATATTATAAGGATCTTTGCGTATGTAAACAGTATAAAAAGCATGGGGAGAAGTGCTGTGTTAAGCAAAATAGACACACCATTTATTGACAGAGTTCTCGGGATCACACAAAAAAGGTTGTAAATTGAGTTATTACAAAAAATTCCTGTCAACGTAAATCTACAGATTTGTACATTTTTTATGATTGCAGCCGATGCCATAACCTGAAGAGCAGGCAGAAGCCAAGCTACAAGCAGCAAAACACTGACAGTTGATTTTCTCATGATAACTGGATATTGCAGAGGTTTACATATAGACACATACCTGTCATAGGCCATGGCTGACAACAGTAAGAACTCGGATGCACCTAGAGAATAATAGGCAAAAAACTGGAAGACACAATGTGAATGAGTTATGACCTGCTTGTCAGATAGAAAGTCGATCAAAAGCTTCGGGTAGATATTGGTGCTGAAAAGAATGGAGTTTAGTAACAAAGCTGCAATGAAAATGTACATGGGCTCATGGAGGCTCTTGTGAATCCAGATGATGCACAAGATAATGGAATTACTGCAGAGTATAAGAACATACACAATAAACATGACCAGAAAATACAGAAATCTGAATCTGTGCAATTCCATATGTCCACTAAAGGTTAGATATGTGACATTAAATTCATTATTCATTTGGTCCATGAAAAATGAATGAACTCAACAGATTACAGAAAACAGAATCGTTCACCAGAAACACACTTCAAGAGTTTACCCCGAAGTGAAGCGTCTGAACCTGTGAAAACTTTTATCTGACTGTCTTACTCTCCATGGATCTCATTAAACTCTTCGTAACTAAACCTTGGAGATTTAAAGTTTGACCTTGTTTACTGTGTTGTTTCCACACCTCATTACATGAGAATAGCCAAGTTCCCAGAAAGCTCAAACTTCAACCAAATTTCCAAAAATTTAATGAGAAAAAAGTGAATCAATGCTTGTTCACAACCCCTGCTGTCATGTGAATATTAGCTTTGGGAAAACAAATCTTCGATCAAGTGGCAGTTCTCTTCTGCATAAGGTTGACCTCTGGGATTTCTCTAGACTTTGTTGAATTCATTTCACCCTCTGATTTTACAAGCCTTTCAGGGCCTGCTGCTGAGATGCATCTCCACACCATGATGCTGCCCCCACCATGCTTCGTGTTGGGGACTGTGTTGGATGATGTAGTCTAACTTTGCCAGTCCATTCTGTAGAATATAACGGTCTGGCTCTGCCATGTTATCATTCTGTGAAAGGAGGTTAAAATGTGCTGGCTTGTTTGTATTTCTTAACCCTTTCATGCGTAGAGGTCACTCGATTGCACAGCTATTCAAAAGCTGTTTTCTTGTATATGCATGAGTTTTGATGGCATGGTTGCACATCAGCCACTACGGTGTATGCTATTGCATCATCTCATGCATGGCCGCCGAGTGGCAAGCCATTGCAAATGAATTGTTTTTTTAAAATGTGAAACTGCGATTGCTGACAGGCAGCCAGAAACACAAATTGCTCTTTTTCTATTCAAACCTTCTATTAAAGGAACCCTTGCAGGTAAGAAAAATATGGTTACTCTCAGGTTTGCACCCAGAGAGCAAACACACAGCAGCAGATGGAGATCGATGACATTTTAACAAAATACTTTATTAAATCACCAATAAATACCAAATGGAGCAAAATTGGCGAAGGGGGGGAAAATAACGGGGCAATACCAAACTACAGTTAAGAAATTAATGATGATACTAAAAAACAATCAAATTCAAAATTAACAAGAAGTAAACAACTCTGGAAAACAAATACAAAGAGCTCGAATTAAGGAGAACTGAACTCAATGAGTGGAAAACTAAGTGGGGTGGGGGTGAGGTTAGGGGGAGATGCATCGGTGCAGGCAGAGACAAGCTGCCTTTGGCGGCAAGTCAAAGTCCATAAGTACCTGCTAAGATCCGAAGAGGAAGCCAGCAGCAGCGACTTGTTGGGACAGGCAGGCAGGCAGAAGACAGATTGGACCAGCAGAGAACTACGGGCAGAGCAGAAAAATATTAGTTCCCAGTTTAACACAAGCAACAAGATACAAGTGACCTGACTGACTAACTGAGGTCGTTGAGTCTGCGATCTAGCGGAGGGTGGTTTGAGGAGCTGGGCTTTATGGTGATTGTGTCCATGTGGTCGGTCCGCAGCTGTCTTCAATGCCTGGAGATTGCAGATGAGGACTGCCAGGGACGCAGTGTAGAGGGAGGAACAGAGGAAGACAGAGAGAGAGAGAGCAGGAAATAGAGAAGAGAGAGGGACGGAAAGAAGGGAGAAGGCCAAATGGGGGCAAATGCAGTGGTTGGGCATCTCCTGGCTCAAGATGGAGCCGATCGGGATGCTGGCGGCAGAAGTCCAAAATAAGGCTGGGGTTCAGGATTTGCTGACGGGGAAACCAGTAATGCTCTTCAGGTCTTTTGCCCTCCCAGTTCATGAGGTACTGAAGACCTCAGCCTCATCATCACACATCCAGCAACCACTGAACAGTGTAGATGGTGGTTATCCAGGGTCCTAGGTGGCATAGGAGACAGTACAGAATGTCTGGGTCTGAGTAGCTGTCTTGGACATGTTTGACCTGAGAGACGTAAAAGGTGGGGTGACCCCTCATGGAGCAACTCAGTCTTGGCTTGATGGTGCATTGATTGATGACAGCCTCAATTTCAAAAGGCCCAATAAAGAGAAGGACCAGCTTCTTGGACTCCACTCGAAGGGGCAAGTCCTTCTAGTGGAGACACACTCACCTGAGACGTACACAAAAGCAGTGGTGCGGTGGTGGCTGGCCTAGTCCTGCATCTTCAGAGAGGCTCTCAGGAGGGCAGCACATTCCTGTCGCCAGGTCCTTGCACAGCACCGGTTGTGTGTGGAGACGGATGGGACTGTGATCTCCTCCTCCTGGGCTGCAAACAGAGGGGCTTGGTAGCCGAGCGAGTATTGGAAGGGGGATCATACGGAGGAGGCATTTGGGAGCGTGTGGTGGGTGGACTCTATCCAGGGGATCTGACAACTCCAGGAAGATGAGTCTTCGGAGGTGAGGCAGCGGAGGGCAGTCTACAGCTCCTGGTTGAGCTGCTGTGTCTGGCCGTTGGACTATGGGTGGTTACTGGAATTGGGAGGCACTCTTGGCAGGTCAGCAGGCTCAGGCTGGGGCTGTGGAACAAGTGTGGCTGGTGTTGGGGATGAGCAGAGGCAATTGGCATGGTGGGTGGTGTTACGGTTCTCAAGAATGCTCAAGAGAGTGTTGTGGAAAAAATGTCTTCTCATCTGACTCTAAGTTCCAATTCTCTAAAAGGTTTGCAAGTTCAAAAATAATAGCTGCCTAAGTCTCACCAATAAAGGCAGTGAAGAATCAAAGAGTCAATCTTCAGATTCAAAGAAGAGGTGTTTATTCCTCAAAGTACAGGTCAAACCCACTGAGAGATACCCCGGGGCACGTCTGAAAACCCCAACTGATGCACTGCCTTTTATACTGTTTGGTCTTGGTGGTTTCCACGCCCCCAAGCCCATCTTTCTTTTATGACAAATTTACATCATCTTTTCTCAGGGACATCAGGTTTTTTTCCCAGGTCATCTCTCGGCCATAATCTTTCCAGCATGACAAAAACAGGAGCATGTGTATACTAATGCATGCCGATATAACACCTGTTATACACTTAGGTAAGGAAAGCGGCACAGTTTCAGAGTGACCTTGAGTGCAACACCTGCTAGATAAGCAAAACAACAAATAATACTGATCAGAGTGGCCTTGAGTCTGTGTCTTCTTCATGTTCGTGTGCTTAACGCTCAGAGGCTTAGAGTGGCCTTGAGTCTGTGTACTCAGATGTTCATGTGCTTGAGCGTTCCTCTCACGTCTACGCTCCCGTAGGCGGTTGTCCAGCTTGATAGCTAAGCAATACACTTATCTAGAGAGGTGGTCTCATCTCTCAGGGCCAGTTCATCCTTTAAGGCTTCCTGTAATCCCTTGTAGAAGACCCCCCGTAGAGCCACATCATTCCAACCAGTTGAAGTCGCCATAGAATATTCCACCACACTTTGGGACCCCTGGTGCAATGTCATCATGCATGTGGCTGCGTCTCGTCCGGCCAACGAAGGCCACTTATGAATTGCAGATAGCCCCTTGTTCTTGTCCTTGTTCTGAGAGAGTACTGCCACTATTGGGGCCCACAACCACGGCCGTGACAGGTGGAGCTTCATGCCATTATCTTGCCCAGGGACCAGTCAATATGGGGGTTGTGTTTTTGGAACCAGGGGAAGCCCAAGACAAGATGTGTGTAGTGAGTCTATGAGATGGAAAGTGAGAAGCTTCTGGTTGTTTCTAGTGAAGAGGAGGGTTACTGGGACGTTTTTGCGGCACATCTGGGCAAGTTGTTGGCCGTTCAGGACTTGGGCCTCCGGAGGCGACTGGAGAAGCTCAGTGGGAATGCCCAGCTAGGAGGCTAGGGCTTGGTCCATAAAGCTGCCCTCCGTTCTAGAGTCAATGACAGAGGAGAGCGTAATATACTGATCCTTCCAGCAGACGATGTCTGAGACCAATAGGTGAAAGGGAGATTGCACAGGGGTTTGGCTTACCAGTACTCCCCTGTTACTGATGAGCTGGGCCTTGTGCCAGTTGGGGAGGACAGGTGGCAATGTAATGGCCCACCTGGCCACAGTAGAGGCAAATGTTAGCCTTCAGGTTTAGGGCTCATTTGTGTTGCATGGGTTCTCCTTCAGAGGGAGCGGAGACAGGCTGGAAAGCTCATGGTGGGCTGCGTGCAGGAAGGCGGTGACTGAGGTGTAGGGGTGACAGATGCAAGGGCCTGGGTCTCTCTCTCCTGGCAGCATTCCCAGAGTCTGTTGTCCACCCAGGTGGAGAGGGAGATAAGTTGATCCAGTGTGGTGGGTTCATCCCTGGAAGCCAGCTCATCCGCCATAGCCTCACTCAGTCCTTTCAGACAGACTCCTTGGAAGGCCTCAACATGCCTGCCTCTTCCTGTGCTGGCCAGTCTCCATTAGAAGTGGCCCAGAAAAGGAGCAAGAAATAAATGAAGATGCTCAACATTCCCAGGCCATTTTCTGTGAAGCTGTACAATCAGCATATGGATCAGTATGTTGCAATGTATCCCCACAGATGCAGAAACAAATGATGGTATATCCCAGTGTTCTTTCACTTCCTTGATGTGACCAGTGTGAATGCTTGGCATTTCTACATAATGTCTGGGTTGGAACAGAAGGATCTTCCAGTCGGAACTCAACCATCTGCAGCTTGTTCAGAATGCAGCAGCTCGTATCCTAAGCGGGACAAAGAAATGTGAGCACATAATGCCGGTGATTTCCTCACTTCACTGGGTTACCGTTAAGTACATAATTGATTATAAGATTCTTTTATTTGCTTATAAGTCTCTGAATGGACTGGCCCCAGAATATTTGTCTGACCTTGTTAAGGTGCATCAAACCTCCAGAGCCCTTAGGTCAGCTGACCAGATGGTCCTTTTAGGTTCCTCGATCCCTCATGAAAACCAGAGGAGATCAAGCCTTTGCAGTTGTGGTTCTGACGCTGTGGAACACATTGCCCCTCTCTGTGCGGTCTGCAAATAGCCTCTCCATTTTTAAAACATGTCTGAAGACCCACTTGTTCACCCTGGCCTTTGGCTGAGCAGAGTCACCTCTAATGGATCTTTTATCTGTTTTATTTTACTTTCTTATTGTTTTGCTTTTATTGTTCTTGTGTTGTTCAAGATTTATTTTACTGTAAAGCACCTTGGTTGGCCATAGGCCTTTAAAAGTGCTATATAAATAAATCTGACATTGACATTCACATTAAATTAAGATTAAGAGTTATCCAGAAGCCAAAGTTAAATGAGTATTTTAAAAGAAGCCTTTAAAAAAAAAAAACATATTTAGTCTAAAAACACCCTGATCACTTTTCACGAAAAAAGAATTTCACCCACTTTAACAATATACTTGTTTCCTTAGTTATGTTTCCTAATATGTGTTAATGCATATGATGGGAAACAAAGCTTCCAAATTCCTCTGGTGGAATGATACAATTCCCCTGTTGGATGGCATATAATGATACAGGTTCCCACTTCAATGCACTGAATGAAAGGAGGGATTTTTGTTAGTAAACAGCACTGTAAATTGCAGTGAAATTTCAAATTAGCGGCTGTTAACGGGAACTCGCAGGCAGCACAGACACTAGCAGGAATTAGCAGGAATTACCAGGAATTGACGTGGACGGCTGATCTCCCAGCCCCAAGGATGAGGGGATGAGGGGATGAGGGCTTGGGTGGGTGGTGGGGGCGAGGGGATTGACTTTACACACTAGCATTGGTTTTTTAAGAGAATAAGGACACACAAACAAAATTATACAGTTTAAACTTTAATTTACACAGGGTTTATACAGCTTTTATAAAAATAAAATCAAAGCAAATCACAGGCACTTTCAACACTGTCAGTACCTTAAATCTCAAACAACCACCTTTTCTTTTATGTTGCTTACGTGTACAGTGGATGTGTTTACCACACATCTTCCAGTAGTGCCCTCAACAGGGAGAAATGATGATGGATATGAAGTCTCTGTTCCCTTCAAGTTCCAAACTTCTACTGACTTTCCATAAAAATGTCTCTCTGGATGGGGATGAAGCCAGGAAACTCCTGCAATTACATGTCTAAAAGTTGTACTGTTTAACATGACATTAATAGCTATGAACTGATTATAATGGCCCAGGGGTCGACCGATAGGAACAGATCTCTCAACCAATCATGACATAGTTTTTTTTTTTTTGGTGTTCGTGTCTCGTTTCATTCAGTGGACGTCCTGAGTGTCGCCAGTCAGGCAGGCCAGATGCTAATTAGTTTTTCACACTTCTGTCATGCCATATAGGTATGAAGTCTCATCCCCACCTTGCCCCACACACCCACCCCCTGCCCCACAGACAGGGTCTATTTCAGACAATTTATGGCACAGGCAAACTTGGAGTTCACAGCTGATAACTGCTGGGAACTTGGTAGGTTGTCAGCAGTTCAAAGGGCCGATAATCTGGCTTTTCATGCAGTGCCTACATCAGTATAGTGACAATATACAATTTGTACAATACCGACTTGAAATGCAGACATTAAGGTACTTGTTTCATTATTATCAACACATATTATACTATGGTATAGCACAATCAGAGCCACATTGACAAAGAGGCCGTGTTCACTCCTGGCATCAACACACATCTCCACATGAGTGATGACTTATTACTGGACCTCACTTCTACGTTTCACATACAAATAAACATACAGTTGCTTGGTTAATATTGACCAGCAAAATACAGGACACTTTCAAGAAATTAATTTTGTACTTTCCTAATGAAAAACAGGACATTTTCTATTGTTTAATGGTAAAGCTATGAATGAAAAAAGTGAAATTTGCATTTATTATCATTTAGTGATGTACCAAGAGTGGAAATGCAAAACACTGTTATTTAATAGTACATACTATATACAGTATAAAAACTGCACATGCTAAATAAATCCATATAATAACATCTATCTATATGAAGGCTAATGATAGTCTATCATTTTGAATACTTGTGGAATTTTTTTTTCCAAGAATCTGTTGTTTGAATTTACTTCAATTTTAACATATTAGTTCAGTTTCCCTTCACACAACAGCTTCTTTACGTGTTTAGAGATTTCTTTCATTTTTATGCCATATATGATTGGATTAAACAGAGGATGATAGATGATCAGTTGTAAAGCCATTATTAAACGTGCAGTACTGGGGAAATAAAATTGCAGCCGAGCTATAATGATATCATAAGAGGACAAACATGATATGCTCATTAAAACTAGCAGGTGAGGTAAACAGGTCTGTGCTGCTTTTTTCCTGACATCTCTGCCACTTCGATAGGATATTATAAGGATCTTTGCGTATGTAAACAGTATAAAAAGCATGGGGAGCAGTGTTGTATTAAGCAAAGCAAACATGCCATATATTGACAGTGTTCTTGGGGTCACACAAAAAAGGTTGTAAATTGCGTTATTGCAAAAAATTCCAGTCAAAGTAAATCTACAGAGTTGTAAATCATTACTAATTAAAACTGGCAGCATAAGCTGAAGAGCAGGCAGAAGCCAAGCTAAAAGCAGCAAAACACTGACAGTTGATTTTCTCATGATAACTGGATATTGCAGAGGTTTACATATAGACACATACCTGTCATAGGCCATGGCTGACAACAGTAAGAACTCAGAACCACCTAGAGAATAATAGGCAAAAAACTGAAAGACACAATGTGAATGAGTTATGACCTGCTTGTCAGATAGAAAGTCGATCAAAAGCTTTGGGTAGATATTGGTGCTGAAAAGAATGGAGTTTAGTAACAAAGCTGCAATGAAAATGTACATGGGCTCATGGAGGCTTTTATGAATCCAGATGATGCACAAGATAATGGAATTACTGCAGAGTATTAGAACATACACAATAAACATGACCAGAAAATACAGAAATCTGAATCTGTGCAATTCCACATGTCCACTAAAGGTTAGATATGTGACATTAAATTCATTATTCATTTGGTCCATGAAAAATGAATGAACTTAACAGATTACAGAAGTCTAACTTGCACTAAAATACAACTTGTACTTTTACCACCAACACACTTCGAGTGTTGACCCCGAAGTGAAACGTCCGAGCCTGTGAAAACTTTTATCTGACTGTCTTACTCTCCATGGATCTCATTAAACTCTTCGTAACTACCTTGGAAACAAACTCATTAAACCTTGGAGACTTAAAGTTTGACCTTGTTTACTGTGTTGTTTCCACACCTCATTACATGAGAGTAGCCAAGTTTCCAGAAAGCTCAAACTTCAACCAAATTTCCAGAATATTGAGAAAAAAGTGAATCAGTGCTAGTTCACAACCCGTGCTCTCATGTGAACATTAGTTTACTGAGGTTGTAACACAAATGATAGGAACTAAATACAGTGGCTATGAACCACTTTGGCAGTTTTCCCTTTAATTGCCTTTCAATAGTGAATCATGGTCAATTTATTTGACTTTGTTGACAAGAATTTACCAAAAAAGATTGTTTCATGTCAAAATGAAAACAGTTTTCTACAAAGTCCTTTCAAATAATCAAACACAGAAAACATAAAATAACGGACTGCATATTCACACCCTTCAAGTCAGTATTTAGCAGATGCACCTTTGGATGCAATTACAGCATTGCATTTATGTAGATAGGTCTCAGTTTTACCCCATTACATCAGAAACCATGGATTAACAGCCATCCATCTTGTTGGATTGAAGTTTGGGCTCTGTCTCAGCCACTCCAGAACATTCCCCTGTCATCTTTAGACTATTTCTATGTCGCTGTATGTTTCAGATCATAGTCTTGCTCCAAATCAAACTTCCATCTAATTAGCAGATCTCTTTCAGACAGCATCTGGTTGTCCTTCAGGATTCCTCTAGACTTTCTTGAATTCAGTACACCTTCTGCCTTGACAAGCCTTTCAGGACCTGCCGCTGAGATGCATCCCCACACCATGATGTTTCCACCACCATGCTTCACACCATGATGCTTCCCCCACCATGCTTCACACCATGATGCTTCCACCACCATGCTTCAATTGACAATCAGTTAAAACACAATGGGAGGCATGGAATATAGTACCACTAACTGAGCATTTGTCACATGCTTTTCACTTCCAGCACCACCTAGCTGGAAACCTCACTCTTCCACTCCTTTCCCTTTCCCCTCCTGTGGATGTGAATGTGGAATGTGTGGAATGTTTACAGGGGAAGATCTTTGGCTAATTACTTGAGGGTTTACACCTGCAGCGCCTAGTGGTCAGTCCATCTACTCCTCACTCTGCTCCATAAAAGCCTGGCTCAGACCACTAACCTATCGGTGTGCTGCATCTTTGTCGTCCTGCGTGTGATCCTCTGAACTGCTCCATAACAGTCACCAACGCTCCAGAGTTATATGTATCTGTCCCTGAAGGATATGATGGTTATTTAGCTTCATGCTAAGCCTTTCTCACACAAGTTTCTCTCATGTTTGAGATGCAACTCCACTATGCTTCTCATAGGGCCCAAATAGCCCATTTGATTAGCTAATTGAAACGACCGGCTCATCAGTAGGGGGTTGCAGTGCGGGAGAGGGGGTTGGGGGCTTTGTAACTTCCTATATGGCTTTCGTTGCAGAACTGAAAAAGGTGTTCAATCACCCTGTGAGGGGAAAAGACACCATCCACCAACTAACCTCCATCCGTCAAGGCACCCGCAGTGTAGCAGAATATGCAGTTTAGTCCTGGACCTTAGCTGTGGAGAGTGGGTGGAATGACGAGGCCCTGCAAGGTGTGTTCTATCGAGGACTCCAGGACCTCCTGTAAGGGGAGCTCGCCACCCCAGATGACATCTTCTCTCGGGACCCACTGATCTCCATGCCAATTTGGCTGGATAATGGATTGCGAGAATGTCAATTGGAGAGAGGCTCCTGGGGACCATCTACCTTTTCACACCCTGAGCCAATGATAACCCAGCCTTCTGGACCTGAAGCCGAGCAAATGCAGATTGGGTGGATTCAGTTCACCCCTCAGGAGGAGAAACTTCAGATATGCCTGTCTCTATTGTGAGAAGACTGGCCATTACATCGCCACCTGCCCAACTCAACCAGTAAAAGGCCCAGCTCAAGCATAACTGAGGGGGTATTGGTGAGCCAAACCTCCGTGATGACCCCTCAAAGACTCCAACTTCCTGCTTCCCTCTGTTGGAGTCTTTGATGAGTTGAGCCTCCATCACGACCCCTCAAAGACTCTAACGCCCTGCTTCCCTCTGTGGGGAGACCCAGTCGCTATGTGTCGCTACCGTTGTGGACTCTGTGGCATACCACCATAGACTGTGGTGTGTGAGAGTCACAACAGTGTGACGTGATGGCTGGAAAGTGTCCGAGGTTAAAAATGGAAGTGTGTGTACAGCACGCCAGCAGGTTACGTAAATAAAGCCGCCATAAGCACACAGTTGCCGTCCGTGTTTTATTGGATATAACATTGGTGACGAAGCTGGAGCTTTCTCTGTTACCTCTATCGCCGTTCCTCACTTTGCCGGGTGAGTCGCCGATCCCATGGCCCCGATGGTATGAGTCTTTCCAGACGTTTATTGCTGCTATTGGATCAGCTGGAGCTAACGACACACGGCAGAAAGCTTTGCTCATCCAGAGCCTGGGCAGCAAGGGACAGCGTATCTTCCGCACTCTCAGACCCACCAACACGTATGCAGACTGTGTTGCCTTATTAGCCGGACATTTTACTGCTCCACAGAGTGTCATAATCTGGCGGATCGTCCTCCGCCAATGCCGCCAACGACTGGGTGAGTCTGTCCACCAGTATATCACTGACCTCCGGTCTTTGGCTAGCCTCTGTAAATTCGGCCAGTTAGAAGAGGAGTTGATTCGGGACCAGTTAGCCGAACATATGGCTGATCACGGCTGATCACAAGCTACTCGAAAAATTGTTTATGTCGCTGGACGACCTGTCCCTATCCAAGGCAGTGGCTTTTCAACTAGAGTCTGCTGCTCAGTTAGCATCGCATCTAGAGGCCACAGACCTGACTTCATCACATTCTGCTCCACTGGCACAGACAGTGGCACCAGCCACTCAGCTCCCCAGCCCCACTTCCCCTCACAATGACCTCCAGGTTAACATAGCAGGACACCAGGAGGCTGCAGCATGCAGGCCCTGTGGGAACTGTGGCTCTCCCTCTCATCCCTCACAAGCACCAGTCTGCCCAGCCACAGGACAGAGATGCCAGCGCTGTGGTAAATTGAATCACTTTGCCAAAGTGTGCTGCTCAGACCCCGCTCCTACAAAAGCTCAGTGCCACTCGTCCTGGTCGAGCCCAACTACCATCCACTCTGTGGGTTCGAGCACCAAACCATTTACATGGTGCACAGTGGAGCTAGACGGCATATGCTTGCCACTGCTACTGGACACAGCTGCCTCCAGGTCTCTTCTCAATCTGTCCATGGTCCAGTGGCTCTTCCCCAGACAGACAACAAATGCAGGAGCAGAGGAGCTGTATGGTTATGGGCACACTAAAATCAGCATGATGGGAACTGTTACCTTTTCTGCACGCTATTGCTCCCAGCTTTTACGTTCCAAGTGTCTCGCCATGGTGCCAACCTCTTGGGGTTCGACCTCTTTTGTGCCCTGGGCTTCTCAGACGATATGGGCGCCACTGTCCTGACAGTGACCATGCTCTGGCAGCAGCACTGGCCATCGCTTTTCACTGGGCTGGGCTGCCTCACTGCCTTCAACCACCAGCCGCTCATCGACCCAGCCATGTCCCCTGTCATCCAACCTCTGTGCCAGCTGTCCCTCACTCTGCGTGATGACATCATAGCCGAGCTATAGAAACTGCTGGAAATTGGTATCATTGAGGGGGTCAATGCCTCGCCTTGGATCTCGAATATGGGAGTGGCAAAGAAGAAGACAATCAGCGTGCACCCCTGTGTTGACCTCAGGCAGGTGAACAAAGCGATGATCCCAGACAAATACCGACTGCCCACAGTGGAGGAGCTCTCTGTCCAGTTTCACAGCTCAACAGTCTTTTTGAAGCTCGACCTCTGCCAGGGCTATCTGCAGGTTCCCCTGCACCCAGATAGCCACAACCTCACCGCCTTTCTGACCCACATGGGGGATCTTCCGCTACACCCGCAATGCCCTTTGGCCTCAGCTCTGCTCCCAGCTGCTTCCAGAAAATTATGGCTGCCATCTTTGCTGGCATCCCCAGCATGGTTGTGTATGTGGTTGATATCGTGGTGCACGGAGCGACGTCCTCTCTGCATGATGACCGCCTCTACAGGGTAATGGATGTGCTCGCTCGTCACAACCTCACGCTAAATGGGGAGAAGTGCATCTTCGCAGCGTCTGTCATCGAATTTGTGGGGTTTCACCTGACCGCTACCGGCCTGAGCCTGCTCCATTCGAACGTTGATGCTGTCCTGCGCCTGCCTGAACCCTCCTGCCCTGCGCAGCTATCGTCATTCCTGTGGATGACTGCTTATTATCTGCATTTCCTTCCTCTCTACTCCGACACCACTGCACCGCTGCATGCCCTCCTTAAGCAGGATGCTCCCTGGGTCTGGAGCCCTGCATGCTCTGCCGCAGTCCACCGGCTCAAATCTCAACTTACCTCTCCACCTGTGCTCACTCATTTCAATCTGCAGAGCCCCACGTTTGTGACCTGCAATGCCTCCAACACTGCAGTCAGTGCGGTTCTGTCCCAACTCTAGCAGGGGACTGAGTGTCCGGTGGTGTTCACATCACGGTCACTTACCCCAACCGAGCAGAAATACTCGGTGGGGGAGAGGGAGGCACTGGCCTGCGTCTGGGCATGCGAGCGGTGGCACATGTACCTCCACGGTCGGCATTTTACCCTCTGGACAGATCACCAGGCCCTCACAGCCCTGCTGGCCACGAGCGGATCGGGTCACAAGCCACTGCGCCTTTATCAGTGGTCTGGGACGTTACAGGCGTACAACTTCTCCACAAAGTTTACACCTGGCAGGAAGAATGTCGTGGCAGATCTCCTCTCCAGAGCCACACCCAGCTCCGGGCCAGACATTGCCCAGGATCTCTCAGAACAAGAACTGGTCCTCATGCTGCACATGCCCCTCCAGGCAGCTGTTTCCCTACTGGAGCTTGAGGCAGCTTCTGCACAGGACCCTGTACTCACCTGGCTCCGCACTTTCATCTGAAAAGGCTGGCCTGTCAGAATCCCAAAGGAACTCGCGCCCTTTCATTGGGTCAGGGGCGACCTCTCCTTCTGGAATGATGTTTGTGTGGCGAGAGGTCTGTGCACAGTGGTCCCAAGCACCCTGAGGGAACGCATCCTGGCCATGCTTCATGACGGCCACCTGGGCATTGTGAAGGTCAAGCAGCGCTGCAGGGGCCTGGCCTGGTGGCCGGGTATCGACAGAGATGTGGAGACATTGGTCAAAAACTGTGTGGCCTGCCTCATCCAGCGGTAAGACTGGCCCACCCCCGCCTCCGCCCTTGCAGCCTCTGCCATGGCCCCAGGCGCCTTGGACCCATGTTCAGATGGACATCTGCAGCAAACTCCAAGGCACCCCACAGCATCAACGCTTCCTCCTAGTGGTCTATGATCTCCATTTCAAATGGTCAGAGGTGCTGCCTGCTGGCTCCATCACCAACTAGGTGGTCATCGACTTCCTCTCCTCCCTCTTTGCCCGCTGGGGTGTGCCCGACACCATCACCACTGATAACGGGCCCCAGTTCATCTCAGCAAACTTTGCTGCCTTCATGGAGAGGAGGGGGATAAAACACATCAGAACTGTCTTATACCACCTGCAGGCCAACAGTGGTGTGGAGAGGTTTAATCTGACCCTCAAGAATTTTTCAATTTCAATTCAATTTTATGTATATAACGCGAATTACAGTCAAATTGTCTCGAGACGCTTTACAGAACACATATGTCTGACCCCCAGAGCAAGCCAAAAGGCGACAGTGGCAGGAAAACACCCTTTTAACAGGGAAAAAAACCTCGAGCAGAACCCGGCTCTAATGTGTGGGGACCCATCTGCCTGCTGGCCGGGCGGGCTCAGAGCACATATGGCAAATGGTCTACCATTCTCACCAGCACTGCAGAGCACCTTATTGCATTACAAAGCAACACCACACACTATGACTGGCAGCTCTCCAGCCCTCCCGATGCTGGAGCGCGAGCTACAACTTCCCTTGTGCGTCTGCGCCCTCCGGTGGGGGACACTCCAGCATTGACACCCTCCCCAGGTCACAGAGTGGCTGTACAGTGGCGTAGTGGTTAGCGCTTTCGCCTTGCAGCGAGAAGGTCCCTGGTTCGCGTCCCGGCTTTCCCCGGATCTTTCTGCATGGAGTTTGCATGTTCTCCCTGTGCATGCGTGGGTTTTCTCCGGGTACTCCGGCTTCCTCCCACAGTCCAAAAATATGCGGAGGTTAATTGATCATTCTAAATTGCCCATAGGTGTGAATGTGAGAGTGATTGTTTGTCCCTATATGTAGCCCTGCGACAGACTGGCAACCTGTCTAGGGTCTCCCCTGCCTTCGCCCGAGTCAGCTGGGATAGGCTGCACCCCCCCCCGTGACCCTAGTGAGGATTAAGCGGTGTATAGATAATGGATGGATGGATTTTTATAAACATGTATATGTCTATTCATTGATTCAACTGTCAACCAGTTTTATTTGAATTGAAAAACTTCACTTATTGTGTCAAATATTGCTATTTGAGAAAACTGCAATTATTGCGATTAATTAATTACAAAGCCTGTAATTAATTAGATTAATTTTTTAAATCGTGTCCCACCACTTTTTTTAAATTTTATATATATATATATATATATATATATATATATATATATATATATATATATATATATATATATATATACATATACACACACACACACACACATATATATATGTTGAGGGAGACCTGGCCATTGTTACATTGTAGGTTCTCACTGAAGGCATCACAAGTATGAATGAACACTTATGGAATCATGGAGTAATTAAAAAAATTGCGAAATATGTCAAAATATGTTTTATATTTTAGATTCTTCAAAATAGTCATCCTTTGCCCTTTGCTTTGATTACTGCTTTGCATGCTTGTGACATTTTCTGGATGAGCTTCATGAGGTAGTCACCTGAAATGGTTTTCACTTCACAGGTGTGCCTTATCAAGGTTCATGAGTGGAATTTCTTTCCTTCTTAAAGGGGTTGGGACCATCAGTTGTGTTGTGCAGAAGTGAGGTTGGTACACAGCTGACAGCCCTATTTGACAATTGTTAGAATCCATATTATGACAAGAACCAGCGTTAAAGAAATATAGAAACAAAGGTAGACATACAAAGTATTTAAAAATTTAATATTTCAATCTCAAGACTGATTTTTGTTGCACAGAATTCCTGCTGTTAGGCCTGCATTTTGAATCTAAAAAAAACCTAAACAGTTTTCAAGCTGTTACATTTCATTAGAAATAATGCAGTTACTGAGAGTGAAATAGCTAGGATTCATTCGACATTTAACCACGTGACATTACAAACAGATGTTTTCACTTCTGTTAAAAGCTGTAGGTCTTCTTTCTGCTTGTCAACACCGATAGTCAGCATGAGAACATTTTCTACATTTACATTTTTATGTCCAAAGTAAACTTCATCAGTGTCAGACATTGTTTCAATACTGTGTGAATATCTTCACTAGTAAAAGTGTCATGTTTTAGAAAACAACGGAACTAGCAATCACTTAAATGTTGCATGTTTTCCCAGCACAGCAAACACATATGTCAGATGACTACACTGTGAGCCTTGTTATTCTTCAAATGGATACAGAGAACAGTCATCGCATTAAATAGCTTCCATGGAGAAATGCAAGAAATGTGCACTGTAATAACAAAAAGTCACTTTTTATTAGATATCAGTTTGATAGATGAATTAATTTTATCTTAACAGTCAGTTAAATGTGAAAATCACACATTGAAGTGAAATGACTGATGTGATGTTAATGTTAAAATCTTATTTCAATTTGACAGAGCAGAATATCTTCTTGATATGTTTATAGATTTCTTTCATTTTTAGACCATATATAATTGGATTGATGAGAGGCTGATACAAAGCAGCTTGTAAACGTGGAGTTTTTGATAAATCTGATTCCACTCTAGCTATGGTGACCTCATATACAGCCAAAGAAGTGCAGCTAATTAAAACCAGCAGGTGGGGAATACAAGTCTCTGCAGCCTTTTTCCTGACATCTCCACTGCTTTTGTAGGTTATTTTAATTATGTTTGCGTAAGTGAAAAGTATGTAGAGAAGAGGAAAAATGACCACATTCATCACAGTAACTACACCAAACACAGACCGCACTCTTGAGCTCACACACTGGAGTTTTAAAACTGAATTATTGCAAAAAATTCCGTTCAGACTGAAGCTACAGAGTTTTCTGTCAGCACTCAGTACTATTGTAACCAGCATGTGACAAGCAGGGAAAAGCCAAGCTGAAAGCAGTAAAACAGTGACGGTGGATTTGTTCATGATAAGTGGATGTTGTAGAGGTTTGCATATAGACACATATCTGTCGTAAGCCATCGCTGCCAATATTGAGAAATCCGAAAGGCCTAAAGAATACCATAAAAACCACTGAAACAGACAAGCTGAGTAAGGGATGATTTGTCTCTCTGACAAAACATCAACAAAGATTTTCGGGTAAATGGCATTGCTTAATAAAATAGAGTTCATTGACAAAGCTGCAATGAAAATGTACATCGGCTCATGGAGGTTTTGGTGAGTCCAGATCAGGTACACAATAGTCGAGTTACTGCAGATTATTAAAACATAAAGTGTAATCATCAGCAAAAAATAAAGATACCTGTATTTGTGAATTTGTACATAACCATCAAAGGTTATATATGTTGTATTGAACTTATCATCCATAAATATTATCAACAATTAGACATTAAAGAACATAACAGGCATAGTAGATAACAGTAAAGAAAAAGATATCAGGATTCCATAGACACACAAGTGTGAGATACCTGACCATGAGATCCACTGTCATCTCCAGATCACCAGAAGTAAAGAGTCAGTGGAATGATTTTATAAAGTGTTTTTCCTCTCTGTGGATCTCATTAATCCAACTGACCAGCTGCCATGTAAACACTTCAAACCAACTCTTGAGGCTGAACCCATGGGTGAAGGTGTTGTTTGTTGCCTTGCTATGCCTTCAGCACAACAGTCACAAAATGTCACAACTGAATTTATTCAGACATGAAATTATAGCTAAATATGTAGTAGTGAACAAAAGTTCACATGAACTTGTAAGGACCATGGATATCGTTGCAGTTTTGAGTTCATCAGTGAGTCTTATTTTTCTGTGATGGAAACATTGAAACAAATGTGCCTTGTTATAAAAAAACAATCATGCATTTTGGTTCTTTCAAAGATTTATTATTGGTGTTGTGGAAATATGACAAAATAAGCTGGGTCAAAAACACACATGTAACAATTGGAATTACCCGTTTTGATGATGTAGAAAGCCGGGGTAAATACATTTTCTTAATGGGATGGCCTGTTAGCTTCTTGTGAATGATTACAATTGACTACAGCTGCTGACTCTTGGAAGCTACTTTGAATATGGCCCATCTGATACAGTCATTGGTCTCAGCCTAAAACACTACAGTGGAAAGTCTGAGGAGCTCAGCAAAGTTCTGAAAAAGTAAATCACTGACTTGAACAAGCCAGGAATGTGGAATATGGTTCAGGCCGTATGGTTTCTGTAAACTGTCTTGAGACAATCAGAACTGTAATTGGCACTATATGAATAAAAGTGAATTGAAGTGAATTGAATTGAAAGTAACCTGGAGTCATTTCAAATCAGCTGCAGACCAAATTCATCTGTGCAAACAACTGCTTGTAGTATAAAGTTCATGGTAAAGTTGGGTACTACATTGTCAAAGAAGAGGCTTTCTGGAGGAAAGTTCTGTGGACAATCACCAGTAATATGTTTGAAGGGGAGAAGGTGAGGCCTTTAACTCCAAGAACTACAAACCTACCTTTAAGCATGGTGGTGGCAGTATTATGCTCTGGGGCTATTTTGCTGCAAGTGGAACTGGTGGTTTTGAGATAGTAAATAAATAATCAAGGAGGACTACCTTCCCATTTGTCAAGAATACTGAAAAAAATCATCCAGAAGATTGGGCCATGGACACAGTTGGATGTTTATACAAGACAGTGACCCAAAACACACATCAAAAGTGGTAAAGAAATGGATAAATAAAAGCCAGAATGAAGATTTAGACTGGTCTCCCCAAAGTCCTGACTTAATCCCATTCAAGAACCTGTGGATGTGCATGGTGGTGCCATTATCATGATTAGAAGGATGGCACCACCATGCTACTCTCATGATGCTGCCACCACTGTGCTTCACATCATAATTCTGCCACTGCTCAGCTTAGAGTTACTGGAAAGTGATACAATTGTGAATATTTGGAGATTTAGGTGATGTTGGACAGAGGTGTGCTCACCTTTGCTGAATACTGTACCATTCTGTGAAGTAGCCAAAACATCGCAAATGACTGCAAAAATACATAGTTACATTTTGTGTGTTTAGAGTACACCCAAAAAAGAGAATTTATGTTGTTTTCATAAAGACAACAAACTGCAGCAGTAGCAGCTTTTGTCCTCTTAATATTCAGCACAAATGTCTATGACACAGAGAGACAAATTCACAAAGTGCTCAAACACTGAACGACTACAGGAGTTTTCCTTCCTGAATACTAACATTCTCCTCCTGTGTTCTTCTGTGACATAACTTTTGGGTTCAAAGACTTATTTGACATTTGAAGTAGCAATGGGGAGATTTTATAACTATCTGCCTGGAGGAAACCAAAACACTAGTTAGTCTAAATAAGTTTGCCTTTTGAACTGTGCTTTACACACAAAATCTGACAAATTCTTCCGGCTTTTGGGTCTTAAAGTCACAGCTTGTTGTAAAAATTAGGAATTTCTGTCTGAAATTATCATGTGCAGGAGTAGACAGTAAACCGCTTGGTGTAAGATAAACAAATTCTGTTATGTACAATAGCATGTTTATCTTCAGTTTTCTGAAGACCTGAGACATTAGTGTCTGCATTATTATAATTTTTACAATATCATGAAATTGTAAAATCAAAAAATACACTTTGAAATATTGATCCTATGATCAATATGCAGTTTATTACAGTTTTTCTCTATTGATAAGACACTGTTCCTGAAAAATAGCACACATTTCTCAAAACACTGCACCCTATTTTCTTTATTAGGACACAATTCACAAAGCATTGCACACTTGTGTCAAAAGCGCACTTCATTGTCAATATTTGAATTTTGTTTTCAAAATGAAGACACACGAAGCAAAAGTAGGACACTGCACTGCTAAATATAAAACACTCTTCACTGTTACGGCGGGTACAGAGGCTCAGATGCAGGAAATGAGAAAGCAGATGAGTGAACAGTTTTACAATGCTTTTATTTACAACACAAGAGATAAATACAAAGAACTACAACTAGGAACCGGAATTAGGAAACCAGAAACGCAACTATGAATGACCGCTGAATGCGGAACTGAACTAGATACCCTCTAGAGCAGGCCTGGCCAACCTAATGGCTCCCGAGCTGTATGCAGCTCTTTGCCTGGTTTCATGTGGTTCTTACATTTACATTGAATTTTGTGTTTGTGTGTTTTTTTTATGGCACGTGCATCTCACGTACATGCACGTTGACGCAAATGATTTGGAGGGAAAAACCATTGAGTAGTGTAGGCCTACCAAATTCACTCTCAAAATGGCAGGGGAAAAAATGCACAGCCAAACAAAAATATGAAGATGAACACAGGATGTTTTTAACGGAGTGGGAGAGTTTTTTTTTTGTTGTTGTTGTTCAACGTAATGGCAAGCCAGTCTGCCTTATATGTCAGGCATCATTAGCGCATTTCAAGGCTTCTAATCTTCAGTTCTTCAGTTCACTCCATGCTAACATCGACCAGGAATTTCCAAAGGGGACTGAACTTCGTAAGCACAAGTTGGTCACTTTGAAAGGTCAGACAGAAAAGCAGACACAATTGCTCCAAAAATTTACAAAGCACCCTAAGACCGTAACGCTTGCATCGTATAAACTTGCTTGGAACATTGCACGAGCTAAAAAGCCATACAATGAAGGGGAGTTCGTCAAAACATGCCTCAGTGACATTGTTGAAATCTTGTCTCCTGAAAACAACAAAGTAAAACCAATGGTATCAGACATCTAACTGTTCCGCCACACAGTTGAACACAGAATATCGGACATTAACATGGCTATTGAATCACAGTTGCACTCCGACCTTCAAGCCTGTGAGTATTTTACATACATATAAGACAAGCCTCAGCTCTATGTAGAGAAGAATCCTTTTATAGGATTCAGAAAGGGAGAATATGGTGGCAGAAAACCACAATAACTTGAGGGTTCAAATTGAACCATTCCCAAATCAATAGTCCTCTATGAAGATTAACATTGTCCCAGACAACAACAAAAACCGAGTCTTCTTGCCAAACGTCCTGCTGCACCGTGTCAGTAGATCCTCTAAGTCCATCTAGGAAAGTCAACAAATGCTGGGTGTTCTATGGGTCCAGAACTGCATGATGGTCAGTTACTCCCAGATTGCTTATTGCAGCCAGAGGGTTACGTTGCCCCACGCTGACCTGGATGTTGACTATAGCCCGTTGTCCAATGATGTTCCTCCCTCTTCTCCTCCTCTTGGCCTCATCCACATAGATGTATTCATGTGTATCATCAGAATTCAACTGAAAAACTCTCTGGAACAAATGCACACAAAACACAGAAAAAGTCAGTCATGTACACTTTCTGTAATTTTACCAGCACTTGTGAACCAGAATTATGCATTAGATGTTTTACAGTATTCTCAGAACATTTCTGACTGCTTGTTCCAGTATAGACATGTCACTGAAGGGACAAACAACATTTACATACATGTAAAGTGGTCCAGGACTAGGTGCAGGTCCAGGTTCTGGTTCTGGTTCTGGCCGTGGTCTGGGAGGTCCATGTCCTCTTCTTCCAACATGACCTCCTGCTCCTCTGACATCCATTCTGAACAGCTAATTCTGCTTCCCAGCAGGTTTTATAGTGTGCAGTTCATTGGTAAAAGTGTTTTCAATTGTGACCTGTTGTGTCTTAATTGTGACAGCAGTGTTGGAACAGTGTCCCAGTTCTGCTTCCTAGTGTTTACTTTTTGAAAAATGTGTGCTATGAGGGAAAAAGTGTGTTCAAATGAGCAAAAAACATGTTGAGTCTTCTGCAAAAAGAGTGCAAGAGTTTTGGAAACTGTGTACAAACCATGAATAGTGTCCAAAATTTGGACAGCAGAGTCGTATTTTTGAGAAATGTGTGCAGTGAGTTGGTGGCTGAGTGCAGTGAATGGGATTTAATGTCTGATCAACTGAGAAAAATTGTAATAGAGCACAGCCAAATATACCAATACAGGAAGGCACAGGGTTAATATTTACCAACTAATTTCTTGACAGTTAAAATATTGTAAAATACAGTGAAACACAATGCAAATGAAAGTTGTGCTGATATTTTCTTTCACAACAGCAGTAAAACTGATTGCACATTAGAAATCGGTCTTGATGGTTTGGGCTTTGCAAAGCAGAATTTTGAGGCGTTGAAAAATTTCTTTCATTTTCAGCCCATATATAAATGGATTAAACAGAGGATGATACAGAACTATTTTTAGCGTCATTATCAAGCGTGCAGTTTTTGGAAAATCAGTGTCCACTCGAGCCACGCTCACGTCGTATACAGTCAAAAAGGAGAAGCTGATTAATACCAGCAGGTGAGGCAAACAGGTCTCAGCAGCTTTTTTTCTGACTTCTTTACAGCTTCGATAGGATATTACAAGTATTCTCGCATATGTAAAGACTATGAAGAGCAGAGGGAGTATTACGAGATCCAGTAAACCAACCACACCAAAAATACGAATTACTGTTGATGCACCACATTGAAGTCTGTAGATTGCATTGTTACAAAATACTGAATTTACATTTAAGTCACACAGTTTTGCTTTAGCGCTCAGTATGGTTTGGACTGCCACGTGAGAGGCAGGTACAATCCAACACAAAACCAGGAAAGCAGTCACAGCATTCTTCGTCATGATAGTTGGATACTGCAGAGGTTTGCATATAGACACATATCTGTCATAGGCCATAGCTGATAGGAGCAAGAACTCAGAACCACCTAAAGAGTAAAATGCAAAAAATTGAAAGAGGCATGCAGGATATGAAATGATCTGTTCTTTAGATAAGAAATCAATGAGAAGCTTTGGGTAAACCACCGTGCTGTAAAGGAGACAGTTCAGTAGCAAAGCTGCAATGAAAACATACATGGGCCCGTGGAGGTTCTTGTGAATGCAGATCAGGAAGACGATAGTAGAATTACTGCAGATTATCAGAATATATACTGCAAACAGAGTTAAAAAATAAAGATATCTGTATTTGTCCATTTCCACAAACCCACCAAGTTTTATATGAGTACCATTTAAGTCATCATCCATTAATGCCATTAAAAACTAAATCCTGGAGCAGACAGATTGTACATGAAGATAGAGAACAGTTACTACCTGTTATATTCAACTGCACATGCCTGAACTTGGAAAGCTATTGGTACACTTCTAGAAAAGAGTATGAGGGAAGTTTTTTTTTAATCAGATTGCTGCTTCGTCCACTGAGGATCTCTGCTCTGGAGGCCTGATGCAACACCATCATCCAACCTCCTTCACCTGACAATATTTCATTTTTGGATTTATTTTTTGCTCCTGTCACACTTGTACTCACTGTGGACTCATTTTTCACTGCAAAACAAAGTCTGCACCTCTATGGAAACAGAACAACCATGGCTAGAAGTAGAGGGAAGTCAGAAATGTCATATGTGCAGTATGACACAGATATAATGCCGGAAATAATATTGTAAAAAATTAGTGAGTTGAACTTATTTAATTTATTTTACAAAGATTTTTGAAAATGTCAAAATTAACCATTTTGAGGTAGTATGCATATATTTGATACTACATATACACACATACACTACCAGTCAAAAGTTTGGACACACCTTCTCATTTAATGTGTTTTCTTTATTTTTGCGACTATTTACATTGTAGATTCTCACTGAAGGCATCAAAACTAGGAATGAACACATATTTAATCATGTAGTAAAAAAAAAGGAAAAAAGTTAAAACATGTTTTATATTTTAGATTCTTCTTTGCTTTGATCACTGCTTTACACACTCTTGTTATTCTCTGGATGAGCTTCATGAGGTAGAACCTGAAATTGTTCTCCAACAGTCTTGAAGGAGTTCCAGAGATGCTGAGCACTTGTTGGTCCTTTAGCCTTCACTCTGCAGTCCATCTCATCCCAAACCATCTGGATTGGGTTTAGGTCAGGTGACTGTGGAGGCCAGGTCATCTGATCTAAGCAGCACTCCATCATCTCCTTCTTGGTCAGATAGTCCTTCCACAGCCTGGAGGTGTGTTTGGGGTCATCGTCCTGTTGGAAAATAAATGATGGTCCAACTCAACGCAAACCAGATGGGATGTCATGTTGCTGCAGGATGCTGTGGTAGAACCATGCTGGTTCAGTGTACCTTCAGTTTGGAATAAATCCCCAACAGTGTCACCAGCAAAGCACCATCACACCTCCTCCTCCATGCTTCACCATGGGAACCATGCATGTACAAACCATCCGTTTACCTTTTTTGCATCGCACAAAGACACGGCAGGTGGAACCAAAGATCTCAAATTTGGACTCATCAGACCAAAGCACAGATTTCCACTGGTCTAATGTCCATTCCTGGTGTTTCTTGGTCCAAACTAATCTCTTCTGCTTGTTGCTTTTCCTTAGTAGTGGTTTCTTATCAGCTATTGGCCCATAAAGGCCTGATTGGTTCAGTCTCCTCTGAACAGTTGATGTAGAGATATGTCTGCTACTAGAACTCTGGGTCGCATTTATCTGGGCTCTAATCTGAGCTGCTGATGGTCCCAACCCCATTAAGAAGGCAAGAAATTCCACAAATGAACCTTGACAAGACACACCTGTGAAGTGAAAACCATTTCAGGTTCTACCTCATGAAGCTCATGGAGAGAAGGCCAAGAGAGTGCAAAGCAGTAATCAAAGCAAAGGGTGGCTATTCTGAAGAATCTAAAGTTTAGAAAACATGTCTTGACTTATTTCACACTTTTTTGTTTGACACATAATTCCATATGTGTTCATTCATAGTTCTGATGCCTTCAGTGAGAATCTACAATGTAAGTAGTCATGAAGATAAAAAAAAACAT
The DNA here is from genome assembly GCA_027123335.1 of Amphiprion clarkii. Classification (NCBI taxonomy): domain Eukaryota; kingdom Metazoa; phylum Chordata; class Actinopteri; family Pomacentridae; genus Amphiprion; species Amphiprion clarkii. Next base: position 4,659,938 of record CM049576.1, read on the forward strand.
TAAATGAGAAGGTGTGTCCAAACTTTTGACTGGTAGTGCATTTTACCATGGGGAAATATGAATTCTACACCATGAAGAGGTTGAAAATATCTATTCAAACACATATTATGGACCACAGCTTTATAATTATGAGCTTGCTGGTTTTTACAGAGTCCAGGAACAGTCGAAGATCAGGAAGAATAACGACCACCAGCAAGGAGTTAATTAGTTGTAACACATCAGCATATAACAAAGCTAGTATTTGGCATTTATTCCTGAAGTACTGATAGCTGCCATAACAGAAAGTCAATACAAACACACTGTGCTATTTATAGGTGAGTTGAAATCTAAAAACGAATAGAGAAGTCCCATCTTTCAGCTCACGTTAGCATAAAAATTGATCATGCAGAAGTCGACTAGTGATATTTTCTGAACCATACAAATACGTCTAAAAGTAATGATGTGCAACAATGGAAGATAAAAACATGGAGGAAAAACCTTAGTTTGACATGCACACACTGATGAATTCCACTCTATAGGGTTCAACAAATGGAAAAGATTCTTGAAGATTTGCATCAATATAGTTCATATTTATTGCAAATAAACTCAACTTGTGACTTTGCCCTGACAAAGCAACTTTCTCAGGTGTTTAGAGATTTCTTTCATTTTCACTCCATAAATAATTGGATTGAACAGAGGATGATACAAAATCACCTGTAAAGTCATGACCAAACGCACAGTTTTTGGAAAATCTGATCCCAGTCGAACTGCAACGACGTCGTACGAGCACAAACAGGAGAAGCTGATTAGAACCAGCAGGTGAGGTAGACAGGTCTGTGCAGCTTTCTGCCTGACTTCCCTGCTGCTGCGGGAGGATATTATCAGTATTCTGGTGTAGGTGAACAGTATGAACAGCAGAGGGAAAAGCACAATGTTTACCAGGCAAACGACACCAATTACAGAGTGAATGCTGGATCTCACACAGTGCAGACTGTAAATTGCATTGTTGCAGAAAATGCCATTCAGAGTCAGTTTGCAGAGTTTTCTTTCAGAGCTCAGGATTACTGAGACAGCGAGCTGAAGAGCAGGAACAAACCAGGCTAAACCCAGCAAAACTCTAATGGTGGTTCTTCCCATGAGAGTCGGGTATTTCAGAGGTTTGCATATAGACACATACCTGTCATAGGCCATGGCTGCCAACAGAAAGAATTCAGAACCCCCGACTGAGTAAAACAAAAAAAACTGAAAGAGACATGCTGAATATGTGATGGTCTGTTTTTCAAGTAAAAAGTCGACCAGCAGCTTAGGGTACATAGCGGTGCTGAAAAGGACAGAGTTCACGAGCAACGCTGCAATGAAAACGTACATGGGCTTGTGGAGGGTTCTGTGCATCCAGATCAGGTACACAATGGTAGAATTACTCCAGATTATCAAAATATACACAGTGAGCATGCTCACAAAGTAAAGATACCTGTACTTGTGCAATTCCATGAGTCCATCGAAAGTTAAATACGTCACATTAGCTTCACCGCCCATGAAAGACGTCTGAAATGAATGTTCAGTAACAAAACAGGCAGATCACACACAACAGCCACACTTTAGTAAAGATGTAAAACAGACTTTACAGTTGAGCTGCAGCGTCGTAGTCATACCTGATCTCAACATGCACGTGGTGTTTGTTCATCTCCGACTTTCAGAGTGAACAGTGCAACGCCGTGCAACACTTGTTTAAGCTTGTTTTATCCCCCAAAGGACTTAGAAGTTGCTATAGACATCTTCGGTTTCAGCAAATATGCGCCGTGAACTGAGAGTGTGTGTGTCTGCTGTGTTTGTAATGGCTGGAGCTTAATTAATGCTCTAATGAATGAATGAATGAGGTTTGTCCTGACAAAGATGAAGCTATCATTTTTTACTCAGATTTTTGATCCACTTGTTACTGACATGTAGATCTGATATGAGATTAAGAATACAATAAATGTTTCATAAATTTTTATTTATTTATTTATTTATTTATATATATATATATATACATATATATATATATATATATATATATATATATATATATATATATATATATATATATATATATATATATATATATATATATATACAGAGAGAGAGAGAGAGAGACCTGATTACCCAGTGTGGTGACGAAAAGATCAGTAAAGCAGACCTTTAATTGTGTTTTCTTAAGTCAAAGCTACGCAAAACTTCAATACAGTTGGTGTCAATCAGGGCAAACATGGCATTGTAATATGAAGTCCAGAAAAGTCAGGCTTTCTTTGTGTACACTGGCTTGACAGAACCTAAAATCACAGTCAGCTTTCTCCGTTTACTGGATTTTCTTAATCAGACAGTGGCATTTGAAGCATCATGTGACTCTTCTTTGAAATAAAATGGATCGATGACATGATGACGACACAAATGAGTTCAGTTTCCTTTTGTTTACTTGTGGTTTTCTCTCAATTTCTGGTTCGGTTTAGACACAAAAACTACTTAGTTTAGCAAAAAAAGCTGCTGAGAAGTATCTCCACATTGTTTAGCTGCCACCTACAGGCTTTACATCATGATGCTGCCACCACCGTGCTTCACATCATGATGCTGCCACCACCATGCTTCACATCATGATGCTGCCACCACCATGCTTCACATCATGATGCTGCCACCACCATGCTTCACATCATGATGCTGCCACCACCGTGCTTCACATCATGATGCTGCCACCACCATGCTTCACATCATGATGCTGCCACCACCGTGCTTCACATCACGATGCTGCCACCACCATGCTTCACATCATGATGCTGCCACCACCATGCTTCACATCATGATGCTGCCACCACTGTGCTTCACATCATAATTCTGCCACTGCTCAGCTTAGAAGTAATGCAGTTACTGGAAAGTGATACAGTTGTGAATATTTGGAGATTTAAGTGATGTTGGACAGAGGTGTGCTCACCTTTGCTGAATACTGTACCATTTTGTGAAGCAGCCAAAACATCAAATGACTGCAAAAATACATAGTTACATTTGTGTGTTTAGAGTACACCCAAAAAAGAGAATTTATGTTGTTTTAATAAAGACAACATACTGCAGCAGTAGCAGCTTTTGTCCTCTTAATATTCAGCACAAATGTCTATGACACAGAGAGACAAATTCACAAAGTGCTCAAACACTGAACGACTACAGGAGTTTTCCTTCCTGAATACTAACATTCTCCTCCTGTGTCCTTCTGTGACATAACTTTTGGGTTCAAAGACTTATTTGACATTTGAAGTAGCAATGGGGAGATTTTATAACTATCTGCCTGGAGGAAACCAAAACACTAGTTAGTCTAAATAAGTTTGCCTTTTGAACTGTGCTTTACACACAAAATCTGACAAATTCTTCCGGCTTTTGGGTCTTAAAGTCACAGCTTGTTGTAAAAATTAGGAATTTCTGTCTGAAATTATCATGTGCAGGAGTAGACAGTAAACCGCTTGGTGTAAGATAAACAAATTCTGTTATGTACAATAGCATGTTTATCTTCAGTTTTCTGAAGACCTGAGACATTAGTGTCTGCATTATTATAATTTTTACAATATCATGAAATTGTAAAATCAAAAAATACACTTTGAAATATTGATCCTATGATCAATATGCAGTTTATTACAGTTTTTCTCTATTGATAAGACACTGTTCCTGAAAAATAGCACACATTTCTCAAAACACTGCACCCTATTTTCTTTATTAGGACACAATTCACAAAGCATTGCACACTTGTGTCAAAAGCGCACTTCATTGTCAATATTTGAATTTTGTTTTCAAAATGAAGACACACGAAGCAAAAGTAGGACACTGCACTGCTAAATATAAAACACTCTTCACTGTTACGGCGGGTACAGAGGCTCAGATGCAGGAAATGAGAAAGCAGATGAGTGAACAGTTTTACAATGCTTTTATTTACAACACAAGAGATAAATACAAAGAACTACAACTAGGAACCGGAATTAGGAAACCAGAAACGCAACTATGAATGACCGCTGAATGCGGAACTGAACTAGATACCCTCTAGAGCAGGCCTGGCCAACCTAATGGCTCCCGAGCTGTATGCAGCTCTTTGCCTGGTTTCATGTGGTTCTTACATTTACATTGAATTTTGTGTTTGTGTGTTTTTTTTATGGCACGTGCATCTCACGTACATGCACGTTGACGCAAATGATTTGGAGGGAAAAACCATTGAGTAGTGTAGGCCTACCAAATTCACTCTCAAAATGGCAGGGGAAAAAATGCACAGCCAAACAAAAATATGAAGATGAACACAGGACGTTTTTAACGGAGTGGGAGAGTTTTTTTTTTGTTGTTGTTGTTCAACGTAATGGCAAGCCAGTCTGCCTTATATGTCAGGCATCATTAGCGCATTTCAAGGCTTCTAATCTTCAGTTCTTCAGTTCACTCCATGCTAACATCGACCAGGAATTTCCAAAGGGGACTGAACTTCGCAAGCACAAGTTGGTCACTTTGAAAGGTCAGACAGAAAAGCAGACACAATTGTTCCAAAAATTTACAAAGCACTCAAAGCCCGTAACGCTTGCATCGTATAAACTTGCTTGGAACATTGCACGGGCTAAAAAGCCATACAATGAAGGGGAGTTCGTCAAAACATGCCTCAGTGACATTGTTGAAATCTTGTCTCCTGAAAACGACAAAGTAAAACCAATGGTATCAGACATCTAACTGTTCCGCCACACGGTTGAACACAGAATATCGGACATTAACATGGCTATTGAATCACAGTTGCACTCCGACCTTCAAGCCTGTGAGTATTTTACATACATACAAGACAAGCCTCAGCTCTATGTAGAGAAGAATCCTTTTATAGGATTCAGAAAGGGAGAATATGGTGGCAGAAAACCACAATAACTTGAGGGTTCAAATTGAACCATTCCCAAATCAATAGTCCTCTATGAAGATTAACATTGTCCCAGACAACAACAAAAACCGAGTCTTCTTGCCAAACGTCCTGCTGCACCGTGTCAGTAGATCCTCTAAGTCCATCTAGGAAAGTCAACAAATGCTGGGTGTTCTATGGGTCCAGAACTGCATGACGGTCAATTACTCCATGATTGCTTATTGCAGCCAGAGGGTTACGTTGCCCCACGCTGACCTGGACGTTGACTATAGCCCGTTGTCCAATGATGTTTCTCCCTCTTCTCCTCCTCTTGGCCTCATCCACATAGATGTATTCATGTGTATCATCAGAATCCAACTGAAAAACTCTCTGGAACAAATGCACACAAAACACAGAAAAAGTCAGTCATGTACACTTTCTGTAATTTTACCAGCACTTGTGAACCAGAATTATGAATTAGATGTTTTACAGTATTCTCAGAACATTTCTGACTGCTTGTTCCAGTATAGACATGTCACTGAAGGGACAAACAACATTTACATACATGTAAAGTGGTCCAGGACTAGGTGCAGGTCCAGGTTCTGGTTCTGGTTCTGGCCGTGGTCTGGGAGGTCCATGTCCTCTTCTTCCAACATGACCTCTTGCTCCTCTGACATCCATTCTGAACAGCTAATTCTGTTTCCCAGCAGGTTTTATAGTGTGCAGTTCATTGGTAAAAGTGTTTTCAATTGTGACCTGTTGTGTCTTAATTGTGACAGCAGTGTTGGAACAGTGTCCCAGTTCTGCTTCCTAGTGTTTACTTTTTGAAAAATGTGTGCTATGAGGGAAAAAGTGTGTTCAAATGAGCAAAAAACATGTTGAGTCTTCTGCAAAAAGAGTGCAAGAGTTTTGGAAACTGTGTACAAACCATGAATAGTGTCCAAAATTTGGACAGCAGAGTCGTGTTTTTGAGAAATGTGTGCAGTGAGTTGGTGGCTAAGTGCAGTGAATGGAATTTAATGTCTGATCAACTGAGAAATATTGTAATAGAGCACAGCCAAATATACCAATACAGGAAGGCACAGGGTTAATATTTACCAACTAATTTCTAGACAGTTAAAATAATGTAAAATACAGTGAAACACAATGTAAAAGAAAGTTGTGCTGATATTTTCTTTCACAACAGCAGTAAAACTGATTGCACGTTAGAAATCGGTCTTGATGGTTTGGGCTTTGCAAAGCAGAATTTTGAGGCGTTGAAAAATTTCTTTCATTTTCAGCCCATATATAAATGGATTAAACAGAGGATTACACAGAACTATTTGTAGTGTCATTATCAAACCTGCAGTTTTTGGAAAATCAGTGTCCACTCGAGCCACGATCACGCCGTATACAGTCAAAACGGAGATGCTGAATAATACCAGCAGGTGAGGCAAACAGGTCTCAGCAGCTTTTTTTCTGACTTCTTTACAGCTTCGATAGGATATTACAAGTATTCTCACATATGTAAAGACTATGAAGAGCAGAGGGAGTATTACGAGATCCAGTAAACCAACCACACCAAAAATACGAATTACTGTTGATGCACCACATTGAAGTCTGTAGATTGCATTGTTACAAAATACTGAATTTACATTTAAGTCACACAGTTTTGCTTTAGCGCTCAGTATGGTTTGGACTGCCGCGTGAGAGGCAGGTACAATCCAACACAAAACCAGGAAAGCAGTCACAGCATTCTTCGTCATGATAGTTGGATACTGCAGAGGTTTGCATATAGACACATATCTGTCATAGGCCATAGCTGATAGGAGCAAGAACTCAGAACCACCTAAAGAGTAAATTGCAAAAAATTGAAAGAGGCATGCAGGATATGAAATGATCTGTTCTTTAGATAAGAAATCAATGAGAAGCTTTGGGTAAACCACCGTGCTGTAAAGGAGACAGTTCAGTAGCAAAGCTGCAATGAAAACATACATGGGCCCGTGGAGGTTCTTGTGAATGCAGATCAGGAAGACGATAGTAGAATTACTGCAGATTATCAGAATATATACTGCAAACAGAGTTAAAAAATAAAGATATCTGTATTTGTCCATTTCCACAAACCCACCAAGTTTTATATGAGTACCATTTAAGTCATCATCCATTAATGCCATTAAAAACTAAATCCTGGAGCAGACAGATTGTACATGAAGATAGAGAACAGTTACTACCTGTTATATTCAACTGCACATGCCTGAACTTGGAAAGCTATTGGTACACTTCTAGAAAAGAGTATGAGGGAAGTTTTTTTTTAATCAGATTGCTTCTTCGTCCACTGAGGATCTCTGCTCTGGAGGCCTGATGCAACACCATCATCCAACCTCCTTCACCTGACAATATTTCATTTTTGGATTTATTTTTTGCTCCTGTCACACTTGTACTCACTGTGGACTCATTTTTCACTGCAAAACAAAGTCTGCACCTCTATGGAAACAGAACAACCATGGCTAGAAGTAGAGGGAAGTCAGAAATGTCATATGTGCAGTATGACACAGATATAATGCTGGAAATTATATTGTAAAAAATTAGTGAGTTGAACTTATTTGATTTATTTTACAAAGATTTTTGAAAATGTCAAAATTAACCATATTGGGGTAGTATGCATATATTTGATATTACATATATACACATACACTACCAGTCAAAAGTTTGGACACACCTTCTCATTTAATGTGTTTTCTTTATTTTTTGCGACTATTTACATTGTAGATTCTCACTGAAGGCATCAAAACTAGGAATGAACACATATTTAATCATGTAGTAAAAAAAAAAGGAAAAAAGTTAAAACATGTTTTGTATTTTAGATTCTTCTTTGCTTTGATTACTGCTTTGCACACTCTTGTTATTCTCTGGATGAGCTTCATGAGGTAGAACCTGAAATTGTTCTCCAACAGTCTTGAAGGAGTTCCAGAGATGCTGAGCACTTGTTGGTCCTTTAGCCTTCACTCTGCAGTCCATCTCATCCCAAACCATCTGGATTGGGTTTAGGTCAGGTGACTGTGGAGGCCAGGTCATCTGATCTAAGCAGCACTCCATCGTCTCCTTCTTGGTCAGATAGTCCTTCCACAGCCTGGAGGTGTGTTTGGGGTCATTTTCCTGTTGAAAAATCAATGATGGTCCAACCAAATGCGAATCGGATGTGATGTCATGTTGCTGCAGGATGCTGTGGTAGAACCATGCTGGTTCAGTGTACCTTCAGTTTGGAATAAATCCCCAACAGTGTCACCAGCAAAGCACCATCACACCTCCTCCTCCATGCTTCACCATGGGAACCATGCATGTACAAACCATCCGTTTACCTTTTTTGCATCGCACAAAGACACGGCAGGTGGAACCAAAGATCTCAAATTTGGACTCATCAGACCAAAGCCCAGATCTCCACTGGTCTAATGTCCATTCCTGGTGTTTCTTGGTCCAAACTAATCTCTTCTGCTTGTTGCTTTGCCTTAGTAGTGGTTTCTTAGCAGCTTTTGGACCATAAAGGCCTGATTGGTTCAGTCTCCTCTCAACAGTTGATGTAGAGATGTGTCTGCTACTAGAACTCTGGGTGGCATTTATCTGGGCTCTAATCTGAGCTGCTGGTAACTTGCTATTTCTGAGGCTGGAGACTCGGATGAACTTGTCCTCAGCAGCAGAGGAGACTCTTGGTCTTCCTTTCCTGGGAGGTCCTCATGTGAGCCAGTTTGGTCGTAGACCTTGATGGTTTTTGCGACTGCAATTGGGGATACATTCAAACCTGTAAACTTAACATTGGCCAGCAATCCCCACGAAACAATCACCCTCCCTCTCATGGATAACTCGATTTCTCCATTAGTGCTTGGATTCCCGTGGCTCAGGAGACAAAACCTACACATTGACTGGTCCTTGGAGAAGATTCTTTCCTGGAGTCCCCAATGCCATGCGGACTGCTTGGGTTCTGTTGCCTCTCCTGTTGCCTCTGCCATTCACTGTCCCCAGGAGACCATTGATTTGCGGAGGGTACTACAATTCTATCATGATCTGGCTCAGGTTTTCAGCAAGGATTGTGCTCTCTCTCTTCCTCCACACAGGCCATATGACTATGCAATTGGTCTTGTCTCTGGTTCTACTTTGCCCAGCAGTCGCTTGTACAGTTTGTCTAAGACTGAACTTACAGCCATGGAATCATACATTCGGGATTCCCTCGCTGCTGCTATAATCCATCCATCCTCTTCCCCCGCTGGAGCTGTTTTTTTCTTTGTGGACAAGAAAGATAGTTCACTTCGTCCTTGTATTGACTTCAGAGGCCTAAACAGTATAACCATCAAGAACAAATACCCGTTACCCTTGATCAGTTCTGCTTTCACCCCCCCAGCACCCCCCGCTCCCTGCCAACCCTGCTGACACCACGGACCTAAGGTGTTCTGTATCAGTGCATTAGAAGTAGTCTACTTTCGGGTTCACTTCGCCACTGCTGGCGCTTTGTATCCAGAGTAGCTTTGTTTTTCAGATTATTCTTCGCCGTGTTGGTGTTCTGTGTACTGTTGTGTTACTGACCAATTCTGTTGTGGTTCGCCTGCAGGCGTTTTGGATACCAGACCTAATTGTTGGTTTAATTCTCTGTTGTTTTTCGCCGTGTGGGTGTTGCATAAAACTCTATCATATTCAGTAGGCTCTTAGCTAAGTGATAGCTCTCTGTTGTAGCCCCTCCCTCCAGCTTTCCTAGCCTTGTGGTACTTGGCCCTGGTTAGCTTCCTGAGTTTTTTTTTTTTATTAGGTTGAATTGAATTTTGCATAGTAGGCAGAATACTGCCCTTAGCATTTTTTTTGTTTACCGTCAGTTTTAATTCTTCCCATCCCTAGTTATTTTCCTTTCTCACACACACACACACACACGTTTTACAATAGCACTCAAGTGTTTTTATAACTGAGTTTTTAAACAATGTCAGAAACCACAATGTTGTTGTGACACCAGAAGAGGAAGAGTCTATTTTCCTTCCATTGTCTATCCTCCGCTTAATCCTCATTAGGCTTGCGGGGCGAGGGGGCTGGAGTCTGTCCCAGCTGACTGATGGTGAATGCAGGCCAGTCTATCACAGGGTTACACAGAGAAACAAACAAGCACACTCACATTCACACCTACAGACAACATAGAATCACCAGTTGTTTTTGGACTGTGGGAGGAAGCCAGAGTACCTGGAGAAAACACATGCACAAGGAGAACATGCAAACCCCATGCAGAAAGATCCCAGGTCCAGGCCAGGACGCAAATCAGGGATCTTCTAGCTGCAAGGCAACAGTGCTAACCACCAAGCCACTGTGCAGCCCCAGTCCCTATTTTACCATGGGGAAATATGAATTGTACACCATGAAGAGGTTGAAAATATCTATTCAAACACATATTACGGACCACAGCTTTATAATTATGAGCTGCCACCACCATGCTTTACATCGTGATGCTGCCACCACCGTGCTTCACATCATGATGCTGCCACCACGCTTCACATCATGATGCTGCCACCACCATGCTTTACATCATGATGCTGCCACCACCGTGCTTCACATCATGATGCTGCCACCACCGTGCTTCACATCATGATGCTGCCACCACCATGCTTCACATGATGATGCTGCCACCACCATGCTTCACATCATGATGCTGCCACCACCATGCTTCACATCATGATGCTGCCGCTGCTCAGCTTAGAAGTAATGCAGTTACTGGAAGGTGATACAATTGTGAATATTTTGACATCTATGTGATGTTGGACAGAGCTGTGCTCACCTTTGCTGAATACTATATCATTGTGACCACTGAACATGAGAATGAGTTTGCTGTACTCCAGTGGCCTCCACAGTCACCAGATCTCAATCTATCAGAACATTTTTGGGATGTGGTGAATCTCTGAGAAATGTTTCCTTGTTGAATCTCTGCCAAGAAGAATTAAGGCAGTTCTGAAGGCAAAGGAAGTCCCACCTGGTACTATCAAGGTGTACCTAATAAAGTGACCAATAAGCGTATTCTAAATTGTTGTTGTTGTTGTTTCACGCACATGTTCATTGCACACAGCCCAAATGAACATGCAGGAACTGAGGTGTAGCACCAAATCATTTTACATGTCTACAGAAACTCGAGTTTTTAATAAGGTCTTCACTTTAGAAGGCATTTTGAAAAATGTCTTTGTCTTTGTGAGCCACAGTGACATTGACATGCAGATATGAGACCCAAACATTGGGGGAAATGTTTGTTTTGCAAAATATCATAATAAAAAAATGTGCACCCCTGTAAAGAAGGCCCAATACCTGTAGGTTCAGGTCTCCAGAGCTGGAGGTGAAGTTTTTTTTGTTTGTTTGTTTTTACCATGGAAGCAGCTCCTGGAGGGAGATGAAGTCCTTATAGATATCTGTGCTGACTCACACAGTTCACTCTCTGAGATCAACACACCAAGTACAGTTCAAAGTTAGACATCTGTAAACCAACGAGACAGTTGAGTAAAATGCCGTTTCTCTGTTTATTTATGTTTACTGTCTTTCATTTTTGACAGTCTGCATGAACACTGAACCTAATGTAACATGTTTAGCTTTTGGTGGTCATGTGGAAATAGACAAATACAGGTATCTTTACTTTGCAATCATGTTTACAATGTATATTCTGATCATCTGCAGCAATTCCACTATCGTGTGTCTTATCGTGATTCACAAAAGCCTCCACAAGCCGATGTACGTTTTCATCGCCGCTCTGTTACTGAACTCTGTGTTTTTCAGCACCGTGATTTACCCCAAGCTTTTGATTGACTTTCTGTCTGAAAAACAGATGATCTCGTACCGAGCTTGTCTCTTTCAGGTGTTTTTATTTTATGTTTCAGCCTGCACTGAGTTCTTACTGTTGTCAGCCATGGCTTTTGACAGGTACGTGTCAATATGTAAACCTCTGCAGTATCCAACTATCATGGGAAGAAGGACCGTTACTACTCTCCTGGTTTTGGCCTGGCTGGTTCCTGCTTGTCACATCGCGGTGCCAGTTGTGAGAAATGCAAATCTCAAACTCTGTAGCTTCACTCTGAAAGGTATTTTCTGTAACAATGCAGTTCAACTTCTTCCCTGTGCAAATTCAAGAGCATTACTCATGTACGGTGCAGCTGTCCTGTTCAATGTTACACTTCTTCCTATGCTTTTAATACTTTACACGTATGCAAAGATACTCGTGATAGCTTATCGGAGTTGTGGGGAAGTCAAGAAAAAAGCTGCACAGACATGTTTACCTCACCTGTTTGTTTTAATCAACTACAGTTGTTTGCTCATTTATGACGTGATTATCGTGAGAATGGAGTCCGACTTTTCACAAACCGCACGTTTTGTAATGACGCTGCAGATAGTGATTTATAATCCTCTCCTCAATCCCATCATATACGGACTGAAAATGAAGGAAATTTCCAAACATCTCACATTGCTGTTCTTTCAAGTCAAAGTGAACTAATTTATCTGTAATTATCTGTACTGTTATGATAACGAAGAGATGTGTTATTTGAATGAATTAAATGAATAATCACATCTGTTCCACTGTGAATTCTGCATATTCTTTTTTTTGTTCGTCCTATATCAAAGTAACTCAGATAAATTTGACTAATTTGGTCAGAAAATTGGAAAAGGAGAGACAAAAGTGGTGAAACTTTGAGGGTTGTGTTGTTTTGACACTTTTTCTCTGTGTGCAAAATGTCTCATGTAACGTGATAAAATATGTACTACCGTTCAAAGGTTTGGTTTCAAAAAAGCAGTTTATCTCAATGAAGATAGCATTTAATGAATGATAAATCCAGTGTAGACATTGTTAATGTAGTAAATGACTATTGTAGCTGGAAACAGCTGATTTTTAATGGAATATCTCCATAGAGGTACAGAGGAACATTTCCTGCAACCATCACTCCTGTGTTCTAATGCTACATTGTGTTAGCTAATGGTGTTGAAAGGCTCATTGATAATTAGAAAAAGCTTGTGCAGTTATGATAGCACATGAATAAAAGTGTGGGTTTTCATGGAAATCATGAAATTGTCTGGGTGACCCCAAACGTTTTGAACAGTAGTACATATATGTCTTTATGTGATGAATTCACACATCTTTCAGCATGATTGTGCAGCAGCAGAAAGGCCTTAAAATGAGACTGAATGTCATTTAAAAGTGAATTGTTTTGAATGTGGATGCTAATATGCTTTATGTCAATTATAATAATAATATTTAGAAGTTTCTAATATATTTAACTATAAATGTTGTTGAAACAATTTTTGTAAAATAGAAATATGCTCTGTTTCAGTCTGGTTCTACCTATGAGAGCAAATAAGTGTCTATGAGTAAAATATGTCTTTTCTGTTTGACTTTGTTATAGATGTTGTCAAGCACATTTTGTCTCTGTGAAAGTACATTTTAGATAAATCCTATATTGGCTATATATTGTCAGAAGCAGCATTTTATTATTGGGATTGAGAAAAAACAGTGCAAGAGGCATTTCCGACCTGAAAAAGCATGTTGCTGGACTGTGTGCACAATACAAAATAAAATCATTTAAATAAACAATATTTTGATGCTGTGTGTTAAAGTCCTTCTTACTACAAATATATGTGTAAGCTGTAATTGTTATTTTCTAATGGTTGGTACATTTATATGTTTTGTAACTCCAGCTTTTGGAGGTGCTATAGAAATAATATGTAACTTTAAATGAAATAACCCACATTTAAGATAAGATAAGATAATATAAGATAAGATAAGATATGATAAGATAGGATAACAAAGCTTTATTGTCATTATACATGTGTGCAATGAAATTATGGATGACTTTCTCCCTTTTAAACACACCAGACAAATAAGTTAAGAAAATGAAATAGGAATATCAGATAACTAAATAGTGGAGTAAAAGATGGAAATAGAAATTCTTACAAAAAAAATGTACAAAAAATGTGCAAGTGGCAGCATATAACAAAAGAACAGAGGATTGCAAAAGTGATAGAGTGGCACTTTAGTTATCATATTTAAAAAGAAAATAAAAAATCTTGCATAATATTACAAGCCAACCAGGAATTATGTTCAGGCCAATGGTTGCCGATGACGACAGGAAGTCTCATGTTCTCCGGTTGACATTTTTCACTTGGCTTTTAAGGGTGATTATAATAATAATTAGACTTAGTATTTACATAATCTGTTGCTTGAGAAAGTATTGAGAATCCTACGCTTTTAGCAAATTATATTTTAAAAAAAGGTCCGATTAGGTAAGAACTGTGTGTAAAACTGACATTTTTAGGTCTGATTTAAGCCACTCAAGCACAATCACACACTTATCCCGAAGCTGCTTCAGTCAATCTGAGTAAAACTAGAGAAAAGTAGAAGTTTTGTGTGTCTTTGGGGCAGTTTTCAAACACAAACACAGAAGAAAATCGGTAGATACCACACTGTCGCTATGACTCATGGGAAAAAGAAAAGAGAAACATGATCAGGATGAAAAAACTATAGGAGATAAGACATAATTAGTGAAAGTTTGGGGGTTTCTATGTAGCAGAAAGGAAAAGAAAACAGACAAAATAGCTCTTTTTGATTTTCTACCTGGCAGGAAAAGTAGGCAGGAAGTGAGGTCACACCTGAGATCTGAGAGAACAAAGAACATGGAGGACAATACAGAGAAGTGAGAGTGGACATTTTAAGATTCAAGTTTCTCTTCAGTTTTGATTAAGAGAGGAATGTGTTAAAGTAGTAGTTTTGGAATGAGTGTTTCCTGGTCCATCAGGATTTGAGCTCAGGAGCAGGACTGGATTTGTATTCTTCCACCTCTTTGGATGGACATTTGCACCTTTTGTTGGACCCTGGTTGAGTTAAGCCTTCTATTTTCTATAGTTTTTCTCTTTAGGGTGCATCCCCAACACTCCATTACCTCACAGAAACTCAGCCACACCTCTAAAAACTGAGCCACAGAGCAGGAAAACAAAATGAAATGAATTCAAGTAAATGGAAATTATCTTTGAAAGAAAATTAGTTTCTGGTTTTCAGTTGGATAGTTTTCTTCTGTCTTGCAGTTTTTTAGCAGTGGAGTTAAGCTCTGAGCTGTTTTTCTACTTAGTAATGGTCATATTATTGAGAATAACTTGTATCCCAATGTCTGACAACCAACTCAGTTTGACTAGTTTGAATATTAGCTCTTCACCTCATGCTATATCTAAAATTTTAGAGTGTGTTTTTGTCTTCTTTTTCATGGATCATGCACAATATTTAGGCTTATTCATGCTTTCCTTGTGTACCAGGGGGTATGCATGACCTAAATCATATAACATGAATGTGGTGCCCTCATGCAGCCTAAAATATTTCTGTACACTACGCTACTGCAAAGAATAAGACTCAAAACAAACGCCTTTATGATTCATCTTGACCAGAGTTGCAACTGAAGTGGCGGTCGCTGGACTTTGATTTGTTCGCTTTTCATAAACGGTTCTTAAACGCAGTAGGAAGTACTAAATTCTCCAGATATCCTGTGCTATGTCCATCCACTGTGCTTGACAAACCTCAGGAATAATCAGATTTTACACCGTAAAACTGCAACGTCATAGGAAGTAAAAGTTTGTGTCTGTGTGAAGGATCCGTACCTCCCACACTGTCACTAAACTGTAAACACTGTACACGCTTTAAGTCATGACAGAAAAAGTCAGACATGATTGGGAACTGAACATTAGCTCCTCTGAAAACAAGACGAGAAATTTTCAGGGGCATCCCTCAGATATTGGCAGTATATTTTTGCCATAAATTTCTAGTTTTCTATCTTTATTTTCATGCACCATGTGTAATGTTGAGGCCAATTCATGCTTTCTGTCTCCTTAAGGATGTGTTTAAATTTCATCTTCCATCCAAGTCTACAACACTCATCTAGTTTTCTGTTCGTAATTCTATGACTCAGCTGTTTCCATAGAGGTGCAAAACTTTATACTGCACATTAAAAAAATGAGCAAAAATGTAAAACTGCTTGGAGTTTAGAGGGATAATCCTCTTTTAATGCATTTGTTCTGCAACTACTTTCCTTTTCTTTAAACCCTCCTGGCTTACATTGCCCCTAACCTCCCTACTTTTTTTTTACCTGTATGTAGTGGATAGATTTGCTTTTTTTTTTTTTTTTTTTTTTTTTTTTTTAAATCTTGCATAATGTTACAAGTCAACCAGGAATAATGTTCAGGCCCATGATTGCCAATGAGGACAGGGAGTCTCATCTTATCTGGTTGACATTGTTTTTAGGGGTGATTATGATAATAATTAGACTTAACATGTGCATAATCTGTTGCTTTTGAAAGTATTTAGAGTCCTACACTTCACATGACAATCTTCTTTCAGTGCATTTGTTTGCCAACTACTCTTCTTTCCCTTTATCAGTGATGAATTACTTAGAATGTTAGGTTTATTCATGTAGCACTGCAAATAGGAGATCAAAGGGTCAGAAGGTTGGCAGAAAGTTAGCAGAAAGCAAGTTTTAAAAGTGATAAGAAGAGCTGTTGTGGTTTGTGAGCCTCAGAGGAATGAATTAGCGGCTTATTTTCTATAACAGCCTCTTGAGACAGATTTCTGATTTGTAATATTGAGCAGTATGTATTAGAGATGATGTAAGGATGCCGTAATGATTGCAGTTCGTGTCCTTTACTGTGATCTCCCATGTGTGATACCTGGTAACTAACAGGCCTCGGGGGATGGTCCGACTACAGCCAACAGCTAATTATGACCCAGTGGCCACAGTCGGCTGGACTCGTGGGACCTTCTGCCATCATTTACCTCCAAAACATCTGTCAAACTGATGCAACATTATTACAAATACTGCTTTTCACCCTTGACACCAGAGAACTTTCACTATAATTTCCTCTGTAATGAGTCGCTAATTTAAGCGACGTAACCGTCACAATAACAAAGGTGGTCAACAGGTCATTATCTCTTTGGTCCTTAGATAATAATTAATCTCCAGGTTGATCTTAACCCTCACAAACATGACAATTAGCCAACAACAGCAATAATGATGACAGTAAAAGAGTTTGGCTTATTAAAACAAATTAGTACATGTGGCTGCTTGCTTTTATTTTGGATTTTTTTGTTAACATCAATGTTCTAATTTAAAAATGTATATTATCTGATTTATTTATATTTCCTTTAGAGGAATAATCTTCTATTGATGCATTTGATTAATTATTTCATCCCTTTATCAGTGATGAATTAATCAGAATGTAAGGTTTATTCTTGTAAGGCTGCAAATTTAGGAGGTCAAAAATGTTATAAACTTAGCAGAAAGCACATCTTAAAGCTAAAAGCTAACATGCTTGCGATGCTGTTTTAGTTATTTCCATTTTTGCAAACGTTAAGAAGCCTTTATTTTTGTGTTTTCGCAATGATTTCTAGCATTAAAACTGTCATACTGAACAGACACCATCTGAGGTTCAAGACTTTATACTGCTGTGAAAAAAAACTGAGGAAAAAATGTGACACAAGCCAAAAAAATGAGTAAGAAGCACCCAGAAACTGCTTGTGGTTTAATAATCCTCTTTTGGTGCATTTGATCTGAAACTACTTTTCTTTCTTTTTATTAGTGATTAATTAATTAGAATGTGAGGTTTGTTCATGTATTCATGTTCATGTATTCATGTACGTTGTCATTTTTTTGTCTCGTTTGTGTCATATATGTAATTTGTCCATTTCTTTGTCGCTTTGTAACTTTTTTTGTCTAATGTTTTGTCTCTTTTTTGTTTCATGTCGTTTGTCTCATTTTTTGTCGTTTTGTTTCTCGCTTTTGTAATATTTCGTCTTGTTTTTGTTGTTTTTTGGGTTTTTTGTCTGACTTGTCATTTTGATCATAAAGTAAAATATTGTTCAGTTCCAGATGACTAAATGGTTTGTGTCTTTGTAGAGACATTGTGATCTGTAGGTTGTAATGTGTAAATGACAGACTGAGGCATAATGTTGCTGAAATTGAATTTAACCTTCTTGAGAAATTTCAGGTTGTTCATAATGTTTTGTAAAAAGATGGTTCATTTAATGTGAACGTTTTTGCATTAAAACAAAGGAAATATTTGGAGTTGTGGTTATTTATAGGTTATTATGCTCTGATTTGTCCGGCCCACTTGAGATCAAATTGGGCTGAATGTGGCCCCTGAACTAAAGCAAGTTTGACACCCCTGTTCTACACAATGTTAATGTGGTAAATGACTATTCTAGCTGTAAGCAGCTGATTTTTAATGGAATATCTGCATGTACAGAGGAACATTTCCAGCAACCATCACTCCTGTGTTCTAATGCTACATTGTGTTAGCTAATGGTGTTGAAAGGCTCATTGATGATTAGAAAACCCTTGTGCAATTATGTTAGCAAATGAATAAAAGTGGGAGTTTTCATGGAAAACATGGAATTGTCTGAGTGACCCCAAACTATTGAACAGCAGTGTGTATTTATATTTATATGTAATTTAGCAAATATCACATGTATTACAATACTGAATCTGCGACGTAGATGAAAACCGCCTCTGATTTTAAACTTGCAGTATTTTTAATTGTCTAGGTGACCCCAGACTTTTGAACAGTACTGTATATATATATATACACACATATCTTTCAAACTTTCATTGAAATCAACCAGCACCGACTAACAAAATGTAGAAAACAAACAGGCAGGAAATAAAACACAGATAAAAACATTATTAGTCTTTTTTTAAAGAATAAAACTGCTAAAAGGTTCAACATTTTTATGAGTCTCTTTTGTTTTTATCTGAAACATCCTCATACAAACACTACAGATGGCACCGTTTTCAGAATTATCTTTACAATATTCTCAATGTTAGGTGTCAGGAGTTTTGTAAATCAATGGGCGTCAGTTTGTGAATTTTGGAAACAGGTTTGAGTTTTGGGTTCCTGTGTTTTCCTATTTCTGTTCCTGTTCTGTTTGTGCCTCTCTTTCTGAAGGATCAGTGTTAATCTCCGTGAAGGTGACCCAGTGACCATTACCCTGCTGTAACCCCCAACGCACACACGCATATAAACACATAATGGCAGATGTTGCAGCGGGATTTAATGCGTCACAACTATCATTGTATGTTGCCGTCTTAACACTGCGTCGCCTGCTACTGCTGAACACGTTTGGAATGTTGTGCGTTTGTTCGCCTATCCTTGTGGGGACCTCTGTGAGCCGGAGCCGTTATGTGGGGACATCCTTGGAATGCGGGGACGTTCCAGCTGTACCTCGCTTTAGGACTTGCTCTGTGACTCGAGGTTACGGTTGGGGTGAAGGGGCAGATAATGCATTGTGTCACCGAGGGTCCTCGCAAACAAAGAGGCACAGATGTGTGTGTGTTTGTACTGTGTGTGCGGCTAAAAGCAGCGAAGGGTTAAGAAGCTTTGTGATCTGTTGATGTACTTAAAGTGAGTGAGAAAATAGATATAGATAAAATGAGGAAGCTTTACGACACACGAGCAAGAGGGTGAAGTAAACGTGGAGGCAGAAACAGACGGGGTGAGCGGCGGAAGAGGGCGAGCTGGGAGAAAGAAAAAGATTTAAAATATCCCTAAAGAAAGCAAAGAGAGGCAGAGGAACGGGGGCAGGAAAGAGAGAGAGGTTGGTGGATTAAGTCGGGTTAGTAGGATTAGTGTCAGTTTTGGTTTGGTAGTAAATTCACATCCGTGTCAGTCAGTACTGGCTGCTGCTGACACGCTCACGCTGCTGATTCACTTCAGCCCAGAGATCAGAAACATCACCAAACTGGACCACAGGAGGAGGAGGAGGAGGTTAGTCGGTCTGGTTTAACATTTTCATACTCTCATAGGCTGACAATTAGTTGTATGTGTGTTTATGTGCACTCATTAGACAAAAACAGCTCAAAAATCTGACTTCCTAGTGGCTCTGTGAGGCTGTACCTGTGCACAATTGTCCTTTGAGCTACATGCTAACATGCGCGCTATGCTTTCTCAATTTTTGTAAAATAATAATCAAAGAACCCTTCATTTTTGTCTTTTTTTTAAAGGTTTCTTGCATTGTAAGTATGTCATACTGAACAGACACCATTTGCTGCTTCCATAGAGGTTCAGGACTTTATATTGCAGTGAAGAAAATGTGACATAAGCCAAACAATAAATAAAAAACGCCTGGAAACTGCTTGTGGTTTCAAGGAATAATCCTCTTTTGATGCATTTCATCTGCAAATACTTTTCTTTTTCTTTTTATCACTGATAAATTAATACAAATGTCAGGCTTATTCGAGTAAAGCTGGAAATCCTAGGAGGTCAAAAAGGTTATAAACTTAGCAGAAAGCACATCCTGAACATGATGTGAAGAGCTGCTTTGAGTTAAAAGCTAACATGCTCGCTATTCTTTTTCAGTTGTGTCACTTTTTGTAAAAATCACAATCAAAGAAGCCTTTATTTTTGTCTTTTTTATGATTTATAGCATTATAACTGTATTATACTGAACAGAAATCATTTCTGTTTTGATAGAGGTTCAGGACTTTATATTGCAGTGAAAAAACTGAGGAAAAATGTGACAGGAGACAAAAAAGTAATGAAAAACGGCCAGAAAGTGCTTGTGGTTTAGAGGAATAATCCTCTTTTTATGCATTTGATCTGCAACTACTTTTTTTTTTTCGTTTTATCACTGATGAATTGATAAGAATGACAGGCTTTTTCATGCAAAGCTGGAAATCCTAGGAGGTCAAAAAGGTTATAAACTTAGCAGAAAGCACATCTTAAAGCTAAAAGCTAACCTGCTCACTATGCTTTTTCAATTAAAATTTTTGTAAAATTACTAATCAAAGAAGCCTTCGTATTTGTCTTTTTTTTAAATGATTTCTAGCATTTTAACTGTGTCATACTGAACAGACACCATTTTCTGTTTCCAAAGAGGTTCAGGACTTTATATTGCAGTGAAAAAATGTGACTGGAGCCAAAAAATGAATAAAAAATGTCCAGAAAGTGCTTGTGATTTCGAGGAATAATCCTCTTTTCATGCATTTGATCTGCAACTACTTTTTTTTCCCTTTTATCACTGATGAATTGATAAGAATGTCAGACTTATTCATGTAAGCTGGAAATCCTAGGAGGTCAAAAAGGTTATAAACTTAGCAGAAAGCATGTTCTATAGGTGATGTGAAGAACTGCCTTGAGCTAAAAGCTAACATGCTATATGCTTTTCAGTTATTTAAATGTTTGTGAAATTAATAATCAAAGAAGCTTTCATTTTTGTTTATTTTATGATTTATTGTCTTACAAATGTGTCATCCTGTGCAGCCATAGTTGAGCTGTTTTGGTACAGGTGCAGGACTTCATATTGCAGTGAAAAAACTGAGTAAAAATATGCCAGGAGCCACAGTTCAGAGGAATAATCCTCTTTTCCTTTTCTTTCCGTTTATCAGTGATGAATTACTGAGGTCAGGCTTATTCATGTAGGGCTGCAACTCTTAGGAGGTCAAAAAGGTTGTAGATTTAGCAGAAAGCACATCCTAAAAGTGATGTGAGGAGCTGCTTTGAGCTAAAGGCTAACATGCCCAGTATGATTTTTTTTCGTTTGTTTTCTTTTAAGACTTTATTGATGTACCTAGACGTCACCTAAACCAGAAAGGACATCTGAAGGAGGAGTTACATATAGAATAATTCCTGGGTTTACAGTACTTTGTCAGGACTCTTTAGTGTCACCGTTCGACACACTGATGTTACGTGTCCCTGGGGACATTTTTAGAGGTTTAGATTTTTAGAGCGATAATGGTTAGTTTCAAACTTCTTTGGAAGTTTCTGAAGGTGGCGGATCTTGCTTGATGCTCCTGTTTGCATAAAGTGGCCAAGACCTCAACTTTATGTGCATACATGCTTTGAGAATCCTTTAGGGGGTAAAACAGATACCAGGAATTCAAAACTTAACACTCTCTGCTAGCTGGTGCTGGATTTTTCTGATACCTTTATATATTAGTGCTGTGACTCAGGATTTTGATGGTTATCTTAATGAATCAATAGTTGCCCAACAAAATGTAAGAAAAAGGTGAAAAATGTCGATCAGTATTGTCTCAGATAATGTCCTCAAATGTCTTGTTTTATCCACAACCCGAAGACACAGTTTATTGATTTTTATTTATGTCAAATTAGTTGAAAAGATCTTTCCAGGTACAACTGGTTGAGAATCAGAGCCGTGAAAACCAAGTTAGAGGCTTTTATCTCCGTGTTTAATTACAAACATCCAGCCATAACCTCCATTTTGAAAGAAACATACTTTTTTATCCCCAAAAAGGTTGCATAGTAGGGAAGACTTTTACCCAGGAGGAACTTGGATTCCATTCTGTTTTGAACAATTACAGATTTATTGTTTACTTTCAGCTTTCACTGTCTGTTTTGTTAAGTTTAAAAGTAGATGGTTTGGGCTAAAATACGCCTTTTTCACAACATTTTCTAGGTGATGAATCCTTCCCCATTTAATAAATAAGTGCTTGGCTGTTTAGAATCGACAGCAAAACAATAAGATAAATGTGATTTTGTGATGTGTCAAAAACAAATATCTCCCTCAGAACTCAATTGAGAATGCAGTTCAGTTGTATATAAATGTAATTTTTTGGTTTTAATTACGAGGAAACTAGTTATCTTATCAGATCTTTTTGCTGAAACTCATCCCAATGTTTATTGTTTTCTACAAAAGACATATTTGTAGTAAAAAATAAATAAAAAATGTGGCACAAAAGTATAGAACAAACCTAACAATGGGGATATAAGTTGTCATGTTCAGCCATGACAACACTGTGTAAAAAATCCTCAATTCTGGAACATCTAATAGGAGTAATATAAGGTATAAGCACGCAATTTTTTCACTGAATTGACTTTATCGACCAGATTAATCAAAAACCTTATGAAATTTCTTCATATAACATGTTTTACAATGATTAAAGTTGACCAAAGTGCTGCGGAAAGAACTTAACTATCAATTTTTTAATTAATTTTGTCAGATTTTACAAGTTTAAGAGGTGTTCATAACCAATTTACATACTTTAGTTGGTGAATCAGGAGATGTTTGGTGGTCATGTAAAGGATTTTAATTAAATTTACACAAATCTTGAGTTTATTAAGATATTAAACAGTGGTGACTAGTTTCAGTGCCTCTTGAAGCCAGGCATGACTTTCCTACAAAGAATAAAGAAATAAATACAAAAATTACAATGATATTAATTCATCTCTGGTTAAAGTTTGCTTAAATTACAGAAAGAAAAAGCTTTGTTCAAAGTAAAACCTACAACTACACTTCTGTTTGTTTGGGGTCACTTAGAAATGTCCTTATTTCTGAAAGAAAAGCATTTTTTTTCCAATGAAGATAACATTAAATGAATGAGAAATCCACTCTAGACATTGTTAATGTGGTAAAGGACCATTCTAGCTGGAAACGGCTGATTTTTAATGGAATATCTCCATAGGGGTACAGAGGAACATTTCCAGCAACCATCACTCCTGTGTTCTAATGCTACATTGTGTTAGCTAATGGTGTTGAAAGGCTAATTGATGATTATAAAACCCTTGTACGATTATGTTAGCACATGGATAAAAGTGTGAAATGTATGTGTAATTTAGCACAAGTATAATATGTGTCACAACACTTAATCTGTTATGCAGCTAAAAAGAAAAACACCCCCGATTTTAAATTTGCAGTATTTTTTAAATTACATTGCGTAGCTCTGTCTTGTGAGACCGTTTGACCTGATTAGCTGACCCTTCATGACTTTCAGTCCTGGAAAGTGTAAGTGGAAACGGAAGCTGAGATCAGATAAGAAGCTAAAGTAAATTAGCCCACATTTAGAAACCCACTGCTGTAAGAGGAAGCACTAAAATAAGCTGAACGTTGACTTCGGTTTTCCCCTTTGCTTGTTTCACCCAGAGTGAAATAATCTATTAACAGACAAACAATCATCAACCATTTTGATAATTATTCATTTGTTAAAGAAATATTTAATGCATAAAATGGGGAAAAAATGCAGTTTTTATCATTTCAAATATGAAGAATTCCTGCTTTTCTGGGTTTTATATCAAGTTAAATTGAATATCTTTGAAGTTTGGACTGTTTGCGAGACAAGACATTTGAAGACATTACCTTGAAGAAACTGAGATGGATATTTTCAGAAAATGATCACAAACTTCAAACAAACCTACATATTTCTTATATCTTACCTTTTAGTTTCGCAGCAGCACTCATGCATTAATAATGAGTATGCAGGACAACCTGAATAAACAAATAAACTAATTTAGATGAATGGCTTTTCTAGCTGCCACACCAGGGCCTTTGTTGTATTTTCACAAATAGTAATTCATTCTTCAAAATCACACTGTTTTCTGTATTAAAGCAGCTAAAAAATACCAGTAGTTCACAAATGTTTGCAGTTTTTTTCACCTTTTTTCTACTATTCTATATTTTATCAACATTTTTTTCCTAGCAACCTTGCTGCCAGATTATTCCACAAGCAGTGGATAGATATTTAGATGTTATTTCGATTTATAGATATTTAAATAGTAATTGTGAAGCTTTAATGGAAATCGTTTCGTGAAATTTGCCTGAGACATCACTTAGTGAAGCAGAAAAATTAAAACTGTCACAATTGTGCTTTGTCAAAAGCTGCAAAAAAATGTCTTTTTAATTCTAAATTCTAAATTTGATGCATGATGCAATCAATTGGGACGAACTACTTTGTCATAATAATGCTCCTTAAGCTTTAACTGTTGTAGTCTGTAATATGAAATGAGCCGTCATTTGTTTATTAACTATAGGTGCTTTAAGCTTCTCCTGTAAAACACCTTGAAGCAGATAATTATGGGTCAGAATGCACAAATAAACATGTTGTTTTACAAGGACATGGTGTTTTTTTTACATAATGCATGTGATATATAATGTGCTAGAACATTCTAAACCTTGCTCACTGAATACAACAATAGTATGAATATTGGTATTACCTCCTCCAACCACCAGACGTCCTCAGTCCTCACTAAGAGGTATCAAGCTACAACACCTGCACCAGTTAGCCAATCAGCTTACCTGTATGCCAGCCTTTTATTTTGCTGGTTATGTGGACGCATAACTGTTTGCCAAGCTTCAGTTTTACATCTTTTGCAATAAACCACATTATGAATAAACCAAGACACAAGAGTATGATACAAAGGCAGTCAACAAAATAATTTCCCAACATTAACTTTAACACACACTGATGAGCCACAACACTAAAACCACCTGCATAGTATTGCATAGTTTATTGTGAATGTGGAGACAACACCTACGTATCCAAGTAACATCCACATGAATGACATGATCTAAGTTGCTGAGGTTAGTGACTGGAAAAAAGACATTTCTAAGTGACCCCAAACTTTTGAACGGCAGTTATAAGATTGTTGAACTGCTATGAGGACGTTGCTTCAGATTTTCGCCGTCTGTTTCATTTTGTTTCAGTGGAAGAAGCCTTTCCTTCCTCTTTGGTGAGTCTGGACGGTCACCATGAGACAAGCGATGGACGATGGTGAGAAACAAACACACTACACTACGTACATCACTACATCCTCATTAGCTCCATTCTGTTCTTGGTGTCTTTGCTTGAGTTCGATTTTAATCCCGAACTCAGGCCTGAATCCTGACAGGGGGCTTAATTTGGATCTAATCTAGTCTAAAACCTAATTCTGATGGCATTAGTGTTTCTCTGCAGGGTCAAGGCTTCTCTGTCATGCTAATCCCGTCTGGCCCAAACATGTCTGTTTTTCACCTCCAAGCCTCCAACATCTGCTGCGACATTTCAGACAACATTCAGGCTGCAGCATCTTAGAATCTGTTATTGACCAGTGTAGCTTATTCTACCACATGGGGGCACCAGCATTGTAATACTCTCAATTTACGTTGGTAGCGTCTGTCACATTTGATAAGTATACATTTGTAGCACATGAACGAGATCTCAGAGGAGCTGTGCAAACATTTTCACCACTTTTTCCAGATTAATTCCAAACTCAAACAAGATAATCTCATCATCAAATCATCAACAGCGTCAATTCTTGATTTATACCGAAAGTAAGAATAAAAAAATAAAAATATGGAGCTGCAGGTGCATTGATGGGTCATCTGTAGTGAAGTTTCAAGATTTTTAACTATTACAATAAATAGTGTGTTAGTATTTAAACTGTTTCCCATCAAACTGCTTTTTCCTCAAAACAAATGTGAGATCAGTGCTTGTTCAGTAGCATGAATTTATTTGTCCCGTGGTTAAAAATGTTCCTTCTCAAATCATCAGTTTTTTAGAACAATTTATACTCGACCATCTTTGATTTGCCTGAATTTTTATAGCATAAAAATTGATATTTAAAAAGATATTTAGACATTAACATATCAAGTATATTCTGAGATAATACCTTTTTAAAAAATTGATCATCTATTTACTTTAAGCACTTTATGTTTTTTCACACATTGAAATTTTAATCTACATTTGAACAACATTATCTCAGGAACTATTAAGGATAATATTTCTGCAATACTGGACAAGCAAATCAGTAAATGAAGTCTCTTCACAAAAAAATGATAATGCAAAAGTCAACTAGTGATATTTTCATATGTAGCTGCTTGTCACAATAATACAAAACAAAGCATATAGAATAGTTTTAATATGAAATACTGGAAACACCCCTCCCTGGGCTGCGACCTTATCGTGGTGGAGGGGTTTGCGTGCCCCAATGATCCCAGGAGCTATGTTGTCCAGGGCTTTATGCCCCTGGTAGGGTCTCCCAAGACAAACAGGTCCTGGGTGAGGGACCAGACAAACAGCAGCCCAGAAGACCCCAATGATGAGCAACAACTCTGGAACCACGGACATGGGACCCCCCTCCAGCAGGCTCACCACCCGCAGGAGGGGCCATAGGGGTCCGGTGCTATGTGTGTTGGGTGGCGGCCAGGGGCGGGGAGCCTGGCGGGCCTGGGCTTCCCTCCTAAAGCTGCTGCCCCCGCGACCCGACTCGGACCAGCGGTAGAAGATGGATGGATGGATGGATACTGGAAACAGTTATTTTTGTTGAAACTTCATAACTGATTGATCGGGGTTGACAAGTTGTAGCACGATAACGAAAATACCCATAAATAGTCTGATGCCAGTAGAGTTCTGGAGTTTCAATATGGTTCTTTAAAGGTTTTTGTTTTGTTGTTTTAAATGTGTGCATATTTCTCATTTTTTGATGCTACTTTGGATTGGAATAGTGTTTTTGTGTAGTTTTGTGTTATTTCTTTGAGAATTCTCAATGCTTTTACTTCCATGCATTCATATGTAAACTCACTGATAAACAGGGATTATTTGATCAAATTGTCCAATATTGCAGATTGTGAATCAATGACATGAGAAACACTTTTTTTTCAAAGCGTTTCATTTTGTAAATTCTCATCAAGAAAAAACTAATTAAACTGACTTTGATTCAATAAATGGGAAAAATATAAATGGGGAAAACTTCCAACAAGTATACATACTTTTAAGAGTCACCTGTATCCTAAACTGTGACAAAATTGCAACCTGGGAGTCAAATCTGGTGGGAAACAACAGTTGTGTTGATGTGGCTAAAAACTGAAGCGCCTTCCTGCCACAATTCAGGTTATTTTTTGCCAAATGTTCTCCTTTAAACACCTCAGGATGTTACAATAGAACTCTGCCTCGGCAGTCGGACTCTGAGGAACTAATTCCCTGTTTTACAACCACTTGGATGCTGAAGAAACCTGATGTTCCTTCTCTGGTCTTGGAGACTGCAGGTTCTTCAACTGTAAAAATGGCTGTTTCTTCTCTTTTTTAACTATAATAGTTCCTGAGATATTGTCATTCAAACATAGCCTAAAAGTCAATGTGCAATAAAACGTGTTGAAAGTGGGTCGATGGACAGCTTAGAATAGAAAAATGTATTGGAAAGTACCTGATATTGACATGAAATAACCCTTAAACTCTCCAACAGTGTTTGTTTCTACATGTTTTCTTGCGTTTGCAGGCGTCACTGAGGTTCTGTCCAGCGTAGTGGACGATGTCGGTCAAGCTGTCGAAAGAAACATTAACGGCGCTCAGCTGCTGTATGAACTCCTGAGTGCTCCGTGGCTCAGAGCCCTGCTGAAGGTACCGATCCCACCGTCCTGCAGTAAAACACAAACACCATCCATCTCTGTACTGATGATTTAGGGGAAGGTTGGGTAAAATGGGACAGTTTTTCCTTGAAACATGTACATATACACTGATCTGCCACAACATTAAAACCACTGACAGGTGAGGTAAATAACATTGAGACTTAGACACCCAAATAAACGTCCCAGAACTAGATCACTCCTTCATGCAAGTGGAAATCCCAAATGTCACTGGCCTACCCACACAGGAAAATACACCCCACTGCATCGCAAAAACATCAAACAATCAGGGGCATCTTGAGGAACATGACAATCGCCCAAGATGTTGATTTGACCTCCAGACTTCCTAGACCCCATTCTGATCAAGCATCAACAGGATGCAGTGGAACCAGTTTGATTCCCAGAGAACCCACTGCACAACCCAGAGTACCCAAAGGATCCACTGCCAACGTCCTGGTCCAGACCTTATAGGACACCTTTAAAGGTCCTGTAGTCCAGACCCTATAGGACATCCTTAGAGGTCCTCTGGTCCAGACCCTATAGGACATCCTTAGAGGTCCTCTGGTCCAGACTCCATAGGACACCCTTAAAGGTCCTCTGGTCCAGATCCTATAGGACACCCTGAGAGGTCCTCTGGTCCAGACCCCATAGGACACCCTGAGAGATCCTCTGGTCCAGACCCCATAGGACACCCTGAGAGATCCTCTGGTCCAGACCCTATAAGACATCCTTAGAGGTCCTCTGGTCCAGACCCTATAGGACACCCTGAGAGGTCCTCTGGTCCAGACCCCATAGGACACCCTGAGAGGTCCTCTGGTCCAGACCCCATAGGACACCCTGAGAGATCCTCTGGTCCAGACCCTATAGGACATACTTAGAGGTCCTCTGGTCCAGACTCCATAGGACACCCTGGAAGATACTCTGGTGGTCCAGACCCTACAGGACACCTTTAGAGGTCCTCTGGTCCAGACCCTATAGGACATCCTTAGAGGTCCTCTGGTCCAGACTCCATAGGACATCCTTAAAGGTCCTCTGGCTCCAGACCCTACAGGACACCTTTAGAGGTCCTCTGGTTCGAGACCCTACAGGACACCTTTAGAGGTCCTCTGGTCCAGACTCCATAGGACACCCTTAAAGGTCTTCTGGTTTCAGACTCCATAGGACACCCTGGGAGGTACTCTGATCCAGGCCCAATGCTTCAGAGCATTTTTGACCACATAAGGGGGACCAACACAATATCAGGCAGGTGGTCATAATGGGATACCTAATCGGTGTAGTTTAGGATGCAGGGTATCCCTTTGAATAATTCATTTGGATCTAAAATAAACTTATAAAAATATGGATTTCCAAAATAAAGTCTTTTCTTGTCTCAATTTGCCCCCAGCAAAGGGTAAATTGAGCCTTTGGGGAACATATGTCAAGGTAATCAATTATGTTGAGGTAAAATTGCAAATTTTATACATCATTTAATGCAGGATCTGTCTCCATTTGTTCATCCAAGACCTGGTGGGCATATCCTGTCCTCCTGAATCCTGTTCTGGTTATGTATCCTTTTGGGGGGTTTTGTCCATGAATCGCTTCAAAGTCATTTTGTCAATCTTCATCTGCCACCTGATGTATGACTTCCCATTCTTGACTCCTCCTACAGCTCTCTCCAAACCTTTAAGTGGAAGTCAAAGCCCCGCCTGTCTTCCAGTAGTCTCAAAATCAAAATGCCATTTTGGTTATGGAATGTAAAAATACAACATAGAATTACAGCAATGTAATTATTTACCAATAATCATAGGGTGTCATCATTTTAACAAACCTGCATCATCAAGGCAGTTTAGAGCTAACGTCATGCTAACACTTTAGCCTCACATTGTAGCTCACTAATGCACTAACACACGTGTGAAATAGTTTCAGGTGTCTCCATAACTGTTCAGACACAACACTCATACAACCATATCATGGGAAATTTATTTTGAACAGCAAAAAAACCTGCTTTGTGAACTAAAATGTGCTCCCTCTCTTCTTCACTGGGAGAACAGAATGGATTCCTCTTCCAAAATATGTGGTCACATGAACAATTTCTTCCATTTCTTTTCTGGAAACAAGGGATGACTCAGCTAACCCACTCACCTTTAATGTCCTGTTTGCAGATTTATGAGTGCCTGCTGCAGTTCCAGAGATTGTCACCAAGCCCCTTTCTGCCTTATGCCTCAGGACTCTCACATGAGGTACATATACTGTACATAAATACACACAGTACTAGTATACAAGCAGGTGTGGAAGAGGTATTCAGATCCTTCACTGAAGGAATATGATCCTGTTTATTGTTCTCTTATTGAATTTTTCGTGGTCCAGTGTTGCTGCATCTAACATACGGTGCAGTTAGTAAAATGTTTAACTTAACAGATTGTAGTTGAACAACAATTTGCACAATTGAAACCTTATTTCATTGTTCTGATTCTTCTGAAATGAAGGTTTAATATAACCTGAGGAAAAATTTCTATTATTGAGAATATTTTTTTCATCCAGATGTTAGAAAGATTCTTTGAGGACTTGCTTGATTTAAAAAAAAAAAATAAACTAAAATGTCTATAAAAGTGACTTTATATTACAAATATGTAACTGAATATTCATAAAATGTGTTTTATTTTTACATAAAAGATGAAATATATTTATTGCACTCACAGATATTTTATTTTTATTTAATAAATGAAACTGTTATATTTAAATTTAATATAATAAATATATCAGCACAATTAGGTACAACTGATGACAATTAACTGTTTCAGTTTTGTAATTTTATACTGATTAGTTTGTTGTATGAGAAATATCTTGTATAATTACAGATGTTTTCACAAAAATGCCACACATATAAATATCTATCATTAAATGTTAAAGGGTCAAAAAATACACTTGATCTTAGAAATGATGATGTGAAGATGTATTTTATTTATGAGGTATCACTGTTTTTTACCTTGCAGCATGTTTCTGTTGCCTAAGTTGCAAGAATCATAGTCTATTTTTACAATATAGAGTTTTAACATAATTTGGACTTTTTTTTGGTTTGTCAGATTATGATTGTAATCCAGAAGACTCACCGTCCTTCGCCTGAAGCCAGAGAGCTCTACAGCCTCCTCAGCTCGCCTCACATCCACGTCTGTACATTAAATCCGTATAATCCTTCCAAACCTGGTATCTGATGCTCTGTTAAAGCTCATGTTGACTCACTCTGTTCCTGCCAGGCTCTTTTATCGACCCACGACAGCGTAGCTCAGTCGGACTACGAACCCGTCCTGCCTCCTTTACCTGACGACTTGCCTGACGACGAGGAGGCCATGAGGATCGTTTGTCTCGTGAAGAACAACCAGCCTCTGGTGAGAAAGAAGCATCTTGTTCAGTCTAGCACCTTCAGAGATCTGCTGGTAAACATTTAACCCATGTGTATAGATTGTATGTGACGTCATTTGCCAAAGTTGTAATTGCAATCTACCTACTCTATAGTTACAAAACAAATTCTTTAGCACAAGAATGAAAGAATGGAGCCTAACCAGCCCACCAATTAACTCTTACATCACTGACTAGTACTTTAAAAAGTTCTCAACATAACTCCCATTTACAACCGTGAACAAAAGTTTCCATACACTTGTAAAGACCAAATGTATCATGGTAGTCTTAAGTTTCCACGACTCCTAGAACTCTGAATTATCTGTGCTGGAATCACTAAAAAACAATCATGTCTTTTGATTCTTTCATGAATTTATAACAGGTTTTCTGGAAATATGACAAAATCTGCTGCGTCAAAAGTATACACACAGCAGTTGTAGTACTTGGTTAAACTTCCTTTTGCTATTTGAAGGGTTTGGAAGCAGAGTCGTCTAAGCCACTTTCTGTAGATCTTGAGAAAAATGGGCTCAAAATTTTGTGTTTTCAAGAATGGTTTAACATTCGAAACACAACTGTAATGCAAAATTTGGGCTTTTGTGAGTTAGACCTGTTTGTCACTAAAATCCAGACCATAAAATATTACAGAAATTACATTAAACTCAGTTCAGATTTTTTGTGGGTCAGACCACTCTACTTCTAACTCCCTCATGTCATTCTGAAAGTTTTCAGTCATTTTAAGTAATTGTCAGTTCATTCTGAACAGATTTAAGTAATTTTGGACAACTTTTAAATTATTTTCTACATTTTGAAATCATTTTGGGAAGATATCTGACAAATTTTCTGCAATTCTGGATCATTTTTGAGTCAGTTTAGCAAATTTTAATTAATTTTGGATGATTTTTAAAGCATCTTGGACAAATTTAGTGTCATTCTGCAAATTTTCAGTTGTTCTGGATCCTTTTTAATCATTTGAGAGAAATTCTGACTGATTTAGGATCATTCTTCAGTCATATTAGACTATTTTCATGTCTAAAAGTTGTCATCCTGAACAAATTTTTTGTCATTTTATATAATTTCTGGAAAATTTTTCATAATTTTGGATCATTTTCAAGTCATTGTGGACACGTTTTGGATCATTTTTGAAGCATCTTGGACAATAAGGGTTTGGAAGCAGAGTGGTCTAACCCACTTTCTGTAGTTGTTGAGAAAAACGGGTTCGAAGTTTTGTGTTTTCAAGAATGGTCTAACATTCAAAGCGCCACTGTAACACTATATTTGGGTTGTGGGTTTAGACCAGTTTGCCACTAAAATCTAGACCATAAAATATAACAGAAATTATATAAAACTCAGTTTGGACTTTCTGTAGATTAGACCACTCTGCTTCTAACTCCCTCATTTTTACCTCAACTAGGCACTTTTGGTTTCCGTCCACAAGTTTCTGATTGTATCTTTGACCCTCCTTTTGACACAACTAGTGCAGTTAAACTGAAATAAATAAACCAAAGTTATAGGAGTCATTGGAAACTCATGACAGCCATGATGCATATTGTCTTTATAAGTAGATGTAAACTTTTGCTCACAAACGTATACTTGTTATATGCTATAAAGTCTTACATCAGTGTCCACAAAAGAAAATGGAAAGAAAAGACACATAGCAAAGGTAGAACAAGCAAAGCAAAAAGAATTAACAACTAACATTTGGGTTTTTATAAGGTTTTGTAGTATTTACGGTTGCATAGTGTTCATGGTATTTATCCTCACCCTTACCCCAACCGGTCAAGGCAGATGGCCGCCCTCCCTGAGACTAGTTCTGCCAAAGTTTTTTTTTGTTTTTTTTTTTTTTTTTTTGTCCTTTCTGGTACAGGGGAGGTTTTTGGTTCCTTTCAACTGTCGTCTCCTATTTGCATTTGAGGCAGGAAATTTAGGGGCTTTCCTAACCAGCTGTTGGTTTCAATTGCCAAAGATGATATAGCTCCAGTGAATCAAAGTCTGCCTGACCTGGAGGAGAGGACAGAAAAGGAAGCTTGCTTTTCATCACTAATAATATTAGAAATTAATATCATTATCATTGGGACTATTATGACTATTAATATTAGTAAATGAATGTATGAAAATTATGATTGATGAATTATCCACAACAGATGCTTTGGATTTTCTGAGTTTCTCTGTTTAAAATTTGTAATGTCTTCTCCTTACTTATGTGAAGTGCTATGAGATGACATTTGTTAGTGCTACGTAAGTGAAACTGAAGTGAATTACAAGAAAATAGCACACCGTTATGCCCTAAAATGAGAGTTGCACCCTTGTTTCCAGATGAGGCCAACAACTTTTAGAAGCATCCTCATAAATCTATCCTTGAAGACAGGAGTTTTAATTCTCAAAGATTCTTTTCCAACGACAAAAACTCTCATGTTTTGTTCATAAAGAGAAGAGAGGATCATGGAGGGAGTGTAGGCGATGGATTAGGACTGGTTCGTAGCCGCTGGAACAGTCTCCGTCGCCTCACATTGGAACGCCTCGTCCCAGCGAGGCGGGCCTGGTCGGGGGAGGAGCTCCGAGTTGACGAAAGTGACGCCAGACTTCTACCCAGGGAAGGCCAGCCTCACCCCTTCCTCCCCCGATATCAGTCGACAGGAAGCTGCTGTTTGTGTCCGCAAACTGCAGAACATCAGAAGAAGAGACTGAACCAATCAGCTCCCTCAGTCTTTAGTCCTGCAGCCTCTATGGGTAAGAGGAGGAAGAAGAGGAGACAGTCATTCCATGCATTCACCAGTCATCTGTCCATTTTTTCATTCTCGCCAATCATTTTGTTACCAAAGAAGCATCGGTGAAGGAATTCATCTATGAACACATCATTCAGTCCATCCCTGCTTCCATCAGTCCATTTGTTCTTTTGCTTTTTCCTTTGTCTACATGATAAACGGCCTATAAAAACAACTGAGCAACCTCAAGTTCTGAAAAGTAAGCCAACACAGAAATGTATTAAACTTGCATTTCTTCTAAAAGCCATCAGGGGATCGACTCCTCTGGTTGCAAAAAGACATGCAACATGAGAAAACTACCCTGTTACCTCAGTAAACATTTTCCCAAGAAGTTTATGATTTCTATTGCTAGCTTTAAGACTTTTTGAATACAGAATTGTGTTAATTTTGTAAATTATGGCTCCATTTCGAGCAAATTAGACAATAAAGGATGTTCTAACGCAGGGCTACCTTATTTGCTGTTGTATCCTCTGGAGCTCAGTCAGATCCACCCCTCAATATTATGTCTATTTTCAAAAGACCAAGATAGTGACAAATTCCAAACTTGAGGCTTCAAAATGGTAGTCCACAAACAAGGGGTCCTTATATCAGGATTGGGGTCGGTCAAAGCAATTTTTAACTGATCGGTATCAGTAGGAACCTAATCCTTTGTTAATGTTCCATTTACTTAATATGTGCAGCATTTTCAATTAGTAATTGTTGAACTGATAAAAATAATTCAACACATTTTTTAATGTTTGCACGCTAGTATCACTGGAAAAGCTGAAGACACATAATAAAGATCACAAAAGCAAGATGTTTTTTATATGTGAGGTAGCTGGCGGTCATTAAATCTCATTGAAAACTTTGTCATGGTGCCCTTTTACTTCGTTAAACCCCCACATTGCTCTCTTCTTACAAATGTGGAATTATTTGCCTACTCTCGTCACAGCACTGAGTAAGTAAGTAAGTACCTGGTAGCACCAGCAGGTACTACAGACAATCTACACTAGTCAATAAAAATACTTATAAAACAAGATATGAAATGACCAGCATGAGATCAAAAGGAAAGAAACTTGACCATGACATCCCAACCACAAACCGATGGTGGCTTATTCCACCAGTTATTTGTCTGTGTTTGGCCAGTCTTTTCATTCATCAACATTGGAAAACATCAACCAGCTCATCCATCCCTCATCTTTCATCTCACAAGTTCACTAATCCCCCTTAACCATCCTTCAGTTGCCACCATGTTTTCATCTTTCCATCATTTGGCTTCATGTTAACAGTTTCCTGCCTTCCTGTGAGCATTAAACGTCTTCTTTTGCCTCCTTTTGTGGTGGTTAATTTTCAGAGAGACCCAAACTCAACAGGGAAGAAGGTGCCTCTATCGGAGGAAGCAGTGATGACTACGCTTATCCTCCTCCACCGGTCCCTGCTTACAGTTTTAGCCTTCCCAACTCTCCCATCTTGTACAAAAAGTGCACTACAGGGGGCCAGTCGAGGAATATTCCTACACCCGGACGAACCCCTTCTTGTCCCGGGACGAGGCCTCCTAGAGTCCATACTGCGCCTTCTAGTCCTGCAACTCAGCGTTCGACCCGGCAGCAAGGGGTTAGTACTCTACCCACCCCTCTGAGGCACCATGGACTCCAAAGCAAATACCAAGAAGATCCTCTAAATCATTCAAGGATCTACTACTCTATAGATCCTCATCAAAATGAGCCTCGACAGCCTCCAGAATTCACCAAACAGTGCAGCGTGGAAGAGCTGAGGTCAACTGTGCAGACGGTGGCTAGCAGCATGGAGCACAGTAGTCAGGACGTTCACCACCTAGGCCAGAAAACGATGGCGGCGACAGGGATGATCACGGACAGCGTGGAAGACAATGCCCAGGCGCTCAACCTGCTCGTTGAGGTGGTCGACAAGCTCCAGGGGCTCATTGTGGCCAAAAAACACCATGAAGCATCACCTCCAAACAGACCAAAACACCTCAATAAACCCACGCCACCTCCGCGAGTCTCCTCATTATCCCCAAAAGTAGTCCGCAAACCTCCCACGCCATACCCACACCAGCGCTCGCCCTCCTCATCTTCTTCTCGTTCTTCTTCTTCTTCGTCTACGTCTCCTAGCCCAGGTGCGGACGGCTTGGCGATGTCTAGAAGTCCAAAACGATTGAATGGAGGATCCAAAAGGATGATGGCAACCTTCGGTGCTCCCCAGAGGGCAGCTTGTGGTAGTGGCAGCAACGGACAGGTGAGGTTCAACAATGGAACAGTTTCTAGAGCTCATCTGGAGGAACAACAGGACTGTAACAGCACAGGATGCTTGACAACAAAGAAGAAAACGAAGAAAAAGAAGTAACCAAACAATGTCCTCTTTTGCCTTCTTTGGTACTGGAAAAAGAATATGACTTTAATATGTCCAGTTTGTCTAGTAATATTGAAGAACCACGCTGATGTATAACTTTTGGAACTATTAGTTGATTCGTTGTATTTCACCATATACAACAAGCAGATTTATCTCAGATTCTTGGACAACAAACATTTCCAAGAGAACTTTTTTTTTCTGTTCTAACATTCCTGGAACGGTCGCTCAAAGAGGAAAAAGCAAATAATTTGAAAGGTAAAAAGAAATTACATTTTACTCCAACTTCATCCAACTGTCCTTCAGTTATCACTCTGCTCATCAGCTCCACTTCATTCTTTCCAGTTTTTCTTATCACAATGTCCAAACACAACTGAATACAACTGAGTCTCTGAGATTCTTCGAGAGAGAGTAAATTAGGGTGTCATCTGCACAATAACAAACCATCCTTTCCATACTTTGTTTCAATGGAATCAGGAAGGTTAAATGACAGTAAACCAAACAATGACCTGGGCAGATATATGGCACTAAAGGACTTTTTAGGACATGTCTGTCATAAATCACATTCCTATTCAACTAAACTTTGTTGTCAAATACATTTTGAAGGACACATATTTCCTGTGGCATTGTTTGTTTGCAATGCATCACGAATACATTTCAAATTAACATATTTTTGCTGTTTTATTGCCATATCGTCCCCATTTTTTAGTCAATAACTCAACTTACAATAACTTTTGGGACTCATGGGAATCCCCACTGAAAATTCAAAAAATGTTTGAGAAAAGTTTCAAACATGTTAAAGAATGCTTCATCAGATATGTTTAGTTTTCTTTTTAGTGAGTCTGAGTAAGACTACGTTCTCATGGTTTTGTGCTTGGTGTAAGAATATGTTCTATTTACATTCTCATACATATATCAATACATCAACTGCATGGAGAGTTGGTTCTGATAGAAATAAAACCAAAACAAGGTGGTAGTTTGGTGCCAAAACATAATATTTTCAATAAGCTAACCAAGTAATTTTGGTGCCTAAACTTAGCTAAGCTTCTAACGTGTAGTTATTGTTGTAGAAGTGTCAACCGAACCATCTAGTTTTGGTGACGAAATGTAGCAAAACAGCTAGTAAGAAACAGTATCAAGGAATACATATCTCCTTATGCAGACCTTGCTTTTCCTTCAAACTGGAAGTCTTTCCTATTACGTCAGTCTTGCATTTTTGGAAGAAATGAATTTATTTCAAAACATAAATAACAATGCAGTTTCGTTGTGTAGGAATTCCATTTTGGGAGGCAGGATTGGTGAGAAACTTGAATCCATTATTTTCTGACTAACAATATTGTTTCGAAAACTGGGTCCAAGGCAGCAAGAAGATTGGACAGAAATGTGTAGCATTCACTCCGGAATAGTTATGAACAGACAACTGCCAGTCACAATCAGTCATAATCAGTCACAATCAGTTGCAGTCAGTCACTTCCATATTATTGGACCATCTCACAGTCACTCTCAACACCTCAGCCAATCATCTCTCCCACTACTGTTTCTTTGTTTGAAGCCCATCAGCTTCATTCAGTCACACACAGTCACTAAACAGCAGGATCACCCCACATCACTCATCTCTGGAAACCATTCACTTTTCACAAGTCTGGAAACCTGGATATCACGGCATCAAAGAGGACATGAGTTCAAACTCCTGTTAAGCATGTTGGAAGTTGGTTAATATTATGCCATGGCTCATTATAATACTCATGCTAATGCTAACAGGCCTTCAACTGCTTTTGGATTTCTGGATGCCACCCACCTGAACCAACATTGTGCTGAACATTGAATATTGGTGAGCAACTAATATGATGAATGACTGATGATGATGATAATGATGATGATAATTATGAAGCCTGTCTGCTGAACAGGTTAGGCTTGAACTGATGGCGAGCTACCCTGGACCACACTGGACAACTGTCTGACACGTTTCACCCCTTCACCCACCCCACTCATTGGCAGGTCTAAAGCCCCACAGCTTCATCCCTTCCAGAATGGTGTGGTAGGATTTGTTGGAACTTGTTGGAACTTGTTAGGATTTGTTGGGAATTGTTGGAATTGTTTTATGAATCAGTTCATCTTTCACTTCAACCATGAATTGTCAGTGGACTATTGATAATTGAACTAAGCACATAGTCACTTTATATTGTTGAAAGTGAAGCTGCTTATTCTGATTTGGATTGATTGAAGGACAGGTGAAGGTTGATTTTTTTTTTTTTGATTTTCTGATTCTGATTTTCTGTTATTGTTTTGTATTTTGTATTATTATTTTGATCATTGTTTTTGCCTTGATATATTCAAGTATTTTCTGTTGATTATTTTTAATACATTACCGGTAAACTAATTTCTGTGTTTTGTCTTCATTAATTTTCACACAGCTCCCAGAGCCAAATCTAAGCCCTTAGCCCAACTAATGGTAGCCTATTTCCATTTGCAAGTGCTACAAATGTTTCAGAAATTTTGCTTGAATCCACAGAATTTCATGATTTCCTTCTTAAGCTTCCCATTGCAGTTTTAGCTGCATTAACTGCTTGGTTCTTGTTTTCCTGTGGATTTGTTGGTTCACCGCTTTGTTCTAGTCTAAAATATCTCAACCATCCAAAGTCTTGCAATAATATTTCATTTGGACAGTCATTTTTCCTTAAAAGATTGAGTCTATTTACTTTGGTGATCCTTAATCATTTGTTTTTTAGTGAAATGTCTTGATAATTATTGGATTGATTGGCATAAAATACCCAGGAAATGAAACCTGACCAGTGTTGTAGTCCATAGATGTTTCATTTACCACCATCGGCTGGTTGACCCATGTGGTTTAAAGTGGAATAACAGCGCAACTGTTGGATGTTTTGCAGCAACATTTGGTGTTTTATTGTCCCACACAGGAGGATCTGTAAAGACATTCTACTGGTGTGGTTGTCGACTCTTAGTACAGTTGATTTATGTGTTTTTTTTCTTGGTGGCATATGGTGGCTAAGTATGATAAAAGACTAAAACAAAAGGTTGTACATCGCCGAGGCTGTCTACTTGTTAAGTTAAGGGATTTCAGGTTTTGCATTCTTCATTTGTTTTCATCATAATCTCAGTCTGCATCCTTTCTTCATTATTGTTATTCCCATCATCTTCCACTTTTTTCATACTGAGTTGTACTGGAATCTGGTAGTTTCTGCTGCCTTGGTTCTTAAAGGTTGTTGAAATTAAATGACTTTTCTGTCTGTCAGGGGGCGACAATAAGGAGAAACGAGGAGACAGGAGAGATCTACATCGCCAGGGTGATTCATGGAGGTCTGGCTGATCGTAGCGGTGAGATAAATCTGTAAAACTGTCGGCTAAAGAGATGTAAATGTGCAACATGGTGGACGAACATGGGTGTGCTTGTTTTGGTGTCAGGGCTCCTGCATTCTGGTGATCTGTTAGTGGAGGTGAATGGAAGCCCAGTGGGAGGCCTGGAGCCAGAAGAGGTCATCCAGATACTGGTAGGAAGAAGAGTTGATTGAACCGCAGGATGCTTACGTTAAGCTATTTTTCAATACAAACCTGGTTCCTACATAGGTTTTTGTGTATTTTTCTCTTGGTCAGACCAACTCTCACGGCACCATCCTGTTTAAAGTCATTCCTAATCCAGGTCAGATCAGCAGCAACCAGAAGCCGGTAAGAAACTCAATCACCTCATTTCTCATCATGAAGAATAATAAATACACCTTGAATCACATGATCACTGTGTCCTGGTGAAGCTACAGTCACATACCAAACCGCCGTTAGTGAGGAAATTCACTTTCAAAGGTTCTGTAAACTTAATGGAATTATTAACAAATACATGAATGAATGAATGAATAAGTAGGTTAGTAAATAAGCAAATAAGTAAATAAGTAAGTAAGTAAGCAAATTAATAATTAAAAAAGTAAGTTAAAAAAATAAGTAAATAAGTAGGTAAGAAATTAAATAAGTAAGTAAGAAACTAAATAAATAAGCAAAAATATAAATAAGTACATAAATAAGTAAAAATATAAATAAGTAAGTAAATATATTAGGAAGAATATAACTAAATAAGTAAATAATAGATTACGAACAACTCCTCTAGTCTGATGTCTTTAGCTTTTAACTCTAATAAACTACAGATTTGTGTGTTTATTTCTTTATTTGTAGAACTTATGTCACATTTAAATATTTCATTAAATAGTGTGGAATCCGAAATGATTGATACTGATTTTTTTAGTTTTCCAGTCCCTTAATATAGGATTACATTTTTTGTATTTATTTTATTTTATTCTTTTTTTTAAATTTGTCTTACTTTTTTATTTTATTTGATGCAGTTTCTCTTGCCTTGAACTTCCTGCCTCTCCTGCACTCTGTACTTAGGATTAATCTATATCTGACTTGATGTGGTGAAAACAGAGCTTTTGTACATGCGAGAGTCTTTGCAAATATGTAATTTAT
The DNA here is from genome assembly GCA_027123335.1 of Amphiprion clarkii. Classification (NCBI taxonomy): domain Eukaryota; kingdom Metazoa; phylum Chordata; class Actinopteri; family Pomacentridae; genus Amphiprion; species Amphiprion clarkii. Next base: position 4,700,859 of record CM049576.1, read on the forward strand.
ATTCTTTAATCTGCAAATAAATCAAGATAGATGACATCTCCCCTCCTGTCTCTGTGTCTGTCTGTCCTCCAGGTGTACATGAAGGCAATGGTGGACTACTGCCCCCTGCAGGACACCTGCATCCCCTGTCCGGACGCTGGGATGGCGTTCAGCCGAGGAGACCTGCTGGAGGTGGTGGACCAGTCGGACGCTCACTGGTGGCAGGCAAGGAAGCTGCCCTGTGCTGCCTCCTGCGCTGGGCTCATCCCCTCCGCAAGCATGCTGAAGAGGTGAAACTAAACGAAACCTGCAGAGTAAATAAGTGGATAAGTCAGGAAATAAGCAAGTAAATAAGTAACTAAGTAAATAAATAAATAAATAAGTAAGTAAGTAAATAAGTAATTAGGTAAGTAAACAAGTAAGTAAATGAATAAGTAAATAAGTAATCAAGAAAGTAAATACGTCAGTAAATAAGTAGATAAGCAAATAAGTAAGTAGGTAAATAAATAAATACATACATAAATAAATAAGTAAATAAGTAAGTAAATAATTAAGTAAGTAAATAAGTAATTAAGTAAGTAAACAAGCAAGTAACTAAATAAATAAGTAAAAAAAGTAACTAAATAAGTAAGTAAATAAGCGACTAAGTAAATACGTGAGTAAATAACTAGATGGGTAAATAAGTAAGTGTATGAATAAATAAATAAGTACCTAAATACATAAATAATTGAGTAAGTAAATAATTAAGTAATTAAATAAATAAGTAAATAAGTAAACAAGTAAATAAATGAAAAAGTAACAAAAATAAGTAACTAAATAAGTAAGTAAATAAGCAATTAATTAAATAAATACATGAGTAAATAAGTAAGCAAGTAAATCGTTAGTAAGTAAATAAGTAAGTAAATAAATTAGTATGTACAGTATGTAAATAAGCAAGTAAGCAAATAAGTAATTAAGTAAGTAAATACGTGAGTAAATAAGTAAGTAAATATGTAAATAAGTGAGAACGGAAGGAAATAAGTAAGTAAATAAATTAGTACACAAGTAAGTAAGTAAATAAGTAATGAAGTAAATAAGTAAGTAAATGAGCAATGAAATAAGTAAGTAAGTAAATATGTCTATAAGTAGGTACATAAGGAAATAAATAAATAGGTAAGTAAATAATTAAGTAAGTAAATACTCAGATCCCACAGAGGGGAAATCTGCAGTTCAGTATTGTGCAAAAATGTCAGAACGTCAGTTGGAAAATCAACAACAAATATGTGAAAGTACTGAATGTAGAAGTTCTGAAGTTGCACAGATTCCTCTAAATGCAGGAAATGATATATAATGTTGCACAGGATTATTCTATATGTGCAGGAAAATACCAATACTGCACAGATTCTTGTATATACATAAAAAACTGCTGTATAGAGTGTTTTAAATGGACAAAATATTAATAATGGTAGGTTTGAATTGGAACAACAGAACACAGTGACAAACTCTGTCACTGTCACTGTTCTGAACACATTTTAAAGAGATATACGACTGTTTTTGCATGTTTCAACTGACTGTTCATAAATCATTTATACTTTCCAACTATATTAGATTTCTAATAACATCACCGGAGTCATTTTACTGCACAAACTCCTGAGAACTTTACAAAAAGCTGATCATACATGCTGATTTTTTTACTTGTAATAGAGTATTTTTAGATGGTTGTTTTAGTACTTTTACTTAAGTGAAGTATCCAAGTGCTTCTCTTACACACTGCAGTTCTTTTTCTTGCATTTTTCATGTCTTATTTACTCATTTTTACACATTTTTTCTCTGTTTTTGCAGCAAACAGAAGGAACAGTGGTGGCGTCAACCGTTACAGGTTCATACCTGTATCAGACCCTGTGAGGACTCATTATTATTATTATTATTATTATTATTATTATTATTATTATTATTATTATTATTATTATTATTATTATTATTATTATTATTATTATTACCTTGATATTGTGTAGTTTGTTGTGAATGTGGAGTTTGGAGGAAGACGGAAAGTTTCCCAGCAGAACTTTGAATTATGAGATTCTCAGTGTTTTTCTGCTTGTCAGGGGTTTTAATGTTGTGGCTGATCTGTATAATGTGTATTAATGTGGTACTTTATCACAGTTAAACCATTAATTTTTACAAAATAAACTTGGAAAATAACAAATGCAGCATCTAGAACTATATTTATGCCGTCTTTGCGGAGGTTCTTTGTAATTTTGATGCCATTTCTGATTATTTCTGCAGCTAGACAAACCAGCTAATGAACTGCACTGAGAGCTTTTACTGCAGTATTTGTTCTTATATTGAAGCATTTCTACAGTGTGGCGTTAGTAGTTGCAGTGTGTGAAGTAAACCATGTTTTTTGGGGGGAAAAGGCTGACTTTTTTTTTAGCAAACAATACATTTGAAAAGCACTTGATTTCACTTTTTTCATTATTATTCCTTTAAATGAGTAATAAGAAATCTGCTTTCTGCACCACAGAGTCTTGGCTTTGTTCTTCTGTTTGGTTTCACAGCAGTCAGCAGCAAGAATAGTAGATTTTTGTTTCTGATTTTATGAGTTAAAGTGAAGTTTATGATATTACGCTGCCTCAGTGTCAAAGTGCATTCGTCATACAGCCTAATTTTATGCATGGTGGAGAAGTAGAAAATAGCCTCCCAAAATTAAATAAACACGTTTTCATTGGAGCTCATGTCTTAACCCCCACACTCTCATGTGTAGTTCAGAGTACTTTCATTCACCCACTGAAGCGAAGTTAGTTGGCATTTTCCTCATATTTGTGTTTCTTTTCCTTCTGTTATCCTGCTGTCTCAGTGTCGATGACGGATAATGGTGAGTGGTTGTTTCTACTCATTTAATGTAACAATTTAGTATGTTTTCATGTGATTTTGGTGCGTTTTGTGACTGTTTTGATGTTTTTATTTCATCTGAATGCAGCCTTAAAGATCTCATATTCAGCTTTTATGTGTTCCTCCTTTCCTGCACTGTGTCCACTTCACCTCACGTCTTTTAGTTCTTTAGCTTAAACTACTGCAAAGATGCTTCACTTCTGCACAACTGTATAAATCCTGGGGTCAGGTCTGCTCTAAATGGGCCATTTTGCCCTGAATACCAATGAGCTGCTGCTGCTCCAGCCCCCTTCAGGAAGAAAACTCTCTGTTTTTAGATTTTCAGCTCAAAATACTCCAAAGGAGACTTATTGTATCTTGACTGCCTAAATCTTGGTTTTAGGGCTCTTCTAAATTGGCAATTTTGCCAACGAACTGCTGCTGTTCCTGCCATTTTCAGGAACAAAACTCTCTCTATTTTCAGTTTCTCAGCTCAAAATATTGCAAAGGAGACTTATTTTATCTTGACTGTCTAAATCCTGGTTTTAGGGCTCTTTGAAATGGGCAATTTTGCTTTGAAAACCAATGAACTGCTGCTGTTCCTGCCGTTTTCAGGTAGAAAACTCCCTCTCGTTTCAGTTTTTCAGTTCAGAATACTACAAAGATGGCATATTTTACCTTGACTGTCTGAATCCTGGTTTTACGGCTCTGTTAAATGGGGAGCTTTGCTCAATAAACCAACAAACTGCTGCTGTTCCTTCCATTTTCAGGAAGAAAACTCCCTCTGTTTTCAGTTTTCAATTCAGAATACTGCAAAGATGACATATTTTGCCTTGACTGTCTGAATCCTGGTTTTAGGGCTCTTTTAAATGGGGAGCTTTGCTCAATAAACCAACAAACTGCTGCTGTTCCTTCCATTTTCAGGAAGAAAACTCTCTCTGTTCAGGAGGTTGATAGATTGATTTCTGGGTGATGTGTTTTTTTGCTCATGTTAATGGTTTGCTACCTTACAAATCCCACACCACATATTTGCATAACCCCTTCTGACCAATCAGAGGAGACTGGGCCTTAAAGAGACGGGAGCTGAAATTAAAGCTGAGAAGAAACACTGCAGGAATGTACATAATGAGAAAAATAATGTGTTTTTATAATGTTAAAGCACATAAACATATTCTAATAGACCCCAAAATAAAATTATAGACCTGTGAATGTGTAGAATATGGGCTCTTTAGGCATTAAATGTTATGTTAACCTTGTGTAAAATATGGCTGATTGTGCAACCATACATCTCAATATTGATTATTTCCTGACACAAACCTCTGAATCTAATTCAAAATCATGTTTATAGTCAGTTTTCAACAAATTAAAAGTCATTATGAATGTAAGTGAGAAAAAAAGCACCTTTTTTCGATCAAAATGCAGCTAAATCGGGTGTTTCTCAGCCAAAGGACAGCAAATATCCTGAAATTAATTCTTAAATTGTTCAAACCGACTATTGTCTTAACTATACTGAGTCATTTAAGGCGTCTCCAGGACTCCAAACTGAACATTGATGTTAAATAGATGCATAGTGTTACTTAACCTGAGCAGCTTTGGGTGCTAAAATCCATATTTTATGTCCTGCTGGTCCTTAAATCTATATTATTATTATTATTATTATTATTATTATTATTATTATTATTATTGTTATTTATTATTATTATTATTATTATTATTATTATTATTATTATTATTATTATTACTGTCCAACAACATTAAAAACCATGTGGCGATTGTATTTGTGAGTGTTGTAGCCTTTTGTGGTGCAATTTAGTTGCTGTATTAAAGCCAGATTATGTGGAAGCGAGCTTTTACTAACCGAAGCATCCATTTTTATCTGCTTTCAGAGGACGATCCACAACATGGCGACGATAAACGCAACGTAACGGGTAAAAACACATCATAAACACTGATTTAAGCTCACGATTCTGCTTTAAAACAAAGGAAGTGACCGTTTCTCTCTTTTCTGCAGCTTTGGAAGAAATAAACTTTGGTAGGTAAGTCTGTTTATGTCTGCAGATAAAAACGGCTGACCAGCTTTGATTCTTTGTGCTGTTTTCTAAGATTTAGCCTAAAGTTTATAGAATCTAAATGGTGTTAATAGCGACGGGCTGCACAGTGGAGTAGTGGTTGGCACTTTCGCCTTACAGCGAGAAGATCCCTGGTTCGTGTCCCGGCTTTCCCGGGATCTTTCTGCATGGAGTTTGCATGTTCTCCCTGTGCATGCGTGGGTTTTCTCCGGGTACTCCGGCTTCCTCCCACAGTCCAAAAACATGCTGAGGTTAATTGATTATTCTAAATTGCCCGTAGGTGTGAATGTGTGAGTGCTTGTTTGTCTATATATGTAGCCCTGCGACAGACTGGCGACCTGTCTAGGGTGTCCCCTGCCTTCACCCGAGTCAGCTGGGATAGGCTCCACCCCCCCCGCGACCCTAGTGAGGATTAAGCGGTGTATAGATAATGGATGGATGGATGGTTAATAGCGACACAGAAGCAAACACGCTTCAGGCTTCACAACAGAAATGAATAACAAGCATGTGGAGTTAATAGTAATATAAACCTGAGAAGACTTTGGGATTTGGTTTATTTAATGCATACTTTTAAAGCAGCACTTCCACATCTTCTTTGATTGTTATTTTGCATTTTAGATCCCTCACAGTAAATTTCAACTGTTTGCTTGTGTGCTTAATGAAAATCAGTGTTCAGACAAATCAAATATGTTTAATTCCTGAAGGCAAAATGAAGAGTGTGAACGTTTCTTTCCTTCAGATGAGGCTGACTCCGATATCACTGAAGGAATCTACCTCGGTAAGACGCATCCAATAATCGCATAATTAGATAGCTTGTTAATATGTCAATTAATCTGTCGATTACTGCTTTGGTTAATTGATTTGTTGTTTGGTTGATAAAATGTCAGAAAATGGTGAAAACTTTCAGTTATTGTTTCATGAAGTCCAAAATGTTTTGTTTTGTCCACAACCCAAAGATATTCAATCCTAAAAAAAAATAGTTAATGTTCTAATTTAAGAAGCTGGAATCGGAGAATTAGATTTTTTTCATTGGATAATTACTCAAACTGGTTAACTAATTATGAAAATAATTTATTAGTTGACAAATAATTGGTTAATCATTGTAGCTCTACTTGTGGAGTTCCTCAGGGCTCGATGCTGGGTCTATTGCCAAACTATTATATACCTTTTCTTTTCCCTTATAAAACATACTCAAATCGATTACCAAAACATTGATTCAATAGTTGACAAATAGAAAATTAATCGTTGCAGCTCTATATGTTGGTGGACGTTACGAGAATGGAGTTAAACTGCCGCTTAGAAGAGAAAATGTGATTTTAATGAGCTTTTGTTTCAGCAAAATGTATATTTTTGTTGTATTTCAACTCATTTCTCATTTCTCTATGGTAACAGATCATTTGAGACGTAGATTAATGTTCTCTTAATTAATGTTTCTATACACTCACACACCAGACGAGTCGCCCCCTGCTGGCTGTTAGATATATTGAGACACTTGGTTCAGTTTTCAGTCCATCTTTCATAGATACCATCTATGAAAATGACACACAAAAAGGCTCAGCAGGGTTTTTATTCACTATTTCAGGATACCAGGCTGTCATAAAAGATTTTTTTTATCATTAATTAGCAAAAATATCCACCATCAAAGACTGATTACATCCTTTCATTGCCTCAAGACTTCGCTTGGTTTGTGATTGTATGTTAGTGTCTATATTTTAAAGTTATTTGCATCTGAAGACCCAATTAAAAACAGAATTATTCCTTTAAAGCATTTATTCTGTGATTAAAATTAAGATCAACGATTTATGACTATTTTCTAAACAATTAATAAGAAAAAGTTGAGGAAACTTTGAGTTCAGGGAAATCCCGTTAATGAGCCACTTATGTTGTGGAAAAACATCTGTAGGACATGTGGACCCAAATTAATTGGCAAAATAATTTATTATCAATTACAGCCTACTACAGTTTAACCATTTGTCTACTAATACAGAGCTGGATGAGGATTTGCTTCAATTTTTAAGGCAAAAATTGTTGTCATTAATGATCTATAAATCCCTCAAACATTTTATTATTCAGTAATAAACCATTAATTCCAGCCTGTAAAGCTTCTTTATAACTGTATTAATAGGAAAGGTGTGTCAGGCAGTTTAATATTTAAAAAAGAGATTCGCTCATGATTGGATTGGCAGTATTTCTTGGCTTTCGTCAGCTGGTTTCCGGCGGAGTTTCCGTCTCTGGAGGAGGACGTCCTACAGGAAGCGACGTCAGTCCTGCACCACCTGTTCGCCCAACAGCAACGCCCTGAACACTCCATACGAGGAGGTGGCTCTGTACCAGCGCCCCCCGCAGGAGAACCACCGCCTCATCATCCTCGTCGGTGAGAAACCGGCCAATCAGAGAGTCTGTTCTCGAAGTCCTGTCCAAGTAGACGTTAACATTTTCAGGATCCGGATCGATCAATGTGATTTTTAGGGTCGATTCCAATTATTAGTAATGAAGGAGACAGATAACTGATAAACATCTGCAGTAAAAATATGCATACATATCCAATAGAAAACCTTTTTATTTCATATACAAGGCAGGACGTAATGAACAAAATGCAACCGAGTTATTGGAAATGTCCAAAGTGGAGCTAAAAATCAGGATATTTCAGCCCTGTTTGATGAATTTCACAGGTTTACTGAATTTAAAGTATGAAGTCCATCTTTGAATTATTTGGTGGAGCATCTGACCATGTGATAATATTATTTTTCAGTACAACTTTTTGTATAATTTCTTTAGTGTTTGAACATGTTTCTTCTCCAGCGTGTTTTATAATTATGATGTATTATTATTTATCAGTGAATTAAATCCCTTCCTGTGTTGTTTGTTCCTCTGTGAAGGAGCTCCAGGAGTCGGAGTGAATGAACTGAGGAAGAGACTCATCAAACTGAACCCTTCGACCTTCCAGAGTCCCGTCCCTCGTAAGAGACAAACAACATGAAAACATATGTGTTTAAAATGCTCAGAGAGAAATTACAATAAAAGCTGCTCCTCTCATTTTTTATGATTGGTAGCAATAAATTAAACAATAAACAGCTCCTTCAGAGACACTTTCTGATACATGGAGAAAGGAAAGAACCCAGTGAATGGTCTTTTCTCGTATTTGTGGGCCTCCAGACACTCTGACAGAATAATGTTCAGAAACAACCCATTTAGGTTTTAGTTTCTAGAGCTGGACTGTCCTCACCACCATCACTGATGATTAAACACCTTTATTACCTGGAAAACTGTCGCTCTGTTCCTCCAGACACGACTCGTCCAATCAGACCAGGGGAGCAGTCGGGTCGAGAATATCACTTTGTTACCAAGGAGCTGTTTGAGTACCTGGTCTGTAACCACAGGTGAGCTTTAATTTTTCCGTCTTCTATCTACATTATGACTATTTATGTCTACAGTGTTGTATCTAATGAATATTTATCTCTAACTGTGTGTCTGCTTGTGTTCAGGTTTGTGGAATATGGGGAAAGTAAAGGTCAGCTGTACGGGACCAGCACCGACGCCATCGACGAAGTCCTGAAACGAGGACGGATGTGTATCATTGATATTGAACCACATGTGAGTTTAACCCTCGTGTCGTCAAAATTGACCCAGTTTAAAGTTTGAAAATGTGGGGAAAAAAATAGATTTTCACAGTGAAACTGTTGATGTCCACATTTTCAACATTTATGGGAAATCTTTTCAACTTTTTTTGGTGTAAAAAAAAAAAGAAACGTTAATATTTCTTGACAACATTCACAAAAAAAATCAACCATTGATTTTTTTGTGAATGTTCTTAAAGAAAATATTAGAAGTTTTACTGATATATATGTAATCACTTTAGATATTTTTAGGATTTTTTGGAAGATTTTTACTCATTTTTTAAAATAAAACTTTTAAGGGAAACTTTTAAGGAATCATCGGAATTTTCTTCCCGAATGTTTTGCAATTTTCCAGAAATTTGGGAAATTTTTTTGCTGAATTTTGGGATTTTTTTCAGACAAGGAAACAATATTTTTTGGTGCCCATAAATGAGGACAACAGGAGGGTTGATCAAGTCGAAACATTACAGGAAACAACATAGTTCTTTTAATGCACTGGTCAATATTGGGATATTTTTGTTTCATAACAAACCAGTGGAAAGAAAACATCCAAAAGGTGAATTTACATTCAGGCGTTGACTCAGTTTGGCTGGACATTAACGCAAATTAATGCACATTTAATGAGATTTTGCCTCATTTGCTTTCTTAGACTTTACATTTCAGGAAAGTTTAGATTAATATAGTTTTCTCAATGGAAGTTATCAATTGGTCAAGTTTCATAGCGATGTTTAATGATTAAAATACAGATTTTATATGAAAAACAAATGGTGAATTTTACAAAACACATCTGTAAAGGTGCTTTTCTCAAAGTTTCTCTTCAGGTAAGCCAGAAATCTTCACTTCAGTAGCATTTCCATATACCAAACTACTCCTTCTTTTCTATTCTGTCTACATTTTGATGATTTTTTTACAGAGTGGTTTGTTCATATATCATTCACAGCCTGATTTATCGAACATCTTATTCATTAAAGCATACTGAAAATATGTTTTTTTTGTACCTGTCGAAACTATTTTCTGATTTATGGATTCTCATATGTCAACAAAATCAAACAGCAATTCTTAAAGTTAATGTAATTCAATGTTGAGGTTTGCATTCTGGAAGTTAATGCATTTTAGGACATTTTTACGTGTATAATAGCTCATTTGCATATTTAAATGTACAACTTCAGGAAACATTTAAGACAGATGAATCATTGTTGTATTGTAAATAATCAACTGGGAGAACTCCATGTCAGTATCTATTGAAGAGTTGACCTTTTTCACCTGTTGAGAAGCCAGTCAGTGCTAACATACAGCCTATGACATAGATACACCTCAGATTTGTCACATGATGTGGAAGTCACGTTTTGCAAATAGTAAAGTTTTCTGAGACAAATTTGACCAAAAACCTTTTGTGATTGTTTGGTTTTCAGAGCATCCAGTTCTTGCGGACGAAGAAACTGAAACCCTTTGTGATTTTTGTCAAAGCTCCGAGTCCAGAAAGACTGAGACAAACCCGAAGAGACGCCAGAATCATCACCAACTTCACCATCAACAGAGCTTTCACAGTAATACAGCAAACCTCCTCTCAAAATTACAATTCTGCATCACATTGCAGGACAAACAACAACACTCTTTATAGCTTTACAAGATTTCTACAAAGTAATATCAATATAAAACGCAAAATAAGTGATTGCAGAAGTTTTCACCATTAAAGGACTCATATAATCAAACACAGGTGCAGCCAATTGGTGCTAAAAGTCACACAGTTAGTGAAATTAAAATCATCTGAGGTCAGTGAATGTGTCTCAATAACTGTAGTATAAAGACTCCTGTTTCTGGAAGGTCCTGTCTCTGGTGGTATGTCTGGATAGAACTACGCCATGAAGACTGAAGGATACTCAAAGAAACTCTATGAAAAGGTTATTAAAAAGCATCAGTCAGGGTACAATACAAGAAAATGTCCAAGTCACTGAAGAGTTAAATCCATCATTAAGTAATGGAAGGAATATAGAACATGAATAAATCTGACGAGAGCAGATCGTCCTCAGAAACTAAGTGACTGAGCAGGAAAGAGACTAGTGAGGGAGGCCACCAAGACACCTATGACTCCTCTGAAGGAGTTACAGATTTTAATAGGTGAGATGGAAGAGACTGTTCACACAACAACAGTTAGTCAAAGCTTTATGGGGGACTGGCAAAGTAAAGTCACTGTTAGAAACTCGTATTGAATCTTGACTAGAGCTTCACGGAAAACATGTGGGAGACTCAGAAGTCAACTGGATGAAGGTACATTGGTGTGATGAGGCCAAAATGGAGTTTTTGTCAATCAGATTAAATGTTATGTTTGGTGAACACCAATCACTCTACATCATCTCAAACACACCATCCACACTGTTACGCATGGTGGTGGCAGCATCATGATATGAAGCATGGTGGTGGCAGCATCATGATGTGAAGCATGGTGGTGGCAGTATCATGATATGAAGCATGGTGGTGGCAGCATCATGATGTGAAGCACGGTGGTGGCAGCATCATGATGTGAAGCATGGTGGTGGCAGCATCATGATGTGAAGCATGGTAGTGGAAGCATCATGATGTGAAGCATGGTGGTAGCAGCATCATGATGTGAAGCATGGTGGTGGCAGCATCATGATGTGAAGCACGGTGGTGGCAGCATCATGATGTGAAGCACGGTGGTGGGAGCATCATGATGTGAAGCATGGTGGTGGCAGCATCATGATGTGAAGCATGGTGGTGGCAGCATCATGATGTGAAGCACGGTGGTGGCAGCATCATGATGTGTAGCATGGTGGTGGCAGCATCATGATGTGTAGCATGGTGGTGGCAGCATCATGATGTGAAGCATGGTGGTGGCAGCATCATGATGTGAAGCATGGTGGTGGCAGCATCATGATGTGAAGCATGGTGGTGGAAGCATCATGATGTGAAGCATGGTGGTAGCAGCATCATGATGTGAAGCATGGTGGTAGCATCATAATGTTTGTCATCAGCAGGTCCTGGAAAGCTTGTAAAGTTCGAGGGTAAAATGAATGCGGTAAAGTCTAGAGAAATCCTGGAGGACAACCTGAAGCAAACAACCAAAGCTACACAGAAATGGTTTAAAGACAACAAGGTGAAAGTTCTGGAGTTGCTCGGTCAGATCAGAGAGTTTGATCCAACTGAGAATTAGTGACTGGACTTGAAAGGTTCTGTTCCTTCATGATCTCTGTGGAACCTGACAGAGTTTGAGCAGTTTTATAAAGAAGAAACATGTAAAATTGCAGCATCCAAATGTTCCAGACTGACTGAGACCAACACAGCTGCTTCGACTCAATATTGACTTAAAGAGGGTGAATTCTTATGCAATCACATATTTTGCATTTTATATTTTCATAAATTTACATTATTTTGTAGAAATCTGTTTTCAGTTTCACATGAAAGAGTCATTTTTTTGTAAATTCTTGTCAAACAAAGACAAATTAAAGTGACCATGATTCCGTGTTGAAAAGGGTCAAACCTCCAAGAGGGGTGAATAGTTTTAGAACTACAGTCGGGAACAATTACCTTTTATGTCCTGGCAGGAAGACGACTTTGTGGAGCTGGAGGAGGCCTCCCAGCTGATGGAGGCGAAGTACAGGCAGTTTTTCGACAGCGTTCTTGTAAACGACGACCTCCAGGACGCCTGCATTCAGCTCTGCTCCATCATCCAGCAGGCCCAGAACGAACCACAGTGGATTCCTGTTAGCTGGGGCCGAACCGAGTAGGAACAGCCCAGGAGAGGAAAATTAAACCACATCTGGAAAAGAATGAGGGAAATGGGAAAGCAAGGGTTAAGGCAATGGAAGAGGAAGATGAAGAGGCAACCTGGAAGTAGGGAAAGGTAAAAATAAATGAGAATGAGGAGAAGATAAACACAGAAGTGTAAAAAAATGCTCCTGAAAGTTTGCAACAAAAATCTTAAATTGTGTTAGCAAATATTTAACCTCAACGGCTGAAGTAAACTTGCTTGAATAACCAGTCAGGAAGCCCTCGATTCATTCTCAGTGTTGTCAGGATAAACAACGGTAGTAAATAGCTTCTAATTATCTTAAATTCTGAGGAATGTTGAGGCTACAAAGCTAGCTTAAATAAAAGCCAAGTGTCTCATGTTAAAAGCTGCACTTTAGATTTCATTCAATAAATCACAATTTTTCATAATGTTTATGTTCAGTGTTTGTTTTTCTCCCACCACCCCTAAAATACATGCTGAAAAAATAAAGTTTGATTTTAGCTTTTGTACTCTGAGTTTCTGTATTAATCAACTGCGAAGTATTTTATCCTCACTTTTAGTTTTCTTTTTGCAACTATCTAGTGGCAAGAGATAAAAAATTGCATTCCAGTAAATATGTGTTAACACTTGTATAACTGTATACAGAAATTGTTTCTATTTACATTATTTACACTGCCTAACTTGGGCTACAACTGTTTCCATGGCAACACTCCGTAAATCAGTAAAATCAGAGACCAAACAATGGCTGAAAAAATTAGAAATTATAACAGATAACATACATTTAGTTAAAAAAAAATCCAAAACATGAAGCGTTTAAAATAATATCAAATAGAAAAAAAATGGGGGAAAAAGAAAGGTTTAGGAAAAGAATTCAAAATGAAAATAATATGAAAAAAACAAACACATTTTTTCCTCTTGATAATAAAATTGGAAATGGATGAAAAGGACAGAAAAATTAAATTAAAAAAATATTATTTCATTTAAAAAAGAAATGAAACTATAAAAAGAAAAAGAAAATTGCTTTAAAAAATTAAAACGCATTAAAGGTCAAAATATATATTTTTTAATTTATTGTTTTTATATAAAAAACAAAGAAGAAAGAAAAAAGCGGAAATAAAACAAAAAAACGAGAAAAAAGAAATAGGAAAATATATATATTAAATAAAAAAAACATTTTGTAGCACATGCATCTGTTATAAAAACACCACTGGTGCCATTTGTTGACCTGTACAATTTAATCGTGTGGGAATTAAATTTAAATTAAAGAAAAGCAATTTTTTCTTTTTAAAGCCTCTATTATTATCCTCAAGCATGTTATTAGCTTAGCTTAGCATTAAGAGTAGAAACAGGAGGAAGCCGCTTCGCCTTCACAGTTTTGAAACTTCCCAATTGAAGGGAATTTATTGATGTGATGCAGCTACTGAGCTCTAAAGTATCATCAGGATATATGTCATTTTTTAGGAATTCTATCAAAGACATCAAAGGGAGTTTATTAAAAAGTTTCTTTTTTGTATTTAAGTTCATAAGAAAGCACCAAAAGCTAAATTTTAGCCATGATATCATACATGTTCTGTTGTCTGATCACAAAAACAGAAAAATATATCAGTCAGATCAGCTTTACTGGGGATCTGGCTGCATTAAAATACAGTTTATGTGGGAACAGAGAGCAGGAGGGAAGCGAACAGATGGAAACATCAACTGTGTTTAGGTTGCCGTGAAGCATAACATAAAAATACAGTAACACAACAGCAGTTGTTAATTATACAGCTTTTATTTTGCCCCTGCAAGTTTTTAAGAAAAACAAAACACGATACAAATGGATTTCCCCCTTTTAAGATGTCGAAATATTTTACTTTCAACCACAAATGTCAATCTGTGCTAAAGGAAATAAATTGGATTCATTTGCTAGTCAAAGGAAATGTCAGGAAAATGTCTACAGTTGTTGAAATATTTCAGGAATAAAGTTCTGAACTGACAAATGTTGCATCTTTTACTTTTAACATTCTGAAAACTATTTCTTTACACATAATATATTAGAACTGAAATCTACATACTGTAAGCTCCTCTATTGATCAGACTCACCCTGAGATCAGTAGTTTTAAATAGAATTTATGCATTTTACTTCTGTAATCATCAAAATATAACTTTCAACACCAATATTCTAATAAAGTTAAGTGTCATTAATGTACATCAACATGCTGTATGTTCAATGCAACCAGCAGCAGAAGTGTATTTTACCCAGTAACACCAGCAGATGGCGCTGTGGTGCTTTCAACCAAGGCTTCTGTCTCGGGTAGCTGGAAGAAATATTCAGACTTTAAGTTGAATTAAAGGTGCAGCGTTCAAATCCAACTGAAGTAAAAGAGCATGTACATAGTGAGCGTAAGGACACCGTATGCATTTAAAGAATAAAAAATAAAAGTCTTCATTTCATGTTATTTTAATCTGGATTTCTCTGAAAAGCCCAACCAGGGACAGGATTTGAAAACTAGCTTAATGTTATACACTCTATATGCAATACATCAGATGTTTTCTATGTTTATTGCATGGTCCCTGATCAAATAAATAAATGCACATTTTTCAAAATTTTGACCTTTCATCCAAAGAACCAATACATGTAAAAGTCTGCTTCTCCATCACCAGGAGTGTCCATCCCATTATGCTGTGTCGTCAACAGCACCTCCTCCTCATTACATTCCATGGAATAGAAATGCGAGGATGAAATTGTTTCCCAGGATTCTGAAATCTTGTTGATGGCATCATCATTCCTGTTGTTCACTGGCAGCTCGTGATTCTTGATAACTTGGAGGTAGGGCCGACAGATTGCTTTAGCTTTTTTGGTTGCTATTTTTTTTAGCTCATCATTCAGATGGACACTGACTTGCTCTGCCAGAAGTTCTTCATAAACCACACTGTAGTAAGGACGAGGACGGCAGCATTGACCTTTTGACTTGCAGTAGGCTGCTCTAATTTCACCGATGCTCCAAAGAAGTAGAAAACCAGAGATCACATAAAGGCCCAAGTCCTGGAAAAGAAAAAGGAGATCAGCTTTTATTCAGTACTTGTATTAATATCAGTTATGTGGTGTCACTCGAACTCAAACTTGGTTCAGACACTTTACGATGTTGTGAGACACCAGCATACATGAACTGCATGAAAGAACTTTTTGGCTGAACTGCAGGCTGTGTGGTTTACACAGAGTGGAGACGGTAAACAGGTGAAACAAAAAATTGAAGAAAAAAAACACACACACTTCAATGTGCCCGATGTCAGCACATGCGTGGGTGTGCAAGGACCTGTTCAACGCTGCTTACAGCTTTAATAAGAGTTTACTGTTTTATATCAAGAACCCACAGGTCAGTAGGTATGTGTCCAAGCTGATTAACCAGGAGGTATCAGTGCAGTTTTTCATATCCTAAATCATGTTCGTATTATTTAGATTATTTGATTGCTGAATATACTTACAAGTGATTCGTTCTTATAACCGTTTTTAATGAGTTCTTGCTCGAAGGTCAGTGTTTTATAGCAAGGAATTCCAGTCTGAGTCTTGTTGAGGTTTGTCATCAGGCAAATGTACCAATCTCCATCGAAGAGCACAACAGCACCCCACACAGCAATCAGGCCGATGCACTTGATGATCATCTTGATCACATAGCTGCAGAAAGACTTCTTGTAGCTCTTGGAAATGAACCAACACCGACTGGAAAAAATCTTCCTTCTGTGAAAAGGCTCGGCGATGTTGACGACAAAGATGAGGATCAAAGGAGGGATGATCATGTACAGTACGCCATTCACATGTACGCCTTCTTTGCAAGAGCATACAAAATGCATGTTGAATATGTACTGCAGGATGGAGAAGACGACGATCAGCAGGAACATACTCACGGCGTTTTTTATTACTTCAAAAATTTTTGGAATTAAATCGTTACTGATGTTCGGCATGCTGGCTGAGTCCAGATGGAAAATTAAAAGACGAAGTTTAAGATGTTTTCCTGCGAGGCTGCTCCAGGTGTCTCTTGTTCTTGCAAGATCGAAGTGAAATTCTCTCCTCCACAAGCTGAGTGAAAAACTGAAACCTTTCTGTACCATATATTAACATCAGTCATCGCTATAAAACAGCTAATAACCACAATGTGCCAAGTTCCAGTGCTTTCACAATGATGCAGCTGAATGCTTTCACTTCTCCAATTAACTGAAGAGGATTTTCCCAGATTCTCATTCATATCTGTGAGAGACAATGGTTCAAGGAAATAAATTAATACTGGGTTAAGCCTCTACAATGTTATTCATTATTCAGTAATTCAAATATTGAGGTATAAAAATTATTCAACCACCTTTTTTTTGCTTTTCAACACTGAATCAGAGTCAATTTCATTTGGCTTGTTTCACAAGTATTTACTAAAAAAAAGACGTTTTACATGTTTACATGTCAGTGAAAACATATTTTTACAAACTACTGTTAAATATTTAAAAATATAAAATGGAAAATAATCAACATAAGCACTGACCCCATTCCAGTCAGTATTTAGTAGATGCACCTTTAGCCACAGTTTCAACACTGAGCTTGTGTTGAACTCAATCAGTTGGAACATCAGTTTAACATCTGGACACTGCAGTTTTACCCCAATATTCTTTGTCCTTAAACTATAAGTCTTCTCCTAACTCTCGGTTCTCTTGCAGACTGCATCAGGTTGTCTTCCAAGATTTCTCTATACCTTTACAAGTCTTCCAGGACCTGCTGCCGATAAGCATCCTGATATAATGATGCTGCCACCACCATGCTCCACATCATGATGCTGCCACCACCGTGCTCCACATCATGATGCTGCCACCACCATGCTCCACATCATGATGCTGCCACCACCATGCTCCACATCATGATGCTGCCACCACCGTGCTCCACATCATGATGCTGCCACCACCGTGCTTCACATCATGATGCTGCCACCACCATGCTCCACATCATGATGCTGCCACCACCGTGCTCCACATCATGATGCTGCCACCACCATGCTCCACATCATGATGCTGCCACCACCATGCTCCACATCATGATGCTGCCACCACCATGCTTCACATCATGATGCTACCACCATGTTTCACATCTTGATGCTGCCACCACCGTGCTTCACATCATGATGCTGCCACCACCATGCTTCACAGTGTGGATGGTGTGCTTGTGACGCCTGTGCAGTATTAGTGTAATTGGCAAAAACTAAATTTTGGTCTCACCAAGCGACAGAATCTTCTTCCAGTTGACTCCAGAGGTTCCAACATGTCTTCTGGTGAATTCTCGTCGACATTTAATGAGCTATTTACAACAGTGACTTTCTCTATCTTTCCCTTAAATCTTTGTTAAAAGCAATGTTGAAAAGCAATAAAAGCCCAGCAATTCCAAGGGAGTTAAATGCTTTTTTGTTAGATAATTAACTAGAAAAAATACCTAATATGAATGAATGTTTTCACCAACCATGTGCCCATAATGTACTTTAGATGCATTTTAAATAAGGTTCATGGAAACACCAAATTTTAAAGAAAGCTACTTTTTTGATAAAGAAATATTAAAAGAGTTCATGTCAGTCATGGGAGATGGAAATACATTATTGAAGGTGTGTGGCCTTAAGTAGGATCCATTTCTGTAAAGGGACTGTCTTTATTGGAAATGAACTTTAGATTTTGTTTCTCACAGTCGTGTGTCTGATGTCTGACATTTTAGAAAATGAAATAAAAACCACTTCCTATATTTCTACATTATATAACATGCAGAACTCTGGACAGAATTTTTGTGTGGTCAAGAGGGTTCTATCTTTATGATTACTCAACATGTTGACACTGGGTCTCGCTTCTTGTTTTTGGAAGTCAAACCAGACTGTTCTAACTCTGGAGTTGAGTATTATGTTTCATAAAATGTCTTTATTTTGTACAGTTGTTTCATCATTTTTGGTGATTTACGTTTTGTGAACTAAAAATCCCAAATATGTCGCCACAATTACTGCATTAAATGTGAAATAAAGGCACAACTGGACAAATCTAAGTTGACTTAAACCAATAGAGGTAATGCTTTTAGAAAAAAAGTAAAACCTCATCAAACCATCAAAAGGAAAGTCTGAAACCAAAACTGAAGATCCTCATATTTTGCATTTATTTTTAACTTGAAAAAATAAAAATTAATTGCAAATGATAATATGAGTCCAGCCAATCTGATTTGCCTGTTTGTTTTTGGATATAACTGATCCAGTTTCCACAAAGTGTTATAGAGCGCCATGTTTCACATCATGATGCTGCCACCACCATGCTTCACATCATGATGCTGCCACCACCGTGCTTCACATCATGATACTGCCACCACCGTGCTTCACATCATGATGCTGCCACCACCATGCTTCACATCATGATGCTGCCACCACCATGCTACACATCATGATGCTGCCACCACCGTGCTACACATCATGATGCTGCCACCACCGTGCTTCACATCATGATGCTGCCACCACCATGCTTCACATCATGATGCTGCCACCACCATGCTTCACATCATGATGCTGCCACCACCATGCTTCAAAAAATATTGGAGCAGCTTAATTTGGGTATTTAACCTGATGTGGTTTTAGTTGTTAGGTGGTTGGATTTAATTTAAATAGAAGTTGTCACAACTCAAAAAACATTGATGCAAACTTTTTTTGATGTGTGTATACCACAGACCTGGGCATCCTACGGCCCGCGGGCCACATCCGGCCCGCCGGACGACCCTGACTGGCCCGTATGAGGTAACTGGAAAATATTAAAAGTCAATGCAAATATATATCATCACAATACATGCAAGCAATACGCCTGCACTGCTTTTATTTTGAAAGATCTGATAAGTTAACGTTTTTTCGCGCGTGCTTTCCGTACTTAGCATAAGGTTTATGCGCTGATTGGTTTGTTGGTCAGCTAACGGCAAAGAAAGAAAGATTGATTCCGAATGCAGAGTTTTTAACAAAGCATGGACTTCCAAGTATTTCTTCACTGAAGTCAGGGGTAAAGCTGTGGGCTAGTTTGTGGAGAACAGATCGCGGTGCTCAAGGATTATAATCTGAATCGACATTACGAGACCAAACATGGCGGAGAAGTACAAACATTTGACTGATGCAGAGCGGGGAGGATGTCTGAAGGTTTGCTAGCTAAACTGCTAAAGCAGCAATGACTTTGTTTTACCAAAGCTCACATCAAGGGATGCAGCAGTCAAGACGAGTTTTCTAATATCCTACAAAATCGCCAAAAACAGTAAGCCATTCCCTGATGGAGAGTTTATAAAAGAATGTCTGGTGGACTCTGCAGCGTTTATATGCCCGGAGAAGAAAGGAGCGTTCGTTAATGTGCCCCTTTGGAGGCGAACCGTAACGAGGCGGGCGGAGAGCATCGCCGAAAATCTGGAGCTTCAGCTGCACAACAAAGTGGACGATTTTGACGTTTTGTCCTTGGCTCTGGACGAGAGCTGTGATGTCCGTGACACAGCCCAGTTACTCATCTTTGTACGTGGACTAACAGAAACCTTTGAGATGGCAGAGGCGCTGGCAGCTGTGCAGCCAATGAAGGGAACCACGACGGTTCACTGAGGTAAATACACGCATGAACAAGCTGGGACTAAAATGGGTGAATTAGGTTGGTGTTACAACTGATGGCTGTCCAAATTTGACAGGGAAAAATGTTGGACTTTTGAAACGGATGCAAGATAAAGTGACTGAAATAAATCCAGAACAGAAACTGATATTTTTTGCATTGTATTATACATCAGGAGGTGCTGTGTAAGTCAGTGCTAAAAATCAACCACGTGACTGATGTAGCTAAAGTAGTTAACTTCATCAGGGCAGGAGCATTGAATTACAGACAGTTTGTTGTCTTTTTGGAGGAGATGATAGTGAACATGGTGACCTTGGTTACCAGACAGCTGTCAGATGGCTCAGCCTGGACAAGGTGCTGAAACCAGTTTAGGATCTGAGAGCAGAGATTCAAGAGTTGGGCATTGTACATCATTGTATTGTGTAATTTACTGTTTTTATTGAGATATATTGAACATTACTGTAAGTGTAGTGGGGAGCTGTTGTCTTTCTTTATGCTTCACAGTCATCTTAATGTAGATTTAGAAAAACTGACAACACCTCATAGCGTTCATGATGAACAAAAACTGACATGATAAGGCAAGTTTCAAATCTCTGCCAGCTGATGGTCATATTGTTGTAGAATAAATTCTGAGTGATGGCTTACTTACTTCGTTTGTAAAAACAGTGACTGCTGAAAAGTAATTAAAGCACTTGGAAAATCAGTTTCACATTTTAAGTATGTCTTTATGATAGTAAATATCTACAACTCAATAGGCAGCAATCATAGTTTGAATGAAAAAACTAAATCTTTCATTAAATAGTTGTGTTCTGTGTTCCACATTTTCATTATATCATTGTACTGTTTCATTTACTGTTTTTATTGAGATATATATTGAGCAGAGCTTTTAAGTGTACTGGTCCGACCCTTAACAACCATCAGTTTCTCATGTGGCCCCGTATGAAAATGAATTGCCCACCCCTGGTATACCAGGAGCTTTACTGGAATTTACCTTTTTTTCTTTTATGAGCTGATGTGTCAGCATTGAGAAACTGAAATTAGAAACTACATCTGATTTCACATGGTCGTATCATGTGACATTAATGTGTTTTCTCATGTTTTGTGTTATTATCAGTCATATGCAGATTTATGGCAGAAGTGGTCGTGACTTGTGTTTTTGCCTTTGTTTCATTTCTTTCTATTACTGTTATCAATGCATTTACAGTCGAAACTGATTGTACTTGAAGCTGTCCATAGTTTGAAATATATTTATCTCATATTTTACATTTATAACAGCAAATATTCTAGATTTCATTGTTTTTTTTAAGCTCATGTACCACCTTTTTACAGTAATAATAAAGTAAAATTATTGTAGTCTGATCTCAAGGGGCCACTGATGCCTGTAATAGTAATTTAATGTCATGTTTTATTTAATTGTATGATGTTCTATGATGGTTTCATTTTTTTTTATTTTAAGCATACTGTAAAATTCAATATGTATATACATTTTCCACTCTATATTTTTTTTCTATCTAAAGAGATGTCATTATTCTGTCAAACGCCTGCTTTTTCTCAGGCTTTACTTTACCCACCATGAGCAAATAATTGTATGAAAACTATGCAGGGCACTTAACATTCTTTTGCCTTTACGTATATGAACATAAGATGTTAGATAAATATCTGATAAATATTCCATTTCAGAATTACAGTGACTTTTTAAATTCTTTTTTCAAATACGTCAGATATTAGTAATGGCATTCTGGGAAACTAATTGCAGAATCGGAGCCCATTTCTCTTGTAAATTAGCAGCAATAAGCTTTACTATTTTTAACTTTTAACTTTACTATTTTAATGAAGATAAACGAGTGACCGTGTCGACATGTCAACAACAACGAAGCACACGCCTTAAATGCAATATTTACTCATGGTGTTGAGTGTAAAGTGCAGCGAGGAGGACGAACAGGCAGAGCAGCAGACAGATATGAAGAAGAACATGTGTGGAAATGATATTTGAAGGAAACTTGGACATTAGGAGGAACAATATGATGGATTTTTGACTCAAGCAACAGGACAGAATCATTTCTTCTTGTTTTTAAGAGATGGCGACTTTTGGGCAAATCATCTTCTACAGGTTTGGACTTAAACTTTCAAGATGTTCTGTGCATCTGGTGTTTAAACTTCTAACTCAGTAGATTAGCTCAAACACTGTGCTGAAGTACAGTTTTAACCATTTGTACTTTCCCCATGTATTATAATATTTTATGCTTTCGCTACACTTGGGAAACTTTGCAATTTTTACTCGAAAAGTGTCATTTTTCTGGTTTCTGGTGAGTGTAAGATGCAAAATATTGCAGATTTTCTCAAAAGTAGTATCGTTGTGAACTATTTCAGACAGTTTCATGTAAATAAGTCTTGTAGACCCCCAAATTATCTAACATTTCAAAAGAAAAACTCAATAAAACTGAGCAGAACATATTTCCTTCCATTAATAACCAAAAATATTGAGTGTTTTTGCCATGAAAAGGCGTTAAAATAACACGTCAAGTCACTGCATCCTGTTATTAAAGCAGTTTTCTTGCATTTCCGGTCCCAAACTTTAACCAGTTTGCAGATTATTTTATATTTTAGTTTATTATAATGCTGGAAAATTACATGAAGCTACACTGTAAAAACTTCTATTAAAAAAATTGTGATAATCTGACAGCAAGAATGCCAGAAAAACCACATTAAAAAACAGTGGAATATTGCAACATAAAAAAAACACGCAACAGTGACAATACCAGCAAAAATGTGCCTGTTTTTGTTATTGTTGTTATTTTCGTTTTTTTTACAATCAACATATAAATGAATATTTTTGTGATTTTACTAAATATTGTCTATAATTTTACAAAACTAGGAAAATATGTAAGATAACAGTAGTAAAAATATATATTTATCATTTTTTCAATCCCTTTTCATACTTTTTTTTAAACAAAAATCACAAAAAAAAGGTAAATAATGATGGTATTAGCTGGTTTTAATACAATTTAAACAGTCAAATTTTATGCTCACACATTGCAAAAGAATAAATGAATATTTGTGAAAATGCAGATTTTTGATGTGGTCATAATGAACAGCTTTGTCGTGTTTTTGTTTGTTTTTTTCTTAGTAAACATGTAAATTAACCATTTTTTCTGTGATTTTACTAGATATCTGTAATTTAATAAACAGGGAAGATCTGCACAATCACAAAATTATTCACTATTTTTTAAATAATTAATATTAGTTTTTTTCTTTCAAACAGCGAAAATTATCTGTAAAGAAACATTATTTTTTGCTGACTTAATTACAGTAAAAAATAGTGTAATTTCACAGTTAATCTGTGAATTAATTAATTACTTTTTTGCGTGTTTTTTCTAGATTTTTAAAAATTTAATGTATTTGAATTTAACAAAACTGTGAAATCGTAAAATAAAAAATACAGCAAACTGTGTTTTGCTTTATTTACAGCAAACCAAAAAAATACAGTTTTATTTTCTACAGTGTCTTTAGACATAAATAATCAGAAATAGATAAATCTATAGCTCAAACTCAACATTCGGCTGGTAAGAACTGGACTAATGAACAGTATATAAAGTAGTTAAAAACCTGTAAAACGCTGCTTATTCATTAATGCATCGGTAAATAATCTAACAATAATAATATAACATGGGATGATTTGTTAATCTTAGGGTTCATTATGCTACAGAATTGGCCTCACCTTTTAATAATTGGATTTTTAATGCAAAACTTCTACTCAATTGTTGTATTTATACTTTTATTTAATATTTTTTACTCATAGTCAGATTTCTGAACTTTCTGCTGTGAAATCTATTGCCAGGTTGGTTTTAATCTGAAGCTGTTTGCTTATATTTTCCTCTTTGTGTGCAGCATGGTGGTCATCATCATCTTCCTCACAGCCACCATCGTCCTCATCTTGGCTCTGGCCTTCACAGGTAACACCCTAACATGGATCCTGTTGTCTTCAGTGGTGTCCTGAGGGGATTCTGGGTGTGTTCAGCTCTGTTTGTCTAAACTAAAAAGCTCTTAATCCTTTTGGTTAACAACAAAACCACCAAGTGTTTCTAACCAGCTGCATGCAGGTGTCGTGTATCTGAGTTTATATTTGCGCTAAAGGCTGCTATTTATGCTAGATATACATTTAATTAGGATTCATTTACTTGATAGAAATGAGATGTGTATATAGATAAAGCTATTTCTGTGTGACATCTGAGGTGACCTACTTCATCTGCTGCCTCCACAACTTGATTGGATGGATGGATGGATGAATGGATGGATGGATGGATGGATGGATGGATGGATGGATGGATGGATGGATGGATGGATAGATGGAAATGAAAACACACGGTCATCTGTGAAAACATGGATTTTCAATGTGGACTTAATGTTTTGGCTAGTATTGTCCATAATTTAACAAAAAGAAAAGCCAAGAAAATCTGTAAACAAGCAGTAAATTGTTCCAAAAATATAGTTGAATGTCTACTTTTTATGGCGTATGGTGCTAAAATAAACTAATTCTGAGTGCGTGTCTTGGTCCAGCAAGTAACCCAGGGTCTACGGTGATGAGCAGCAAAACGAAGCCGGTCGTGAACCTCGGCGAGGACGAACTCCTCAGCTGCTATCTCCACGTGGAAACCTTTGAGGACAAATTCAGAGACATGTCGGTGACCTGGGAGAAGGCGGGCCTGACGGGGCTGGTCTACCTGTACGAGAACGCCGCTCCGGTCCTCCAGGATCAGGCCTCGCAGTTCAGAGGCAGGACTCAGCTGTTCCCCGAAGACGTGACCAAAGGTAACGGATCTCTGCTGCTGAGGAGCGTGAGGAGGAGCGACGAAGGGACTTACACCTGCAGCATCAGGTCTGCAGAAGGCAACGGGCGGGTCAGCATTCACCTGAGAACAGCAGGTAGGAAGACTGGCCCTTCCAGTTCACTGTCTGTTTACCTTAGAGGAGCCTCTGACAAAACTGGTCCAGTCAAACCACCACTGTTTAGCATTAACTGGTAGAAAAGAGGCATTTGGTGAATATAACACAGTGAAGAGTTCACTTTAGAGAACAAAATATGTAGGAAAATGGTAAAAATCTGCCAGAAAATGCACATTAAAAAACACCGGAATACTGTTACATTCAAAAAATTGTAAAAACTGTAAAAATAAATATAATAACATAAAAATATAATAAAATAAAAACATCTTGAGCTGATTTAAACACAGTTAAACAGTATAACTTCAAACATTCAAGCAAAAATACAGATTTTTTAAATGGAACCTCATAAACATGTATTTATTTTTACTGTATTAAATTCAAATCAAAAATCTTTATTTCATAAATCATACTTTTTGTAATCTTTGCTCATAAATTTACACCATTTTCACTGTATTTAACCCTTGTGTCGTCCTGCGGGTCAAAATTGACCCGTTTTAAAGTTTGAAAATGTGGAAGAATATATACATTTTCACAGTGAAACTTCTGATGTCCACATTTCCAACATTTTTGGGAAATCTTTGAACATTTTTTGGTGGAAATAAAAGAAATGTTAAAAAAGTTTCTTAAGAATATTTACAAAAAATCCAGCAAATTTCGCTGGATTTTTGTTGATTTTTATGTGAATGTTCTTAAAGAAAATATTAGAAGTTTTAAGAGGCCAAAACTTGAAATATAAAATCAAAATTTGGCAGTTTCACAAATGGTAATGTGTTCTTTTACATAATTTGACCTTAAAATGATATTGGTATAAATCACCAAAAAATATATAAATACATTTTTCAGGTGTGAAAGACAATTTATGTACATCATGATCACTAAAAAAATGTCTTTATTTTTGAAAGAAAAGCAGTTTTTTAAATAAAGATAACATTAAATGAATGATAAATCCAGTGTAGACATTGTTAATGTGGTAAATGACTATTGTAGCTGGAAACAGCTGATTTTTAATGGAATATCTCCATAGAGGTACAGAGGAACATTTCCAGCAACCATCACTCCTGTGTTCTAATGCTACATTGTGTTAGCTAATGGTGTTGAAAGGCTCATTGATGATTAGAAAACCTTCACTGAAGTTTCAGAGTGAACTCATTATTCTTATGTCCCCCTGTTCTTCTCTCAGCTTTTTCAGTCCCCAAGTTCAGCTTCTCTAACGACACCCTGGTTGCCGAGGCGAGCCGCTGGTTCCCCAAACCGAGCGTCACCTGGTTGAACCAGTCTGGAAGCATCTTAAACGGGACGACGACTTACACAGAAAGCAACGCCGGACTGTTCAGCCTGGTCAGCAGGCTGCAGGACGTTCACGTCCAGGACACCTACAGCTGCAGGATCGAAAACCAGCTGGTGGTCGTTACTTCTGAGGAAACCATAGACGGTAAACTGGGTTAAAAGCCTCCAAACACATAAAAACACAGCATGGCCTTGATCTAGTAACACCTGCTACAATATGTTAGTTATTTTTACTGCTTGTACTTCTGTAGCTTACTTTATTTTATATATTAAAGCACTTTGACCTCTATTTCTTGAATAAAATGTACTGTACAGATGAAGTGTTATCATTATTTTGCAGGTAGTGGTGTTTCAGGGAAGACGTACATCACCTTCAACGCTGCTTCAGCCCTGCTGGTATCAGTTTACCTCAACGTTACAACCATTATCCTCTGTATCTATTATATGACCTGATGTACATTAAATATGTTTCAATAATTCTGTTATATTAGATTATAAATATTATATTCCCTCATAAAACTCCACCTGGTTGTGTACAGATTGTGTTGGATTCAGTGTTTACTTCCAGTGGATGTTGTGTAATGTTTCACCTCCATGCTTCACACCATGATGCTACCACCACCGTGCTTCACATCATGATGCTGCCACCTCCATGCTTCACGTCATGATGCTGCCACCACCATGCTTCACATCATGATGCTGCCACCACCATGTTTCCCATCATGATGCTGCCACCACGTTTCCCATCATGATGCTGCCACCACCATGCTTCACGTCATGATGCTGCCACCACCATGTTTCCCATCATGATGCTGCCACCACCATGCTTCACATCATGATGCTGCCACCACCATGTTTCCCATCATGATGCTGCCACCACCATGCTTCACATCATGATGCTGCCACCACCATGCTTCACATCATGATGCTGCCACCACCATGCTTCATGTCATGATGCTGCCACCACCATGCTTCACATCATGATGCTGCCACCACGATGCTTCACATCATGATGCTGCCACCACCATGTTTCCCATCATGATGCTGCCACCACCATGTTTCCCATCATGATGCTGCCTCCACCATGCTTCACAGTGGGGATGGTGTGTTTGTGATAATGAGCAGTGTTTGGTGTTCACCAAACATAACATCTACTGCGATGACACACAAAGCTCCGTTTTGGTTTCATCTAAACAAAGAATCTTCCAGTTGACTTCAGAGTCTCCACATGACTTCTGGTGAATCTAATCTGGATGTAATCTGAGCTTTTATCAACAGTGACTTCCTCTTTGTCACTCTCCCATCAAGGTTTGACCAGTGAGGAACAGGTATTGTATGAACAGTCTCTCACACCTCAGTTACTGAAGCTTGCAACTCCTTCAGAGGAGTCATAGATGTCTCACCTTTATGTTTATAATTAATGTGCATTTATTTGTAGAAATCTGTTTCAGAAAGAGCATTTATTTTGGAAATGCTTGTTTATAAAAAGCCAAATTAAAGTAACCATTATTAGATCATGACGACATTTCGCGCTCTGACACTGAGGTTCAAATTTCAGCATTTAGACATTACATTTTATATTATTATTGTTTATTACTGTCTGCCCGCATATTTCTGCATGAAGACATTGTTTTCATAGACTTTCTGTAACTCCTTAACTTCCTAAATGCAGGAAGAAATAGTTTTTTTTCTGAGATAAGTGGATTTATTGTTTGTGATGTAAATTGTGATGTGAAGCTTTAAAATTATGCAACCTGTTGAGACAAATAAAAAGGAAATTTAAAAAATAGATACATTTTTCCATTTCCCTGCAACATTTGCTGCATTATTTTAAAAAAAGGTAAACAATAAAACTTCGTCCAGCTCCATTGTTCTGTGCTGCCAGTAGATGGGGTCAGTCAGAGGTGCAGCTGCTGGTAAAGAGTCCTGGAAGTCTTTGGACCACCCCGGATGGTCTGCAGGGAGCTTCCGATTGGTCTGGTGGGATCTGAGGTGTCGGATGTCCGTGGAACCGTGAACGCAGCCTGAGGAAAGTTTCCCAGAGATCATAGTTAGTGACTTTGTTCTTGTCACAGTGAAGAAAACTGTCTTATTATGCAGGAGAGGGACTGTGCAGAAGTTTCCTCTGAGCTCTGACAGTCTGTTGAGTTTGTCTGGTTTGTTTTTGGCACCAAAAGTCTCCAAAAACGCACCATGTCGGAGCAGAGCGCAGAGAAACCGGAACAAAGAGGCGACTCGGTGAACCCCAGAGCGGTTTGTAACGTGTGTGAACGCCTCTACCGGGACCCGAAGATCCTGCCCTGCCTGCACAGCTTCTGCTCGGACTGCATCGCCCAGCTGGAGCCGTTCTCCGAGTCTCCGCCGCGCCGCCGCCGGGACGCAGCGGAGGACCGGAGCGGCGAGGACCGATCCGCCGTCACCGTCACCGTGCTCTGCCCCGACTGCGACTCCGAGGTGGAGCTCCCTCCGTCCGGGCCGGCCGGGCTGAGCACCGACCACCTGGCTCTGGATGAGGTGTTCCTGGAGACGCTGGTGAGCGACGGCCCGCTGGGCTGCGACCTGTGCGGGGAAGGAGGCGCCGGGAGCCGCTGCGAGGTTTGCTGCGTCAACCTGTGCGAGTTCTGCTGCCAGGCGCACAGGTGGGTCAGAACCGGAACCAGACAGCAAAAAACAGTTCGTTCAACGTAGATTTATGGTCCGAAAAAGTGAAATGAAAGAAAAAGAAGTGATTTTTGAATATTTCAGTAGTTTACATGTTTAAAAAGATGCCATTAAATCAGCTGTGTTCTGGTTTAATTTGACATTAGTATGAAAATATTGTCTAAACATACAGTGCAAACAGTTCTTACATAAAATATCAACTCCCTTTGTAAGTTTTCCCATTTTATTACTTTTCAAAATTGAGTTTTATTATTTTTCAAAATTGAACTTTCCAAAAAAGACTCTTTCGTGTCAAAATTGACAAGAATTTACCAAAACAAGACTCTTTCACGTCAAAGTGAGAACTGATTTCTGCAAAGTAAAAGCAGATTAATTAAAAATAAGAAATGATTCACCTGCTTCATGCTAAATTTGAAGCTCAGTGCCAGAATGAGAAACATGGTCACATCATGGTCAGTTTAATTTGGCTTTTTGAAAAGAATTTACCAAAAACAAGATTCTTTCATGTCAAAGTGAGAACTGATTTCTGCAAAGTTAAAGCAGATTAATATTAAAAATCTAAAATCTGAACAGTTATTCACCTATTTTATGCTAAATTTGAAGCTCAGTGCCAGAGCAAGAAGCAGTCATGGTCAGTGTATTTTTTTATTTATTTTTATTTTTTTACAAGAATTTACCCAAAAAGACTCTTTCATGTCAAAATGAGAACCAATTTCTGCAAAACAATATCTTTGCAAGTTTTCCAAATTTATTCCTCTTCAAAATTAAATCTTAATCAATTTAATGTGACTTTTAAGGCAAGAATTTACTTAAAAAAGACTATTTCATGTCAAAGTAAGGACTGATTTCCACGAAGTAAGTAAAAATGTTAAATGTATGTTATTCACCTGCTTTATGCTCAAATTTGAAGCTCAGTGCCACAATGAGACACATCATTGTCAATTTAATTTGGCTTTTTTTTTTTTTAAAGAATTCACCAAAAAAGACCCTTTCATGTCAAATTGAGAATAGATTTGTACAAAGTAATAGCAAAATTATTTTTAAAATCTCAAATGAAAGTAATTGCATGAGTAATCACCTGCTATATGCTAAAATTTGAAGCTCAGTGAGAAACATTCATGGTCAATTTAATTTGACTTTTTTGACAAGAATTTACCCAAAAAAAGATTCTTTCAGTCAAACTGAGAACAGATTTTTGCAAAGTAATAATTTTGCAAGTTTTCCCCTTTTATTGCTTTTCAAAATCGAATCTTACTCAATTTAATGTGACTTTTAAAGCAAGAATCTACAAAAAATGACTCTTTCATGTCAAAGTGAGAGCTGATTTCTGCAAAGTAATTAAAAATATAAAATGTAAGAAATTATTCACCTGTTTTATGCTCAAATTTTAAACATTCATGATCAATTTAATTTGACTTTTAAGACAAGAAACTTCAAAAAACAACTCTTTCATGTCAAAATGAGAACTGATTTCAAATTTTTCTACAAATTAACTAGAAATAGAAAATGTAAGTAACTTTATAAGTATTCATCTCCTTTTAAGTGACTCACCTAATTCAAAGTGAGTAATGTACAAAAATAATGTGAAACTCGGTGCTTAGGCTGCATAAAAATCTCTTCCCTAACCCTGTCTTTCCATATGTCCATCCTTAACATCCACTGAGAAGTACCAGTTCAACTCTTTCTTCTTTGGACAAAGCCATATTTCCTGTGTCCAGACTTTAGGGACACTCTGTATTTTGTGCTTTTTTTGTGTTGTTCTCTCTCACAGCCAACAGCAAATAACATCTGATCTCCAGCTACATTTAAAACCAGATCTTAGACTGATGAAGTTTTCCATTTTTTTATTTTTTGTACGTGCCTGCAGGCGTCAGAAGCGAACATCGTCTCACTGTGTGCAGCCTCTGGAGGATCTGAAGGCTGGAGGTCGCCTCTGCCGGCCCGTCCTCTGCCCCCTCCACCCCGGACAGGAGCTCCGGCTCTTCTGCCAGCCCTGCGACCTCCCCGTCTGCCTGGAATGCGCCGCCACGCTGCACCGCGACCACCGATGCTGCCCCACGCAGGACGTCATCGATCGCCACGGAGACCGCATCCGGGAGCTGGTCGCCGGGCGACTGCGACCTCGACTGGAGCGTCTGGAGCAGTCGCTTCAGAAGGTTAAAAAAATAGTTTTACTACAAACTGAAGGGGTGTGTTTGTGACTCCAGTTGTTTTAAATGGGCTTTATAAATATTTTTGATGTTGAACAGGCCAAATGGGTGGTGTAAGGGGCACCATGACAAAGACTCCTGTGGTGCTTAATGACTTCTAGATGGCGCAATTGGTTTAAAAACTGCAAGTAATTAATTATTTAGTGTTTCTTTGTTGCTTTTTGCATATCTTTCTGATTGTTTTCTGCTCTGCTTTGGTGATTCTGTGTCTCATTTGAGGTTTTTTGCAACCCTGTTTCTGTGTAGTTTGTCATTTTGGCCCTTTTTGATGGATTTGATTGTGTTGTGTCACATGTGGGACATTTTATGTCTTGTTTGTGATTGTTTTACATCACATGGTTGCGCTTTAGCCTCATTTTGGTCCTTTCACATCTCTTCATAGTCATTTTATGTCATATTTTGGTCCTTTTGCATCTTTTTGTGGTCTTTTGTGTGTCATTTTAGTAATTTTACAACTTTTTGTGGTCGTTTTGTGTCTCATTTGATCTTTTTATGTCTATTAGTAGCCATTTCATCTTTCTCTTTGTGTTTCATTTTTGTTGTTTTTCATCTTTTTATGTATGATTTGGATCACATGTGTTCTTTTTGTTTTACTTTGTTGGCGTTTTGTCTAGTTTAGGTCCTTTAACATTCCTTAAAAATATGTCGACATGCTTTCAACACGTTTTTTCGCATGTTAAAATGTGTGGTTATGTTTGAAGGACAGTATTTCCGGCACTATTAAAGATAAAAGCCTGAAATTTTTACTGTTATTTCTTATTATGTCATTGATTCAGAATCTGTAATATTGGACAGATAGATCAAATAATGTTGGATTATGGCTGAATTTACTACTTCAGTGTAATGTATTAACTCCCAAACCAGCTCCTCCATCATCCTCATGGCCGGTCATGACACAAATGATTCATCCAGTTTCACTTTTTAAGATCTAATTTGAATTGTCTTCTTGCTGCAGGTGGAAGCTTCCCAGGAGTCTCTGCAGACGCGAGTGGAGGCGACGGCCAGCGAGGTGAGGGCGTTCGCACGGAGCTACGCCAGCGCTGTGGAGGAACACTGCCTGTCGCTGCTGCGTCGCCTCGAGGAGCTCCGACTCCAACGAAGGTAGGAAACGACCAGCGCTGAGCTGTTCATATTTCACCATCGTTTAAAACAACAGACGTAGATCCAAAGGGCTCTTTCTGCAGTGAAGATTGCAGCTGCAAATTTACCTCAAAAGTTCAAATACTGGGGGTGTGATTTATCAGAGAAGTTTAAATTCTAAGTATTAAAACCCTACAAAAGTTATAGAAAATGCAACTTTACCTGACTATCATCTACTCCTAAGACCCCATATTATTAATAATTATGCACATTTACCTGACTAATTACTCAGGCTGGACCCGAATATGCGAATATTCAGTCGTGGTATCAGAATATTTAGCACACTAAGTGAGTGGACTTGACTTAACTACCATTCAAAAGTTTGGAGTCACTTAGAAATGTCCTTATTTTTGAAAGAAAAGCTGTTTTTTTCAATCAAGATAATATTAAATGAATGATAAATCCAGTGTAGACATTGTTAATGTGGTAAATGACTATTCTAGCTGGAAACAGCTGATTTTTAATGGAATATCTGCCTGTAGAGACTAGTGCAAAGCCCCATAAAAGCCAGGGCACTGGAATCACAAATTACGTGCAAAAAGCAGACACACCGATAAAAAATGTTATGACCACCTGCCTAACATTGTGTTGGTCTTCTTTATGCTGCTAAATCTCCTCTGACCCAGTGGGGCATGGACTCTGGCCTTCTGGGGATGTCTGTGGCACCAGTGGATTCTGTGGGTCCTGTGGGTTGCAGGGTGGGATCTACCTAGATCAGGCTTATCCTGGTACATCCCACAGATGCTCAATAAGGTTTGGATCTGGGCCAGTCCTGAGCAGTGTGTCTTGGTGCATTGTCCTGCTGAGGGTAGAAACAGGCATCAAGGACTGCTGTTGCCCCATGGTGGTTGGTGGTTGGTGGTTGGTGGTTGGGAGGTCCCTTGACCTGCACTGTTTAGGTGGGTGCTACATGTCAAACATCCACATGAATGTCAGGACTCAAGGTTTCCCAGCAGAACGTTGCATTAGAACAAGATGATCGATGTTCTTCCCTTCACCTGTCAGTGGTCGTAATGTTGTATAGCTGTGGTGTACAGAGTCTAGAACACTCTTAATTCCTCCGTCCTGCAGGAACCAGCTCCACCTGCAGAGGGCGCAGCTCCAACAGGCGCTGCTGGACGTCCGCGGCGGCGTCGACTTCGCCGAGCGGCTGCTGAGCTGCGGCTCCGACGCCGAGATCCTCAGCGCCAAAGGGGTGACGCTGAGGAGGCTGACCAGCCTATCGGAGAGCGGCTACGACCCCCACCCGGCAACCGTCACCCCTGACGACGGCGGCGGCATCTGCTTCGTGCCCGGCGAGCCGGCGGGCGAGGTGGAGGGATACCCGGTGGTCGGAGTGATCAACTCCAGGACGGTGGACGCCAGCAGGTGCACCATCGAAGGGGAAGGTGGGAAAATATTCAGAATTTTTATCTTGTCACCGTTAGTCACAGCCGAGTCGTTTATATCTTCTTGGTTTTGCAGAGAAGCGCAGAATTTTTAGTTTTTTACAGAATCTGATTAGTGCAATTAGGTTAGTTTTGGCAAATTTTTAAATGCAACATGTAGAATAAAGCATTTGCAAACAACAAACCAGAATCTGCAAAACTGGACAAGTAGCTCAAATAATCTCTGACTGTGGCTTTGGAGTTGAAATATGAAAAACAATGAAACAGTCATGAAAGGTTCCATCTTTGAGCACATTAACAAAAAATGGTAATGTAGAAGACAACTGGTGATATTTTCTGAACCAAGCTGCGTGTCACTATAATACAAAACTAAGCATGTAAAATACTTGTAATATGAAATAATTTGTCACAAAAATGAAAAATCTAATATTGGAGTGAATTAATGTGTTGATTATTATTTAATTGTTTACTTTTTTGGTTTATAAAATGCTCAAAAATAGTGAGAAATGTCCATCAGAGTGTCCAACATAACAAAGATGTTGAGTTTTCTGTCATCGAACAAGAACATTTTGCTATTTTTAAGCTCAGATTTGTTTCATTTTTGGACAAAACTCAACATCACAGAAATTTATTTTCTTAAATTTTAGTTTTTACCGTCTCTGACTCTGATAAATGGTGGAATTTTAGCAATTAAAACAGCAGGACTCTCATAGAATGGTGACAAATCCTAGAAGAAGGCCTACACTGGCAATAAATACTGTTTATCGTGCACAAAATTGAAAATTGCCTTTGCTTACGTGTCTTTTTTTATTACAATATTGTTTCTTTAATGGTATTTTTTCACAAACCACAATAATGGTTTTGTAAATATTCACCATGCAACCAAAACTTCTTCATTCAGGTCAAAAAATACCTTCGAAAAGGAACATTATTGTTTTATAAACCACTTTTTATGCAAATAATGGGGAAAAAATAACAAAAAAAAACATGATAAAAGCCTGAATTTTACACAGTTGCAGTGGGAAGACACCAGAAAAATCACAAATCCGAAGAGCAAAGTGAGACAAAAATAGAAAAGAAACAGGTTAAGAGACTATAATGACTAGTAAGTGCTTAGTTTTGGTCTTTAGAGGAAGAAAAGCAGAGCATTTGTTCAGCCTTTTCCTTAGACGAACAGAGAATTCTCATTTCCAGAGCTGGACCTTTAGTTCAGCTGCAGATAAACACTGTTGTTCCCTCTGAGGCTTCAAAGCAAACATTCCTCTGGGACTGAAGGAATGTGGAGGCCTAAATAGGAAAACTTCAGGAAGCACTCGTTGAAAGACTAAAGCGCTGCAGAGTTTCAAAATAAAAGAAGATTGTGATCAACCTGAACAAGAGGAAGTTGGACCAGTGACGTTTCTGCAGCTGCAGTTAAAAAAAGAAAAAGGAAAGTGAGTAAAAGAGGAACTAGAGAGTAATTTATACCCAAGTTCTTGTTTCTAACTCGACCACAACAAACCAAAACATGATATTGTGTAGTTTCTCCTCGTGCTGCCAGAACGGCTCCGACCTCTGGAGGTTTAGAAAGTTCAGGAAGTTAAAGTTAAGGAAGGAGGAACGACTTTTGACACTTTAACCTCCCTGTTAGGTTCGATTCTCAGGAACAGTAATGAAGTTCCTGAGTCACGTTTAATTATCCAAAAATGGCAGAAACCAAAAATCCCCAATAAACCTTGTTTCTGTCTCATTATTAACTCCATTAATGAACATTTCTGTCTATATTTAGTGCGATGGGGTTCTTTACCTCTCACAGATCACGGTTCAATGGTGCCCTGAAAAAAATCTGTTAACGTCCAAAAACTGTGGAGGATTTGTACAATAATACAGTAAATACAGTAAAACTCTAATTCTGCAGTCTCACATTGTAAAGGAACAAGTAGCATTTATACAAATGCAGATTTCTTAAGTCAACATTATTTACAGTTTTGGACAATTTTTTTATTTATTTTTTAGTATAAAAGAAAATTAATATTTTTTTCTGTTATTTTACTAGTTGTCTTTAAAAATCGGTAAAATGCTCCAAAATGATTAGGTTTTTTTGTTTGTTTGTTTGTTTTTTGTTTGCTGATTGAAAGCTAAAGGAATGTTTTTTAAAACAAATTATTTGCTAAAATACAGATTTTTGATTTGGACGTTAAACAAAGTTTTATTTTAAATCATGTGCTAACACCTTCTCTGTGATTTTACCACTTATTATCTCTATTATCTCCTAAATTATTATTATATTTTTTCTTATCTAAATCCAGTTTTAAAAAGACATTTTAAAGTAAAGGAATGTTGAAGACTAATTATTATTTGCTAAAATACAGATTTTTTGATCTCAACATTATGCAAAGGTTTTTGTAAAACGTGTGTTAATACCTTTTTTCTGTGATTTTACTAATTATCTGTAAAAACCAACCCTAAATTAGTATTTTTTTTATTCATTTTTTGCTCATTTTAAAGTAAAGTATTTTTTAAAGTCATTATTATTCACTAAATACAGATGTGTGATGTGGACATCATGGATTTTTTTTTAAAAACGTGTACCTTTTTTCTGTAATTTTACTAGTCATTATCTTTAAAAACAAATC
Source organism: Amphiprion clarkii (assembly GCA_027123335.1). Taxonomy (NCBI): domain Eukaryota; kingdom Metazoa; phylum Chordata; class Actinopteri; family Pomacentridae; genus Amphiprion; species Amphiprion clarkii. The sequence goes on from CM049576.1 coordinate 4,736,972, forward strand.
CTAAATTATTATTTTTTATTTATTTTTTGTTGATTTTAAAGTAAAGAATATTTTAAATACTCACTACTATAAAATACAGATTTTTGATGTGGACATTATGCAATTTTAAACAAAAACGCGGTTAATACCTCTTTTCTCTGATTTTATGAATTATTATCTGTAAAATCTGTTAAAAAAGTCCCAAATTTTTAGCATATTTTTTGCTGATTTGAAGATAATTTTTTTTAATATATACATATATATATATATATATGTATGTATAAAAATTGCTAAAATACTGATTTTTGGAGAACACATATACTAATACCTTTTTCCTGTGATTTTACCAGTTATACTACAGATAAAATGGTTCACGTTTTACAGCGTTGTTCAGGTTTTTCTCCTTAAATTCATCCGTCAGATAAACAGGACGAGTTATTTATCCTCAGCTTCACACACTGAGACTCATTTAAGGGTCAGATTAAGGCCAAAGATTCCTGCCAGAGAGCAGAAAATCAGAGGCTTTACTGCGATTATCTCCTCTGAGGACGACAAGACGCCGCCGAGTGTTTCAGCCGAGCTGCACAGGTGCATTGTGGGATACGACAGCTGTGTTCTAAATGGTGACAGCTGCAGGAACATAAATTCACACGTAATGCAGACGACTGAGAGAATAGTAGATGATAGCAGATTAGCAGCAACAGTGGAGCCAATTCAGGTTTAAAATCCTACATTTCAGTAAAAAAAGACAGAAAAATCCTCTGTTATGGAGAAAATAGGGAGGATTTCAGTGTCCTGGTGTTTTCTAATGCAGATATGTGCACATATTTACATATTATTAAAGCTACTTCTACTGTTAGGGTCCACTGGCTGCTGTAGACAGGAAACAATGAGCTTTTCAAAATAATAACTTACATATAAAACATTTATTCTTAAGCAACATTTTCAGACTAAACTGTGAACTAGTCAGACAGACTTTATCTAAAATGAAAAGAGGTTAGAAAAGTTAAATAAATTACACGTTTTGAATTATAATTTGGAGGCATTAGGAATTGTTTTACTTGTCGATACTGATTATTTGTAATCAAGGTGATTAATAATGGATATTTGAAAGTGATATGCATTTTGCAGTAAAAAAAAATTACAAAATGTTTATAGTTAACATGTAAAATAACGATTTTCTGTGATTTTACTTGATATTATTTGCAATTTAACAAAACAGGGAAAATCTGTACAATAGCAGTAAAAAACAGCCTTTAATATTCATATTTTTTCCTTAAATAATAATATTTTTGTGTCATTTTACAATACAGCAATGTAAAAAACATTATTTATATTTGCAAAAATACAGATTTTTGATGTGGACATTTTTCATAGTCATTTCATTTTATAGTTAATTAACTATTGATAAATTAATTAAAATCTAAATAGCCTAACAAGTCAGAATATTGAGATTTAGACGCTACAGAGTTATTTATGATGTGAATATATTTAATATTAAGGAATAAAACCCTACAAATATAATATAAAATTCAGTTTTACCTGACTAGAATAAATAAAGGTGAACAATCTACAATATTAATAATTATGGAGATTAACCCGACTTTATAAATATACAATAAAAGCCCAATGAATCCAAATATTTCCTGTATTGCCTAATTTTTCTTTTGTCTTCCCCTTTTTACTCTTTCATTTTCTTATTAAAAAAGTAGTAATTGTTTGATTTAAGAAGCTGAAACCAGTGAATGTTTCACCTTTTGCTCAGTAAATGTCTGGAATGACAAACTTTAATGAGGAGTTTCAGGAACGATAAAATAGAAAAGCATTAAAAGTGCAGTTTAAATTTTCTTTTCAGCGTCTAAACAGTGAACAGTTTCAGGTCTAATTGCGGGTCATGTTTAGAAACCTTCTTTTAACGTCATTTCTTAGCTCACTATTGCATTAAAAATCATTTTCTAATTGACCTTACATTCATACAGTCTGAATAAACTTGTGTTTTTCCAGCAAAAACATTTTTTTCTCCCTTTCTGAGGGTAGAGAGATTGACAAAAATATAATTATTGTGTCAGAATCAGACGTAAAGAAACGCAAAAACTTGCAATTTTAGCATTTTAGCTGCTAGTTGGAGCCGTTTCATTCTGAAGAGCAGCTCGTCTCCTCACTTAGTTCTTCTTAATCATGAGCTAGTTTCATTAGCAGCATCCAAACGCTGCAGCAGCTCAATGCAACCAGATGAAAACAGGACGATTTGTTATGGGATGGCTAATAGACCCTGACGGGGAGACGCAGAGCTGGATTAATCACCGACGTGAACGCAGACGATGTTTGCTTTAACACGACAACAGACCCTGATGAATATCTACAGCGACTTAATGAAACTAAATGATGATGGGAGGGTTTGGAAAACTCCTAAGCAGCAGGAAAGTGGTTCAGTTTAGAGGCTGAGATGGTGAAACTGAAGACAAACGTCCAAGTGTGTCTTTTAATGCAGGTTCTTCTTCCACAGTGAATATATGGAACTCTAGGGGTTCATGTGTGGGAAAGATTTCTGCTTTAATTTGTGTTTTTCCGCATTAGCTGCTTGTGTGTTTGTCACAAAAAAGTCCTATCTTTAGGTGTTTTCTTTAGTGTTTGTGCATTAGTCCTTCCATGAACTTGCATTTGTAGTTGTTCTCTGGAAAATATGATCATCTGAGAGAAGTTTTCAGTATTTAACAGCAGTTTACTGAGTTTTTTTCTTTTATCCCAGTATTTATTATGGAACTCTTCCAGTTAGGACACTATTGGATTGATTTCACCATCATACCTGCTTAAATGTTCAAGTATTGGCCATAAATGCAAAAAATTAAATTGGTTTTCTCATAAAGTATTCCTCTGACTGGTACCATACTCTACATTTTTAAAGCTACAATTGGTGCCGATCACAAAGGAAAAAAATCAGCCTCTGAGAGTGAAAAATAAACATTCCAGAATAGAAAAAAACATGGACATTTTTGACCAAATTTGCACCATTATGTAACTGGTTTGTATTATTCTATCAAAGCAGGATTGTACCATTGTAGACCAGATGTATCTATCAATAAACCTGCAAAATTTCAGGACTCTGTCTACATTATTTCTCAAGTTATGGCTCTTTAAACATTGATCCACAGTATGATACTGCCACCACCATGCCCCACAAAAATCAACATGACTCCACCTTCTTTGAGAATATTTAAGTCAAAAACTAATGCTAAGAAATTGCTTATGGAACCAATCTTCAGAAAGTTATTTGAAGCACTATGAGTTCAAAAACCTTTCCTAGGCCCAGTAACAATAATATTTAAAACTTCCAGTTAGGGCACTGTTGGAGAAGTTTTACCATCATACCTCCTCAATGCATGTTCAGATATTGGACATAAATGCAAAAAAAAAAATCAATTAGTTTTTACATAAAGTTTGCCTCTAACTGGCACCATGCTCTACATTTTTAAAGCTCCCATTGGTGCCAGTCACAAGGAAAAAAATCAGCCTGTCAGAGTGGGAAAAAAAAAGTTTCACAATAGAGAAAAAGCAAATTTGCACCATCATATAATTGGTTTGTATTATTCTATCAAAGCAGAGTTTTACTATTGGAGACCAGTTGTATATATCAATAAACCTGCAAAATGTCTGGAGTCCAGCCACATTATTTCTCAAGTTATGGCTATTTAAACATTGATCCATGGCATGATACTGCCACCACCGTGCCCTGCAAAAATCAACATGACTCCACCGTCTTTAGAAATATTTAAGTTATAAACTAATGTTACCTATCAGCCCTAGATTATTGTTGGTTGTACTTGTCTTTCAGACAATCTGAGTATCCAATAGAGGTTTTTCAGTCTTTGTAGTATGTAGGAGTTTATTTCCTGCTTCAGTCAGTTGCTGAAGATGTTCAACCTTCACCATTGAGTATTAGTGCAATTTCGTCCATGTAGCACATTTTTTAGTCTCCCAGAACAACTGTCTAACCTTTAACTTTCAACCCCTGCTGTTCTCAGGTCTGCATCAAGGCGTTCAGGGCCAGAAAGGAAACTTCACCCTGGTGTGTCGAGACCCGGCTGGAGAGCAGGTGGTCCGAGGTGGAGAGAACGTCCAGGTCAGCATCGTCCACAGAGAGAAGAAGAAATGGTGAGTCCAAGACAGCGTGTGGTCGGCTTTGAAGGCATTTCTGATTCAGCAAGTTGTAGAAAAGCAGCTGCAGGAATGTCCTGGAACAAGACACCGACGGCTCTATATTCATGCTGTTGATGTGAAGCAAATGGATTACAGCCATTGACTGTACACATGAGATAGTTTTGTTTGATTTGTGCTTGGTGTATCCTCAATTTTCTCTACGTGGGACCATAATTTACAAAAAAGAACATTATGCTGTATTCAAAAAGTCTTGAAATGAACAATTGAGATCACAAACTCATCAGAAAAATGTCCACTAAAGTAGCAAATCAAGTGAGAATATAATCATTTTCCCATACAGTCTTATAACCAGAGATGTAGCCTCCTGCTGGTCATTCAGGAGAATTCAGGTTTCAGCTCAATCTACGCCCATTTTAGAGCAACAGAGTGACAATAAAATCAGTTTGGAGCACAAAGCTAAGCCACATGGCATCATCGTAGAGGCTTAGATATGTTATGCACATTCTACTTAACGCTACTATTGTAAATATAGTGAAAACTGAAGCTGGAAACAATAGACAAATAGGAAAAAGGTGTGTAAAGAGTTCTCTTAGAGTCTTTAGTTAACTGAGAAACAAATCATACCCAGAGTGAATCAAAATCAGTTTAAAACAAGCTAACGAACAGCTAAGCTATGTATTGGCTTAAAGTCAAAATCATAATTTAAAATAATATAATTAGCAAATTGCAACAGCTGCAATTTACAATATAAGCTTTGCATCACGTCTGACACAAGGTTTGGGTCGAACACGACAACTTTTAGTACAACAGAATAGAATAGAAATACTTTCTTTTTGGGAAATTTGGTTGCTACAGCAGAAAGAGTACAATTCCCACCAGTAGAAATACAGATAAATAAGCAAAAATGTGCAGTAAATAACAATGAACAGTAAGAAAAATCTAAAATGCAAAATGTCCTGTGTACAGAATTTACAAATGTTAGTATTTTATACATAATGCAAATAGTGTGCAAGAGTGAACAAAAAAGTGTGCAACTGATTAAGTGATCAGTATCAGCAATATGACATCAGCACGTTTGTTCATTAATCCCCAATGTAGTTGTTGACATTATCAGCAAAACTGGACATTATAAAACCCCCTGCGACATAACAAAAACTCTTCAGTTGGTCCCAACTTTGTTAACTACATGTGCAACAGCTGGATGCCATTAAGCCTCACAGAGGTCTTTGTCATGGTGCCCCTTTACATGCTAAGCTCCCATAATGCTCTCTGCTGGCTAACATGGACCTGCTCACTTCCTCTGATGGCTGCAGTATTAAACAGTAGTGGTGGTACATGCTCAGTCATGTTTTATAAATATTACACAGTAAATATTCAACTTAGGATGACTTTCGCACAAACTAAATCAGTTTTATTCTCAGTTTTCCAACCGTATCAGGAAGGTCTGATTCTTACCAGCAGCTACAACAGCTTGCATGTAGGAGCCTTTTTGGTTAATAAAGTCTTCCAGCCATGTGATGACAGAACATGTGGGAGTTTCCCGTCTACAGTCTGTAATCTGAGTGATGTTCATTATGAAACTGCACCAGACTGCTGCTAAACAACCACACGAACGCAGTATGGCATTAAACTTTTATTCATTTTAATTAGTTTACTTGGTTATTTAGTAAAAAAAAAAAGCTGCACTAAATAGAACTGTGATGAGTCTGTTGGTTATTTAGTGAAATGACATTTAGAAACCTGAAGTTTCTTAGCGCATTGCAGAGCTGTTTAGTTGTCCAACAGATGCATTGGATTGATTTTAGTCACGTAAATGTTAAAAGTGTCTAAATGAGCTTCAGCGAGTTTGGATTTTGGAGAAAAATATGCTTTTCTGGGGTCGCTGGTAAATATGGGAGCAATTCGATGATATATTTCTTAACTTAAATGAATGATGACTAGCTGTCTTTGCTTTCTTGTCATGCTAAGTTGTATTTTTTAGACATTTTAAATTCTAGATATTTAAGTTTTATGTGACATGCTCTTTAGAATTTTCTTCTTTTTCCCAGAATGTTTCTTCTTGTTATTTTGCCCTCGACTTTCTTCTTCTGTCGCACTCATTTGTGTTGCTGTTTGCTTCATGTAGAGTGTCTCAAAGCTTGTTCATATACACCTCAGTTACTTTAAATTGAACTAGTCTTTTCCAGTTTTCTTTTTTTTTCTTGTTTTTTGCGTCTCCTCCCTGCTTTGTCAATTGACTAGAGAAATGTTCTTCTTATTTAGTGCACATTACCCCCTTAAGAAGCTTTTCTGTGAAGGATAATGGTATAATTTGGGACTCAGTATTGGTAGATACTCAATTTTAAACTGCTTGGATAAGATCAGGAGCAAAAAATTGAACGCGGCATCCTTAATATTGTCGCTAATCTTTGTCCACCTTCACTTGAAGAAGTTCGGAGACAAACCTGCAGATTAGATACATCTTTTTTAGGTCTTTACACAAACTCTCTATAATATTCTGGAAGTATTTTTTTTTGTCACTTTTACAAAATATATTTTTTAAAAAACACTCTTTTCCTGCGCTTTATTTACCATGTTTTGTATTTATACGAGAGTCCTGTTCTGGAGAGGCGAGAAGTTACATCCTCAAATCCTAGAAGGACACTTCTGCTCAGTCTCCAGACGCTAAGTGTTCCCTTAAATTATCAAAAAATTTGATATACACTCATAGGGACCAACTATCTGTACATGAGGACCTGCATGTCTTTTTGAGAGCTACACTGCATTGATTATCAGCTACATTTTAAATTGTTAACAAGCTGATATGTTTCATTTTCATTCAGCACAGTGGAGACGACAGTAGTTGATTAATTGATCGTTAAAATCAGCTCACTTTTTATTGGAACTTTTTATAGCACTGCTGGTGATGTTGCAAATGCTACTGAGACACTGGAGTAGCATCATAAATAACCCCAACTCGATCTACTACATGTCAGATGTCATTAAGTCTCACAGAAGTCTTTCTCATGGTGCCCCTTTACTAGCTAAACTCCCACAGTGGTCTCTGCTTGACAACATGGTATGAAATGTTTAGAAATTTGATGTCAAGACATGAAAAACAAGAAACTGAAGCTCTTAAAACAGATTTCGGTGATGCTACATTGGTCATCTGTTACATTTTATATTATTAACAAGCTAATTTGTTTGTTTTCCTTCAGCACCGTGGAGACGACGGTGGTGGACAACAATGATGGATCCTACAGTGTTTCATTCACACCTGAAGAACCAGGAGTTTATTCAGTGTGGGTTTGTGTCAAAGCTCAGCATGTCAAGGTAAAAAAACTGTAATCTGAGTGTAAATCTGTGTTTTTATTGTCTTTGTTTAATCACAGCTGCATGTTAGAACAGTGAGCTGACAGCTGGACAGAGACTCGCCTCAGGGATGTTCACATCATCCCGACAAATTAAATTGTCTTTAGGCAAAAAGAAATTGTCTACACCGTTGCTGATGTTCAGTTTATCTCCTGGGATGTTTAATAATTAACACACTCTCAGATGTCCTCTTTTATCCGAATTTGGCCACTTTTTTCTGTTTTAATCCTCTGGTGAGATTCAAAGGTCTGTTGGCTTTTTTAAAAATCACCAAAATCCTGGCATTTATTACAGAAAGAAACTGTGAAAACAAAAAAAATAGTTGGATTTTCAACTTTCCAACAGTTCTTGAACTGCTCATCTGGGACTTGTCTTTGCAGCAGGAAAATTAACCAAGTGAAGGCTTAAAATCCTCTACAAAAATGTTTTAAAATAATTCTTCATTTAAAACTGCCAAAAATAAGTAATGTGCTCGATCCAGATTTTTATTTATTTATTTATTTTTTTAAACAAAAAATTCTGTGATACCTGATGCAACTAAAAAGTCATGCGAGATTCAGCTGCAACCTACAATCATATGAAAAAAAATCTTTCTAGGTTGAACTGCAGGCTGTGTTTCCCACAAGCAGAAATGAGAAAAGTTAACAAATTAAAAATGTCAGTAGTTAAATAAAGCTTTTGGAGACATCTTTTTTTCCACTATTTGGAACCCATTAGGGGGAAAATTTAATGTGTTAATTTCAGTTTTCTTCAAGTTCTGTAAAAGAAGTAACCAGGAGAACAAATTAAACTTTAGTTTTTTATTTTATTTTATAATTTCGGCCATTAAAATGTGTCGTTCTGCACAGAGGACATTTCTGAATTCTCTTTCCTTCTTCATGTTTGTTCTGTTTCCATAGAGGTGCAGGACTTTATATTGCAGGAAAATGTGAGTTTTCAGTGGAGAAAAACATCAAAGAAGCAAAAAAAAATGACCCAGAAGCTGCTTGGAGTTCAGAGGGTCAGTGCAGCGCTGGTTAGTAGACCGTCTGACTCTTTCCTGCCTCCTCCTGCAGGGTTCTCCATTTGTTCTGACTGTAAAGAGGAAGTTGAGGCGTCACAGTGGGACGTTTCACTGCTGCTCATTCTGCTCCAGTGGAGGAGCTAAAGAGGCTCGATGTGGCTGCACAGGAACGATGCCAGGTCTGTCAGAGGGAAGGGGTTCGTTTAGGGGGGTTTTCAGTCGATAAAGAGGAAGGAAAAATGGAGAAAGATCAGTTGGAGGAACAATGTGGAGTCATTTCGTCTGTATAGATTCTCATTCATCCAGATCTTGTAATCCTTGATGCTTCAGTAGAAATCAACTGGACTTCTCTTTTAGCTTCTTGAACATAAGATACGATACGATTTGATACGATACGATCAGATCACATCAGATAAGATAGATTTGTCAATCCAGACAGAAATTCTTGTGCAGGATAAACCTCAGAAAAATACAAAATTGTATAACATAATTCAGTGTCTAAAAAGTAGAAAAGCAATAACTTACAATATAGAAAATACAATACATTACTGAAATAAAATAACTAAACTAAAATAAGACTGGAATAGAAAAGTCAAAAGAAATGCTGGCAATTATACTGAGGTAATAAGTAATATCACACATGATTACTGAAATTTTGCATGTAAATATGAAATGTTGTGCCTGAAAATGCAATACTGCATGTGATCAAAATATTGCAAATGAAAATAAATTGTGGCACATGATATGTATGATGTATTAATATTACATGCGCAACTGAAACAGAAAACCGGAAGGTGAAACATCTTCAAGAACCTCAAAGAGAATCCAGTTGCTAGGATTACCATTTGGGCTTTGTGACTGAAATGTCTTTGTTTTTAAGACAAGTTTTCTGAGATTTTGTGTAATGCATGTGAAGTACTCTATATGGTTATTTGATTGATACAACCATTAGGGATGCTTAAAGTCCTCCTCTAGTCATTGATTAAACCCTTAAAAAATTGTCTGTGTGTGAAAATGACCAATTTAGATGTTTTTTTTCCATTAAAATGACCCTTTCCTGCAGTAATTTCTCTTATGTTCAGCTTTTCTGTGTGTTATTCTGTATATTAAGATTGTTTTATATATAGTAAAGATTATTAATTGTCTTCGAAAACACATGCAGGCCTGCTTCATATATATATATATATATATATATATATATATATATATATATATATATATATATACATGTATGTATATATATATATATATATATATATATATATATATATATATATATATATATATATATATATATATAAAATAAAAAAAAATGGGTGTGTGTGTGTGTGTACACTACCGTATAAAAGTTTGGTGTCACTTAGAAATGTCCTTATTTTTGAAAGAAAAGCTGTTTTTTTCAATGAAGATGACATTGAGTGAATGATAAATCCAGTCTAGACATTGTTAATGTGGTAAATGACTATTCTAGCTGTAAACGGCTGATTTTTAATGGAATATCTCCATAGGGGTACAGAGGAACATTTCCAGCAACCATCACTCCTGTGTTCTAATGCTACATTGTGTTAGCTAATGGTGTTGAAAGGCTCATTGATGATTAGAAAATCCTTGTGCAGTTATGTTAGCACATGGATAAAAGTGGGAGTTTTCTTGGAAACATGAATTTTTCTGGTTGACCTTAAACTTTCGAATGGTAGTGTGTATAGTCCAGTATAAATCATCTCTAGTTGAACAGTACAGTCCTTTATTTTTTTCTCTTCTTTTGTTCCATCAACACTCCCTAGAAGGCTTAAATAAAACTGCCTGTAATCTCCCGTCCTGACTCATCTGTTCACTTCATGTCTGTCTTCCTGCAGGAGGGTTTAAAGGCTGTGGTCACGGCCATAAGGGACATCCAGGGAAGCCTCACTGGTCCTGTTGTGGCAGCACAGTGCAGCAGTCCGAGTGTTTGCCTCAGAGCGTTTTGGCTTCAGTTTCCCCTCGAAGCCACCTGAGAACCGTGGAGCTCTGAAGGCGGCGAGATGATGCAAGTTGATGCAGTACGGCAGCAAGAAAGCTTCAGGTTTGTGTTGGAAACATTGAAAAGATCAGACAGAGGAAGTAAAACTCTGAAGACACAGATACAGGAGCCGGTTTCTCATTAGAGACGAACAAGGACAAACACCAAAGTGTGAGATTGAAACTCTCAATCTGTGCTGTAAAGTGCCTTTATTGACAAAACTCTACTGCCTTAATGTCTACTCCAAAATCAAATGTGGTAAAAGTTTGGATGTCTTGATCAAGTTTTTCTTGTCTTTGCTCCTGATTCAAGCGGAGTCCTTTAGTATAGCTGTAGATTAGCTGTAGTACCTGCTTGTGCCACCAAGTGGAGCCTCTTCGGTGGGAAGTTAAGTAAAGGAGCACCCTGACAGAGACTTCCATGAGACTTTAGTGTGATCAGGCCAGCACACAAGTTTTACATCACTCTAAAGGAATGATGTGACCACAGATTGGATTAGCTCTAGTACCTGATTGCGCCACCAGAGCCTCCTGAAGTCTAATACTGCTACTTTCTGATCAAGATAAACAACATAGTGTGAGTAATGAATGTGAATCAAGTTTTATTGGTTTAACGCTGAAAACATCTCTCCAAACCTTCCCATTTGAGAAGAGCGCAGCGTATGATTCTACTGTTGTTTTACCTGATAATGGCCTAAATATACTAAATACACGATTTATCTAAATACAACTTATAGTAACCAACTTAAAATACAGAAAAAAATATAGTAGTATTTTGGAATAAATGCTTAAAACCATAGCCTGTTAGTTAAAGAATACTATTTGAGCCGATGAATCTTTACAATTCCAATTATTTGGACATATAGTAGTATTTTTTCTTGAATAACACTTTAAATCAATAGCTTGCTAGTAAGTAATCTTTGGGTGAAATAAACCTTTAAAACTACATGCAGTGTTTTGGCTAAAATAACCTTGCAAACTATGGGAACTTGGACGAAAAGTAGTACTTCTTTGTGTGGAATACTAGTAGTATTTTGGGTGGAAACAGCCTTAGAAACCATAAGTTGTGCAGTAGGTGGCGCTGTTTCAGAATAAATGGGATTCAGACATGCAGACCTAGAAATGTGGTTCTGACAGTGCAGCAGAGAGCATTGTGGAAGTTTAGCTAGTAAAGGAGTACCATGACAGAGACTTCTATAAAGCTTAATGATCTCCAGCCAGGAGACAGGTGTTGAGTTAAAGTGGGATAAACAAGGACGCTGATTCACACATTTTAGCAGTAGTCTGTCCAATCTCGCAAGTGGAGCAAAACTCCCGACACTTTAACAACGATGAATCCAGCAATGTTACATATCCAAAGTCTGAAAAGGCTTATTTAGCATCTTAAATGTAAAATTTATCAGAATAGAGATAGCAAGAATCTCAATAAAGTATTTTTGTATCCTACTGAAATATAGTTCATGTACAATTATAATGCTGTAAAATATGCAATATTTTCTGTTAATTAGCATTTCATGTTGTGTAAGGAACATAGCAATCCATAAACTTTATATTTAACATTGATATCCACATCAATATTTTACTTTAATTTAGAATTTCCTTTACAGTAGCAACATAGTGTCCGCTGTGTATTCTATTTATTAGGTGATTAATGTCCAGTTATTGTACTTGAAGTTTATTGACTGTCATTTAATATAGTGGGAATATTTTTCCATTAATACTACTGTACTTTTATTTCTACATTAATACTAAACAACTACTGCACATTTGTTATTAGAACTTAGAATTTAATGTGCCTTTTACTGATTTCAGTAGAAGTATTAGCAGCAGGTATTCAGGCCTTCACAGTTGTGGACCTCATGGATGTGTAGGTTGAACTAAAGGCCAAGTCATGGTTTCCACATGACCAATGTTGACTTAAAAAGCAGATAGCATTTCATTGCCCTTGATATTGAACCCAGAAAAACACTCAGGACTCCTGTGGATGTTTCAGAAAGTTGTGACTTTATACTTTTTACAGGATAAAACTACTAGTTACAGATTGGATTGAGGTGTGTTGAGTACATTGCATGAACACAGCACAGGATATCTGGAGAATTTAGGACTTCCTACTGCGTTGGGGTGTCGTCATTGGAAAGAATGTACCAATCAAGCAACTCCAAAGTCCAAGAGTGACTAACTTACAATTACAACTCCTTCGATAATGAATTATGAAGGTGTGGATGCTGGAAAATCTTCTTCAAATGTCTTTCTTTATAACGGGCATTCATTTTTAGCACCATATCGTTTGTGGATGTTTTTGAACAGCTGTTTCTTTGCTCTTTTTACTGGATAAAACTGCTAGTTCCAGATTGGTTTCAAGTGTGTCTAGTACATTGAGCGAACATAGCACAGGATATCTGGAGAATTTAGAACTTCCTACTGTGTTTGGATGCTGTCATGGGAAATAATGTACCAATCAAAGCAACTGCAAAATCCTGCAGAGACTAATTTACAGTTACAGCTCTTACAATGGTGAATTATAATGGCGTGGATGCTGGAGAATCTTCTGCAACAGTCTTTCTTTGTAACAATCATTTGTTTTCAGCACCATTTCATTTTCCTCACACATGTATGGTCACAAATATTGGGCTACATGTGGACTTTTACAGACAAAGCATGAATAGCCCTTGTAGCCTTGATTATACTCCCTTTACAGCTTTACACACCACAGATGTGTAGCTGTTTTTTCACTGTTATACTTTTATTATTCTACTTTTTGACTCTGTTTCGAGGACTCAGTTCCATACATGCGTAGTCGGTCAACATCTAGGTATTCTGGGCATGAACGTCATGAAGTCATCCATGGAGGGTCTTTATGGACTTTCATGGACAGTGTAGTACTGACCTTGTACTACTTTCGAGTCCATACATGTGCAGTGGGTTTGTCATAGGGTTAGGGATAGGATCTATCGTCTCCACGCTTCCCATTCACTGCAATGCCATCTGGTAACAGCACGTTGTGTTTTAAGAGACGGGGCGTCACATTCGCCGCTACCGATTAGCCCTATGGTACATGTCCACAGGATTCGTCAGTTTCTCGCATCTCATTCATTGTCTATGTGAAGCACGTTACAGCGCATTTCAAGCTGCAATACGGTGCATCGCCTCAGAGGTTGTTGGCCTAAAGTAGTTTAATTTCTACTTTATACAAATGCAGCGCAGGGAGCGGAGGTTCAACGCATTGTGAAACGTTTGTGAAACTTCTAAACTAGCCGTCGAACTAAAACGAGGACAGAGTCAGCAGCTTATTTCTCGCTTCAAATGCTTGCAGAAATACTTTTTGCTGAACTGTTTTCATAATAAAAGAGAAGTTTGCGACCGGGCCACGATGTTGGGTTAGGGTTAGCATCTACCGGACTGAAGGGCTGTCATGTGACCAGCTAGTGGCCACTAGTGAACGCCCACCAAGCGGGCGATATTCGAATGCAATGTGTTTCTATGTGAGAAAAAACAGCCCTGTGGACATGTAGCTTTAAGATGAGGTCTTGACTACTTTGTGCACTCAGTGTCTCTGGAAACTACCAAAAATTTCAATTTTGTCGAACTGTTTTAGTTATTTAAATTTGCAAATGCGCCACCGTGTTGGTCCGGTTGGAAATTCAGGACCAGACGGTGAAATGTTCATCCAATCAGGTGCGGCCAGCATTTGTATGGTTGTATAAATGTTTAGTCTATTACCACATTGTGTAGTCATATATCCATCAAGTGTCTAATAATGCCACTTTGGACACATACTGTTGGGCAAGTGACGAATTTTACGTCGTAGAAACTCTACTCTGGCCTTCCTTGTATGCAATAAGGTGACGAAATTACCAAATACTTCATATTTACCTTCTATGTATTTGTTGCACCATTAAAATGTTACTTTTGTGGTACTAACGTCAGGTATTTGTACTTATGAGCTGATAGTCACAATGTGGTGCCATATACTGTCAGTTTGTGAATATTACTGTTTGTAGAGCAAGATTTTGTAAAATTACCTGCGAAACACTGGTCAGGATGGAAACATCCTGAATAGAAACTGGAGTTCACGGTGTTTTTAAACTTGCTCAGAACGTTAAACCTCAACTTGTGCACATGAAGATTTCTTACTATTGTTGGTAGAACGATTAAGAAAATCTGCACCTGACAGGTTTTCCTTTAGTTTCTTTTTAGCTGCTACATTTAAAGACTTCAAACCACAAACCTGGAACTCATCTTGAGCCACTTTGTGTATTTTTGTGTATTCTGAATAACAAATATGTTAACTGTGAGTACAAATACATGTTTTCTAAGCAAAATAGAACTATGCAAATACTTCACATCTCTTCATCTTGGGGTCCAACATCTTCAGATTAACGGGGAACCTCCTGAACACTGAGACATTTCAGAACGTTCATGTGTGTTAAAAAAGTGCCTTTTTCATTTTTCTAGCATTTTCTACTGAAGCCTATAAACCTGAACAATGAAATAAACAGTTTTTAAATCCTGATTTATTCGTTAATCAAACTAACTAACAGGATGTCTTTGCTTTTTGTTTGTACAAATATTTTAGCTGTTTAAGTGTTTGTTCCACACAAATTCATCAAGAACTAACTCTTCTAATGATTGAGGATCTGTGATGATACCTGGAGGTGTTTTTAAAAAGTGAGTGTGCTTCAGAAGTGTTCAGAAAAGATTCCCAATAGTTTGATGCCTTTCTGTAAACCATCGTTTGTGATCCTTAATGCTTCGGGTAAAGAGTCGAAGAGCAACAACAGCAACAATATTTTCAGTTTTTTGGTGTCCATAAATGAGGACAACAAGAGTGTTAATGGAATATCTCCATAGGAGTACAGAGGAACATTTCCAGCAACCATCACTCCTGTGTTCTAATGCTACATTGTGTTAGCTAATGGTGTTGAAAGGCTAATTGATGATTAGAAAACCCTTGTGCAGTTATGTTAGCACATGGATAAAAGTGGGAGTTTTCATGGAAAACATGGAATTGCCTGGGTGACCCCAAACTTATGAACGTTAGTGTAAATATTTAGATCCTGTGTGAAAGTTCCTCTTTACACCACCAGGCGGCAGGAGAGAGTCACTTCTCTCTTCCTCTTCTCCCAGATCTACCGGTCATGTTAAGTTTTCAACACGTTCCTGCAAAACATTCATAGCCAGTGTTCTCACAACCACAGCTAATGAATTCTGCCTTATCATTTTAAAAAAGCTGTTCAGGATCAACTCTGGTGCTGTGAAGGATTGATGAATGTTCCGCTAACAACCATCTAAGACACTGGTGAAAAACTGCTTTTAGTTCAGGAGCCAAAATTTGATCTCCAGTGACCAGTAAAATCAGAGCTTAATATCTAATAAATTACCACAACTCCAGATGTTTCCTGTGGTTTTAATGCAGTCCGAAAATGTTTTTACAAAACATCATGAACATCCTGAAATTTCTTAAGAAAAATAAATTCATTTTGAACAACATTATGCCTCAGTTTATCTTTTACACATTACAGCTTCCAGATCAGTGTCTACCAAGGAACAAAACATTTAATCACAGGTATCTGGAACTGATTGATATAGGATTTTGTTTTCTGATCAAAACAACTTGTCATGGTGTAGAAATTATTTAGAATTTATAGTTTTACAAATTTACAATTTGCTGTTAATGTCTTCTCTGTAATTTTTATACTTTACAAAGTCATCCTGTGGTCCGGATTGGACCATCCAATGGCCCGGTTTTGGCCCTCGGACCGTATATTTGACACCCCTGGTCTAAGAGGAAGAGGGGCAGCTTCATTAAAAGACTGATTAAACTCTGTTGCTCCATGGAACGGTACAGGAAGTCATTCCTCCCCACTGCAATAAGATCTTTCAATGCAGATCACAAAAACACTTTATCACTTTGGCTGCTAATGAAATCATTTTACATTCTAAACATAATTCATCATATCTGTAAACTTATCAGCACCTGCTTATGTCACTTACACATCCAAGCACATTCTCCTTTGCACATTCTGCATGCTTGTATTTTATTTGATCTTATTTTATTTTTTTGTATTTTTAAAATATTATTCCAGTTTATTTTATTAGAATTTTATTGTATTGTATTTTATTTTATCTTATTCTATTTTATTTTATATGTTTCTATCTTATTTCCCTTTATTCTATTTTAATTTTATTTCATTTTGTTTGATTTTTTTATTTCAGATCTTTTTTATCTTATTTCACTTTATTTTATTTTTATTTTATTTCATTTTTTAATTCAATTTTATCTTATTTTATTGTATGTATTTTTTTATCTTATTTTACTTTGTTGAATTTTAATTTAATTTATTTTATTTTATTTTATATGTTTTTATCATATTTTACTTTATTTCATTTTTTGTTTTATTTTTTCAATATAATTTGTTGTCTTAATTATGCTTTTATTTGATCTTATTTTATTTTTTATATATATATTTAATCTTCTTCTTTTTATTTTATTTCATTTAAATTTATTTTTATTTATTTTTATTTTATATATTTTTATCTTATTTCACGTTATTCAATCTTAATTAGTTTTATTTCATTTTATTTGATATTTTTAAAATTTATTTTATATATTTTTGCCTTTTTGTCTTTCATTTTATGTTATTTTTATGTCATCTTTTCTATTTTTTTTTATCTTATTTCACTTTATTTTATTTTTATTTTATCTTATTTTATTTTATTTTTTAAATCTTATTTCACTTCATTTTAACTTAATTTAATTCTTTTAATTTTATTTAATTTTATTCTATTTTATCTTCACTTTATACCCTAATATTCTGTGTTGTGTTATTATTTACCCCTTTATTGAATATCCATGCTCCCTCTGGGGATTAATTAAGTCGTCTAAGAGGAAGTGACATCAGCAGCGGTGTTTAATCAAACGCTGTAATTGGTTGGTTGGAGTTAATTGGAGGTTAGTGATCACCAGAGCTGCAGGTTTTTACAGCAGGAAACTGGAGTTCAGCAGCACTTCCATTAGCTGAGGCCAAGTGTGGGTTAAAGATGGCGGAGAGGTTCAACAGCTGCCTTTACTATCGATTCCTGTCTTCCTTTGTCTTCAGGATTTATAAGAAGTGGAGCCGCCGACACAAACACACTCAGAAGTGAACAATGAGAGAGTGAAGGACGTCTGCCAGAGATCATAAACCTCCTTCACCCTCCATCGAGCCTCCAAGTAACCGAGAGCTCCGGTGATCACGCTGCAATATTGTCCCAGACACCTTTTCTCCTCTTTAATCTTTTGCCTTTTTATGTTTCCACGGTTTGATGTTCAGCTTTTTCCCCTGGAGAGTTACAGGAGGTTCAGGGATTAATAACGACAATAAAAGCCATCAAATCCTGAGAAAACATCCAGGAATCACAGCCAGAATCAATAAAACACACCAGAGTTTATCACATGTGGAACAACATGTCACATTACATCAGGACACGCGTGTTCTATCGACACCTGTGTCCAAATCTGGACTCACAATATAAATGTATTGGAATTTTGGGGTTTGTCGTGTGATAAACAGCATTTAAAGTGAGATTTTATGTACACTGTAAAAAATTAACAGTTTTTAACTCATGATTTGACATTTTTGATGGCTGGTTTTGATAAATTACAGATAGTAAATAGCATTATTTATTTACACATTTAGCTTAAAAAAACACAGGCAAAAACTTTAGATTTTACCATAGAGATAGATAGATAGAAAGTTAGATAGATAGATAGATAGATAGATAGATAGATAGATAGATAGATAGATAGATAGATAGATAGATAGATAGATAGATAGATAGATAGATAGATAGATACATAGATACATAGATACATAGATACATAGATAGATAGACACCATTTTGAACTCATTTTAGGTCATTTTGAACTAATTTTTGGCAGTTTTTAACTCATTTCTGGTCATTTTTAACTACTTTTTTGTATCATTTTGAACCCATTTTGGTCATTTTTGGACCAGTGTAAAGTAATTTTGGGGCAATTTGCATTGTTTTGGACAGTTCTTGACTGAAATGACAAAAAAAACCTACTGGATCCATAAAATAAATGCAGCATGGCTCAGAAACAGTGGAGCAAGTTGTTGGAAGATACATTCAGCATGGTGAAACATCTTTCTGGTGTGCAGAGTAGAGAGAAAAACTGGTTTATTGAGGTTCCTAAAATATAAAAAGTAAAATATCTATAGCATTTGGAGGTCGATTTCTTGCGCAGTATTGCTGACTCCTGTGGGAATGTGGGGAAAATGTTGTTGATTGTGGGTTACTTTAATCTTTTAATTTAAAACAGTTAAAGAAGTTTATTTTTTGGGTGGGTTTCAGAGAAAAAGAACAATGCAGAAGCTGAGGTTGAGGACAGAGATGCCGGTAAGCCACCACAGCTTCATGTCGCCTCAGATCCAGTGGTGTGACAGCAGCTGACATCGTTCCATGAGACACTTTATCAGTGAGCAGCAGCAGCTTCCATCACTGTCAGGACATGAAACGCTGTACGCTGAAGGTCACCTGGAGGCTGAACGCAAACACAGAGAATCCCGTGTGTTCAGCTGTGAATTATTCATCCTGATTTTGTTAAAAATGGTGTAAATAATTAATAGTTGACACAGAATCAAGTTATGTAACAAATGAAGTAAACTAAAGACCGAGTCGTCAGACACCAAAGCAAAGACTTCAACAGACGAGTCCGAACCTGCAAACTTCAGCTTTAGTCCAGGAGAAAAACAGTTTCCTCAGGTGTAAATGTGCGTTTTGTGCTTTTTCATGTGACACACAACATTTCATGTGGAGATTTCATGTGCACTGTAAAAAAAAAAGAAAGAAAAAAGAACAGTTTTTAACGAATGATTTGACCTTTTGACTGCTGGTTCTGTTGCATTACAGATAAATCAAATAGCATTATTTATTTACACTTTAATTAAAAAAAGGTCAAAAATGTAAATAAAATACTTAAAAAGTGGTAATGTTTCTCTATGTTAAGTAATAAAAAATACTATTTTTACAGTGTGTAAAACAGCAAAAACTATCATTCTTGCAGTTTACATATACACTATATTGCCAAAAGTATTCGCTCTACCATCCAGATAATCAGAATCAGGTGTTCCAATCACTTCCATGGCCACAGGTGTATAAAATCCAGCACCTAGGCTGCAGACTGCTTTTACAAACATTTGTGAAAGAATGGCTCGCTCTCAGGAGCTCAGTGAATTCCAGCATGGAACTGTGATAGGATGCCACCTGTGCAACAAATCCAGTCGTGACATTTCCTCGCTCCTAAATATTCCACAGTCTGTCAGCTGTATTATCAGAAAGTGGAAGTGTGTGGGAACGACAGCAACTCAGCCACCAAGTGGTAGGACATGTAAACTGACGGAGCGGGGTCAGTGGATGCTGAGGAGCATAGTGCCAAGAGGTGGACAACTTTCTGCAGAGTCAATCACTACAGACCTTCAAACTTCATGTGGCCTTCAGATTAGCTCAAGAACAGTGCTTCAGCAGAGAGCTTCATGGAATGGGTTTCCATGGCCGAGCAGCTGCATCCAAGCCATACATCACCAAGTGCAATGCAAAGCGTCAGATGCAGTGGTGTAAAGCAGCCACCACTGGACTCTAGAGCAGTGGAGACGCCTTCTCTGGAGTGACCAATCACGCTTCTCCATCTGGCAATCTGATGGACGAGTCTGGGTTTGGTGGTTGCCAGGAGAACCATACTTGTTGGACTGCATTGTGCCAAGTGTAAAGTTTGGTGGAGGGGGGATTATGGTGTGGGCTTGTTTTTCAGGAGCTGGGCTTGGACCCTTAGTTCCAGTGAAAGGAACTCTGAATGCTTCAGCATACCAAGACATTTTGAACAATTCCATGCTCCCAACTTTGTGGGAACAGTTTGGAGCTGGCCCCTTCCTCTTCCAACATGACTGTGCACCAGAGCACAAAGCAAGGTCCATAAAGACATGGATGACAGAGTCTGGTGTGGATGAACTTGACTGGCCTGCACAGAGTCCTGACCTCAACCCCATAGAACACCTTTGGGATGAATTAGAGCGGAGACTGAGAGCCAGACCTTCTGGTCCACCATCAGTGTGTGACCTCACAAATGTGCTTCTGGAAGAATGGTCAAAAATTCCCATAAACACACTCCTAAAGCTTGTGGACAGCCTTCCCAGAAGAGTTGAAGCTGTTCTAGCTGCAAAGGGTGGACTGACGTCATATTGAACCCTATGGATTAGGAATGGGATGTCACTGACGTTCATATGCCAGTCAAGGCAGGTGAGTGAATACTTTTGGCAATAAAATATCTATCTATCTATCTATCTATCTATCTATCTATCTATCTATCTATCTATCTATCTATCTATCTATCTATCTATCTATCTATCTATCTATCTATCTATCTATCTATCTATCTATCTATCTATCTATCTATCTATCTATCTATCTATCTATCTATCTATCTATCTATCTATCTATGACAGTCAACATATACAGCATGAACCTGGTGGATTTAACTCGCTTGAAAACTTCTGGAAGGCCAAATGAAGGTTTTAGTACATTTTTGTGTTTGTTTTTATTATTATTATTTGGTAATTTTTTAATTACTAGCAGCATTCCTCAGGCAAAAACTGTAAAAAAAAAAGTCTACATAAATCATTATTTTCTACTTATATCAGTTCTTTTTTCTACCATTTTTTTTTACAGAAAAACTAATCAAATCTAAATTTCATTTAACTTTAAATTGTGATATTCCATCATTACTTTTTTCTTCGTGTCTCGTTTAAAAAACAAAAAAAAATTAAAATGAAGCGTTTGCACTATGGAGATTCATGTCAAATAACACCTGTGAAAGAAAAGAAATATTGTATTTATTTACACCCTAACCCAAAAAACACCTCAACAAAATAAGGCCAACAATGTAAATAATGTACAAATGAATCAAACTAAAGACCAGAGAGTCCTCAAACAGGAAAGCAAAGATTTCAACAGAACAATCCGAACCTGCAAACTTGAGCTTTCATCCAGGAGAAAACCTGAGTTTCCTCAGAGGTAAACCTGCGTTAGTGTTGGATGCACGGCGCATCTGCAGGTCACTCAGGTTGAACACTGTGTAACCTGATTATAGACCGCAGCCATGACAGTAATTCACTTACAGCGCTCTAAATGCAGCCCGGCCAGCTGACACCGGGAACAAGTGCAGTTGGTAAAAGCCAATAAAGCTTGTTTTTTATGGAGCCGCACAAGTTCATGGACGCTCTGCCGATGGAGCAGGATGAGGTCCTTGGTTAGTAGATTGGACATCAACCGCTTTTAAAAGGGTTACAGGAAGTGGGACCAGCTTTATGAAGCAGAACAGCAAATGTACAGAAAAGTACAGCTACTGAAATACATCATTTTGACATTTCTATATATATAATCTAGTGCAAGAAATGTTGCATGTTCATGTATCACAAGAATGTCTGAAAATCTAGCTTTTCTTGTAAACAATTGTAATATCTCAAAGTTTTTGCAGTGTTCTATTTATTTCAATGTAAAAGTGTAATTAAAAAACACTTTGTCCCTGAAAAAAATCACTGAATAATCATAATCTGTTTCTGATTGGTAATCTTTGATTTGTCTGAAATCTTTATGTATAAAATGTGAATATTTATAAAGTTGTTTGTGAATTTTAAGCTTAAAACATCAAATGCTTTAGAGGATTTTGAATTTGCTTGTCTAACCATTTAAGGTGTGAAATTTAAGGGTTTTGAACAACAGTATCTCAGGAACTATTTAAGATAAAAAACCTGAAGACTGAGGCTGATGAGTGGCTCTAATGGGTTCTATTTAAAGCAGCTTTGAGGAGTCAGCAGCTGTAGTCAAATGTAATCACTCAAAAGAAGTTAAGAGGCCATGAAACTAAGACATTTTGATTAACAAAACTTTCTACATGGCCAAAATTAGTTAGATAGTTCAATTTGCTGTATTTATATTTTTGACCCAGCAGTTTTTCAATTTTTTTCCAGCAGGCCTATCATCCATTAAAGAACCAAAATACATGATTTATTTAAATACCTGCAGCATCAAACAGCAGCAGGGTCCATATGAGTAGGGACAGCCTCCAGAAATCAGCAGCTGTAGTCAATCGTAATAACTCATGAGAAATTAAGAGGCCATGAAACTAAGAACACAGACTTTCCCATTGGAGTGTTTGTGACTGATTCTAATGAGTGGATCAATTAAATTGGCTTTGAGGAGTCACCAGCTCTAGTCAATTGTAATCACACATGAGAAGTTAAGACGCTGCGAAACTAAGAAAATCTGATTAACTCAACTTTCTTACATCACCAAAACTGGTAATTCAAATTGCTGTATGTATATTTTTGACTAAGGAGGTTTTGTCATATTTCCAGAATCTATGAAAGAACCAAAATACATGATTATTTTTTGCGACAACGATGCATGTTTTAAAATTCAGAGTTATAGGAGTCACTGGAAACTCATGACTTTTGTGGTGTACATGGTCTTTACAAGCGTCTGTTCATGACTGCATCTATATATTGAAAATGCGGATATTGCAGCATTTTCTGTAAGTTTTTAAATATGCATATTATTCATAGTGAAATATGTCAGTTTGTCCTTGAAAGCTCATTTTATTGCTACATAAGTGGCTGTAAATAGAAACATTTTCATCGCACGTGGGCAGAATTTCCATGATGTTTTTAGTGAACTTTCCCCCTCAAGTACTGCATCTTTTCTCCAGATTATATTGAACAGGTGTCACTGTAATAACCACAGCTGACCTGTATAAGATAAACCAAATTATATCAGTATGTGATTCATGTGGACCTCATTTTCAGCTCATTTCTGGAGGCACCCCTGCTTCTTTTCACATGTTAATTCAGGTAAATGTTAATTTACTTGTTGCTGTTATCACGGAGAGTCTATTGAAGTGTTGAGCTCGAAGTAATTTAGAAAACAAACTACATAGAGTGCAAGTAAACAGAAGTGAGCTGAAGCTGAAGAGCTGCTCAGTCTAATGAAATCAAGTGTAATCTGTCATCCTACCTTTGCCGGCCTATAAGTCACTGACAAGATGTTATAAAGTTATCTCGGCCTCTGTTTTAAAGATATCGAGCGGTGATATCATGGAAGAGGATGTGTTTGCAAATGGATATGTATCGTTTTCCAATAGGACTCAGCAGAAACGATTGATCACAGAAGACCAGAGTCAGAAAACAGCCCTGGAATTAGTTTAATGGATCTGAAGACCAACATGTGTGGTGAGGATGTAATGAGAGACTGATCGATATACTACAGTAAAACCAGATGAGGATGAACACAGCACAGTTACAGATACAAAGTTTCTGAATCACAGAAGGATTAATGGCCTTCAGTGTGTCGCACAAAACAAGGAATGAATACTTTGCAGCCAGACACTCAGGAGACGACTGAACAGCGTTATCAGAGTCTTTCTGAACCGGGTATTGTTCTATCTTCTGACTCACTGTTTCTCTCATAATTAAAAATTGATCAGTTCTCGACGCCATGCAGCCTCCTACTTTATATAAAATATTGAAACCTTGATGTTAGCCAGAGATGAAGCCGGTACAGCAGCAGTGAGGGCGAAGAAGCCACGTTTTTACTGGCACTGTGTCCCAGATGTTTAAATTAATTTCACTCCGGCTGCTTGCTGTCTAAAGGTCGAACAATATGTTGATTTTGTGGCAAATTATTGGTAATCAAGGCGACTGATAACAGATATTTGGAACTAGTATTCAACTGCAATTTTGAACAGCACAAACTCTAACACAAAACTTTGTTGGAATGCCATTTATTTTTCAGTGTACTCATGTTGTGAAACCAGTAAGATATTACAGAGCCAAAGTTGTGCATTTTTTAATCAATTTATTGGGAATCTATAAAAAACAACAAGAAAAGCACTCAGAGATCGCAGTACTCCACCAAGGCTGCTCAGTCTTTGTATCATTTCCGACAGATGAAATCTTTAATAAAAATGACCTTGCCCTGAGCGCAGGCGTGTGTTATACATGTGTACGTTATGTACGGATACCGAATCACGTGACCTAAATATTTAGTGGGCGGCGGGAATTGATGGGACTCAGAAACACCCCCACAGTTTAATCAATTGTTCCTTGTATCATTTCTGACAGATTTGTCCCGATAAGTCCACGGCGTTGATTTATAGTAGGACCGCAATCATGTGATCATCAGCAGGCAGCTGATGTAGTGTTCACTTGTTGTCATAGTTACAGTTACGCTATCCTGATATCTCGCCATGATACAGAAATCTTTAACAAATCCATGGATCCAGACTATAAGCTGCATCACTGCCTGAATCTAATCAGGTGGTCCTTGTGTCATTTCTGACCTTCCCTGAAAATTTCATCCAAATCTGTAAGTCCGTTATTGAATAATGTTGCTAACAGACAGACAGACAGACAGACAGACAGACAGACAGACAGACAGACAGACAGACAGACAGACAGACAGACAGACAGACAGACAGACAGACAGACAGACAGACAGACAGACAGACAGACATTAGTACGCCGATCGTCATATTTGTTACTCTGTGTTCCTTGGCAGAGTAGCAAACAAACAAACAAACAAAACAATACATAGGCCTTGTACTTGCATTTTTTGTCTAAACTCTGACAACTTAAACAAAGAGAACGAACGTCGACTCCAAAATCAAATGTGCTAAAAGTTGCCAAGTTTTTCTTCTTTTTCTTTATTTTGCTCCCGATTCGAGCCGAGTCGTTTAGTTTAGTTTCTGCTGATACTGTTTTCCTACTGTTGCGACCAGAGGAGGCCTGAAGTTAAGTAAAGGATCACCATGACAGAGACTTCCACAAGAGCTTTAAATCAAGTGGGAATAATCTGGAATATTGGATCCTACTGTCCTGACAGAATATCTGATGGCAAATTCTGTAGCTTTACTTGAGTTTTTCTAAGAGAACAGATGTAAACAAATAAACAGGTAGAGGTACTAATCACTTAAAATTGATCAGGCTTTGGACATCCTTAGCAATGAAAAAACATGTTCAGTAGAATGTTTTATAGTTTAATTCAAAGGCAACAGATGCAAAAGACCACAAAAGAACCAAACGCTTGCTGTACATACTATAGATATTTTACTTCTGTACAATCTCTTTTGTTGTTTGTGTTATTTTAAATTCTGACACCAAGACAGTCATTTTTACTGATTAGTACAAGGACTGTTGAAACACAGATGAAAAATCAGAGGATTATCTCAATTTTTATGGTTTGTGGTGCTGATGAAGGTGTAATTCTGGTGCTTTTTTAAAGAAAAAAGATGACATGCCTTTAAAACCCGGTGGCTTTTGTGTCATGCAATAATTCAAGCAGACAGATTTACAACAACACAATAATATAAGCAGAAATGTGGGAATATTGTGATAAAATGGAGGTGATGGTTGTTGCTTTCAGGTCATTTAATGAGAAATCAGGATGAATATGGGAGTCTGGGAGGCTAAAAAGTCTATTTCAATTCCATCTAAACTGCTCTAATCTGCAGTGAAGGTCTGGTTTCATTCATCCCACCAGTCCACACTTCTTGTTACGTCCGTCTGAAGAAGACGTCTGCTGTGATTGTGCAGTAAACTCCCTGCAGGGCCTCATGATCTCTGCTGCTGCGTTGCTCCATTAACCTGAACGTCAAACATCATGTGTGCGATAGAATCCCGTCTCTGCAGCCACCGGAGCGTGGGATTAACACTTCACATCTCCTCCACACTCACTCCACCAGAGCCGGAGGTTGAGGTCGGGTTCCTTCAGGTGAAGTCGTCATAATGGACGGCTTCGGGTCGTCCAACGAGCTGCTGGATGATTTCTGCTGTACAGGCTGGAGGACGGCGTCTTTGCCAAGGCCTCCAGTAAACATTCCTCCTCCTACCCAGCCACAAAGAGGATAGACAGCTTTGTCTGTGCAGCATTGTTCTCAGTGGGAGTGAAACGTGTGATGAATCCTCCCCGGTCCGGCCATCCATCCCTCTGACAATGATAATCAAAGACGCATTGAAGCAAAGGACGCCCTGCTTTTCTCTGCAAACTTGGCTGTGATTTGGAAACTGTCAGCCTTTTTGTGTCTGCTCAGCTCTTTTGGGTTGGTTTTTTTTCTTTATATCCAACCAGAGACGGTGACGCAGCGATGCGAGGACTTCACAGCCACTAATTCACTCCTGGCCGAGGGGTCGTCCTGTAAATCAGACGTTCCCGGTGGTTCCTGTTGTTGCACAGATCGGTGGCAGCTGAAGGACCAGCTGATGGACTCAGAGACTCGCTGTCTCCAGACTCAGCAGAAATACCATCGCTGTGTTGATGGCCGAGCTCTATACACGGAGAGATGGACCGTCAGGGACAATCTCACTCTGGTATGTGGGCTCAGTAGAATAAAGAAATGTTCAAACAGGGAGCCTTGGTTTGGGTTTAAATGACCAAAAATTACAAAAAACATTAACAGTGAAAGTGAAAGAAGTTTTGTTTGTGACAGATTGCAGCTTCAGGATGCTACATTCAGGACGCTAACATGCTTTAACTCAAATATAATCAAATCAAGTTTATTTAAGAAAAGATAAGATATTGCTCAGAAAAAAATTTAATTCCTAAAAAGTAAAAAGCAAGAACATGCAAATATGATACATTACTGAAATAATAATAATAATAATATTATTAATAATAATAATAATAATAATAATAATAATAATAATAATAATAATAATAATAATAATAATAATTATTATTATTATTATTATTATTATTATTATTATTATTATTATTATTATTATTATTATTATTATTATTATTATTATACTGTACTGTATAATAATAATTATTAGAATAATAACTACTATTATTATTATTATTATTAATTATTATTATTATTATTATTATTATTATTATTATTATTATTATTATTATGGTTTTCTATTTTTATGATCTATTGATAGATTTTTTAAGCTTTATTTATTCAATTTTTTTCTCTTTCACCCTTTATTGATTAATATATTTGTTTTATTTCTTTACCATTACTACTATTAATATCATTATTTTTATCCATGTCTTTGTGTTTTACCCTCTGTTTTCTTCCTTGTTCTTTCTCTTACTTGAATGTGGCATTTTGCTACTTAATCTGGTGTTGTATTGATTTATTTTGAAAATCTTTGACCATGTTTAACTCCATTTCTACACTTGTGCCTCTAATTTTTCTCCTTCTGTTTGGACTGAGCAGACTTATGTTGTTCAATGTTGTGTTCTTTCCTTCTGCTATATAAATAAGTTATTATTTTATTATTATTGCTGTTTTTGTGTTCTTTTTTGCACCTTTTCTTCCCCTCTCCTGAGGATCTACCAACCTGCTGTCCATCTATGTCAAACACTGTGATGTTAAAGCGTTGGGTTGGATGTTTCTGACTCAGTTCTACCACAGACCCAGACAGAAGGTCGCTGCTCTGAGACTCGACACGGCGGAACAAATCACCGTCACCTCTGAGACTCCAGGTTTATGGCCTCGGTCCAGGTCCCAGCACAGGAAAGCTCGGCCATTCAGCGGCAGGAGAAGTGTCATCGCCGAGGTTCCTAACAAATTACACCCTTCAGTTGCTGAGAAAAGCCCGAGCGAGGTCTTGGCCAGGAGCGCTGCCTTTTGGCCAGGGCGAAGGGAAAACTGGAAGCAAAGCGACACCTGTCTCATATTCAGCGGTGAGGAGGAAGACAGAGGACTCGTTGTCAGAGGCCAAAAAAAAAAAAAAGAGGAAGAAGAAAGTTCTCAGCTCACACAAATATGATGAAGCATGTCCTTCCTGGCACCGGCTCCATAGAGGAGAGCATCTGATAAGTCCATTTATTTATAATGTATAGACCCAGAGAGCTGCTGCATGGAGCTGCCAAAACACCACAACACATCAGCTCAATTTCACCCTCTGATGTCTCATTTTCTGTCTTTCTTTCAGTTATTTGACTCATTTATGTTTTGCATATGTATGCAAAGACACCAGCTTTATGTGTACTGATGCTGGAAGCTGTTTATGCATGAATTCATCCTCGTTCACTGAGGATCTTGTGTGTGAAAGTGGGATTCTCCTTTATAAGTTACACTGTAAATTTTTTTTTTCAATAATTTACTGTTATTTTACAGATTTCCCATGGTTTGTTCAATTTTGTTCAAAAAGTAATCCTCACAATAATTATTACTGTCACTTTTTCTGTGATTTTACGAGTTATTATTTTTAATTTATCAACATAGGGATAACACTAATAATAACAAAAACAATTATAATTATCATCTTATTATTATTATTATTTTATTTTATTATTATTGTTATTATTATTATTATTATTATTAGGTTTTGACACTTTTGTTATTATAAAATATAAAATGTATATTATGGTTGTTGTTGTATACAGTATTATATAAATATTATATATAATATTAGCAATAAAAATAATGATTATTATTACTTTTTGTGTGATTTGACAAGTTATTATTTTTAATTTAACAAAACAGGAATAATAATAATAATAATAATAATAATAATAATAATAATAATAATGTTGTTGTTGTTACTTTTTGTGCAATTTTATTCTATACAACAATAATTATTATTATTATCTATTTTTGTCATTTTTTCAGAGATTTTTTATTTTCTTCTCTTTTACCTTTTATTTATTTATATATTAATTTTTATTAATTTACCATTGCTAGTATTTTTATCATTTTTAGCCTCATCAGTTTTATACTTTGCTTTCTTATTATTATTACTATTAATTATTTGAAAAAAGATTTATCTATAATAAAGATTGAAAATGTAAAACAAAAAATGATACTGTTATTTTACAGATTATTGCTTGTAAAATCATAATTTATATGTTAACTGTAAAATAACAGGACAAAACTGCAAATAATGTCCACAGTAAATATTCTTTATTGATACTATATATTTTTTTGTACTTTTGATCTTTTATAATATTTGACCCTAAAATGATACTTTTTTTGTACTGTATTTGCATAAAACTGTACACATACCCTCTATTTAAAGAAGCACTCGCTGTTCTGCTGCAGGTATTTATTAAAACAAAAAAAGTAAATGAGACCCACAGCGAACTCTGGGAAACAAACAGGACATCAGTTGGTCTGTCAATGTTTCCGCAAAATCCCATCCATCCATCCATCCATCCATTATCTATACACCGCTTAATCCTCACTAGGGTCGCGGGGGGGGGGGGGCTGGAGCCTATCCCAGCTGACTCGGGCGAAGGCAGGGGACACCCGAGACAGGTCGCCAGTCTGTCGCAGGGCTCCGCAAAATCCCAAATACAAACATTAGTGTTAAGTTTCAGACATTAATCGAACTTGCTTCAGGCACATAAATAGCTTCATTCTGACAGACATTTCAATATGTTATGCAATAGATGCTGGTGGGTGGATTGATGCTACCTGGACTCAGGCCCGGGGTGGATCAGGTCATCTGTGTGGGCAAGAGTGATGCTGAAAGACCGGACGACCTCTGAAGTCATCAGTGATGGTGTGTCCGGTTCCATCAAGATGATCTACTGAATGTTAAATGAATGATAAAAGCTACAGCGCCATTAAAGACTATTCATCCATCTGGGAAAGTTTTCCCTTTTATTGCCTTTTAACACTGAATCGCACTGAACATTGAATGACTATTATGATGCTGCCACCACCATGCTTCACATCATGATGCTGCCACCACCATGCTTCACATCATGATGCTGCCACCACCATGCTTCATATCATGATGCTGCCACCACCATGCTTCACATCATGATGCTGCCACCACCATGCTTCACATCATGATGCTGCCACCACCGTGCTTCACATCATGATGCTGCCACCACCATGCTTCACATCATGATGCTGCCACCACCATGCTTCACATCATGATGCTGCCACCACCATGCTTCACAACATGATGCTGCCACTGCCATGCTTCACATCATGATGCTGCCACCACCATGCTTCTACAGCATGATGCTGCCACCACCATGCTTTAGGTTGGGCATAGTGCGTTTGTGATGATGTGCAGTGTTTGGTGTCTGCCACATATTTTGTCTAGTCTCCAAAAGCTCAAGCTGGGTTTCATCAGATCAAAGAATCTTCTTTCAGTTGACTTCAGAGTCTAGAATATGCCCTCTGATGAACTCTAGTCCAGATTTAATACGGCATTTTTTTCCACAAAGTCTTTCTCTTTGCCACTCTACTATTAACGTTTGATGGGGGAAGAACTATTAACGGTTGTTGTATGAATGGCGTCTCCCACTTCTGAAGCTTGTAACTCCTTTAGAGGAGTCATAGGTGTCTTGGTGGCCTCAGTCACTAATTTCCTTCTTGCTCGGCCATTCGGTTTTTTAGGACGGCCTGCCCTATACAGATTTATACATGTTCCATATTCTTTCCATTTCTTAATGATGGATTCAACTGGACTCCAAGACAAATTCAGTGACTTGGAAATTTTTTTGTATCATCCCCTGGTGTATGCTTTTCAGTAACACTGTGTAACTCTCAGAAACACCCACTGACTGATTGAACTGGTGACTGTACTTGTTTGTCTGACGGTTTTGTATTGTATACTCCATATGTTTTCTTGTTCACAGGTTTCTGTTTTTCTGTGTCTCGGTATAATTTCACCCCAGTGAAGCGAAGGATTTGCTAAATGTTTTACAAACACAGCTCAGACTTTAGTTGAACAAATGCTCACATTACACTCTCTCTTCATTACTTTCTGCATAAGGAGGTTGTTCGTCTTGAGGAAAGACGATTGAGGAAAGAACCAGGGGACATCATGTACACTATTGTTCCATAAAATCTCTTTATGTGCGTGGGAGGCCAGTGCTGAGTTGTGCTTATCAGCCTAATGATAGTTTACAAAGACCTCTCTGTTTTATACGGCCCTGTTTTTCTCTTAACAGTCAGTTGATTTGCAGTTCACTGGAAATCTGTGCAAAGAAAATGGTGAAAGCATTTGCACGGTCGCTGCTTAATGTGAGTCTCATTCAGAAGATCTGACACTGGCCTCCACACCCTACCCAATTCGATTCAATTCGGTTTTATTTATATGGTGCCAATTCACAACATCTGTCATCTCAAGGCCGTACAAAATTTATACAGAGAAACCCAACAGAGCCAAAGTTTCCTTGATCTGGACAGTCGCTCTCAGGGATGAAATCAGCTGTATATGCAATATACCATCCAAAGCATGAACTCAGAAGAATGATTTGCTGATAGTTATGAACTCTTGACTAGTCGCCAAAGATGTCTGGACCTTTGCTGTTCAGGCTCCTCAGCTGTTGAACTTCCTGCCTGAAGATCTATGCAGGCAAACTCCATGTCCTCCTTTAAATCTTTTCTTAAGACTCATTTTTGTCGTATGGGTTTTTCTTAACTGATGGTATTTGTTGTCAGGAAGCCTGTTTATATGGCTGGCATAACATCTCAGTCCATGTCCTATCTTTATGCAGTTATATTTGCTATTGTACGTCATTAACTTGTGTCTTGTCACTCTTGTAGTTTGTCTTCTTTCTCCTTGCATGTCTATCAGGTATTTCCAGCTCTGGAGCAGTGTTTTAGCAGTGTCCAGTCTTTATTTTGTCTAGCTTGCTGCCTGTTTGTGTCTGCCATCCTGTTCTCTTTCAACTTTACCCTCACCCTAACCAGTTGAGGCAGGCGTCTGCCCTCCCTGAGCCTGGTTCTACTGGAGGTCTTGTTCTTCTCCACTGCAGTAAATAATATATAATAACACATCATGAAATACATAAAATGCTGTAAAATAAAGCAAAACTAAACCACAAAACAATCCACATAACATAGAAAAAGCTTTCTAATAGGGCATCCAGTTAATCCTTTGTATTTGATGGGTTTTCATGTATATTTTTGTAGGGTCAGAACTAAATACGTCAGTTCATGCTGTGAGATTTTGGCTGTAATATTTATATTAGTTGGGTTAAGTCCCATAATTTATAATAAAGTAAGGTCTTAGCTGTATTATTACATTAGTTAGGTGATTCATACTTAATAACATTGTAGGGCCTCAGCCATAATATGTATTATCGTCCAGTAAAGTAGTATTTCATGTAACTTTGTCGGGTTTAATCCCTAATATGTAAATTACTCGGTTTAAATCACACCATAAATAACACTGCAGGATCTAAACTCAAATATTTACTTAAAGTTTATTATACTTGATTAAATACTTGTTATGTTACTTTCCTAACACTTAAGTAATAACCCTTTTTTTCAGATTCAACAGTTGTTCTCTTTAACATGCTTTATAAAAATGAAAAAAATAAATTAGACATAACAACCATATCTAGTTTTATTTTATGCTTAGGACCTTATTGATTTGTTTGAAATTGTTGTGCCAATATTGGTCTAATTTGACATGTATTTGAAGTTATTATTGTTATTATTAATCCTATTGGCCACCTAAAGGATGTGCATTACTGAATGAGCTTGCATTTTGTTTTAGGCCTTCTTGAAGTCAATCAGATCTCATGATCTTCACGCATCTTTTCCTAATTTTATTATCAGTTCTTATGTACAATCATTCATTACAGCCCGTATTTATTGCACACAAAGAAACTGTGTAACCTCATTCATCTCTCTGTCATGCATGATATCATGGAAACTTAAGATTTTTTAAGATCTTAGTCAAACTTCAGGTCAGATTTACTTTATGAGTCCCGAGGGGAACATTTGTCTTGAGCAGCTGCGTAACAAAGCATAACATACTGATAACATTCCTGTCATTCATGTGAGACTTCAACAGCTTCATACTCAAAAGGAACAAAAGAGTTATTAGAGTGGTTGTATACCGTGGAGAGCAGAAACGTGGGCCAGACGGGAATAAATCCAATCCAGGATACTTCAGCACTTGAGATGAGTCTTGAGTCATTTTCTTTGCCAGGCTGAGAGCAGTTTAGTTAAATATGGACTGAAGGGAATGGAGATAACTTTAGGGAACTGTGTCTGCATTGCTAGGGCCGTTTTGGAGAAAGTTTTGATATGGAGAAATAGAAAAACCAACAAACAGAACTAGTCAAAACCTGGCAATGCTTGAAGGGTTTGCTTGAAAATGCACTGTTGCAGAATAACTTAGTTTAGTGACTAAGATGACTGTAGTAGCGAAGAGTCATTTCTGTCATCAGTAACTCCAGTAACAAGGTACATACATTATATTGAAGTACTTTATTTTACTCCATTACCAGAGTATTTTACTACTTAACCTAAACAAGCTACATTATCCGCACAATATTGTACATAGCAGCAACAATAGTCCATGTATACATACTAATACAACAGAGGAACTTTTTACTCTGCTTTATAATTAGTGCTTTTACTTGATAATTCAATTTTGCTGTTAAAGAGGTGGATCTAACTGGAAACCAGAGGACGCTCCTCATGGAGATAAGAGGGCGACTTGTTTATCACAAAGTAGCCTCACCCTGCTTTATCATGCCTTTTCCTTTAAATGGGATCATAGTTTACAAAATGAACAAAATGCTGTATTCAAAAAGAGGACTTTAACACTTCTGAGCTTCCAATAAAATAAGTTCTTTAATTCAAGGCTTTCGCTACAGATAGGGATCTTGCTCCACTGTTGAGTTATTTGTTATTTGGGACAAGAAAAAAAAGTTTTGTAAAATATTTTGGCAGAATTATGAGAATTTCCCATGTTTTCAGATGTGGGATTTTTTGTATTTTCACGCTCAGTTTTCAGCATTCAGCTCTACTATATGTATGAGAACATTTGGTGAAGGCAGAATCAGCTTCACATGTTAAAGTTCAACATGAAGACAACATGTTGAAGACTTAGAGGAGTCATAGGTGTCTTTGTGGCCTCACACATTAGTCTCCTTTTTGTAACTCCTTCAGAGGAATCATAGGTGTTTTGGTGGCTTCCTTCACTCATTTCTTTCTTGTAACTTCTATAGAGGACTCATAGGTTTCTTGGTGGCCTCCCTCACCAGTCTCATCCTTGTAACTTCTATAGAGGACTCATAGGTGTCTTGGTGGCCAATCTCACTCATTTCTTTCTTGTGGCTCTTTCTGAGAATTAGAAACACACTACATTAAGGTAAATTAAAAGTAAGCAAAAGAAACAGAGGTTTCATAGAGATAATATACCAGGAATAATGAATCTAATGTTCCCACAATTCTGTTATTGCAGTCAAAATGTTATTAGGGTGTTAAACATGCTGAAAGAACAATAAATACAATACATAAAACAATAAAAAACTCAAAAGCCATTAGTGTGAGATAATAATGAAACTAAAGGTGCTAAATACTTATGCAGTCCCTTATTTCACATTATATTTTTTCGTTAAATGACATTAATTTGTAGGAATCTGCTTTCACTTTGACATGAAAGAGTCATTTTTGTAAATTCTTTTCAATTATAGCAAATTAGAATGACAATGATTCAAAGCTGAAATGCAATGAAAAGGAAAAACGTCCAAAGGGGGTGAATACTTTTTGTATGCAGTGTAATTTGTATAAATCTAGTGAAAAAAAAATGCATCAGGCAGCTTTAAAAACTGTGTCTGAATCTGAATTTAAAGAAGGTCCCACAGCAGGTTTGGGGATAAGAGGGATTTTTAATGTGTTACTCTATCGTATCACACAGTGTTTGTGCTGAGTGAAATTGTGAGACGGTCCCTAAGTGGGTCAGGCTGAGTAGTTGATGCTGGATCTCCGAGCAGCAGCAGGAGCAGCAGCAGCGGCTCCGTCAGTCCGTCGCTGCAGTCCGACAGAGCGGCCGCTTCCCAGCATCCTCCCGACCGACGTCCGCCGGAGCGCTGTAACGCTATGTGGCTCTGAACGCGACGGAGAACGGAGGCTCTCACCGCCGCTGGGTCACGACTGCCGAGGGGGGGAGGCGGAGGAGGACATCCACGGACATGAGGACACCTGCCGCCGCGGCTCCTTCCAAAAGGCGGACCGGGAATTGTGACTGGCATCGATTTTCACCGAGCAAATGAGAAAAGGAGGTGATGCAGCACCGGAGACCGCCTCTGTCAGCCGCTAGCCCGCTAGCTTAGCCAGCCTTAGCATGTAGCGGGACTAGCTAGCTAGCACCTTAACGGAATTGTTGGTTTCTGAGCTCGGGCTTTAACACACACGGGACAGCTGTAATGTCAACAAACCGGGTGTCTCTTTTAATCTTTCTACCCACGTTTCTTCTTTGGTAGTTCATTTTACGTTGTTGTTTTTTATTCTTTTTTTTTTTACCCCCGCGCTCGCCGTTATTAGCAGGCTAGGTTAGCTCGTAAGCTAGCATTTTGCATCGGCTAATGAGCTCACACAGGCTGGCACTGTCACAGAATGAACTTGGTATTCTGTGTGGACACACGCCGGAGACATCGTAGCTTCACACCGAGCCGATGGACGGGATAGAAATGAATACGCTCAGATAAACATTTCTGACAAACTGCCCGGTTCGCTTATAACCCTCCGGGCGTTTTAAAGGGGCTTGATTTCCATCCATCCTTCACACTTGGAGCAGGAATCAACACATTCTTCCAGCATATGCGGGCACCGGAGGATAAAACGTGCACCTTTTCAGAGACAGCCACATGGGTATTACATGGAAGGATTAAAATTAACATTAAACACAGCACAGGGGGCATGCATTTCGATGTGTTAGCTAGCATTTGTTGCCCGTTTTCAGCAGACAACTGTGAATTGTTATTCCAGTCAACTCCTGTGGATGCCAGTGGGAAGAGCATGCAGGCTTATCTTGCTCTTCATCCCTATTATCTTTTTTTGTTGTCAATATGATAGCATAAGATATAAATAAGGAAGCTGGGTTCATTCTGCAGCGTTAGTCCTGACAGTGATACACAAAGGACAGCTGATCATAGATCCTGCGCAGCCTTTTGATACCTTAAGCCTCTGAGAAATATGTTTTTTTCATGGCCGAAGGATTAAATGTTTTGTGTGAGGGTGTCTGAGGTGTTTATACTGAAGAAGACATGTTAAACCCCCCACCCCAATGCATGCGAGGGAATTGTTTATTACCCCTAATATTTCAGCTAACCCTTCATACGTGACATAACGTTTTTATTCGTGAGTTGTCACCATGTGTTTGATTGCAATTCAGAGCTGTTGGGCTCAACGGGAGGCTGTCAGGAGGCGCTCGGCATGATAGTACTAGTGGTTGCAAGGGACATGCTGCAAAGGTGGAGGGATGACAGCTACAGGAAAGACTATAAAGGGTATCAGCTCCTCTCTCCTGACAGAACACAGAGTGCTGAGTGTCTGTGTGGACGATAGAGTGGTTGAAATGAAAGGAGGCACAAACAAGGTTTCTCTAAAATGGTGGCAATTTTCTGGTAGCCTGGTGGACTCGGTCTCCTAACTGTGTCTTTCTTTCTTTTTTTCCCCCTCCAGAATCGTCATGACTGTTTTCCTGCTGACTAGTCACTCCTTCACTGAGGGACCTCGGCCCGTTTCGGTTTCCGGATTTACCGACGCAGGGATGAGATAATAAAGTCAACCAGCCGGTGCATGCTACTACAACAACACCTGTGGCGCCCGTAAAACCCCCACCCACACCCCGACCCACCCCCGAGTTAATTTCAATTTTTCAAACGGTCGAAACATGACGACGCCGGCTCTCCTGCCACTGTCGGGCCGCAGGATACCCACCCTGTCGCCGGGTGCCTCCTCTTTCCCGCATCACAGGGCGACGTTGAGGCTGTCCGAGAAGTTCATCCTCCTCCTCATCCTCAGTGCCTTCATCACCTTATGCTTTGGGGCCTTCTTTTTCCTCCCGGACAATTCCAAGCACAAGCGGTTCGACCTGGGCTTGGAGGACGTGCTCATCCCTCACATCGACACACCCAAGGAGGGGAAGCATGCCTCGGGACAGGTGATCATACATGGACAGGGAGGACATGACGAGCACAGACACAGGTAAGGACCAAGCGTGGCGTTTTTGGCAAAGCTTTTCATCTTTATACGAAGTGCAAAGTGAAACTGCTGCAACAGAATTCTTGAAATAGAGGTGTAATTGCTAGTTTGTTTTTTTGTTCTGTTTTCACATCCAAAGGTGGGGCTGCA
The DNA here is from genome assembly GCA_027123335.1 of Amphiprion clarkii. NCBI lineage: Eukaryota > Metazoa > Chordata > Actinopteri > Pomacentridae > Amphiprion > Amphiprion clarkii. Next base: position 4,774,588 of record CM049576.1, read on the forward strand.
CAGTGGATTGGTGGTTAGCACTTTTTGCCTTGCAGCTAGAAGATCCCGGTTTCGCCAGGACCCGAACTGGGGATCTTCTAGCTGCAAGGTGAAAATGCATGTTGCATGTTCTCCCTGTGCATGTGTGGGTTTTCAGTTCACAGTTCAAAAACATGCTGAGGTTAATTGATGATTCTAAATTGTCCATAGGTGTGAATGTGAGTGTGATAGTTTGTCTTTATTGGTGCTTTTCCTCTAGCACCTACTCGGCTCAACTCTACTCTGTTTGTAGTACCTGGTACTATTTTACTACCTACTCAGCTGGGGTTCCAAGCGAGCTGATAATGTGACGTCTACAGGCCACTGATTGGACAGGGAGTGACGACACACGAGAGCGACTCCTTCATGAAAACCAAACCGGGCATTTAAAAAAAAACAAAAAACCTGGCAACAGCGACGGCTTTCTCAGCTTTCTGTGACTCTCTTCTTTTACTTTGAATCTGACAAAAAGCCGTAGACCGAGTAGGGCTGGTCCGAATAGCAATTTCTGGGCTCTGGATATTCGGTCCCAAGTAGTGATGAATATTCGGCTCGTCTTGAAAATGTACTTTTTTGAGAAGTTTGATCTAGCATTTGCATTGGATATCTCCGTCTTTGGCTTTTGTCGTCTGTTTTCTAACGCGGGTGAAGTGTGACATCAAGGGAGTTCTGGGCCACCGTGCTGTGACAACTCCACCCACGATGAGGTGGTACTCAATTGTAGTGGAAAATGACCTAAACTGAGTCAGGTCGAGTACGTGCCAGTGGAAAAATGCCATATATGTAGCCCTGTGATGGGCTTTTACCTGTCCAGATGTCCCCTGCCTTTGAGGATTAAGCGGTGTATAGATGATGGATGGATGGATGGATTGATTTACATCCAAGGGTGGGGCTCAGTTTGTACAGCGATGCGAACTCACCTGGATGTTTAGACTCACATCAGCACAGGTGTTTCTTACCTCTTTTTGTCCATCACTTGTTTGTGCAGGGCTTTTTGTGTCCCCGTTGGGTGTAATTAAATCGTCTAACAACAGAAATTTTATTGCTCTGGCCCCGGTTTTGTCGTACCGTTCTGCAGGCAGACGCTGTTGAACCGGATGAGCGAGAACACACGGGCTGTTCGAAAAGCTTTACCAACTGCTTAAACGGGCTTGGAAATTACTGCCTGCCATGAGCTCAGTACTGGCGCATTTTTGGCCGCAGCTTTTACATTTGTCGTGTGGTTTGTCGAGCTTCCGTGGCTGGTCGCCAGCCACCGTTCTGAGGCTCTTTCCCCCTCCTCCTAAATCAAATTCAGACTTGGCTTCTCTGCTACTGTGCTGGACAAGTTTCATGCCTGGCTATCCAATGTCATTCCCAAGTTACTTTCAAAGGGAATTCTGTCATGTAGACATTTCAATATGATGGAAAAATACTTGATTTTAGTCAGTAAGTCAGACTGTTTTGTAACATTGGCATGCTCTGACAAAAACTTGCAGTGTCCTTTGATTATTTTGCGATGACAAAAAAAAACAACATAATTTTCACGGAAAGGTCATCTACATGCTTGTAATAGAGGTCATTCCTATTTTTCTCCTCAGTGCTTTACAAGGTGTTAAAAGCAGTTTCTCGAGCAGTTTCGCAGTGGGGAGGACCATCTAGTGTTGCCTCCTCGTCCCCTGTGATGCCTTTTCATATTTTTTAAACCGAAAGCCTTTCAGTCCCTGGGATGCTGCCTGGGATATTTTCCAGCTGGAAAACATAATTGTCGTCCATTGTTGTAGGACTTAACTGGTTCATTAGATGTGTTTTAGAGGTCATGTGATAAGTCAGAGCTACAGGTAGCTTTATTAACATTGTAGAGCTGCAACGATTCATCGGTTAATCAGTATTTTGATAATCGATTAATGGCTTTGAGTCATTTTTAAGGCTGTGCTATTGAAAATTGTCGCTTGATTGATTAATATTTTGTATTTTATTCCATTTTGTGCCTGCAGAGTTGCAGCTGGATCATTTCCCTTACATTCTATTGATCTATTACTGATATTATAAACTTAAATTCATGTATTTTTGCAAGTTAGTCTTTTAGAGTCTTTTAAAAAAAATTGAGTATTGTCTTAAAGCAAATTGTTCGATTCCAGCATCTTAAATGTGAGTATTTCTGGTTTATTTACACCTTTTGGACGTTGAATTAAATATTTTTCAGATGTGGATAGAACAAGACACCACCTTGGGCTTTGAGAAACTTTTCTCACCATTTTCTGACCCTCTATAGACAAGACAACTAATTTGATTTATTGAGTGAATTATTCACAGCTGTAAGAACCCTGAGTTGCTCAGTGAAAACATTTCCCTTTCCATATTTTTATTCCGAAAGCCTTTCAGTCCCTGGGATGCTGCCTGCTTGAAACAACATAATTATTGTTGTCCGGTGACTCAGACGGAGCAGACAGTTTTGGGCTCAAGTGGTTGTTTTGTGCTGCAGTCGGATTTACGAGGGTTTTTGGGAACACGAAGCAGGAGGCTTGGAGGCTTCTTTAGAGGTGGTGGGAGTGAGACGGGACTGACCACGGAAGTGTTTGGGGTGAAACGTGACGGTGCTGCATCTCTGGGCAGCGAGTATTTCTTTGATGAGTGTTACTTTAACTCTTAGATCAGGGGTGTCAAACATGCGGACGACTTTGTGAAGTGTAAAAATTATAGAGAAGACATCAACTGCAGATTGTAAATTTAAACTATAGATTTCTAGACCATGATAAGTTGTTTTGAACTTAAAGTAAAATACTAACTTGTTCATGGGTCTTTTGTCGTTTTGTGTCTCGTTTTTGTAATTTTATGACATATTTTTGTAATATTTTGTCTTGTATTTGTTGTTTTTTGTCTTTTTACTTTTGTCGTTTGTCACGTTTTTGTCATTTTGTGTCTCATTTTTGTCATTTTGTGACACATTTTTGGAATATTTTGTCTTGTTTTTGTTGATTGTCTTTTTTTTGCCTGAGTTTTGCCCTTTGTCCCAAGTTTTTGTTGTTTTGTTTCTCGTTTACGTCATTTTGTGTTTCCTTTTTGTGTCGCTTGCGTTTTTCATCTCATTTTTGTGATTTTGTGTTTTGCTTTATTCGTTGTTTTGTGTATCGTTTTTGTCATTTTGTGTTTTTTGTCTCGCTTGTGTTTTTTGTGTATTTTTTAGTTATTTAGTTTCTCGTTTGTGCCATTTATGTAATTTTTTGTCTCGTTTATGTCGTTTGTCCATTTTTTGTTGCTTTGTATGTTTTTGTCTATTTTTTGTCTCTTGTTTCGTTTGTCTCATTTTCTGTCATTTTGTTTCTCACTTTTGTCATTTTGCGTCTCATTTTTGTAATATTTTGTCTTGTTTTTGTTGTTTTTTGTCTTTTTTTGTCTGAATTTTGTCGTTTTGATCATAAAACAAAATACTATACTGGTCAATTCCAGATACCTGTGACTAAATGTTTTGTGCATTTGTAAATCCACTGTGATCTGTAGGTTGTAATGTGTAAATGATAAAAAGTTTTCATTTAGAAAACGACTTTGCCAGGTCATTTTTTGACCCACTTATGCATCTAAGAGTTAAAGTAAGTCTCAGGCAGTGTCTTTTCCCACTAAATGATGTACTAACAACAAATAGCAGAAGGTTTCCCTGCGATCAACAGATTTGTCATTTTTCTGAGTGCAGATTTGTGATTGCTGTGTTGCCCACCTCCACTGGGGTTAATGACACGTCTGTGCTAAACTCGTATAAATGACATTCATTTATGAGCGTGTTAATTGAGTTCAGTTTTCAAGAATGTGACAAGACAGAAAATGTATCCGGACGTGTTTTATTGAAATTGAGAGGGCCGGGCCAAAGTGTGATTAAAAAGGCAGCCGCTGAGATGTCTGCGTGATTACAATTTAAAGTATCGTGGAGGAAGAGTAACCTTTTGAAATTAGTTTTATGCAAATTAAACGTAGGAAACTTGCGTCTCGTGTGTTTAACCCTTTAGAGCCCAGCGTAGCGCTGATGCTAGGATTGCATATTCATTTTTTGTTGGCGGTAGGTTTGAAATCGGATAAAATAAATCGATCATTCTTTTTGCATGCAAAATCTGGGGAGTTACACTTATATTTCAAACATTTACCAGGTCTCAGAGCACTTTTTCGCTGCAGTGATGGGTTTGTAAAAATACACAATAAAGCGCGCATAACAAAAATCTTTATAAATGAGACTGCAGGATATTGGGCAACTTTTTGACAAATTTGAGGGAGTTATGCAATTTCTGTATTTTGAAATGTATGTGAAAAAAACATGAATTCTTTAATTTTTTTTAGGTTTATAGTGGTCCCTCGCCATATCACGGTTCACTTTTGGCAGTGTCACTGTATGGTGGATTTTTAAATAGTATTTGGTATCGCAGATTTTTTGCTGTATCGTGGGATTTTGCGGTATATAAATATTTTTATGTGTTTATTATTGTGGCAAGCGGCGTTGAAGAGCGACGCTGGAGAAAGGATATCTGCCTTTTATGCACTCTGCAACTGGCAGGTGCTTTTATTTTGACACAGAGACATCGGTAAAGTTAAAAATGTGGCAGGAAGTTGCCAAACACACTCATGGTCCTGACAACGTAACACTTAACCAAACCATATAGGCTGTAGCACTAACATAAACCACAGTAATGACATTTACACCCCCAACACCCTGAACTCCCATGGTGCATTGCAGCACAACAAGCAGTCACAGCGCTTAGCTCTTCAGTCCCTATGTTATTTTAATCAATTTTGTGGTAAAATAAACTTTTTCTAGCCTAAAAAATTGGAAACAATACAAAAAGTACAAGAAATAATAATTAAAACATATAAAAAGAATATTTAATCAAAATAAAATGCATAGCGCTGGGCTCTGATTGGCTCAGCGACTGTAGCATCAGCCTTGTCCATTTCACATCCACGTCTGATCGCTGCGCATAGTGTTGCTCTATGGTGTGTGTAAGGAGGATTTATAAAGCATTAAAATACACATAATAAAATAAATACGGTTGTTATGTCGCGGATTTTCGCCTACCGCGTGAGGTCTGGAACGTAACCCCGTAATATGTGAAAATCTGTGAAGAAAATGGGACTAACGACACAAAACACAACAAAAAAGAGACAAAAAATTAGACAAAACGTTACAAAGCAACAAAAAAATGGACAAGTGACACAAACGAGACAAAAAATGCCAAAAGCAAGAAACAAAATGACTAAAAAAAATAGAAAACACAAGCGAGACAAAAAAACCCACAAATCGACAAAAACGATGCACAAAACAACGAATAAAACAAATAGACGAGGGACCAATGTAATGCACTTTTAAGCAATTTATTGTAGTAGTTAAGACATAAGTCAATAGATATTAAAACTTGGGACATAAGGGTTATATTGATGTAAAGGAAATAAAAATAATCCAAAAAATTGCACTACAGTCTGTAAAAAGGTAAAAATATGTTCTGGCAAACTTGCGCAGTGGTAGGTCTTAAAGGGTTACCTGAGCACAAGTATTGATGTGTTATATTTTTATTCTTTTCTCCACTTGTGACCGCTAATGGAAATAAGTTTGCTTTTTTTGTTCCGGCTGCCTCAGCTGTTCTTAAAATCATCAGCGTTGTGCTTCAGAGGACCCGGGTTCAAACAGCCTCTGGAAAATGAGGCGCACTAACATTTAAAGAGACCCTCAGGAACGCGATGGGCTCGTAATAATTCTCACCTTTTACTTGGTTTGGCCACAGAAAAGCCTGCAGAAGCAGCTATCTGCCCACTAATTCAAGCTGCTAATAGTCTTATAAAAGCTTGTGAGGGAGCAAAGGTCGTTAATCTGTTTTAGGGCTGTAATCCGCCTGCTCTGCTGAATTTCGGAGATATTGACAAATGCCTAAAAATAAGAGCGTAGCTCCACACACATCTGGGTGTTCCTGTTTGGCTGCACCGAACGATATTTTATTTTGGAAGGAAGGAATTTGAGTTTAACGCTGCTTAGCCTGTTCTAATTTGATGTTATTTATGTTCTTTTTAAGTTCAGGCGTTTCATTTATTACGTTCTCACCTGTTTTTCTGTGAAGCTGCTTGGATGTGTAACCAAGGAAACTAATTTTAGATCCGTCTTTCTGTGACGTTTTTATTTCTTGGCTTCTTAACATACGACTTTGTTCAGTCTATACTTGTGGTAAAGATGATTTTTTTCTACCTAACATGAGCTAGTTGGTGGGTTTGTGAGTTAAACTGGTCCCACTGGGCCCTGATTAAATGAATAGGAAGAAACTCATTAACCTTTTAACACTTTAAACTGCAAATGACCCTCAGTGCAAAACTCTACAGAGCAGATAGTTGTTGAATACATGAATATTTAAACCTCGAATGTCACTCAAATGTCCTATATTTGGGTTAGCCTTTAAACTAATCATCAGTTCACTCAGTGTAGAAAACAAATAAAGCTTTACACTCACTTTAGCCCTCCTATTGTCTTCATTTACAGGCACTAAAAAATATTGTTTCATTGTCTGAAAAAAATTCAAAAAAAAATTCCCCAAATTTCTGAAAATTTGCAGAACCTTCAGGAAGAAAATTCCAATAATTCATTAAGTTTCCCTTAAAAGTATTGTTTAAAAAAAAAAAAATCCCCCAACCTTTGGCTGGTTGTCTGGAGTGCCAGGAATCGTTGGGGTGTAATAACTCTGTCTAGCTTAGCATACAGTGAGGCCGTTAATGAGCCGGCGTTGGTTTTTGTTTTGAACTGATTCACCCGGCGTAGCGCTCGCCGGGAGCATCGCTCCTCATTTGAAAGGAGGGCAAGAGGTTGTGTTGACAGAGGCGTTGACATTTTACCAGCAGGATAGCCGACGGCCGGTACAGTAGAAGGAAAGAAGCTTTTATCAGCAGACGGGTCGACTTCATGCACTGAGTTAATTATGCCTCCAGATTACCTGGTAATGAGCGGCTAAAGAAACACGGAGTTTATTGCTGTTAGGAATGCTTTTGTAGTCAGACTGGGAAATAGTTTCTGCTCTGAGAATTTCATTGGATTTGTATTGTGACAGTATTATTATATGGTGACAATATTCTCTTGTAATGTTGACATTTGTGAACAAATTGTAGTTCAAAACCATGTATTATAGATATTTTCCTGCAGTTTGAAGTTTTGTCTGAGTTACACAATTATTAAGTACTGAATTATTATTTTTGCATTGATTGTTTTATATTATTTGTGCAACTGCTGTGAGCTGAAACAACTCATCGAGTAGTTTACAGGAAAAATAATTATGTTTCAAGAAAATGTCAAAAAATTCACTACTTCCAGTTACTCTAATTTGGGTAGTTGCTGCTTTCTCTGTTTTATATCACTGTACAATCAATATTTTTGACTTTTAACCTGCTGTTTGAACAGTACAGACACCTCCGCCTCAGGCTAAGAGACTAAACAACAACTAATACTTAAAAAAAAAAAAACACTACTTGTAGTCCAAAATTTGTAGCAATACACGTCTAAGTTGGACAAACAACCCTGAAAACTCCAAATACCTGTATAAAACCACATTCCTTGTTTTCTCAGCGAGCAGAGGTTTGTTCATTTCGACTTGAAGCAGCCAAGTGAATGTCTCTGATTTGTGTTTTTACCATCCAGGGTTGTAAATTCCAACATGAGTGTTCATGCTGGGTCCTTGCCAAAGTGCCCAGTGGGTTTGACTGGCTTCCCATCTGCCACCAAAATTAACCACAATTTGGCAGCATTTCTGTCCCTTTTAGTTAGTGTACAGCTGTCAGTTAGTGCTTCATAATCACCAGGAAAACTCGCATTATGTACGTTTGTATCTCGTTACGGCAAGTTTTTTCCCGCACAGATAAATAGGCGGTTTTATTGCAGTGAAGTTTGTAGTCGTCTCTGATCAGCTGATCCTCCTATCAGACTGGAAAAATGGCCTTTTGCAGTTCAGGAGTTGCTGAATTAAATACTGCAATGTTCTGCTTCTGGAATGTTTGTTTGGCTTCATGTTCCAGCTAATAGTTTCTCAGAAATGTCTCTGAACTGGAAACACAAACCAGGAAGTTAGCTTCTCTCACAGCAGCTAATGCTTTGCTAACGGTTAGCGGCTAAGTTAGAAGGCAGCAACAAGATTAACCTGAAACAGAGTCTGGAAAGCAATAATTAAGAAAGATTTAAGATCTGGACCTTAGTAGGCAATAAAAGAGATAAAACAGGGAAAGATTAAGAAAATAAAGAACAGCAGGAGACAAACTGATCATCTCAGTGGATCAAACATAAACAGAGGAAATAATTTAATCACTCTTGTTTCTGTTTTACAGTATTTGGAGAATTCTGAGTCAGTTCTGAGCCATTTTTGTCAAAACTGTTTTTCAGAATTTTGAACCATTTTGGAAATATTTTGAATCATTTTCGGATATTATTGAGACATTTTGTGAAATTTTCAGTTATTTTGGACCATTCTGTAAAAAAAATGTGAGCTGCTTTGGAACAGTTTTGAGTAATTTTACAGAATTTTAAGCCATTTTTGTCAAAATTTAAGTCACATCTTTGTTAGTCCATTCCACATAAACAGAGGAGAGCATCCTGATTTAATCACTCCTGTTTCTATTGTACATATTCAGTTATTGTCACCCTTATTAATGAAGAAATCTAGTTATAAATGACTCTCTGCTGTCACATGCTGTTAAAACATTACATTTAATGTATATTGGTGCCAAATATCCGTTATTAGTATCGCCAGATTACAAATAACCCACATCGACCCCGATAAACCCACATCTATTGATTCCTAGTTTTAAAATTCTATAAGTTGTCAGGTAATGTTAATCTTGTTTCTTTATTTTAAAGCACTTTAGATGAACGTCTGCTTTTCTAAATGTGCGTTTTTAATAACGGGGACTAGACTAACATGACTTGACGTCGGTATGAATTGCTCATTCAAGTTGTCATATTTGCGTTGCTGCTGCTTCTCGTATTTTGTCATAAAATATTACGTGAAAACAAACCAGATACTGCAGGGGATTCACGTGTCTGAACACTATTTTCATCTCCCTTTCAAATTTGCCTTTCAAATATACCACCTTTGTTCAAATGTTGTCTCAACTAACCTCTAATATCTTCTGGGATCTGTCTGCGTGATACCAGAACTTCAAAAATCTGCCAGTTTGCATGCTATTAAAATTACCAATTTGTAAAAACCGGCAGATTTCATGAATGAAATTGGTTTGCTTTCACTTTAGTAGACCAGTTAACCGTAAGCATTTGTTACGACTAACTTGTATGAACCCTTGCTGTTAATGTGTTGCAGCAGTTACTGTTTAAGTCCAATAAATACTGGCTCTTAAAAGTACAACATCTGCTTCTCTCAGGCTCATACCTGTAATAACTGGATTAGTAATACTGAATTAGTCACTGCAGTGGTGACCCACGTTTTAACTGCGACGAGAAGCCGAGTGAGTCAAGCGATATTCACCCAGGGTGGAAGAAAATGTACAGGCGCAATCTTTTCACACCCTCTCATAATGGATTTTAGTGCTGTGACCGCAAATAACCTGGTTTTACCACTTATTGCCTTGCCAGTTATTGTTAGCGTTGTGACGCCGCTGCTTTGCTTTTCGCGCTCCGACGTAGCCATAAATCAGCATCACGGCCCGGCAGATCATATTTAAGGCTCAGGCCAACATGAAAGTGCACTTATTTATCATATTTAGTGCGATCTCAGATTATCATTCCCTTTGCCGTCATGCTTCGTTCGCCTGTCAGCCACAAAGTAAATCTAGGTTGTGTGTTTGTCTGTGTGAAACGACGTCGGTGTTAATAAAGCACCGGCTCTGCTTATCACATAAATAATTGCACACCAGGACTCAATGCTTACCTTTTTTTTTAATTAAAGGAGGACATTAACAACTTAAGTGGCTATGACATTTAATTATTTGATTAATCAGTGGTATACTATTATATTAATTGGCAACTTGATTGGTTTGAGTCCATTTTTAGGCAAAAAATAAAACAAAAATTTAAATTCCAGCTTCTTAAATGTGAATATTTTCTGGTTTCTTTCCTCCTTTATGACAGTAAACTGGAATATCTTCATTTTATAGACAAAACAATAATTGACAGAAGTGTTTATCCTTTTTATTGGGATGCAAAGAGACATATATTTCATGGTTATGTAATTAGTTAATGCTTTTTGCTCCATATTCATCAATAATAGGTAATAAACTATCAAAGGTTTGATTGGCTCAGCTTACGCATCAATGGTAGCATTTTTATTCCATGTTTTCTGTGTTGTTTGCTAACCCTACTCTAATCATAGTAACAGGGTTGCTAATCCATGCTAATGTTAGCTTTTTCTCAGCAGTAGAAGCTAGATATTTAGCTAGCTGTTACTGCTGACCAAGAGGACAAACTGACTGATGGAAAACAGTCCAAAGAATTAGTCTGATTCAATTTGGTCATTAAGAGGGGTGGGACAAGAGAAAATGTCATTTTAGGGGGAACTCCAGACTAATTTGGTGTTTTAAAAATATTTTCAAACATTCTTTTCTCCTAGTTTTTTTTTAGATTTGGTCTCAGGATGAGTGAATTTATACAACAACTGCATGTTTTAGTATTTTGTGTGTGGATTATTTGAAATTTGATGGTTGTAAAATGTCCTCCAATTTTGGAACGACCCGTTTCTCTACTTTAGTACGATCTGAGCAATAATAACACTTCTCTCAATATTTCTATTAATGACATGCAAGGTTTCCTGAATGTTTGCTCAATCTTTTCCTGCTGTAATGCTGCATTTTTCCCCACTGTGGGATTAATAAAGGCTTATCTTATTGAAATAGCCTTCGATTCATTTAACCAATTAATCGTTGCAGCTCTAATTTGACAGATTCTGCCTTGAGACACACACTTTTGCCAGTGTCTTTGTGTTGCAGCTTCACAAGAGCCGTTTCATTGCATTTATTACTGAGGCAGTCCTTCTGAAACGACCACACAGAAGTCAATTTCCTCTCGCTGCTCGGCGTTGGACGGCTTCATAACCCGCCGACACTCGACGCTAGTTGCTTTGGAATGAAACTGGATGTTGCAGACCCAACACGCCAATGTGCAAACAGAGCGAGAGTGTGTAGGGAGAGCGGGTGGGAGGTGGAATGGAAATGAGATGAATTCTTGATGTGGCTTTGGACTGATGAGTGGATTACATGATTTATTATTTTTTTTCTACACTGGTTCACCTGCTCTGTGTGTGTGGCTGCATTTTCTACCGCTTTGTGTTCGCTCACATCTGTATTTTTAAATGCAAGTCAAACGCTTGAGCTCAGTCGAGTTAGCTAAACCGAGAAAGAGCGCCGAGGCTGTGGAGGGCTTCACACTGTTTGGTGGATTGAACAGGAGTGTAGCCGTGTAAAACTGGCCTCCGTTGTTCAGGGAAGTGAGTGTACCTCGCCAACATAAAAGGAGCTTTTCAACGTTCATCACCGCTATTGAACATTTTTAAATTTTACATCTGAAGCCCGTGTATGGGTCTGAGCGAATCAAGCTTGGGTTTCTTTGTGAAGCTAAATCGCAGCCTTTAAATATAACATCAGTGGGATTTTTCCCTCGATTTAACCGGCGTCAGGTTTGTTTTTCCTTCTGAATATCAAAAGACACCTGTTGTTTCTTTAAGATATGCAGTCATGTAAAAATGGTTAGACCACCCTTGTTTTCTTCAATTTCTTGTTCAGTTTAATGCATGGTACAACTAAAAATATATTACCACAAGAATACAATGAACACGACAAAAACTGCAGCTGATTCCATAATACTTTATGTCCTATTTGACATGCATAATCTTAATTGTATTCCCATCAGCAGCACTGCACATGCAAAGGCCTAGAGTGGTTTCCTGCTGACATTCAAGCTGTAGCACAACTCACAAGTTGTCAGCTCTCACATAATGCCTAAAATAAAAGAATTATGTGAAGCCACAAAGGCAGCCATCTTTGCACTGCTGGAAATTGGGATGAGTGAGAAACAGGTAGTGAAAAAAACAGAAGATCTCAAAGACAGCCGTTCATTGCTCCAAGAAAAAAACAAACCCAACATGGTTCTATCAAACAGCTAGCTGGTCGTGGCAGGAAACATCTTTCTACCCACCAGATGACCGTCACTCATCTATTCCTGTGTCAGGAATCGTCATCAGACCTCCAGGGGCCTTAGAAATGAGTGAGCACTGTGCAAAATGGGACTTGTTCAATAAGGACAGTTGGAAACCAGCTTCTTGAAGCTGGTCTGAAGTCACACAGGGCAGGAAGAACCCCTTCATAAAGGAAAAGGCAGAGGAAAGCCCACTTAGTCTTTGCTGGGATCACAAGGATTGGACTGTTGATGATTGGACTAAGGTTCTCTTCAGTGATGAATCCAGTTTTCAGCTGATGTCCACTCCAGCCAACTTACTGGTGGAAGCCTGGAGAAGCTACAAACCAGACTGTCTGCCCCTACAGTAAAACATGGGGGTGGATCAGTGACCATCTGGGGCAGTTTAAGTCTGGGTGGAACAGGGCAAATGAACCAGGTCATGTTTGGGGCTACTCTGGAAAACAGTCTTCTTCCATCAGCTGGAAAACTCTTTCCTGCCTCCAAATGACTGGATTTTCCAACAAGACAATGCTCCTTACCACACAGCAAGATCAGTTAAAGCCTGGATGGAGAACCAGAACATTGGAACCATGCCTTGGCTGCTCAATCACCAGATCTAAATCTGATTGAAAACCTGTGGAAAATCATCAAACACAAAATGGAGAACCACAAGCCCAAAAATAAAACAAATTTGTTTGAATTAGTGCAACAGGAATGGGCTGCTGTGACAGAAGAACAATGTCAGAAGCTGGTGGAGAGCAGCCAAGATGCAGGGCTGCAGTCATCAGAAACAGTGGTTATGCAGTCAAGTAGTAACTCCTGTGTGGATCATGTGACTAAAGCAGACAGAAAACATGGAATGGAAAAAGCACTGTTTTTGGCAGTACAATGCCATAGCTATTGATAGAAGAACTTAAGCGAATTTGATTATTATCAAGACCCATGGAAAATGTCTGATATCAGCTCTTAAATTAAACTCTTATGAGCTATTTTTGTTGTCATTATATTTATCCAAACAAATGGACCTTTAGTTGTAGCAGGCATTAAAATGAACAAGAAATTGAAGAAAACAAGTCTAATAATTTTTTCCGTGACTGTATAAAAGACTTTATGCTTCATGTTGACCACATCTGCAAGGACCAGCTTCATTTGCAGTTCACTGCACTCCATTAGCCGGGCTACAAATAGATATACATCCCTTCTGGACTGCTAAATTATAAAGTACATTGTCCTTTTCTTTGCAGTTTTACCTGCCAGCTAGAGTTTTAGAAGAGTATACATCCTCTAGATGATGTCTGGTTTCTTGCCCAAGTGGCTGGCAGAGTACTCTGAATTTATAGCTGCAACAAGGATTTGGCAGGAGGTGGAATTTTTTCATTCTGTTGGTGTTTTACTTTATTTTTCAAAAGCAGTGCTTGTGCTGCAGCAGTTTCTGATCCACAGCCAGTGTGTTGAGCTCCAGTAGCAAATTGCTAGGATGAAAACTTTTGCATTGAATGGGAGATGTTGAATTTCATGACTTTATAAACAGACCGTTGTGCGTGGAAAGTGTAAATTTTGAAAACAGAATTGCTGAGTTTAAAATATTCAGTATCAAGAGTCAATAAAAGTTACTGCTGGGCCCGTTTTTCCCCAGTGTTACCGGTTTATATTAGCATTTAAGCTCTGTGTTTTGTTGGTTTTGTTGCAGAATAAGATATCAAATGTAAATCCATCCTTCAGATCCATGTTCATAGTAATTTCACAGGGACCATCCTAATTAATTTGTCTGTTGTCAAGAGATTTCAACTGGTGCAGTTGGTATTAGAGGGAACAGGCTGCAGAATGAGGATGGACTTCCATCAGGCGTAATCTCCTCATTAACACTGCTGCTTTTTTATCAGATCTGCGCTCTGTGTTTCTCATTTCCTGTCTTTCTTTCCCTTGTTTTGTTTCCTTTTTTGTTTCTTCATGTGATCATAATGTTGTTCTTTCTGTAGAACACAGCTGCTGCCTCGCAGATTGGTTGGAAAACAGAAAACAGTGCATGTTTGGGTTTGGAAATAGAGGACAGAGACTGCTGGTGTGCATTTCATTACACTAACTTGTACTTATTCATGACCTTCATCTTCACGTGACCCAGAAATCTTATTAGAAAGAGCCATTACAAAGGATTTTCTAATCACTTAAAGGGTTAAAATCCCCAAAAATACACGAATAGTTGGTACTTATGAACAGAAATTATCTTGATTTTTTTTTATTTAAAAAAAAAAAAAAAAAAGGTATTTGAAGTGGAAAATATATTCATGTGGGATCGACTGACAGAAATGTTTCCTAAATGATGTAAAATTAAACCAAATGACTCAAAACTTCTCTGAGGCAACTCAGTTTTTTTGCAAAATTGTTAATGAATTGTAAAAAAAATGATGTAAAATCTGACAAAAATGACTCAAAACATTTTCACAGTGATTCAAAATTCTCCAAAATGAGTAAAAGCTTTTCTAAAGTGGCTCAAAAAAATCTATAAAATGGTTGCAAAAGTTGTTCAGAGACATTTCTGAGACCACAGAGTGACGACAGACAGAGAGAGGAGGCTGATCAGACCTGAAGTAGAGCATTTAATTCATCAATAATCGGTCAATAATAGTAATAAAAATACAGATAATTGGAAAAACACCAATTATCGACCCCGATAGTTCATCTTTCCCTAGTCTGAACATTGCGTAATAATGATTTAAGCACAAATTCTGATTGGTCTTCCAATCATTTGACTGGAAAATCCCCAATAATCACAGCAGCTCCTATTGACTGTAGGGCTGGACCCGAATATCCGAATATTTGGTCGTGACAGTGGTATCCGGATACTTATTTTGAGATCTGAATGTTCAGATTCCTCGTATTCGTCTCATCAGTTCGTTATGATATGAACCGATCCCCGCCTATGTAGATATTCCATTAAAAAGTCATCCATTTCCAGCTAGAATAGTTATTTACCACATTAACGATGTCTAGACTGGATTTGTCATTCATTTAATGTTATCTTCATTGAAAAAAACTGCTTTTCTGTCAAAAATAAGGACATTTCTAAGTGACCCCAAACTTTTGATTGGTAGTGTCGGTGCAGGGTTAGCATATAAATATAATAAAATGAATGAAGGATGGATGGATGTAAAGTAGAACAATAGAGGCTGAAAATAGTGGACTTCTATGGACATTTGTTATATTTTTGACTGTTTTTTTTTTAAAAGGATAAACAAGTAAGTGTTGTCCTTGTGCTGGTTCCTAGTGTGTTTTCTTGTTAAAGAGAAAGTGTGTGAAGCGTCAGTAGCGCCCATTGGGAGTGTGCCTTACTCCATCGCCCATTTATCATCACTCTGGAGTGGAGCAGCGGTGACAAGACCTCTTGAAAGCCAGACAAAAGAAAAAGAGCGACACTTGTTTGAATTGGTTTCCATGAGTGCAGCCCAGCAGGTTGTTAGGGACAGAAGAGCGGCAGGAGATTCAGACGGCAAGCCCCTCCAAAATAGAGAAAATAAAATTCTAAAAGTGGAGAGAGGATGGCGGTGAAATATCGAAGGGTTTTGAGTCTTGGTGGACGGTGTGGTCGACTACAAAGCTGCTCTCCAAACCCCATCCCTGCCAAACACCGCTCCACAAATGGCTCCCTGTCAGCCGAAGCGACGGGATCAAAGTGGGATCGCTCAACGCCAAATTAACAATTGGCCCTCAGGTTTCCGAGGCTTGAATTTCAAATAAACCTCTTTCAGAATTCAACGGGGGGATTTCAGCGCCGCTTTTCCATAACCTGCAGAACCACACAAGCAGACGGAGCCCGATAATAAACGTGTCTCATACCGGAGCTGCTGGATTTATGATTGGCCTGGGAGTGGGAAATGGGATCTGTGTTCGTGTAGTGATATTTTTATTTCATTTAAATTTTTTATGTCTGTGTCATGACATCTGAGGCAATGCGGAGTTGCACAAATGCCCGGGTGGAGATGAATGCCGTTAAGTAGGACAGAATCGATGGGAAAAATAAAGCTCAGTTCCACGATTTTAAATTGATTTGGTGTTGGTTATTAGTTAACAGCTTTTGGAGTGTTTGTGACTACATCTGTTGAACTGATCTGTGAAAAGTGTTTAAAATTTGCATTGTCAGTGTATTTTTTGGAAAGAAATCTCCATGCTACGAATTAATAATGAAGGTAGAGACTGCAGATGTTCAAAAGCTCATGATTAGTTAGATACTAGTTAGATAGTAGAGTTTAGTCCCCATTTTCCCCAACTTTCTCATTTTGTGCTAGTTTTTGGGAATAAATAAAAGCTTAGTTCCTTGATTTTAGGTTGATTTTGTGTCAGTTATTAGTTCACAGCTTTTGGAGTGTTTGTGACTACATTTGTTGTAAATATTCTCTGCTAAAACGTGTAAAAAGTGTTCAAGAATAGCATATTTTGTGTGTTTTTGCAGCAGCGAGGTGGAGAAAAGTCTTCATTCTACAAATTAGTGTAGTTTTGGTTACAGACGCTCCAAAGCATATGGTAAAAATAGAGTTTAGTCCCCATTATGGATGAATGCCATGATGGGAAAAATAGAGCTTAGTTGTACGAGATTAGATTGATTTAGTGTCAGTTATTAGTTGACAGCATTTTAAGTGTTTGTGACTATGTTTTTTATAAATACTCTGGCAAAGCATGTGAAAAATGTTAAAAAATTGCAGATTTTTGTGTTTTTGCAGCAGAGAGGTGGAAAAAATTGTCATCTTACAAATTGGTTTAGTTTTACCTGTAGATGCTCCAAAGAATACGATTAAAATAGTTGAGTTTAGTCCTCATTTTTCCAAGTTTTCCCAATTCCTGCTAGTTTCAGGTTGCTCTAGTTTTGTTCTTTGACTATACGGACCTCATACTGGTCTATAAACAGCATATTTAATTTTTGTCTGTGTCATGACATCTGAAGCAGTGCAGATCTGCATTAACTAGGACAGAATCGATGGGAATAGAAATGCTTAATTCCATGATTTTAGACTGATTTAGTGTCAGGTATTAGTTAACAGTTATTGGAGTGGTTATGACTACATTTGTTGGAAATAATCTCTGCCAAAACATGTGAAAAGTGTTTGAAAATAGCATATTTTGTGTGTTTTGCAGGAGTAAAGTGGAAAAATCTTCATGCAAATAATTGGTTTAGTTTTGGCTGCAGAGCTCATGATTCAGACCATATAGTTTAGCCCCAGTTTTTTAACTTCTTCCCATTCCTGCTCTGTTCAGGTTGCTCTGATTCATTCCTATGACTATACCAACCTCTTACTGGGCTGTAAACAACAGAATGAAAGTAATTCTGCAAAGTTTTACTTTTATTGCTGACCAAACTGCTTTCATGCATCATTTTTTTATGCCCCAAAATGGGAAATTAGGTGCATCTGTGGGGTTATATCTCTCCACAGATTTGTTGGTGGAGCTTCGGTGTCTTGTGCACATTCAGGGCATCAGCCAACCGGGTTTATTTGTTTCTCGGCCGACCTGCGCAAACTGCAGCAGATGAACTCGTGTGTTTGTTGTCTGCCAGGCATGATGTAGGTCAGAAGAGCTGAATGTCAACACGGGTCCAGCGTCGGGCCTCAGGTGTTCACCTGAAACGCACCGATGGGTGAAATATTTATGGATGTATGAAAAAGGAGTGCACAGGGAGGGGGAAAGAGGGAAAAGACAACAAGGATTTGCTTTGACGGTAGCCGAACGCTAATCGATACGAGGAGTTTTGAAGAGATAAACAGTAGAAAGAAGCTGAATATATTTGAGAGGAAGTGGGAGTGTGCATGAGATTGCAGCTGCTGTTCTGAGGTTGACATAGAAAGGGAAGAATCGGAGAGGCAGAGGATGCTATCACACGCCCGCTTTTCAGCTTTGCAGCCTCCTGTTTGAGCCAACTGGGTCATGGGAAAAAAGCAGGACATGGAAGCAGCTTGATAGCTAATGTAGAAGGGAATCCCAGGAGCTAAATCTGAGGAGAAACTGCCTTCGCCCGAGCACCAGAACGGGGCCTCTTCTTTCCGCTCCGTGGTGTTTACGAGCTAGCAGGAGGTCGACTCGTCCACATCACTCGGAGGTTTCCATGAGAGCTCTCAGATGTAGAGCTGCTCAACGAGGAGAAAACACTCGCCGCTGACGTGTCAGAGATGGAAAAAACGAAGAGATCCTTGAGTTGAGTCGCCCACACATGCAGACAGCCTTTATCGAAGCCCACTGTTATGTGCTTATCCTGAGCAGGATGTATATATCTATCACTTTGTCGAGTCTCTGCGGTGGTTTTCTAAAGACTGCTTTGTAAGAAAACAAATCAAAGCTGGTTTTACTTCCATTTTTTTGTCCTAAATGAGTTAAGAAAGATGCTTCTTAGCTTGTTAACAAATTGACGTAGATGTTTCTAGAATGGTATTTATGCTGAGTGCTATATGTCACTCACACTGACAGGCTGGAATTTACTATGGACTTCAAATAGATTATAGAATGCATATACAGGGGTTTTCCTGGATCAGGATGTTCCTTTGAGGGTGTGACTGTGCTTTGATAGTAAGCATGACCGGTTTCCATACAGTAACGAGTCTGTGCTAAATTATTTGTCCAAAGTATAAGCATTTTCCAGTTACTTTTGATCATTTGGTAGCCAAAAATATCTATTGTGCTTGGCTAAATTCTAATTAACTGGTTAAAACTTATGAAAAAATGTAATTCTTCTAAGTTTGTTGATGGTAGCTGACTAAACTCTCTTTGGACACTATCTAAAACCTGGAAGTGTTGCAAAAAATGCCCCGATGCAGAATAAACCCTGATATTTATTAATTTAAGCTTTTTACACCTTTGTGTTGATGCTGACAGATGCACAGAATATATTTATATTAGTGGTGGGACGCGATTAAAAAAAATTAATCTAATTAATTAACCCGTTAAAGTCCCAGCTCTAATTTATATATTAATGTTTTTGTCATTTTAGCATTTTTTACAATCATTTGTAGTAATTTATTTATATTTTTTTTAAGTTTATACTGATCTATTTCGTATTCATGCTGTCTTATCTTGCACATATCCCTTACCTTTCATTCAGGGTGTGCATCATCCTTAATAAGAGTCAACTACTCGTGGTTTTTGCATCATGATTAATGCACATGGCTTTAACCGCTGCTCTGTTTTGCTGTCAAGGGTGTGCAAACAGATGAGGCGTCTCAGGCATTTTTCAGTGGAGTTTTTCACCTCTAAAGGTTCAGATTTTAGATAAACTAAAGACTTTTTGAGCAGCCGTCAACCTTTGTGCTTGTTTTTTCTCCGGTCTTGGATGCAGCAGCTGAATAGCAATGTTTTCCTGGACAGTCTGTGAAATAATCTTCAGAATTTGGCCTGGAAAGCTACTCATGCATTTATAGTAGCAGGGTCGCGGCAGTAGAGATAACTATCAATCCTCGCTCCTCCTGGGACGGCTAATTGGAAATATTTTGATTCTGTTCTGCCCTTCAGAGTGCGTATTATCTGAAACGTATCATCTGGTATGTGCTCCAGATTGCCACGTCGATTTCATGCTCTGTTTCTGCTTTTAAATGACCTGATTCTTGACTGGCACCAAGACTAGCTCCTCACCGTCGGCTACGTCTGAGCTGTTGTCATCAAAGCTCTCCGGTATCAAAGAAAATGCTGTTTTGAAGTTGACCCGTTTCCAGCTGCAGCGCTATTGTGTTGCCGTGACAATAAGCCAAACAGACGCACCTCTGTGTCATTGTGTCTGGGTTTAGACGCTGTGATAGTGACACAACGCGGCCGTCATGAGGTCAGAATGCACAGTCGGACATTGCACTTTATCGTTTTCATGCATGTTGTGTCCGTGCATACACTGGTTACATAAAACCATTAGAAAACATTCTTAAAAACATGTTTTTCTACATTTTTGCTAATGCGATCTGAAGACAAGTACTTTAATCGTTCTCATTTTTGCTCACTGGAAACTTATTTTTTCTTGTAATGTCAAATCCCGCATCTCTATGGAAACAGTTTAACTCAGAATTAATGCCATGAATCATAAAAAAATAACTTTCTTTCGATTTTATGCTACTTTGAAGACAGATTTCACCTTGCTTTGTGTCTTCCAATGACTTGCTGACAACTTGCTCCTCTGTTTTTGAGCCATGCTGTGTTAATTTTTATTGATCAAGTGTGTTTTTTTTGCTTTTCAGCTCAAATTTTCATCCATATTTTTCTTCTGTCCAAAAATCCCCAAATTTCTGTCACGACTGTTTGTCTCTGCTGAATTTCTAATGACTTCTCAGTTGTATTTTACTGAATTTGCTTACTATAAGCTCTTTCTTTTTGGCAATTTTTTTAATTAACAATGTAGAATTAAGGTATTTTTGGTGAAATCGGACAATTTTTAGCTTAGATTTGGACAATTTTCCTGACAGAATGACACATCACAGATCAGTAATGCCTTTTTTCAGTTTTTACAGTTTCAGACTCCAATAAATGCTGTAATTTTGGCGGTTTTCAAACCTGCCATCTGTTTTTTGGGGGGGTTGGAAGTAAAAAAATTAATGAGTTACACAATATGATAATCATGGGTCGCTAATGGGACAAAGTAAACATCTGAGAGTTCAGATAAATGCTGTATTTAAGAAGGTAACTGAGCAAATTTATTGTTTATTCACACCTGTGTTCAATCTATTCTACTGTAAAGGTTTTTAATACAGTGTTATTATAGCAGATAGCAGAGTCTTGGTGTCTTTAGCACAGAATGAAAGTGTTGGAGTACTTTTGTCATTAGAGTTTTAAAAGGGTTTTATGTTGGGTGTTTATATTGATAACTGCAATTAGAGCAATTTGCATTACTTTGGCTCTCCATTATGTAAAGAGCCCATTGCAGCTTCATGCAGTCTGAACCAAATCCCCTCCAAGTGGTCATAGGCCACAGGTGCATAAAATCATTAATTTTATTTTTAACCTTCAGCATTCAATGCCATTTTTCTCCCCTCCTCATTTGCATCTGCTGTGAAGTGAATGCCGATTAGCCAGCAGAACACCTCTCAACATCTTTAAAACATCCCTCCCTGCCGCTGATTTTTTATTCATATATTCTCCTTTCAAGAGTAGAAGCGGCCGCTAATATGTGCAGATGGCACTAAGACCCCACTCTGGCTTTGCACACAATAGGCCGACGCCGACGAGCGAATAGTTGAGCCACGACTGTGAAGCCTCGGATGAGCTCGCGGCAATCAGCGGTTGATTTAGTTTTCCTCAGGTTAGTCGAGGAGACGAACACCTGTGTGACGGGGAGGCGGTTTGTTGGCTTGAATTATTCATCGGAGGCCTCGACTCCTGTAATCCTCCAGGAATATGCAAGTTTATGCATTTGGAAAAGGCTCATGTTCTGACAGGACAGCATGGATTTGGGATTTTTTCAGAAGGCAATTAAAGGTCATTCACTCTGCTGTTTAATTAGATATCTGAATTTATACAAGCTAGGACTGCAGCTGTCGATTACTTTAATAATCGAATATTCTATGGATTATTCTGGTGAGTAATCGAGCGATCGGATTCCACACTAGGCATGCGCATTACAGCATCAAGAGTGGAAGTGAGCGGGTATTATACATATATAGTATAGTACAGGGGTATAGTACATATATAGTATAGTACAGGGGTATAGTACATATATAGTATAGTACAGGGGTATAGTACATATATAGTATAGTACAGGGGTATAGTACATATATAGTATAGTACAGGGGTATAGTACATGTATAGTATAATAGGGGTATTGTACATATATAGTATAGTACAGGAGTATTGTACATATATAGTATAATAGGGATATTGTACATATCTAATATAATACAGGCGTATAGTACATGTATAGTATAGTACAGGGGTATTGTACATATATAGTATAATAGGGATATTGTACATATCTAATATAATACAGGGGTATAGTACATGTATAGTATAGTACAGGGGTATTGTACATATATAGTATAATAGGGGTATTGTACATATATAGTATAATAGGGATATTGTACATATCTAATATAATACAGGGGTATAGTACATGTATAGTATAGTACAGGGGTATTGTACATATATAGTATAATAGGGATATTGTACATATCTAATATAATACAGGGGTATAGTACATGTATAGTATAGTACAGGGGTATTGTACATATATAGTATAATAGGGATATTGTACATATCTAATATAATACAGGGGTATTGTACATATATAGTATAATAGGGGTATTGTACATATATAGTATAGTACAGGGATATTGTGCATATATAGTATAGTACAGGGGTATTGTACATATATAGTATAGTACAGGGGTATAGTACATATGTAGTATAGTACAGTACTGCAAGAGATTTTTTAAAGCTACGTAGATGGAGGGAGTCAACAAATCCAACTTAGCAAAAAGCCAGCGACAGATTTGTGAACTCATAGAAAGAGTTCAGAGAGCGGCAGGTTAGTGAGTGTTTTATTCCATCTGAAATCATCAGTGCCTTCTGATTAACCGTCTCCGAATTTGGTATTTTCTGAGGTATTGTTGTTCAAAGAGCCTCAAATTTCAATTGTAAAAAAAACGTGAAAAATGTTCTTTCAGAAAGTCAGAAAGAATGAGCAAATTTTAAGCACCAGAAAACCAAGAATCTGTAACTTTACAAGTATTTTATTTTATTTAAACAAGGATTTATTGTGCAAAAATCTGATGTCTGATATTTCTAAAAATACTTGTGGAATTTGAGCTTGACATATCAAATACTTTGAGATAACATTCTCAGCATTCTATTAAAACTTGAGACTGTTTGAATGACAGTATCTCAGAAAATATTCATAATAAAAGCCTGAAACTTTCATTGCTATTTCTTATTATGTCATTAATTTAAAATCTGTAATATTGGACAAATAGATCAAATAATCGTTGATTATGGATGAGATGAAATATGAAAAAACATCATGAAAAGTCACATCTTTAACCTAATGATATATTCTGAATTGTATTTATTTGCATATCACAATAATACAAAATAAAACATTTAGAATGTTTTTAGCAGGAAATACTTTCTCATGAAATGAAAATATAATAAAAAATCTAATATTTTAATAACTGATTGAGCAGGTTTGACAAACTGTACCACTAAAACAAAAATATTGTTACTCTAATCTAAGTAGAACAGATTTCTGGTGTTTTAAAATAGTTCTCCTGCTACTATATTGTACTGTTTGTCCAATATAGTAGATTCTGAATCAATGACACAATGAGAAATTACACATTTCTGGATTTTATCTTTGATCATTTCTGAGATAGTGAATTCAAACAGCCCCGTGGGGACAAAAATACTCAAAAATGGGTCAACGGGCCATAGAAGAAAGAAAACCCTCAAAGTATTTGATATATCAAGCTAAACGTTTACATCTCTCTTTGTAAATATCCATATTTTATGCTGTAAACCTTTCAGGTGAATCAGAACGTGGCTTTTTGTATTCAGCTACCTTAATGTGCAAACACATAACATGATCTGTTTCTACTGTATCAGTGCAGGTAGTGGTAAATGTTACATGCGTGTCTTTCAGTTTGTTTCTTTTACTAGAAAATGCACTCAGCAGAGCACAGATCTCTGCCAAGAAGGTGTATGAGTCTATTAAACTGTGATATCTGTGTGCACATATGTAATTAACTATTAGAGTAATTACATGCCGTAGAGGGGACATGAGATTACTGCATACCATGTAAAAGCTTTAATAACGCCCCAACCTTGAGCTGATAAATCCTATTACTGATGTCAAAACACACCTAGCCACTGTATAGGAGAAAGAAAGCACACAAGAAGACACTTAATGGGGACGTAATACTCAGTTTTATTGAGCGTGAAAATAATAAACACAATTGGCCGGCTGTGAGTCTGGTAGATAATCAGTCAATACACGTCCTTGGCAGAGGCCTGCACTCATTTTCTAGTTTTCTATGTGGTAAAATGACATTTCATAAAGAGAATGAATGAGAACAAGCTCTCAGATAAACAGTTTGCGGTCCCTGTTGGTGTAATAAGTATTCACTGTTAGAATAATGATTTGGTTGGAGCTCAGAAAGTCAGAATGAGGGTGTTTAAACGACTTGAATTCCTGCAAAAGAGTCCAAATGTGTGACTAAAATGTGTTTTTTAAAAAAAAGAAATGAATAAAAAATGATTTCCCCTGATGTTTCAGGTTATCGCTTCAGTATCAGTATCAATTTATTCGGGCTGATGTCATACTGAAGTCATATTTTTGGTATTGTGACACCAAATACGACCCTAATATTTTACTTTTTGCCCCGTGTGACACGTAATATGGAAAAATTTCCACTAGAAATGACAAAAATACAATAATTAGTAATCAAAATGAGTCCTGTACAAGGATTTAGTCACCTGAGATAAACCAGATGTTTTTCAGTCCCTGAAGTGAGCGGAGAAGACAGAATATAATTCACCACAGGCAGCGAGGGACAAGCAGCAGCTGAAATGTCAGAATGAAAACTGGTCTTTCTGATAGGATTCTGGTGACATTGAGTCACTTTCATTCGGAGACGTAATTTACACTTGCAAGATTGTTTATTGTTTGTCAGGGACTCCACAAATTAAGATTTTATTTTATTACAAAGGGAGCTCTCTGTTCGAATTCTGTTTATGTTTATATTTGTGTGGTTTAACACATTTAATAGTTGTTTTTTTCATTTCAGAGTAATGTTTGTAACGTGTTTGCAGATGTTTTAATGTGGCCTTGATCATGCTAACAGGTGGTTCTTTTTAGTAAACTTAAAGCTTCTTTGTTTGTAGAGCAGTAAGTCCTAAGCTAGTCCTAACGTTGTGTTGTAGTTTATTTCTCCTCTGTTGTTTACCAGCTTTCCAAACATATTTCATCTCAGAACTTTAAACTCGCCAACCTATCTCTAATGGAGATACAGAGAAAGGTGACGGAAAAATATAAACAAATATAATGTGTATAGAACGTACTGGGCTTTCTTCACCCTGCACATTGGATTCATGAATAATATTGAACTTTTAGGCCTTCTTTGTCTGTTTGTTCTATATGGATTCTCATTGTAGCTCATGTTATTCTGTATTTTAGATGTGATCTGTGTGGAACTTCAGCTAGAGACAAAAAATAATGACCAGAAATTAATCTTAATAAATTTTTTGGGTTTAAATGAAGCTTTTTTCCTTCCTGAAAACAAAGAAACTCAAGCAGCTGTCTCCATTTTCTGTATAATTAGTCCAAAATTGCATGTTTTAATTGTAGAAAACCTCAGTGGAACCTATAAAATAATGAAAATAAACTCCATGAAGTCGCATCTGGAGAGAAACGCTGAAACCTGTACCAAACAAGTGGTGCAGGTGGGGCTATTGAAGAAATAAGGCACAGTTTCTATGTCATCATTTCCTCTCTGTCGTCATTTTGCTTTTAAAAATAATCAGCTACAGATCATTGTAACATCAGGTAGACAGAGACTAACTGAGCCAATGAGGAAGAAAAACTACAACTTTCAACCATGATGACCAGCAGAGTAGCTGCCCAAATCCGTCTGATTGTCGTCTTGAACTTGCACAAATGCAACCGTGTGAAATTTCAGGTCGTACACTCATATAAAGGTCACGTGTGCTCCTGTTTTGGTTGCAGTCTGGATCTCATTGTGAAACAGATCAAACTATCAGATGCCTCAGCCGCAGCTTTTGTTGTTTTTTCCTGCTGGCGTGTCCTCGTTTGCATATGTTGCAATTTTTTGAGTTTTAATGACTTAAATGCACTTAAAAACACATGATTTGAATACATCACATTGTCAGATACACCGTCTGACTGTCTTTAACTCTCCTGTTGTCTTCACTTGTGGGCACCCAAAAAAATATTGTTTCTTTGACTGAAAAAAAAAATCCAAAAATTCCACAAAAAAATTCCCAAAATTTCTGAAAATTTGCAAAACCTTCAGGAAGAAAATTCCAATAATTCCTTATAAGTTTCCCTTAAAAGTTTTATTTAAAAAAAAAAAAAAAAAATCTCCCAAATTTGGCAAGAAAATTCTTGTAAATATTTTGAAAAAATTAGTAAAAATCTTCCAAAAAAATCCTAAAAATATCTAAAGTGATTACATATAGATCAGTAAAACTTCTAATATTGTATTGCAGAACATTCACATAAAAATCAACCAAAATCCAGCAAAATTCACTGGATTTTGGTTGATTTTTTTTGTGAAAGTTCTTAAGAAGCATTTTTAACATTTATTTTTTTTCACCAAAAAATGTTCAAAGAGTTCCCAAAAATGTTGAAAATGTGGACATCAGAAGTTTCACTGTAAAAATATATATATTTTTCCACATTTCCAAACTTTAAAACGGGTAAATTTTGACCCGCACGACAACAAGAGTGTTAAATGCTGTACTCTTCCTGAAAACTCTCAGATCTCACAGAACGGCGGTCTTTGTATTTGTGTTTCCCCCCTGCAGTTGCACCAGAAATCCAAGCAGGCACCGTGCAGCCGCTAATAGCACAGCGGTCTTATTCCCATGAATAAATGAGTCAATTAAGTAATTAAGACTTGACTTGCAGTCTATGACCTCTGTGTGTGTGTGTGTGTGTGTGTTTGAGTCTCTGTTTGTTGCCACGGCAACTTCGCATCCAGCCTGAGCTCCTCTCCTTGTGTTTCCTTGGCTTTCAAAACAAAAAAACCTCGTCTTCGATACCCCACCAGGCGGTTTGGACAACTGCTGCTTCTCTCCAGTTGCCATGGAAAGAGATGATCTTTGCCGAGCACCAGATTTCGTGACGGCCCGTGAAGTTTCAATGCAAGATAAAGCAAGGAAGTGATCGCCGGCAGCCTGACACGTGGGCATTGAACGGTACACGTGAGGCGCCCAGCGGTCACCAGGGCGCTCGGCGGCTTCGCTCCGCGCTCGCCTTTGTCGAGGTAATCGAGTCGGGCAGTTGTTGATGTGCTCATAATTGCATGTTTGACATTATATGAGACTGGAAGGGAATCACCGGCGATGCCAAAGCGAGTCAGATAATGGAAAGGAGTGACGTGAGATAAAAGAGCAAAGAGGGCAGGAGGAGAAGGGAAAGAGGAGAGGTTGCAGAAGGCTAATGCATGTTTGTGTTGAGGGAATGAGTCTTTCACCAGAAGACGCCCTGAAAGGTGGACTGTCTTGTAATTCTTTTGTATGTTGGTGTCGCTGCCTTTCCACTTACAGTTAATTCATTGGACTAAAACACAGATATTTTAGTCATCTGTCAAAAACTGGTTTCATACTAAAAAGTGTAGTTATTTAATAGGCAAATAACAAACTGGAACAACTAAATGGTCCTTATTCACATATACACGATTGTTCAAAAGTTTGGGGTCACCCAGGCAATTTCATTTTTTCCATGAAAACCCACATTTTTATTCATTAACTAACATAATTGCACAAGGGTTTTCTAATCATCAATGAGCCCCAATATCCGAATATTCGGATATTGGGGTCCAGCCCTAGTATTAACCAAATATCTTTTTCGTATGACCTGCTTGCATTCTTGCTGCCATTGTTTTTATTGACTTTTTTTTCCAACGTATCTTCCACAGTTTCTAGCTGTTCCCAGAGACTTGCTTTGGATGAAACTTTGGTACGATCTACTTTTGATTTCAATAAATCCCAGATCTGTTCAATAGGATGCAAGTCTGGACTTTGACTTGACTGGTCCATCAGTTCCAGAACTCCAGATTAATTTTTCCTCGTCCAGTAGTCTCTGCACAGCTTTGAAGTATGCTTGGAGTCTTTGTCTTCCTGGTATATGAACCCACGACCAATCAGGTTCAATCTAGAAGGGATTCCATGATGCACCAAGCCATCCATTTTAACTAATTTGCCAATGCTGTTTCCACAAATGGAACCCCATACCATTATGGAATCTTCAACGTGTTTTACTGTGGGTCAATGCATCTAGCATCAAAACGTTTTCCAGCTTTTCTGCAGACATAAACACGACGATGCTGCCGAAGAGTTCAAACATGGACTCGTCTGTCCAGAGTACCTTCTTCAAGTCATCGACACTCCAGTGTTTGTGGCAAATTTTAAATCTTTTTGGATGTTTGCATTTTGTAAAAAGTAGTCTGTACAATCGACTCCAAGGCAAACTGGACCACACTGTGAGAACACTTTGTCTCAAAGACCATCCAGCATTGTCTTTCTCAGTGAGTTCCCTATGCCTCGCCATGTTGAACAGTGGTGAGGAATTTCAAACTGAATACATACATTTGTCCCAAATTTGAGCCAGAAGTCAGAAATTAATCAATAATAACAAACAACTACTAAAGCTAATTTTTCTGTCCGGGAATGCAAGCAAATAACTGTAATTTGAGCGTCTCAGACAAAAAAATAATACTATGCTTTATTGTTTCTTTCTGCTTTTTTGTGAAACACTAAATTGGAAAATTAATGGATAAGAACAGTAATTTTAGCGTTAAAGATATTTTGATTAAAGAGCTTGCATATACTGATGGATTAACCATTACAGAAACACAAAAGAATATTTTGAGCGCTGTACATGGAGCTGAAACAGCAACCATTAAGGTGTCGGCTAAACATCCGTGTTTCTTTTTGCTTCTGAACATCCATCCATCATATATACACCACTTAATCCTCATTAGGGGGGCTAGAGTCTACCCCAGCTAACTGAGGGTGAAGACAGGAGGCACCTGGACAGGTAACAGTCTATACAGGGCTACATACAGAGACAAGCAAGCACAGTTGCATTCACACCTACTGGCAATTTAGACTCATCAATTAACCTCAGCATGTTTTTGGACTGTGGGAACCCGGGAAAAACCCACTCTTGCACAGGGAGAACATGCAAACTCCATGCAGAAAGATCCCGGGAGTGGGGACGCGAACCCGGAATCTTCTAGCTGCAAGGCGACAGTGCTAACCACCAAGCCTTGCATCTTAACAGTCGATCCAATAACAGCAGCATCTCAGGATCACATTTAAATGCAAGTGGCTGGAGGCACAGTCCATTCACATGCTTGCACACAAACCGCAAGGGCGCTACAACACACAACTGCCGTCAGAAACCCTTGAATCGAGGATGCAAATGCACACGAACACATCACGTTCGCACACGATCTGAAGAATGAAACGCAGCGTGTTTCAAGTGTTCCCACAAATGCATACATTCGCTCTGCGTGCACAGCAGCTGCCATCTTTGTCGGAGGGAAAATATGTTTTCTATCAATTAAAGTCAGACGCACTGTTTTGCAATATGAATATTTATGAGTCGTTTCCAGGGCGATGTTGCATAACTCGGAGGCTGTTTATTTTGGTCGCTGTTGGCCTCGCGTCAAGTATCATGATAGAATTATAAAATGGATGCACATTGTGTTGTGTGAAGGGTAATTAGAATAAAAAGCCCGTCTCTGTCCTGCCGCTGTCTCACTTCTTTATCTCATTGCTGTCTTTCACATTGTGCTTCCTCTTTGTTGTTGTTCTTCTCTCTTTTACATGTTTTTTTTCCCCCCCTCTTTCTCCCACACACACACTGTGATAAACTGAGCTGGCATTAGGTTAAATGTGCTTTGCTCTGTGCAGTTTGGGAAAAGATGGAGCTCTAACTGAACCTAAAGAGGATAAATGCTTCATAGAAAATACATGGTTGATGCATGCTGATCACACGACACCTCCTGCTCTTTTTACTGCCTCCAAACCTCTCCCTTCTTTACTTCTAGCCCTTCTAACTCAATTATGCTCTCATTTCTGCAATCACCAACAGCCATTATAAGTGTATGGCTGCACGCACACAGCCTTTGCAGTTCTATACACTCTCGCTTTCCCAATGTTGATGTTTTGCCACTTTTCTTTGTTAGAAACCACCGCTTTGCCGCCCTTCAGACCTCCTCAACTGAAATGATTACCTGTCAGTTTCGTTATACATCTTTCAACTGGTGTGTAATTGCCAGTAATTTCCCAAATAACTGGACTAATTGGATGCCGCTTTAAGATAATCGACGTCAGCCATATATCGTCTCAGCATCAGCTGATTAACAGGGTTTATACCAGGTCAGTCTGCACCACCTACCACAGGTAGCGGGTGATTTTCCAGAGTGCTGAGACACGTGCCGGTGCTACAACGGACTGCATTTATTACAAATATCACTAAAAACTAAATGTGACAGACTGAGCA
This sequence comes from Amphiprion clarkii, assembly GCA_027123335.1. Classification (NCBI taxonomy): domain Eukaryota; kingdom Metazoa; phylum Chordata; class Actinopteri; family Pomacentridae; genus Amphiprion; species Amphiprion clarkii. The sequence goes on from CM049576.1 coordinate 4,804,911, forward strand.
GGCGAGAAACGAAGCAGAATGTTCATTTCAATGTTTTGGACTCGTGTTCGAAGGAGATTAAACTGCACAAGAATGAAAAATATCAAATAAAAAGGACCCACTGTCAGATGCTTAGCTAAAAGATCTTCCTACTAGTCTTACTTTCTGTTCCAGTCATTTTCAAAACTTTAGTTTCATCCAAATGGTAGCCTGACTGCAACCTTGAGCATTTACAGCAGTAAAAGACACCATACAAGTTAATGCAGCAGTACTGATAAAAAACATAATATAATAGCACAATAGTAAAGCAATCAGAGGGAACATTGCTCAGCAGAATGAGTAAAACAGTAAATGTTGTTGCTAACACTTGCAGACTTTTGCTTCACTAAGATTTTAAATGCAGGACTTTGATTTAACTGCATGTGTTTTGTTTTCTATACCACTATTTTTACACATTTTTTCTCCATATAAGTGACGCTTAATGCTCATAGCCACCATTAAATCACAGTTTCCATTTCATTCTGCCTGAATTTTACAGATAAACCAATGAAATCAAAATGTTCAACTTTCAGCTACACCCAAAATCTGCAGCCAGGTGTTTCTCAATACAGAATCCATCGCTAACGGCTAAGTTTGCAGACCTGAGAGGGCAAGTTTAGTATATATAAAGTCTGAAATTAGCAAAGGGTTTTGCAGAACAGGTTCTTGAATAGGTCAGTTGAAAATTAGCTAGTGTAGAGGAAGATGTAGTGTTACTATATGAGCTAAGAATACTTCCAGACTTTTGCTGAAGTAAGATTTTAAATGCAGGTCTTTAATTTAACCACATTTGTTTTGGTTTCTATACCACTATGGTTCTCTATACTGCATTTGTTTTAGTATAGTGTTATGCTCAATGCTAACAGCTAGCATCTAGTCACAGTTTGAGTATTACTTTGCCTGATTTAACAGATAAATCAATCCAATCACGGTGGTTGGAATTAGATATTCTGATGCTATTCAAGTAGTCATTGCTAACAGCAAAGCTTGCGCACCTCAGACAGCACATTTACTATTTATTAAATATAAAATTAACAATTAATTTTGCAGAAAAAGTAACTGAATAGAGCAAGCAATTGTCACAATTCAAAGTAAAAGAGATTTAGTGTTAAAATATGAGCTATGATAAATGTAAAACCTGTAATACATGTTAGTATGTTAGCAGCAGAAAGTGACCCATGTTCAACATTTAAGATCAACAATTCTGTTTTTCATATGTTGTTGATAAATTGATTTTTGTCAGAAAAAACCAACAACATGTTATAGGCATTATATAACTGCATTTGGCCACGCTGCTCTGTAAATATTACCATCGAATGCTAGCGAGTGTTGGAAAATGTGCTTTTATTCAGGTTATGGGAGTGATACCAGGAAGACAGAATAGATTCATACTGTCATCTTTTATACACAGCGGCTGATATGCATAAAGGCTGAAGGCGGCGGGTTTGTTGAGTCACGTCGGCCGTTCTTTCCAGCGGCCTCGCGGCTCTGGATGCTTGCTCTCTTTGTGAAGTTGGCTCAGGTTGTAGCACTTACTCTTATCTAGCAGGTATACAATAAAGACATCTGCTCTAATGCAGGCTGACTCACACCCCGCTCTGCTTCTACAGCCTTTTCTTTTTTCCTTTTTTTACCCCCCTTGGTCAGCAGTAATTTTAGTGAAAAACTTGGAGCAGGGGTGAAAAAATACATAAATCCTGGTTGTAAACGGGTGGAAAAAAAGGGATGCATAAAAAAACGAATCTTCACCGGCTAAGAGCTGAATGCTTAAATAAATAATTAACACCTAATGAGCACAAACAGGTCTGCAAACACCACACTTGGCCACGTAAATTCCCAAAATGTGGTTTTCTTTTAGTCTTGCCTCACCACAGTTTACATTTAGTAGGTATTTATTTCGATGAGCTACATGTACGTGCAGAAAACATGACTGAATATTTAAAAAAAATCCGCATTTTATACTAGGATTATGTTGCATTGTAACTCCCATTAACCTTCGCTGCTGTTCTTTCAGACGAGGACAAAGATTCTCACAGCTTTGTGTGATCCTTTTTATTGTAGGATGGCAGCTATTGTAGGCTAAAACCTTTCTTTCATTCTCTGAGCTGCGGATTTGTCCTTATAGTACAACTACTGTAAGACATGCTGGCGTACACACACACTCTCTCAGGGTCGTGTTTCATTGATAGATAGACGCACAAGGACACACACATATCTCCAGAGATGTTGTGAGCGGTTTAACTCTGGGCAGCCTCGCAGCTGAGTCCACACCGATCCCAGCGGGTCGTCATTTCCTCTCACATTTCCTGCCTTTATCATGCGGAAGGTCATTAATAATCATGCGTACGTGTCGGTGCCGAGAAAACACACGGTTGTTTTCCAGATTCCTCATTTTCTGTACCCCGAGGCTCACGTCTTACGCAGATTTCTGGATGCACGGCGGCATTTGTGGTTGATATTTCACAGTAAAGGTAATTTTGGAACTGACAGCTAATGCAGCACAGCGGGGACTGAGTCAAGCGTCCAGGGAAATGCGTCTTCAGTTTGTCTTTTAGTTTCCCTCTTCCCTTGTCAATTCCCATCGCCTTCATGTTTGGTAATTCAGTGTGTTGTTTCCTGCAAGATATCAAACGCACGAAGGAGCAAAAATGACTCAGGTTGATGCGTTTGAAGTCCAAATTATAATTTAAAATGTGGAATCAGAATCAGCTTTAACGGCCAAGTACGTACACAACAGACAGGGAATTTGGCTTCAGCTGTTGGTGTCACCCGAGGAATAAGGAAAGAGAATAATAAAATAGCAATAAAAAAGAAGAAGAGAAAATAAAAAATAATAAAATAAAATAAAATGAAAAATATAATAATAGTAATAAACAAAATAAACAAAAAACAAGAAAAGCACTCAGAGAGCGCAGTTCTCCGCCAAGGCGGTTTATTCCCCCATATGGCGCTGTCAGAAATGCAGCATTTTTAAAAATAAATAAATAAATGCAGCATTTCTTTAATAGTTATTGATGATCAGAAATCACGGCAACATAGAATGTGTCCATTTAATATAGATGTACCCATAAACAAAATGACTTTGTACTGAGCACAGGTGTGTGTTATACATGTGTACGTTATGTACAGATACTGTATTACGTTACCTAAACATGTAGCGGGCGACAGGAAATGATGGGACTCAGAAACACCCCCACAATCTAATCAGTTGTTCCTTGAATCATTTCTGACGGATAAGTCCCGATAAGTCCACAGCGCTGGATTTGTAGTAGGACCGCAATTATGTGATCATCAGCAGGCAGCTGATGTAGTGTTCACTTGTTGTCATAGTTACAGTGACGCAATGCCGCTCGCAATGATACAGAGATCTTTAACAAATCAGTGGATCCAGACTATAAGCCGCATCATTGCCAAAATCTAATCACTTGTTCCTTGTGCCATTTCTGACCTTCCATGAAAATTTCATCCAAATCCATTGGTCTGTTTTTGAGTAATGTTGCTAACAGACGGAATAACAGATGGACAGACAAATGTACAGCAACTGTCACATACTGCCATCACGTTTCTTGGCGGAGTAAATATATATACAGATATTTATACATCTAGAAATGATTATAAAATGCATAGTAGTGCAAAATGACAATTGATAGAGTGAGAATACGGTGCAAAAAGCAGAGAATATTGTTCATAGTGCAAAAATAATGTACCTATACACTGGTATACAGTCGTCCCTCGCCGTGTCATGGTTCACTGTGGTCTCACTGTATCATGGATTTTTAAATTGTATATATTATTATATTATTAAAGAATATTACATCAAAATGCGTAGCGTACAGCACATCTGATCGCTGTGCGTAGTGTTGCTCTGCGGCATGGGTAAAAAATTTAATTTACTTCAAGCCCTATGATGTCAATCAAATGTTCTGCGCCTTCTAAGGCTTCTGGCAGTATCAGGAGGGTTTATAAAGCCCGATATAATATATATAAATAATAGAATGAATATAAGGTTGCTACTTTGCGGATTTTCGTCTATCGTGGAGGGTTCTGGAACCTGATCCCTGCGATAGACGAGGGATCACTGTGTTCTATTTTTTTACAGGTGTGGAGGAATGGCCCGTCCATTTATTAGGATGATGGCTGTAGGGAAGAAGCTGTTCTTGTGTGAGTGGGGTCTCTGATGATGTTCCCTGCCCTCTTCCTGGTTCTTTTCCACATCCTTCCTCCTACGCTGCACACATCTCCTCATTATTACGAATACACAGGTTATGACCCGTGAATGTAACGACAGTCCACATCTAGATATATCTATTCCCAGCTGAAGCACAAAAGATGTGTCATGTATTTTACTTCACAAACACGGGATGATGTTTGCTAATAAGACGCCTCCTGCCCTGCAGCGACGTGCCTCTCATCTGTCTTCATTCATCAGTTGTCGGCTGTAATTGCATCTGTAAGTCCAACAGCAAAGTGAGATGCAATTTTACAGCTTTTCCTACTTAAGCGACCGCCGGTTAACGGTGCGACATCATCGTCTCGCTGTCGCCTCTTGCGTCGGCACCCCGCTATGTTTGTTTTTCATTACTGACCTGCGTCCTCATGGGGTAGAGTTGTGTCAACACCCTGGGGCTTCAGCGCCATGTGGAACCACAGATGATGTTTCTTTGTCATGGCACCATGATTGTGTTCCTCTACATCTGTCCTATTTCCTGGAGCTGATGTAACTGCAGGCTGGTTGGGGTTGGGGGGTTAACGTCTCCCGCGAGAGACCGACGAGGCTTTTGTTTTTTTTCCCCGTAATGATCTGGATTAGAGATGGGTCAGTTATTCGTCTGGTTTCCTGCTGCTGCTTGTTGCTGAGGCCGCTCAACCTGACGAATCTAATGGGAATAAAATATTGATTTAGTAAATAAAAGCATAAAAAGGGGCATAAGTGCAGAAAACATGCAAAATATGTGTTTGTTTTCATCCCCAGCTACCTCCTAAAGGGTGAAAGTATGTTTTTTAATTTTTAGTTGGTGTCAAAAAGAAATCTCTAAGACACACTTCTTCCCCGAACACAGAGACTCATGTAGTCAGGACTGTGAAAACCAAAATATAGCACCTTCATCTGCACTTAAACACACAGGACTAATGTAAATATATGTATAAATACAGTCAGCCCACACATGAACACAACTGCACTTTAGTTTAAAATCCACCTCATTATCTATGACGTGACTTTTTTTCTAATTGACACTCGAGCACTGACAGGGCAAAGGACCCTACTGGAAAGCAAGAAATTATTTTCTGCCCAAAAGAATCACATTTTTGAGGCCTGCACATGCTCAGAAAGTCATGGAAATTTGCACACAGCAGAAGTGGTGAAAAATTTGATATTTTATGGCATCCCCTGCAACATTTGTACCATCTACTATGGCCAGGACATTTCACCTACATCTATGATATTTGGTAGGGATATGCAGCATGTCAGGGTGAACAAAAAAGACTCTTGGAGCCATACCCTAAATCCAACAGGAAGTCAACCATTTTGCATAAACTGTGAGATTTGCTCATTTTTAGGGGTTATTTACTCACAGAGGTTAACTCCAAGAGACCTCAGATTTGGCCTTTACGATGAAAAGTTATCAAAATTTTCCACAATAGTCTAAGGGCGTGGCCATGGCGATCCCCTAAATCCTCATAGGAGGTAACTCCATGAGACCTCAAATTTGGCCAGTATATACAACAGGACTCAGTGATTCAAAGTTAGCAAAATCTTCTGCAACAGTCTGAGGGGTTTGATGCTTCGCCATGAAACAGGAAATGCCGTCTACCTCCCCTGAACATGCTCCAATCAGCCTACATGATTATTGCCCCACCTGCTGGCAACAGAGAATAACATGTTGTACACTTTGATGTGCTATTATTAGCCACATCACCATATTAACCTAAAATGTGGTGACATAAGCCTTAAGACGTTGATGATTATTTATGGGGAAAAATGTGAGTTTTCGTCAAACGGTGTTTCCGTGGCGGCGCAGCGAATTTTTGATGTCTCACCGTGATTACTGAAGTGTTTATATCTCAGATGATCCAATGTGGTCAGATTTCATGTGCTGGACAAGAGTCTGGGTCTGAAGACATCCACACTCCAAGAATGAGTCATAGTCAAAGCGCCACCTATTGGTAACAGGAAGTTATTGACATAATTGCATGTTCTGTGGCTAAAATCTTTGTGATATAATCATTGATGTCGGTCAGCTACGTCTCAACTTCCTTGAAATTTCTGATACACCTCAACGTCCTGACTTGCGTAGGTGTGCGAGGACCCGTTCAACGCTGCTTGCAACTTTAATTTTGGTTTTTTAAAGTTTGTTCTTTATAGTGTCTTATCGTTTTTGCACAGCTTTGGGAAACAGTCACTCTGCCTTTCACTGCACATACTGTATGTGCAAATAAAAACTCCTTCTTCGGGGTCGAAACATCTCTGTGTGTGCACCCTGAGGAGATGAGCAATCGCTTTGGGGGGCTAATGGGGATCCGAACACGGCATAAAGAATTAAAACTTACCGACCTTTTCCCTGTTCCTCCTGCAGGGAGGAGGAGGAAAGCCTGCGAGACAAGATCCGTGCAGACCATGAGCGAGCACTGCAGGAGGCGAAGGAGAAGCTGCGAAAGTCACGTGAGGAGCTGCAAGCTGAGATCCAGACGGAGAAGAATAAGGTGATGGAGGACCTGAAAAAGAAGGACCCGGGGCCCAAACCGCTGCCACCAGTCCCCATGCCCAAGGTGGTGGGAGTCAGCGACGGAGAGCCACCGGAGCCCGACGTCAAGGAGAAACGAGACAAGATCAGAGAGGTAAGATGATACGTATTATATGTGTTTATTTTAACAAAGCTAGGTTTGGTTTCATTTATGAGGAATGCACTGGTTTCTACTGGTTTGGCTCTCAGCTGTAGTGACAGCGTTTCTGACCTTTTTAGGCACTTTTTTGCAATAAAAAGGCAGAATTTAAGAGGACATAATGCTATAGTGGAAGTGTATTACACTACAACCTGGCTAACCATCTGTGGCGTACAACCGGCAAATATAAACAGAGCCGTCTTCCTTGTATAGCGCCGTGTGACGATGTATTTGTCCGCTCCGCTCGCCAACTAGTTCCCACGCAAAATTTGTTTTAATGTTGCAAACACCGTATGTTGGAATGATGGAACAAGACTTTCTTCATAAATTCATGGGAGATGACGACGTAACCACCAAACGCTGTAGGTTGAGGACGTCGTAAGCCGAGGACCTGCTGTATATTAAAGACTAAGTACATACAGATAAATACATTTGTGATAAAATACATTTACATAGCATGTTATATTATGGTCAGAATTGAGTTTGCCATCCTATATTTGGCATCTAAACCTATAAAATGCCCTTTCTTGATGTTTTGTTTGTCGGCATGAAGCGTTACTCCACACTGACAGTTTGACAAACACCCCCTAAATCATCTCCTTTCACCTTAAATCCCGTGAAGACCGTCTCTCAGGGTGAGAAGTTGGAGTCGTGAGGTGCAATTTAAATCCCAGCATGCATCAGTGTTTACTGTATGTCTGAATACGTGGCCGCTGCCCGCTGTCTGTCTCAGCGCCAGCTTCCATCCAAGGCAACGGCGAGCCAGACGGACAGTACATGTGCAGAATGCAGATCTGGTGGTTGCTCTCCATAGACGCTCAGCCAACCCCCGGTATCTCCCTCTCCTTCCTTTCTGCCTCCCCCCCTGCAGCTCCTCCTGCATAATTACCTCGTATCGTCTCTCTTGAAGCGCCACTCAGAGTCAGAACATTGGGAGTGGGCCCATTCACTCCAAAACCTGCTTTTGTCTCTAAATGCCCCTTTTGTTCCCGTCATAATTACCATTCAGACAGGATGCCATACACTCCCCGATGGGCGAGGAAGCAGCAGCTGTATGGACGACGGCGCAGCACACTCCCCACTTTTCTCTTTTTTTATTTTTATTCCTGATTACCTTGTGATGCCAGGGAGACAATCGTGACGGTACGACTGGAGCTCCGTTTGTTTCTCAGACGTTTGGCTCAAGTTTCGGTGTTGTAAAGTCGAGACACGGGAGGTGTTTCCATCTTCCTGTCGTTTATGTTTCATGTAGACAATAAACAGTAATTCAAGCAGCAGGTTGTCGCTGCATTACTCTACATGGAGCTGCACCGTCTGTCTAGTGAAGGTTTCTCTGAATAGTTTTGAAATGTGTTGTGGTTTGATTCAAAGCAGAGCTGCATGATATAGGCAAAAAAAATTACATTGAAATATTTAGTTTTTTCTGCAATATACAGTATATTGTGTTATGAAAAAAACATCTATAAAAAAATGAAAATAACATGAAAAAATACAAATACAACTTACAAGTAACAGCAGATATCTGTAGGATATTATTTTTGTGCTAATTTATATACAGTAACAAAACAGCTTATTTTATGGTCAATCACTGTTTAAAAAATAATTATTTGTAAAAATACAGATTTTTAGTGTGGACATTGCAGTTTGCCCTATTTAGTAGTAAACATGTAAAATATTTTGTCTTTCATTTTACTCCATATTATCTGTAATTTGCAAGGTAAATCTGTGTTAAAAAAAGTAATATTTTTATTCTCTACAATATGTAATTTCACTTTCAAATAACAGCAGATATCTGTAGGATATTATTTTTGTGCTGATTTAAATACAATAAAAGCAAAAAAGAAGTGTATTTTATGTTCAATCATTGTTTAAAAAGTACATTATTTGTAAAAATATAGATTTTTAGTGTGGACATTGTGTACAGTTTGCCCTATTTTTAATAGTAAACATGTAAAGTTATTTTTCTGTTATTTTACAAGATATTATCTGTAATTTAAAAAATAGTAATTAATCAAAATGATAATGCAGTATTCATCAGCTGACTATGACTGACTTCTAGGAACATGCAGGGAAAGCTTAAAAAATACTTCCAAAAAGTATTTTTATTGCCTAAAATAAGTAATTTCACTAACAAATAACAGCAAACATCTGCAAAATATTTACAATATTTATATATAATATTGTATAAATACAGTTAAAAAAAGTGTAATTTATGGTTAATCATTGTTAAAAGAAGTAATTGTTATTTGTAAAAATACAGATTTTTAGTGTGGACATTGTGTACTGTTTTGGCCTGTTGTTTGTTGTTGTTTTTTTTCTTTAAAGTCAATATTAATCAATACTTTTATTTGTGATTTAATTAGACATTGTCTGCAAATTATGGCAACGAGGTTAAACTGTAAAACAACAGTTTAAAAAATCTTCTCCTTTCAGATGACAGTGAATGTTTTTGCTCATTTGAATACGGCAACAAATGCTGCCATATTTTCTGCAATAAATCATGCTTTCTCTACCTTTTATCAGCTCATAGGGAAGCTATTAAAACGTAAATAATGTCATTTTCTTCTAGCCATTACGCTGTGCAATCTACATATACTTCTTAATGATAGTTTAAACCAAACCACGAGTCAGAAAAACATTATTTTCATTTGAAGTCTCGTGTAAAGTATATTAAGCTGGACAAAGACTGATGACATTTGGCACTAAAATATAGATTTCAGATTATTTTTTATTAAATTACACTTGATTAATGTGATTTACTTCATTAGACAGTCATGACAAATGACACTTGTCTTTAATTAATAACATTATTTCCCTGCACCTTTCTATACGAGCGTCCTAGCGGCGCTCATTAGCATTAGGATCTGTAAATGAGATAGCTGCTGGTTGCTGATTATGCTAACTGTGGAGTCTACAGTTCAGAGCTCCGTCAGTCCGGCCGATGCTGCGGCAATCAGGGAAATCGTTCACATCCAGCCGGGTCCTTTTCGCCGCTCTTTTGGCCAATCATGCAACCCGGCGCCTTTGTTGCTCCAGAAATAGAAATGAACTCGCTTTTATGCTTCGGAAATACATATTTTATTGACTGTACGGAGCACAGAAAGCCTGGTTTTCAGCAGCTCGGAGCTCTTTGGCCGCTCTGCTAATTACACCGCGAAGACATTAGCGGCCATTAAACCCACGACTGGAGATAGAAAGAGCTTCGAGGCGATAAAAGGAATGAATTCTACTATTGACTGTTCCAGTGCTATTCACCTGTCACATCCTGAGGCAGTGCTGGCCCAGAGCTGTTGGAATAAGCCGGCTGCTGCGGTTAATGGGCCGCCGCTCAAAAGTACAGCTCGTTTTTTGTAGTAAAAGAATTATTTATTAATAACACTGGAAAAAGCACTCAGACAATTCATAGAGTGCATAATAGGGCTGTCAGGGAAGTGTTCTGAAAGCGTCATGGTGCTTGTTTTTTAATATTTTCATAGTACTGTGGAAATACTAGACAATAATAACAACATGTGGAACTTGTCTGCTGCAGCTTATAGGGAGAAAAAGCACAAAAACAGTTGTGTATTCAAATACTGAGTGAATATAAGAGTTAGATTATCTGGGACTAGTTGTAACAACTCTGAACCCTACGTTTTTATTCACTGCGAGCTTGTTTTTCACTGCATTATGAAGTCACTCCCCTCCATGGAAACAGTAAAACCATGGCTAGAAATAGAGAGAACCCAGACATATATCTTGAGTTTCTGTGTTTTTTGAAGCATTTAAGACATTTCTTTTTAAGTAATTTGGGCCAAATCTTTAATTATTGATCATTAAAAATGGAAAAAAGTGGATTTTTCTTTTGATTGTGGTATTATGCCTCCATAAAGTTCCTGTAACGGTGTGTATATATATATATATATATATATATATATATATATATATATATATATATATATATATATATATGTATATGGATGGATCCGTATTTTTACTAAAATGCAGTCTTTGGTCGACATTTTACCGACTTTTAAGCCTCTAACATCAGTAGAATCTGATGTGTGCAAAGTCTGACCAGACGAGGTTCAAGTTTTTGATTGTTCTGACTTGAAAATTGTCCAGAAATATAGAAAAATGCCCAAAATCACTCCAACAATTGTTCAGAATGACTTCAAACTTGTCCAAATGTCTCATAATTTACTCAGAATGTGTTAAAATCTGTCCAACATGACTTGAAATTTGCCCCCAAAATTGTAAAAATGGTCAAAAGGACCTTGAAAATGGAAAGAAGCGTGTAAACATTCAATCCAGGCTGGTGTAGTGTCCCCATAAAGTTCCTGTAAGTATATATTAATGGATGGATCCATATTTCTACTAAAATACAGTCTTTGGTCGACATTTCACCAACTTTTGAGGCTCTGACACCAATAGAATTTAATGTGTGGAAAGTTTGACAAGAAAACCTTCCTTTTTTTCCACTATTTTGGCTTGAAACCTGTCCAATATTACTCAAAACCATCCAAATTTAATAAAGACTTGTCCAAAATGACTCAAACTTTGTTCAAAATGACAACATCTAATGTTTATTGACTCTTAAAAGTAAAAAAAAACAAAAAAAAACAATAAATGCTGGTATTGTGTCTCCAGAAAGTTAATGTCATTCGCCTCTATGGAAACAGCAAAACCTTGGCTAGAAATAGAAAACTCAAACATATATCTTGAATTTTTGTATCATTTTGGGCATTTAAGTCATTTCTTTATAAGTAATTTGGGCCAAATCTTCAGTTATTGGTATGACATTTTTTGATTGACTGTGGTATTATTTCCCTGCCATGCACATAAAAATCCATTCTAGAAACACAGCTGTAGAAGACGATACACTCTAAACAGTAGAGAAGTAGGTTCTTAAATCAATCTAAATAAAATGTAAGTATAATGTTAAATAAAAATGGACTTAAATGGACCATTTTCAACCTTTCAGCTGTTCTTGTAATCTCGTAATCTCATGGACTCTTTGGAGGAAAATTATGCAGGCGTCTTTCAACTATTGATCATTTTTGGACTTTTGCTATTTCTATAACATTTTTGTAATTCGCCACCTTAAAATCCATCATAGAAAACACAACTATAGAAGAGAATCCTCACAAAACAGTAGAGAAGTAGGTTCCAAAACGGATGTAGATAAAACAGAATGGAATGTTAATTAAAAATGTCTCCTCTCTACTTTATATGGGCTTGAATGGATCATTTTCAACCCTGCAGCCGTTCTAGTCTCATGGACTCTTTGGACAGAAGTTAAGCAGGCGTCCTTCAACTAATGATGATTTTTTGAGTTTTGCTTTATCTATAAAGTTCTTTTAATTTGCCACCTTAAAATGCCTATAAAAAATAAAATAGAATGTAGAATAACTTAAATGGACCATTTTCGAGCCTGCAGTCGTTGTAAACTCATGGACACTTTTGAGGGAAGTTATAGAGGCGTCCTTCAATTCATGATGATTTTTTTTGAGTTTTACTATTAATTTTTATGAAATTTTTCAAATTTACCACCTTATAATGCACTTAAAATACATTCTAGAAACACAGCTATAGAAGAGATCCACTCAAAACAGCAGAGAAGTGGATTCCAAAACGGATCTAGATAAAATATAAATAGAATAGAATGTAAAATAACGTAAATGGACCATTTTCAAGCCTGCAGCCGTTGTAAACTCATGGACTCTTTGCTGGAAAGTTATGCAGGTGTCCTTCAGTTAAGGGGGATTTTTGGAGTTTTGCTATTTCTATAACATTTTTGTAATTTGCCACCTTAAAATCCATCATAGAAACACAACTATAGAAGAGATTGAACACAATACAGTAGAGAAGTAGGTTCCAAAATGAACATAGATAAAATATAGATAGAATGTGAATTAGAAATGCTTTATATGGACGTGAATGGATCTCGTGGACTCTTTAGAGCAGGGATGTCAAACATGTGACCTGCGGGCCAAAACTGGCCCTCCAGAGGATTCAACCCGGCCCTGTAAAAATTACAGAGAAGACATTAACTGCAGATTGTAAATTTTAAAACTATGAATTTAAACTAATTTCTAGACCATGACAAGTTGTTTGATCATAAAGTAAAATATTAGATTGCTCTTTTGTCATTTTGTGTCTCATTTTTGCAATAGTTTGTCTTGTTTTTGTTGTCTGACTTTTGTTGTTTGCCTCATGTTTTTGTCATTTTGTTTCTGGTTATTGTCGAAAAGTGTTTCCTTTCTGTCTCGGTCGTGTTTTTTGTCTTATGTTTGCCATTTTGTGCTTTGCTTTATTTATGGTTTTGTTCATTGTTTGTGTCATTTGTCTACTTTTTTGTTGTTTTGTTTCTCTTTTTTTGTCTCATTTTTGTCATCTGTCCATTTTTTTGTCGCTTTGTATCTTTTTTGTCTCATTTTATGTCTCTTCTTGTTTTGTTTCATGTCGTGTCTCATTTCTTGTCGTTTTGTGTCTTGTTTTTGTCACATTGTGTCTCATCTTTGTAATAGTTTTTGTCTTTTTTTGTCTGACCTTTGTCGTTTTGATCATAAAGTAAAATACTATATCATTCAGTTCCAGATACCAGTGACTAAATGTTTTGTGTCTTGGTAGAAACACTGTGATCTGTAAGTTGTAATGTGTAAATGATAAACTGAGGTATAATGTTGCTGAAATTCAACTTCTTTTTCTTAATTAATTTCAGGTAGTTCATGATGTTTTGTAGAAAGATAACTTCTTAAATGTGAGCTTTTTTGCAATCAAACAAAGTAAACATCTGGAGTTGTGGTTATTTATAGATTATTATGCTGTGATTTTACTGGTTTGGCCCACTTCAGATCAAATTGGGCTGAATGTGGAACCTGAAACTAAAATGAGTTTATCACACCTGCTTTAGAGGAAAGTTATGCAGGCGTCATTCAATGAATGATGATTTTTTTTTTGAGCTTTTTCTAATTTGCCACCTTAAAATGCACATATAAATCCATTCTAGAAAGACAGCAATAGAAGAGATTCCACTGAAAACAGTAGAGCAGTGGATTAAAGTAAATGAAATACAAATAGAATGTAAATTACAACGCTTAGTCTGTATTTTATATGGACTTGCATGGGTCATTTTCAACCCTGCAGCCGTTGTAATCTCACTCTTTGCAGTAAAGTTCTTTAGGCGTCCTTCAGCGGACAGCCGATTGCTGGTAATTACAACGCATATCGACTGCAGACTTGAAAAGAGGAATCTGTCAGATCCCGGTCTCGCCGCCTGCTTTGGCTCATCGGGAGGCGGTGCCACCGAAGCGACTGCCGACTTGGCTCGCCGCTCGCTCAGCTGTGACTGCAGAGTGAAAAGCAAACGATTCCAGATTTGTGGCTTGGCGTCGGAGGGGGAGCGAGAGGGTTTCCCTACAGGGCCGTCGACCGAGACTGTGAAGCCCAGATAAATCGATGGACAGAGCAGTCCTCTTTAAGTGCAATCCAGACGTATCGGCCCATAAAGGTTTCTGATGGAGGCGTGGAAGCGCTGCAGAGAAAGCAATGACTTTCCCCTCCTCCATCTTTTGTGCTCGACTCCCTCCTCCTCCTCTCAGCCTTCCTCGCCAGCAAACGAAGCCCTAGCGGTGTTTGGCAGCCGGACTCGAATGTTCACTGCACACCAGGTTAACACTGTAAATGTTTGTAGCCTCTGGGTTTTGATTTTCATCATCCTGAGGCACTCGGTCTCTCTTTAATTCCCCCCACTCGCTCTAATTTTTTCCTGCTGTCTCTGTAATTAACCATTTCTCTCCCTCTTATCGCTCCTTTCAATTACCATCCTTGTTTTCCAGCTTGATATCGCTTCCTTTCCGTTAAATCCCGCCATCATTCAGAAGACTCCTCGAAGGAATCTCCCCACCATCCAGCTGCCATGAGGCTCATGAAATCATCAGTTTTCGTACAGATGTCGGTATTGATTCGTGCCGAACGATGAGAATTTCTCATCGGCAGACAGCACAGTGTATTATTTGAGTTTAACAGAAGAGGTGGGACATAAATACAAGCAATAACCTTTAAAAAAGTGGCGTATGAGTAGTTCTATGAGGAAAAATACTCATGTTTGATACAGTATGTTGCATTGTTACAGCAGTAAAGAAGACAATGCAAACATATCAGAAATACCATTTGAAAAAATACACCAAAAAGTAAATATGACAGAAGAAGACCAGTGAAAAGCTTTGCTAAGTGCAGCCCTAAACGTCTTTTCCTACATTTATTTTAGAGAAAAGTAATTATTGACCATAGGAAATACCTTTAATTGAATATTATGCAATATAAAACACTACAATTTATATTTTCATGTCTTTTGACCGCTGCTTTTATGTCATTAAAATGAAAAGCAAATACATGAGTAGGTGTTTGGTTTACATACAAAGTAGAATTCACCGTCAGCCCTATGTTGAGGATAATGGAGAAATATTGGGTAATTTCCAAAGCAGATTATTATACAACACTTTGTCACACATAGAAACAACTAGTATCATCAGAACGGCAAAATTCTGCAGTTTATGTTGATATGTGGTGCTGTAACTGTGATTCAATTTGAATAAAATTCAAAAACACTGAATCGCACGGATAACAAACTAGTCTTGTTAGAAACGGCAAGTTGTGTAGCTTCACTTGATATATGCTTTACCTGACTGGAATAAATAGTTTTTATGCTTTTCAACTGAGAATAAATTATGTAAATTTTGGTGCAAATTGCATCTGTCTGGCTTTGAGGGTTATACTGATCTAATGAAACACACAAATAACGCTTTACACTTACAATTTCTCCATTAAAGCATAATATGTGATAATGTGTAACTGCTAAGTCCTTAAATTTTTTAATATCTGTTCCTTTTCAAAACTAATTTTGAGAAAAAAAGTTTTGTACCCATGTAGCTAAACTTTGTTGTTAGCTAGATAACACTCTTGAGAACTTTCCTATTCGGCAAAAAAGCAAATATATCACCAACCTTTGTTTTGTTATCATTATCAATAATTATTTCTAATTTTCTATTCATTTTAGCAAGTATTTCTGGACTGTAGCTTCATTCAAGAAAACTGCTTTTAAATCAAGTTTTGTCTGGACTCTATGTGGACAGAAAAAAGTTGATTGAAATCATAATTTGTCAGAAAGACAAAGACTAATTTATTTTATTTTCTTTTGCTGTAGTCAGCCAGGGTTTAAATAACATGGACTTCTTTTAAAAAATAATTCTGAATATTAGTGAATCATTGCTTGCAATTACATTTAAATCAAATCCAATATTACTAATAAAACTAAAAAATGAATCAGTTTTAAAGATTTGTGTGTGTCACTTTAAATACAAACCACAATAAAAGTAGATTATTTAAATTTGGCAGAATATCAAGGTTAACAGTGGTGGTTACCATTGGAATCATACTAGAATAACTGGAAGTTTTCAGTTATTACCTGGAATTTTACCACAATAAACCACATCACGGGTGACCAGAAGAATTATTAGTGCTTCAGAGCAATATTTCTTTCTGCTTTCTTGACCGTCTAGAGATGGATGTGCTTTCCTCGAAGAGGTGTTGAGCAAAAGTTATGAGAGAAAGAGCAAAACCCAGAAAGATTCCTCAAACACACTGCCGCAAAGTTGTTGTTCTTTATAGAACTTTTAGCAAAACTAACCTGATCATGTGTTCTGCAGTCTTTTGGAACTCAATTTTTCCTCATTTTTGCTCAGTAAACTAAATAAATTAAAGAAAACTTGCATGTACACATGTAATTTTCTTCCCTTTTGCTCCTGTATATTCTCTTTCTGTCATTGTTTAACCCTGATTCTTATTTGTTTGGTTTACCTCATGAAACCCTTTCATAAATCTAAATTTGCCTCCAAAGAAATGCTCCTCTTTCCTTCCCCATCTCTTCCCGTAGTGTTTCCTTTCAAAGACTTTCTCAGTTACTTCACCAATCTCAGGTTACAAGAATATTTTGTCGCAGCTCCTGTCTGACTTCAGTGACGTTTCATGCAATCCAGCGCAATAAGACGATAAACCTTAAATGAAAAAGCATAAATTTCAGTCAACAGTAAAGCAGTCACGGTAATAATATGTCTTATTGGAACAATGTGTTGTGTTGAAGCATGCGCCGCATCAACTCGAGTACCCGTCCTCAGCTCAATTGCGTTTCCACTCCATTAACGGGTGGGTTATCTTTGCTCACGCGTTTAACAGTAATGAGGAGCTATAATGTGGTCGCCTCTTCAGCATCAATGCCTCTAATAACACGTGTGAATGTGACGCGAGCCTTCTTTCTATTAAAGATTCTCAAGCACTGAAATATTAAAGGGCCCGTGTTGAACCCCTTTCTCAGCAAATTAATCAAAGTCTTTGAGTTTTTAAGCTCAAAATCCTGCAGAGATGGTTCATTTTACCGTCACTGGTTTTAGCTCCTCGGTGCAGATATTAATATTACAGTGCAGCGGTTGTATTTACATTCTGTATGTTGAGATTTTGCCATTTATTGCGGTTATAAAATCAGTGTTTGTGCAAATTTCACACTCATTTGGTTGTCAGGTAACAGAAACTGAAAAATCTGTGCATGAGAACAGCTTTATTGTGGATTTGGCTGTAATAAAATACAGTATATGTGAACACAGAGAGCAGGAGAGAAGCTAACGGATGTAAAGAACTGACAGTGGCCGTGTTAAGTTTGCATTTAGACACCACACAACACTTGTTTGTTGGTTTTAAAATGGGTCTTACTGTTTATAGACTTTACAATTTCAACAGAGCTCTGACCTGTGGAGTAATGCTAGCCTTGTTAGCTGCACAACATGCTGTCACTACGGATTTTCCTGTCATTGAGGTGACATTGCTGATGAAAAAATAAAACCTATCCACTGGATCTGCTGTTACTCAGATGCTGGGAGTGCATGGAGACTCTTGTGTTCACTCTTGCAGCCAACTGCAGAACAGTTGATGTAACATACTGTTGATTAAGACACTTTGGAGTTAACAGAAGCAGCTTTATAATGTAAATTCAGCTGGTGGAGTGTGACTGGTTTTTAAAATTGGACGGCTTTCTAGTTAAGGAGGGACTAAGGATGTCAGTAGTAAGCATCTTCATATCAGAAACAGAAATATATGTAAATAAAAACAGCTTAATCTGGGATGTAGCTGTATTAAAATACAGTATGTGAGCATGTCAGCACAACAGATGACATGAAAACACCACACAACACTTGTTTATTGGTTTTTAGAAGTTGTTCTTAAAGTTTATAGACTTTTCAATTTCAGCAAAGCTCTGACCTGCGGACATATGATCAAAGTTAATGGTAATGCTAGCCTAGTTAGCTACACAACATCCTACCACTAATGATTTTCTTGTCGTTGAGGTGACATTGCTGTCAAAAATAAAAGTATTTCACTTCCTCAGATGCTGGGAGTGCATGAAATCTCTTGTGTTCACTCTTTATCACTGATTTATTGTTGACTGAGACACTTTAGAGTTAGGTGAAGCAGCTTTAAAAAGTAAATAAACCTGCTGGACTGTGAGGCAGCTGCCCTTTATAGGTTGACGACTACTGATTACCTCGTTTAAAATTGCTTGTGGTTTGTAAAGCTGGGTGGCTATTTAGTTGAGGATGCTACCACTAAGGATTTTCCTATTATTGAGGTGACATTGCAGTCAAAAAGTAAAATAAATCCACTGAGTGTTCAGTTCCTCAGATGCTGGGAGTACATCAAGACTCTTGTGTTCACTCTTGTAGCCAACAGCAGAACATTTGTTGTGATTTAGTCTTTGCTGAGGCATTTTAGAGCTAAAAAAACAAAGTAAAAAATGATGTGAGTCAGTAGTGATTGGCAGAAATATGCTGATTTAAAGGCTGACGACTGCTGGTTACCTAGTTTAACATTCTTACTGCTTTGTAAAGCTTGACATCTATCTCATTGATGAAGGACTAGAGGAATCTCAGTAGTAACTATCTTTATATTTTTACCTTAACTTCAACTTTGTAAAACATGCAAAATAAAAAGCGTAGTCACCATGTGGGATCTTTTAGATGAAATGTTGTGATTATTCTCAGCTAAAACATGTAGGTGTTGTACGGTTAGAACTGATGTTGGGCCGTCTCATGGAAGTGTTCAGTTGTCTTTTACTGAAGCAGTCTTTTATTGGAGGTGAGGCAGAGAGCTTCTTTAACCACAGGACGTAATGAGCCTCACCAATTAGAGCTCAGGTGATGGAGGGAGGCCGACATTGAAGCCGACGTCGGACAAGTTCCCTCTGTAACGGCTTCCTGTCCCTCCGGGCTGCTGCTGCTGTCACACCAGAACAGCTCTGTCCACAGGTCTGCTTCTCTTTCAGCCTCTAATGCAGCAGAAAAGGCCAAATGAAACCAAGGAACTCTAAACTCACGCTGCTTTTTCTATTCTGTTTGCTAAAAAAAGGTCTCCTGTGTAAGTGTGAATTAGTAGGATGAACAGCTTTTACCATTTTAACTGTGGGAGACGGACAATGGAGGAGAAGGAAAGGGCATCATAGATCATGCTGCAGAAATGGCAGAAAACATTTTGCTTTCATTAACTTTGCTGTCTGACATTTATGAATCTGCTGAATTGGCTAAAGAGCAAAGTAGGAGACTGGATTTGCATCGTCTGTACCAGCCCCAAGGGATTATTGGGCTTCTTTCTATGATAATATAAGTGCGTGGCTTTACAATGGAAATGTAAAATTAAATTAAATTTAAAAAAATCAATTAGAATTTATTTATACAGCACTTTTCATACATATGAATTGCTTTACAGATGAAATAAATGAAAATGCAACAAAAAAATTCAGGCAATATCCTCAACATCATGTTAAAAATAAGACAAAAAAATAACAAAAAAAAAAACAGGGATTAATAAACTGAGAAAACACTGTCCTAAATAATGTTTCTGCATGCAATGAAAATAAAAAATATGACATGAATAGAATAAAATAGAGAGATTTAAAAGATTTGAAAAATGAAAAAATGAAAAACATAAAATATAAAATTAATTAAAATATGCAATATACTGTACAATAAGAAAATGAAAAATGAAATATCAAATATAATAAAATAACAAAAGTTAGGTTATCATTAAATTAAAAATAAGTCATTATCACAAAAAATTATCAAAAAAGCAGGTGATAAGTAGAGTTTGAGTAGAGGTTTAAAAGATATGAAAAATTAAAATGAATAAAATAAACACTAATGTTTATTAAAATATATAATATACTGTAAAATAAAAAAACATTAAATATTAAATCTAATAAAATAAAATAAGAAAAAAATAAAATGAAACAATAAAATTCAATAAAATAAAATTAAATGAAATATCAAATAAAATATCAAATAAAATATCTAAGGATAGGTCAAGGGCAAAATAGAAGTCAAAATTCATGAATACAGACAAACAATAAAATATAGTAAAAACAATATAGTAAATAGACTAAACATGTAAATAAAGAGGAACCAATAAATAAAATTAATTCCAAGAGAAGTAATCAATAAATAAAATCTATTCAAGAACTTCCACTATAAAGGTAGATCTTGAGTCTGATGACGTCAATTATTTTCTGTGTAAATAAAATTAATTTAAAATGAGTCCTCAGCACTTCTCTTGACAGAACTCAAACCCCCACAACTCTCCATCAGCAATCAGAAATGTGGAAACTAGAATGAGCCTCTGGAGGTGGCTGTAATCAGAGCAGTACAAACACAACACTTACATCTCTCCGCCTCACAATTTAACTTTCCTCTCAACAGTAATTTCTAATGTTTTATTGTGCGGCAGTCACAGCTTCTTGTTGATTTTGTGAACAACGATGGCAGCTTTTTAAACTTTGGGGGACAGAAATAGTAATGAAAGAATATTAACCCTCCAACACGTCATCATAGTGCAGATTGTGTCTTTATACTGAAATATTAAAGTTTTCTGCAAATTAATGTAAGTTTCACATCATTTTCAGCTCAAAAATCTGCCCCCTTTTATTTTTTGGCCGTGCTCTTTTGCCCCTCCATCAACCCCCTGAACCCCAAGCAGTTTTGGGGAGTTTTTCTTTTTGTTTCTGTCACATTTTTACTCAGCGTGGGCTCATTTTTCACTGCAAAACCATCAGTAGAAGTAGGGAGAACTAAAAATAAATCTTTTTTATGGTATGACACAACTATAGTGCTATACACCATTGGAAAAAATGAAACAAACAAAAACAAAAGTTGATGTTATTTGTGCAAAAATGAAAAAAACAACTGAATATTATTCTAAGCACTCATTAAACAAATAAATAAATGAAAAGAATAGGATAGAATGGAATATTTTAATACTTTAAATATGTTTTCATACTTGTCTGTTATCTAATTGGTTTTACACCGAGTTATTTTGAGTACTTTTGGACAAGATTTAAGTCATTTCTGACTAATTTTGAGTAATTGTTAACAAAATTTCAGTCTTTTCAGAGTAATTTTTTTTACACGTTTTTCATTAATTTGGAGACATTTTACAGCATTTGGGACAGGTTTGAATCTTGACAAGATTCGAGTCAGTTTGGACTAATTTTGAGTTATTTTGTACACATTTTTCATTTTTCTGGACACATTTTGAGTCATTTGGTACTAATGTTTAAGTATTTTGGACAAGTTTTAGTCATTTTGGACTACTTTGAGTCATTTTTTGACAATGTTTCAGTTTTTTCAGAATAATTTTGTACACATTTTGCAGTATTTTGGATACATTTTAAAGCATTATGGACAGGTTTCATTGATTTTGCTCTAATTTGTGTAATATTTGACAAGATTTGAATCAGTTCGGACGAATTTTGAGTAATTATGTACTAATTTTGCATTATTCTGGAAACATTTTGAATCATTTGAGACTAATATTTCAGCATTTTGGACAAATTTTGGTCATTTTGGACTACTTTGTGTAATTTCTTTACAAGATTGAAGTCATTTTTCACTCATTTTGAGTAATTATTCGCAAGATTTCAGTAATTTTGTACAGATTTTGCATTAGTTTGGACACATTTGAAAGCATTTTGCACAAATTTTTGTAAATCTTGACAAGATATGTGTAATTTTTGTCATTTTGGACTTCTTTTAAGTACTTTTGTACAGCTTTTGCAACATTTTGAGTCATTTTAGACACTTTTTTGAGCATTTTGAACAAATTTTAGACACTATGGACTAATCTTAAGATTAAAATCCATTTTACCAAAGTTGTTGTACTTTTCTACAGATTTTGCATTATTTTTGATGAAATTTCAGTCATTTTAGCCAAATTTTTCAGCAGTTTGGAAAAGATTTGTGTCATTTTGTCCAAATTTTGAGTATTTTCGTGCAGATTTTTCATTACTTTGGACACATTTTGAGTCATGTTAGACTAATGTTTCAGCATTTTGGACTACGTTGTGTCATTTTTTTTTATGAGATTGAATGATTGAATAATTTTGACAAGAATTATGTTGTTTCATATTAAGTTTCAGTAGCTTTTGACAAAATTTGCATGCTTTTGTGCATAGTTTGTGTCATTTTTGGCACATTATTAAACACTTTGGTTAAAAATTGTTGTCATTTTGGACTAATCTTAAGATTTCAATAAATCTGATTGTCTATTTTGTAATTATTTTAAAAACTGAGTAACTTTAAAGTAGAACAGTAGTTTTCTGCTGTCCCTCTCTACAGAATGCGTAATCTGCTTGATAATATACATATTTAATGCATTATGCTTTACGGCGGCGGTTCACATTTGTCAGCGTTTTGTGATGGTGCCAGTTGGACTCATCATGCCACATTTAAATCAATCAATGAGCCAATAGAACGGGGATGGAGGCCATCAGCTAAGTGCTGGTTGCAGTGCAGTTGAGTATTCATGAACCTCAGTGCACTCTGCAGACAGCCGTGCTCCTGTTGTCTAACTACAACGCATGAATTTAGTTATTTTTTAATAGGAACACTCTAGTATATTAAATTAAAGTATTACATTTCTAGATGGACGCTGTGATTCTGTAGAAAGATGTTTAGCTAGGGAGCATATTTAACGTTTAACATCACTTTCAGTGCACCAGCGTGAGCAGAAGTGGCTGGAATATGAATGTTTGGTTCAGTCTGAGGCACTTTGTAATCCGTTTACAGAGCATGAACACAGCAAACAGAGCAGCTCACAGATATTAGAATCACACTCTGCACCTTCAAACCTGAGCAGCTCCATGAGTCAGCAGTTACCATGCCAGGAGCTTTCTCCCACAGCAAATTTACTGAAAACGGCTCTGATTTAGAAACACTCTGGACCCCACTGCTAATGACATCTGCTGAAAATGATGAAGGGATTAAAAGTACAGTGAAACATAACGTTAGGTTATTAAGAAATTAACTCCAAGTTATTATAAATGAATTAAGTAAAAGTAGAGTTTGAGTAGATTTGAAAGATTTGAATCATAAAGTATCTTTTCACTAAATTTGACTAAAATACACTTCCTTCCTGTTAGTTAAGATGCTCCTGTGATGCACTTGCAGATGTTATCGTCAAATGTATTTATAGGAAAGTTAAACATTGTTTAATTCATCTGTGTTTGTGTTTAATGTCAACTTCCTGTCTGTTGGTTAAACTCATCGCATTGAGAAGACTAAATCTGAGTAATGTTTGATGAGATTTCAGTCTTTTCAGATTTTGTCCACATTTTTCATTACTCTGGACACATTTTGAGTCATTTGTGACTCATGTTTCAGCATTTTAAATGAATTTTGGTCATTTTGGACTAATTTGTATAATTTCTCTACAAGATTTAAGTCATTTCTGACAAATTTTGAATAATTACTGACAATGTTTCAGTCTTTTCAGAATAATTTTGTACAATTTTGCATTATTTTGAACACATTTTAAAGCATTTTGGACAAGTTGTAGTCATTTTGCACTAATTAGTGGAATTTTTGACAAAATTCGAGTCATTTCAGACTCATTTTGGATAATTTTAGACTAATTGTTCAGTATTTTGGACTAATTTGTGTAAATCTTGACAAGATATCTGCAATTTTGGGAAAATTTTAGTCATTGTGGACTAACTTTGAATCATTTTGGACACATTTTGAGTCATTTTAGACAAAATTTTAATCACTTTATGCAGATTTTAGTAATTTTGGACTAATTTGTGTAATTTTTGACAATAATTGTGTAATTTAAGAGTATTTTAGTCATTTTGGAGTAATTTTGTAAACACTTTGCATTGTTTTGAATGCATTTTATATTATTTTAGACAAAATTTTCTGCATTTTGGACAGATTTTGGTAATTTTGCAGTAATTTGTGTAAATCTTGACAAGATTTGAGCCAGTTTGAACGAGTTTTGAGTAATTATGTACTTATTTTGCATTATTTTAGACACATTTTAAATCATTTGAGACTAATGTTTAAGCATTCTGGACACGTTTTAGTCAATTTAGACTACTTTGTATAATTTTGAATAATTTTTGACACGATTTGAATCATTTCAGACTAATTTCGGTAATTTTTTTGCATGATTTGGACTGGACACATTTTGTGCCATTTTAGGCACATTTTTATGCATTTTGGTTAAAATTTGTAGTGATTTTAGACTAATTTTCAGATTTTTTAAAGTCTGGTTGTCTATTTTGTGATGCTTTGTCTTTCTTTTCTACCTCTTTCTGATTTTATTTGTGTTATTTTTATTCATTTTAATAGCGCTTCCATGCATATTTAAAGTCTTTTTTATTATTTTTTGTTGTAACTGTATTTTGCAGAAGTCCTTTTAGGTTCTTGCTTTAGTCTAAAATCATAAAATAGCTCAGCAGGAGCAACAGCTCGTCTTTATACTGACTCTGCTACAGAATGCTTTAACAGCTGTAGATTCTCTGTGTTTACTGGTTGTTGGTTCAAGTCTCAGCCCTGGTTTGCTCTTGAGCAAGGCCCTGTGACCTTTCTGAACCTCCTATCATGTTGACATGTGAAATAACAATTAAATTCACCACATCAATAAAGAATTTACTAGAAACAGCTTTGTAAACCTGCTCGTTGTCAGACCAGACGTCAGGATGAGAGCGAATCCTCTCCATTTCCGGAGCTCTTAGCCTCAGAGCCCATTTAAAGGCAGCCTATCTGGACTCTTTTACCGCCTCAATTTCATGGAGAATTTATTGCCACCCTCCGCTTAAGTGCCATGAATGTATTTACTGTGAGGAGCGATTCAAATGTCACAGTCTCGCCACCCTCGTGCATCTTCTGCCTGCCGTTAAGCTCCGGATAGGAAAAGCCTCCACGGGGGCCGAGCTGGAAGGAGATGAGAGAGATGAGGGCGGGCAGACGGTGGCGTTAAATCAGTCACACTGACTCTGGAGGTCAGTCGGCAGCTCATAACTCCAGCTCCACTCCCAAAAAAACCTCCGAGAGCTCGTCATTGTGTTCTGCACGGAGCTAAGCTCATTTTTTATAACGTTTTTTTTCTCCTTCAGATAATTGCAAAAGTGACGGCCTTTGGTTGCAGCTGCTGGCTATAAAAAATGGATTTCTGAATATTTCCGTGTACGTCGTAGCTGTGTTAGTGTGTTGGATGAGGAATCAGGGGGTCTGAATCTGGGCTGTCGGTATGTTGGGGAGGAGGTGGCTGAGGGCAGATTGTGCAGTAATTCATAAATGTTTAAGATCTGGGCCTCAGTGGGCTATAAAAGGGATAAAACAGTGAAAGATTAAGACAATGCAGAAGAACAGCAGGAGACAAACTGATTAATCCATGACACATAAACATAGGAGATGATTTAATCACTCCTGTTTCTATTTTACAGAATTTGGAGAATTCCGAGTCACTTTGGAAACATTTTGAGTCGTTTTGGACGACCTTATTAACCGTTTTTTGAGTCACCTTGGAAAAGTTTTTAATCATTATGTAGAATTTCAAATGATTTTGGAAATGTTTTGAGTTTGTCAGATTTTGAGTCGTTTTGGACAATTCTTTGAACACTTAGAAAAAAGTCACTTTGGAAAAGTTTTGAGTTTTTTATGTCATTTCTTTTCATTTTAAGTCATTTTGCAAACTTTTTTGTCAGTGAATCCTACATAAACATAAGAGAGTGTCCTGATTTAATCACTCTTTTTTCTATTTTACAAAATTTGGAGAATTCTGAGTCACTTTAGAAACATTTTGAGTAATTTTTGTCAAATTTTAAGTAATTTTGGACAATTTCTTGAACCATTTTGAAGATTTTTTGAGTCACTTTGGAAACGTTTTTTTAACATAATGGAGAATTTTGAATCACTGGTAAAGTTTTGAGTCATTTTAGAGAATTTTCAAGTCATTTTGAAAACATTTTTGTCAGCTGATCCCACATAAATAGATTAGAGCGTCCTACTTTAATTACTCCTGTTTCTATTAATGAAGAAGCCTAATTATGAATGACAGGTTCTCTGCTGTTGCATGCTGTAAACCATTAGATCAGTCATGTGTCCAAATATTGGTTTTCAGATTAAAAAAATAATAATAATGAAAAAACTAAAATTAAAAATATATAAATAAATAAATTTAAATAAAAAACTTAAAAAAATAAATTAAGAAATAAAATTAAAAATAAATAAATAAATTGATAAATTTAAATAAAAGCTTAGATAAATAAAATAAATAGATTTAAATAAAAACTTAGATAAATAAATAAAAATAAATAAATAAACAAACAAATAAAATAAAAAATAAATAAATCAGCATCGGACCCCTATGAACAAAACAAAACAACAAAAAAACTCATATCTGCCGATCCCTAGTCTGAATCTTGTGTATGAAAAGACAAAATCAAAAACATATGCAAGAATATCGATTTTCTTTGCACTCATTTTAAATTTAATTGTAGATTTAATTAAATAAAATTTTATAAAAACTTTGATAATTAAATTGGATCCCCATAAACAAAAGAAAACGGCAACAAAACTCATTTCTACTGATCTTTAGTCTGAATCCTGTGTATATTTAAAAAAAAAAAAAAACATACAGGAATGTCCTTGTGTTTTGCACTAATTCAGAATTTCTTTTATAGATTCTTAAGAATAATTAAAAGCACACCAAACACACACGTACACATTTTTAAACTCAATCTGCACCTTTAACTCCTTTTTTGAAGCGTCGAAACACAAACAGCTCTTCTGGAGGGCAGGTTGAATAAATTCATCAAAGGAGAGACGACAGAAAGCACCATACTGGAGACTTCACTTTCCCTCTGGAGCTCATCAGTTGATGGCGAGAGGGAGGGAGGAGAGCTTTTTAATCTGCCTCAGACTCTGACCTTAATAACACCGGGCCACTCCTGGGCTGCCAGCGAGCTCCGAAGTGAGCTCCAGTGTATAATGTTGCATGATTAATAAGTTTACAGTTGAAACACACGAGCTGAGAAATAAGCAGCAGACAGACGGTAATAAACATGGAGAGTTTCCTCAATCCCCTCAGGCCTGATTTATTGAGCTGCTCTCAGATATTATGTGTGATTGTGAGTTTATGTCTGAACTGTGCAGCTTCCCGACGTTAAAAATGACCTGACCCCAGAATAAAAATGAAAATATATCCATTAGATGAGGCCAGCGTTGGCAAATGTATTCCTTCATCCTGCAAACTGAGAATAAAAGACATCCGTGACTATAGCAATTCATATTGATAGGCCGGAAAAAGACACACAAATCACAGAAAGACGTCGCTTACAGCGGACAGAAAATAGAAATTATAGCATCCAATATTCAGAGGATACTGTCATGTAGACTTTGGGTGAAGCTTTTTTTAACCTGCTCTAAAATATCTGACATATTTTTTCTGATTTTAAACTGTTTCCCAGCATTTCTACAACTTTTCATCTTTGCATCATCTTCACTTTTTTATCTTTGAAGAATCTGAACATTTTTTGAGTCACTTTGAAAAAGTTTTTAATCATTATGGAGAATTTTGAATCACTTTGGAGTCATTTTTGACAGATTTTGAGTCATTTTCGAGTTGCACTAGAAATGTTTTGAGTCATTTTAGAGAATTTTTAGTCCTTTCGTCTAATTTGAATTAATTTTGGAAACATTTTTGTCACTCAACCTCAGATAAACAGATAATTTATTCACTCCTGTTTCTATTTTTCATATTCAGTTATAGTCACCCTTATTAATGAAGAAGTCTAGTTATGAATGACAGGTTCTCTGCTCTCACATGCTGTTAAAACATCAATCATGTGTATGGAGTCCAAATATTGGTTATCAGATTTAAAAAAAAAATAAAAAATTTATTAAATAAAATAAAATAAAATAAAATTAAGTTACATAAAAAAAAATTCAATGAACTAAAATAAAATACAATTTAATTAAAATACACATTTAGATTAAAAATAAAATTAAAAAGTGGTCAGTCCCCCATAAACTAAACAAAACAAAACAGCAACAACAAATAAAATTAAACAAAATTAAATTACATTTACTAAAATAAAATTTAATAAATTAAAATAAAATAAAAAATACAAACTTAGATTAAAAAAAAATAAAAAATTGGTATTGGTCTCCCATAAACTAAACTAAACAAAGCGACAACAGCAAATAAAATAAAATATAATAAAATTAAGTTAAATAGAATAAAATAAAACACAATTTAATGAAATTAAATACAATTAAAACACAAACTTAGATTAAAAAAAAATAATTAAAAAAATTGGTATTGGTCCCCCATAAACTAAGCAAAAAAAAACCCCGTGTCTGCTGATCCCCAGTCTGAGTCCTGTGTATAAAAAAAATCCAAAAAAAACATATACAAGAACATCCATGTCCTTTGCTCTAATTTTAATTTCAATTGTAGATTTAATTAAATAAAATCAAATAAAAGCTGAGATAAATTTCATTTCATTTCATTTAAAACAAAATTCCAGAAATCTCCGTCGACATTAGACCTTCACAAACAAAACTAAACACAACAACCAAACTTCAGTTTTCTGTCTGCAGCAGAGAAAACTGTGCAACAGAAACACATTTGACACCATTTCTTACCAAAGTAAGTGTTTTTATTTCTGCATTTGTAGTCGTTTGTCCCTCAGGAATTGGACGCAGTATTATGTTCAGTAAATCAGGACAGGTACTAATGAGGGAGTTTTTTATTTTAGTGCATCAAGTCACACTGTAAAACTTCACACGTGGTGTTTTACATAAAAAAAAGCTTTTATATATTCAAAACGCCATCATGCACTTAATTAAAGAAACTAGGCTGCCTGTTTATTGACAGAATATAAGAGCGTACACCACTACAAATAGTTTAAGTTGGGATTTGAATTTAATAACACGTGTTTTACAGCAAAATTAACTCGTAAAAAGCACTGAGATCCAAATAGTAGAGAAATTTGTTCTCAGAAGTATATATTATATGAACTAGTGGAGGATTGCAATGGTTCCAGCCTATATGTATTCATCTAAATATTCTTTTCCCTTAAAAATCGAAATTCTACCATCCAGTATTCATTTTATGCTGTTATATAGACTTTAGGTGAAGCTTTTTTAACCTGTTCTGAAATATTTGACATATTTCTTTCCAAACATTTTCCTCCAACTTTTCCTCCTTGCATCATCTTCAGTTTTCTGTCTGTAGCAGAGTAAACGATGCAACAAAAACCACATCTGACTCCGTTTTTTAGAAAATAAATGTTTTTATTTGTGCATTTGAGGCAGTTTGTGCCTCAGGCTCAGTCAGACTGTAAAACATTGAATTTTAAAGCAGAAATGGTGTTTTAGATGGAATGAAAAATGTTCATTTCAGCTTTTTTATAGGCAAAACTACATTGAAAACTTAATTAAAGAAACTAGGCTGCCTGTTTATTGACAGAATATAAGAGCGTACACCACTAGAAATAGTTTAAGTTGGGATTTGGAATTAAAATGCATTTTAATGCATAGCGAATATAAAAAGGTATTGAAGATGTGTTGTTAACAGTATGTATTTGTTGAAATGAACAATGGTTCCAGCTTCACCAAGCAGCTGCCACAGAAAAACCCATAAATCCTATGAAAGATCAGACAGTGTTTGTCTGTTTTGCTTAATAGAAGGATACGTATTCATAGACATGTTCTCCTGGCTTGTTTGTCTCTTGTGGTCGCCCAGAAATAGAAATTCTACTATCCAATATTCATTTTATGCTGTCATGTAGATTTTAGGTGAAGGATTTTTAACCTGTCCTGAAATATTTGACAGATTTTTTCTTATTTCAAGCTGTTTCCAAACATTTTCCCAGCACGTCTACAACTTTTTTCTCCTTGCATCATCTTCAATTTTCTGTCTGCAGCAGAGAAACAAAACACACAAAAATGCAAAATAAATGGTTTTATTTCTGCATTTGAGGTGCTTTGTGACCCAAGGATTGCAGACACTTGTAAAAGATTGTTTATTAAATCAGTACAGGTTCTAATAAAGCTCATTCTTTTTTTTAAAGACTTGTAGCTAGACTGAACCAAGTTAGACGATAAAATGAAACTGTACAGGAAAAACACCATTACAGACTTAAAGTACTAAGCTGCTCGTTTATTGACAGAATATAGTGTTCACTCCACTGCACATGGTTTAGGTTGGGATTTATAATTAAAAACTGTTTTTTTTACTGTCCTGAATAATGAATTTCAAGGTATGCAAGTGATGGAAGTGGTAGAGAAATGTGTTTTTGAACATTTCTATTGTACATTTGTAGAGGATAAAGTGATTCCAGGTTTAGCAGGCAGCTGCCACAGAGGAGATATAAGAGAACAGACTGTGTTTCTTTGTTGAGTTGTCAGAGTTGAACAGACCGTCTTCATCCTCCAACCTCCCAGATACACTAAATCAGGGTGTGTTTAACTGACGGCAGAACTCAACCACCGACTGGAGCTCAGCGGGAGACGTAGTGGTGAAGCCAGTCGAGGGATACCGACCTAAAAACAAACCTTTCCAGCGCCCCAGACTGCGACCAAAGGGGTTGCATATGCGAGCTGACATCTCTGCTGGTCTCACTGTGTGAGTGAATGATGATTATTTGGTGATTTGGTGGCCCTTCTGTCTGCACACAGGTAGCTACTGCACAAGTCATCGTGGTTGAAAATGGTACTATTTCTTCCCGTTTACGCCGTCTTTTCGTGCCTGACGTGTAAACTGCAAAGACATCTGGACTGAATCAGTTAAGAAGTAAAAGTAGCCCCCGTATTCAGTATTGATGGACTATACAGAGGGTCCTCGGTTTATGACATCATTGACCTACAGCGTTTGAACTGAGGAACTGATTATGTGGAACTAGTTGGCGAGCAAAGCAGACAAATACGCAGCGCTATCAGATGGCTTTGTTTACGTTCTCCGGTTGTTCACCACCTTGGATTGTGCTACATTCACTAACTTTTTGCCCTTCATTATAACTTCCAAGCAACAGTCAGACTCTTCTGATGGCAGTGCTTCAAAGAAATTGAAAAACTGAAATTAGATAAAATATAACGCTCAAGTTGTAAAAACAGTGCAACATATTCTGTTATCTTCTTGTCGAATGACTCATACGTGCGTTAAAGTCGTTGGTATTCATGACTTTTCCGAAGAACTGTAGGAACAGAACTCCAACGTAAGTCGAGGACCCCCTGTATAAACATGATCACGTGGTATTGACGTTTAAAATGCCATCAGCTCAGAAAAATCAATAAAAATCACTCGGTTTCAACTTGGGTAAACTAGTGTTGAATGCTCTTTTCACTGTTTTCCAACTAATTTCTGATTGTCAACTGTAGCTAGCTTGTGAGGCTTTTAGGGAACATCAGGAAAATGTACTATCTAATGACAAGCAGATGTTCAGCAAGTGTTCAGCCTGTGCTGACTAACTACATGAAACTGGCAATATCTGAGTACTTCTGATACAGATACTTTAACTACATGAAGCTGTTAGTACTTGAGGACTTTTACTATTAATACTTCACGTATACTGTGCTGTTGAGACTTTTTCCTACATGAAGCTGAAAATACTTTACTACTGATGCCTCCACTGCAATGAAGCTGATAGTACTTGTCTACTTCTACTACTGATATTTAAACTATACAAAGTCCATAACTCGTGTGTACTTCAAGTATTGACATTTAACTATGTGGAACTGATAATACTTGAGTATTTTTACTTTAAATACTTTAACCTAAAGATAAAAAAACCTCAATACTTTTACTACTAATAGTTTAACTACATGAAGCTGACAATACTTGATCATTGTCACTGCATATACTTAAATAAATACTTTAACTCTTGATACTTGACAAAATACTGTTTCAGCTGCATTAGCTGATAATACACCATCATGACTATTGATATTTCATGTATACCAGGCTGTTGATACTTGAGTACTTTTTCTACGGATACTTAAACTGCATTTTTTGATATTTTCTCATCAGTGGCGGCTGTAGTCTCATGGGAGTTGCGATGTTTTTCACAGAACCGTTCCTCACCGGCTTGGAAACTGTTTAAAAACCAGAAACTTTCCACTGAAGATTCTGTTGTGCTTTTTCAGTCATGATTTCTGGCGTGCTGCATGGCAAAAGATTTAAAAAAAAAACGTCACATAACCTCTAAACTCAGACTTTTGATTCGTTATCAAAACTATGAAGTCAGTCACTGGCATTCGTCTTTTGAAATGTCCTTTTTGCTGTGAGCTATGAATTGTTCCCTCATTTGCAGCAAAAATAACACTTCCTTATGAATTGTACCTCAAGGTTCTGAAACGAGAAGATAAAAGAATTTCACAGCAGCTCAGACAGTAAAAGAGATTAATCAGAGTTGGGTGATAATGTCTTTGGCACTCTGGGGTTTTTGTTATGGCTCAGAATGGACCTTTAGGGGGTGATTAAGCTTGACAGTAAAGATGATTAGTAAAGAGAGTTTGTGCTACATTATTTGATAGAAATCTGCTTTTTTTCTGTTATTTCTGACCATTTAATTAACAGTAAATCACCCTGGATCAATAAAATATAAAATAAATGCAGCATGGCTCAAAAACAGTGAACAGAGCAGCAAGTTATTGGAAGACACGTTCAGCAAGGCTCTAAAAATGTAAATATTTATGTTTAAAATGACTAAGAATTTGTCCAAAATGGCATAAACTTATCTAAAATGAGTGAAAAAATGTCCAAAGTGACTTAATTTGTCAATGTTTTTTCAAAATGATTGCCGATTTTTATAAACTTACTCAAATTTTGCCCCAAACGACCAAAAAAAAGTCCATAAAACCTGTTCAAAATGACAAACTGATCATAGCAGGAAAATTAAACCGACTAGATCAATAAAATAAATGCAGCATGGCTCAAAAACAGTGAACAGAGCAGCAAGTTGTTGGAGATACATCCAGGATGGTGAAACATCTTTGTAGATTTGTTTAGCAGACTAGAATGAAAAACATTTAGTTTGTTGAAGCTCTAAAAATGTAGGTAATACATTTTTTCCAGTACTAACAATACTTGTGGACTTTTTTTTTGTGGGTTTTTCTACACATTGATTCCATTTCCCAGCCATAATTTAGTAAAATAAATAGAACTATATTAAAGAAATTCAGGGTTTTTTTGGCGTTAAAACGTTAACGCAAAATTCCAAGAATATCGCAGGATGTAGTGTTATAATACAGCAATGTTGTATATTAATATTAAAGATAAACATATGTACTGTAAAAAAAAAAAAAAAACAACTATTTTTCCCATTGATGGTAACATTTGAGGCCGCTTTGAAAAATGTTCTAGAATTTTTTTTTTTTTTGCATCAAAACTTAGTTAAACTGCTAAAGGACATTTTTTAGTTTTCTCAACTTCTAGTCATAGTTGTGCTGTTTTTAAAGAGGTGCAGGACTTCATTTTGCAGTAAAAAAAAAAAAACTGGTAGAATTCATCTAGAAACTACTTTGAGTCCAGATCAGTTAAAAAAAGAGCGAAAACAAAAAATCACAGTATGAACAACAGTAAGCTGGTCTGATTCCATCACCAGAACGGAAATATCAGTTTTTCTTTAGTAAATTGAATCCTAATTAAGAAAACTGGTAAAAATAATAAGTTAATCCTGAATTCTTATCATTCTGGTCAGTTTTTTTTTTTGACAATATGTTGCTTCTTTTTGATATAAATTCTGATTGCTGCTGGTTTAGTGCTCCTGAAATATTAGGTTTTGGTGTTGAGCTTCTTCTGCTGGCATTTCTTAACGAGGTTCTGTTCTAATTATAGAATGAACCAGTCACTCAGGCCAATGCAAACCAGTTTTTCCCCGTCCTTTTTTCCGTGTGGCTCCCAAGATGCCGCGGTGGCAAAGCGGTAGCTGTCGGAATCAATCACAGACTTTTGCAGCTTAATGCCCAATTAGTATTCCAAGGTCCTTTAAATAAGCAGTTTGTCAACATCGGCGAGCACCTCACGGCGGAGCGCTTGTCCTTGGCATATGGGCCAATCAAAATTTGATGAAGCATCCAATCAGCACATATCAGTGGGGGGAGTCGGCCAACGCAAGCGGTGTCCGTGTCGAGGTGTGTATTAATTTGATTTATAATCCTCGGTGCGTGCACGCGATGCGTCACGGAAAGCCACGAGGCCAAGAACACAATGAAACTCCTGGCCCTCGTCTTTATTAGCTTGGCCGCCTGCCCGCTCCAAGGAGAGGGAAAGTTGGAAGAGGTTTCTGGATCCTCGTCCCCAAACGGTGGCACGAGGCAGACGGTTACTGAGGCAGGGAAACTGGCAGAAGAACCAGTATATAGACCGTCCCCAGGCTACTTCCTGGTGTGTTGTTGTTGGCTGTAGTTCCTGCTATCCTTTGTTTTCTTTCATCCTGAGCTGAAAATTTCACAATTAAAACACAATTGGAGTAGCGTATGTATGTATGTATAGATATGTATACATATCTATCTACATATCCACCTATCTATCTATCTATAGATATAGATATAGATAGATATTGATATTGCTATTGATGCTGATATTGTGAGTGGTGGTTAAGTATTGCATAGAAGTGAGGCGGTTATTATTGCACAGTATTTCTATGAAGTGTCATTTAGTTATACCAGATAAAGAGTTATCAGTTCCCAGTGTGTTTGGAAGTTTGTGTACATCTCATTCTAAAATATATAGACTTATTGAATGTAGGTGGTAGAATTTTTTAAAATTTTATTTGCACAGATAATTAAAAAAAATCCTCTAAGCTAACAGCCTCATAGAGATGTCAAGCTAACGGCCTCGTAGAGATGCTAAGCTAACAGCCCTGTAGAGATGCTAAGCTAACAGAAACTGGTGGATGATCAGGTATGAACGCTACCAGATAGATGAGACAGAATCACCGAATCGACAGACATCCATACAACGAGACGACGACTGACGCGACCGCATAGACGGGGAACGTGCTCTTCTCAAGTTGTCGGTGGCACTGGAGCGAAGGGTGAGGAGGAAGAAAATGAAAGGTTTGAAACTGAAAGCTGGCGCTCTTTCCTCCCACGGCTGTGTCATCTTCTCTGTTCGCCCTGAAGCGCCTCTTCTCAGCATCAGCCTCCATGTCAGGCCTCATCTCACCTCTGAGCTCGTCGCTAGCAGCCGGAGAACAGAGGCTTCTTCTGTTCTATCCGCTAGACGAACGTCTGCTCAGACAGTGGAGGACAGATGAAGTTATGTGCAAAATGTAAACACAGTGGTTGACGAAAAGCACAGACAAAGATGGATGGATGAAGCATTTTCTCAGTTTTTTGCCCTTATGTAGATTATTTTCACCATTTAGAGGCAAGATATTAAGGCCTTTGTCCACAGATTAACGATAGTAATGTAGTTATCTTCACTCTCTGTCCACACAACCATTGTTTTACCAAACACCTAAATGACTACAAACGCAGTAATAAGCCTGCCACACCAATCGGTTCAGACTTTTAAACTGTGGCTGCAAATGTAGAAGCTTTTGTATATATCTTGAAATATCTCATCCATTGTTGTTTTCATGTTTGCAAACCTACATAGATACACATTTATTTCAGAGTTTAGGAAGTTTTTTGAAAAAAAAAAAAATCCCAAATGTAGATAAAAATGTGAGAAAAATATCTGTTTGTTACAGAGATGTGCAAAATACAAACACAATCTTCAAAGAAAAACACATACAGCGGTGGATTTTTACATTAACATGTTGTTTAATGCACGTATATGTCGTCTAAGCCTTGACTTGGGTTTTTTCTTGGAATTTGCCAAGCATTTTGTCAATTTTTCAATGATTATTTGGATCAACTTCACCCTTTAGAGGCTAAATATTGAGGCCTTGTCCATTTAATTTGGATGTCTTCCCCACTGTGCACCTATCTGTGTACATACGAGAACACAAATGAACTATAAACGCTGTAATAAACATGCCACGTTAAGTTGTAGACTTAATATATGTGTCTTAATATATATCTTCTATTGTTATTTTGGTGTTTACAGGCCTACATAGATACATATAAACCAGAATTTTAGGAAGTTTTTGAACAAAATCAGTGTTTTGGAGGCACAAACGCAGATAAAAATATGAGAAAATATCTGTGTTTGTTACAGCTATGTGCAATTTTGCAAATATTAAGGCTTTATCCATTTAATTTCATCTCTATGACTAAATGCTTCTGTTCCAACACTGAATTTATTTGCGGGTTTCTGTAACGACTTCACTAATCGCAGCAACAACAGCTGTATCACATTATGCCAAAATGCAAATGATGTAAAGTGAAATTAAGACGCCAAGTTAAATGTTGTTTTATGGAGCGTTGAGTCTCAGTCGTCTCACGCTTTCTCCTCATCTAACGTGCTGTTCTGTTGTCGTTTTGCTGTTTTCCAGATGATGAAACACGCGTGGGACAGCTACAGACAGTACGGCTGGGGTCACAACGAGCTGAAGCCCCTCGCCAAGAAAGGACATTCCACAAATATCTTCGGTAAGCCGGACAGAAACTCCTCTCTCTCTCTCTCTCTCTCCCACTGCTGGCGGTTTGCGTGGATTCACACACACTCTGTCTGGCTGACGCTGTTTATTTGTTTATTTATTTATTATTTTCCCTCTCGTGGACAAGGTTACGAGATAATGCCTCCGTCTGGATGCGTATCACTTCAGGAAGAGATCACTGAAACCACGTACATCACTGATAAGAGAATCAGGAAACATGTTGCAAACGCTGGTAATATTTCACTCTCCGGCGTGTAAATCTGTGCAGTCGGTGTTTTGTTCTAAGCGTGCAAAGAGGAAGTGTTAGTTCGTGATAAAAATGGCTCAAACGACACTGAAATCAACACATTTTTGGGTGTCATGAGCAGTAAAGTGAAGCCTCATCATTTGTAATTTGATTTTTGCAGCTTGTCTATAATTTTTTAACTTCACATGAGATTTTATTTACACCTTGCAGAACAATAACAGCGAGACCTGTGATTTGACATTGTGCTTTAATTAAGTGTTGCTTTTTTTTTTTTTTTAAAAAACACAAACTCATATTTTACGCATAGAAGTGATCAAATAACAGCTTAAACCTTCAATAACTGAACTTTATGGAGACAAAAAGTTGCAAACAACAACATTATTATACAGTTTTTCGCCTTTTATTTTGTTAGTGAGCAGTTGCTTATTGCAGCGGACCAATTCTGATTTATTTATAGTTTTTTCTTTTCTTTTAGTTCAATGCAAAGGTATATTTGGTCCATTTAAACTGCTGGTACTGCAGCTACTAATAAGAAAACTGAGGCAGCCTACATACAATCTTTATTTTGATTTTCTACATATATAGATAGATGGATATGTTATTAATCCCAAGGGAAATTCAAGGTTTGTGTAAAACTAAAGAGATATTTAGATAACAGTAATAAACACGTATTCTGCGGAGCAATAGCTGCAAAGAAAAGCTGCAGGGTTTGAATATTGCCATCATGTGAGGTGTGTTTTTGACTTCATTCTGAACTGTTTTTCCTTTTTTTGCTCAGAATCTGCTCAACTTTTAAGCGAAAACACAAAGAGAGGAGCTGCTGTCGGTATTACTGGATGCATTTGCATTGACAACGCTGTCCAGAATCTCATCCAAACGCGTGAAGATGTGTGTTAACGCCGGTTAATCAGAGTGTGTGTGGTCGCAGGAAGTGTGTGTTTGTGGCGTGAGGTCGCATGCTTATGAGGCTTTTGTGTCAAATTGGAATGTTCCGTCTGGTAAATTGGCCAGAGGCGCCCGGTGTTATTTTTACGGGAGCCGCCACTAAACGCTGCTATTGTGGTTTTTGTTTTTTTTTTTCCGTGAGCGAGCGTGTTTCCCCTGCCTCCTCCTAACAGCTGAGTCTGGGTATCTGGGGGTTATTAGTCACAGGGTGGCCACTAAAATACGAGCCAGACGCCAGGCCAAGAATCCTCACCAAGCACGCCGCCGTTATTGATGAGGCGTAGCCCGTCCTGCCTGGCGGTATCGATCGCCTCTGCACATGTTTTTGGAGGAGAAAAGAGAGAAAAAGCAATACATCGTAGATGCAGCAGACTCCTGTTGCTTCCAGTATTACTGGTATTGACAGCTCGTAGCAGAGGAGCATGAAGTCACAGATGCAAGATGAAAACAGTTAAATCACTGTGATGTTTTTCCTCCTCTGATGTACACACTGACTGTAAAAAAGCATCCCAGGCTGATACTTTTTGAGATTTGAAGCTGAGTTTCTACGTGAAGGAAATATGAAAAGTTTGACAACCAAAAATTATGATTTGTGCCAGAATTAATCACAGAACACCAACTATCAATGAGGAGGAATGGAAAAACCTTGATAAACTTAACTTTTAATTCCTTAATAATTCAGTTTTTGACAGCCTGTTTTGATTGTAAACTGCTTTTGCGTGACCCCATTTGCCTCAATTGTCATTTTTAAATCTAACTTTACTAAATGGAAAATTGGTAAATGCACTCAGACCTCTTCTAAGGCCATTCAGTCATTTGTGTTTACTCTGCTTCAGACTGCAGACTAATGCCCTAAATGGCTCAGGACTTGTCTAAAATGACTGAAAACCTGTCCACATGACACAAAACATGTCTAATGTTTTGCATTCCCCAAACGTTTGCCTAATTGGTGATCTAACACAAACAGCCCTTCCAGATATTCATATCCAACCCACACTTGCAGCCATCGCCAAAAAACTATTTTAGTTAACTGGAAAGATAAGAAAGCCCTCAACATCATCCATTGGCTGAACCTCCTCACAGAACACATTTCACGAGAGAGAATATCTGCTATCAGAAAAAACCAATTGGACTCCTTCAAAGAAAAATGGTCTCCATTTATTAAATCAATAAATATTAATCTATAGCCTCCGCTTGTATGTGGGCGTATGCCACTTCCCTCATAAAATTGTAATTATTATTCTGTCTGTGTGTATGGTCTGACTTCTCTCTGCTTTATTTCAGTTTATTAACCCTCTACCTTTTCAAGTAGGATGGCACTATGGACTTGCACTAGTGGTGTCCTTTCCCTATTGCTCTTGGGGTCGCTCTCTGGCTCTGCGGGGCCAGCGTGGCTCGGGCCCCTCTGCCTGGGGGTGGGTGTCCCCGGTGTCTGTCCCTTTGAGCCCTGGGTCTGCTGGGTCTGTGCGCTCTCCCGGGGCCTTGGGGGTGGCGGCGGCTGATCTCTTCTGGGGCGCCCTGGCTGGCCCTGGGGTTTGGGGTGGGTCGGCCCTCCTGTCGCTCCCCTGTCCCTTCCTGCTCTGCTTCCCTCCTCCTCCCTCCTCTCCTGCCTGGCCGCTCGTCCTCGTCCCTCTCCCTCCCCTGGGGGGGCCTGCGGCCCTCCGCTGCCTGGGGGTCTGGCATGGGGCCCTGGTGGTCTCTCTGGGGGGGTGGCACTGGCTCATCTGGGCACAGGCCTTAGTATTTGCCTGTGTGCCGCCACTGGAGATCAGTTTCTGCTGGCTGGGGGCTTCTGTCCGGGCCCGGTGCGGTCCTGGGGTGGCGTGGGTGGGGTCTCGGTGGTGCTGCGGGGTGGGCGCCCTGCATCCTGGACGTGCCGGCTCCGGGGTGGGTGTGGGGGCTCATGGCCCTCGCTTCCTGGTGATGCGGCCTGGTCCCCCCTCTGGGGCAGGGTTCTGCATGCGGCTAGCCCGTAGTGGGGCTACAGCGCCTACCAGGGCGCTGGTCTAGTGCTGCAGCTTCTGGGGGTTTTGGTGCTGGCCGGGCCGGTCGGGTTCGTGTGGGGCTCACCTTGGCCTCATGCCTCTGGGTTCTGGGGTTCCTCTGCATCAGTACCGGTGGTCTTACTACCTGTCTCCCCCACTGCTCTGTCCTCATGGGCCGGATCCACACCAGACTGCCTCTTACTGTGCACTTCACATACTTCACACATCACTGTATATAGTTACTCTTAGGCACATATAGGGACATGACAGTTAGGGCCCTGAGAGCAGGTAGGGGCAGGAATGATGGGCTCTGTGGTGGGGCAGATGGCAGGGCTCTACGGCCTTGTCTCTTCCCCATCACCTTCTTGCTTGCCTCGCCTGCTCTCTGTTTTTAATGCACCACACACACTCACACCTTGGGGGTAGGTCTGGGACGGCTCGGGGAACTTGGGCCAGGGTAGGCTGCAGAGTAGCCATCCTCTGTGGTCCTCTGGCCTGCCCCCTGGACGCCTCGCCCAGCCTCCCCACTTTTAATTGCACCACATGACACTCAGGGTTACAATATCACAGGGCAGGGATAATGTCTCCAGTCTGGGATCTGGAGACATATTAATAGGGAGTAATGGGGGGATTTCACCAATATGGCCTCGCTGGTGGGACCTGGCCCCCTTATGGCTATGGGGTAGCGGGGGTGGACCATCATCCGTATTACTGTGGCTGGGGGGTCCCCGGGACCTGGGGGCTGTGGTCGGGGGGGGTTCTCCTGCCTGCCTGATGGGTCCAGGCTGGTGCGATGGCTCTTGGTGGGCTGCGGGGCTGGATTGGCCGTCCTGGTAGGCGCTGTAGCCGTACTGCGGGCTGGTGGCATGTGGTGGCTCTGTCCTGGTGGGGTGTCAGGGCGCATTGCGGGGGAGTGGGGGCCCTGGGTGTACTGCGCTCGCCTGGGGCCTGGTGCGGGGGGTATGCGGGGTGCCTCCCTGTCGGCGTCGCCGGGCCCCACCACACTGTCCATTTTTACCCTCTGGACTCGCATCGGGTCCCGGCTCCGATGTCCTCTGACCGGCTCCTGGTGGCGGCCTGCTTTGTGCTGAGCTGGTTGCCACCCCTTCGGTGGGCCGCTCGGCCCCTGTGTCTGGCTTCCTGGCTGCGTGGGGCCGTTGGCCCCCTCGGGGGAGGAGGAGGGGATGGGGGTGGGTGGGTCGGGTGGTGGGGTGGTGGGCTTGGTGGGGACTGGGGTGGGCGGGGTTGGGGTTTGGGTGGCGGGTGGGTCCTCGTGCCCCGGGCCGCCTGGGTCGGTCTTGGTGTACTGGGGGTGTCGGTAGCTGCTCCCTCTTGTTCTCCGGGTCTGCGTCGTTCACGGTGGCCCCGGTGGCTCTCTGGGGGCGCCGCCCTGTGGCTCCTACGGCCCGGGGGGAGGGGCGTCCTGTTGGCTTGGCCCTGTCTTGCCGTGATTGCTGTTCTGGGCTTCGGGGTCCTTCACACTTGCATGTTTGATCAAGTCTCACCAGCTACTGCCGAGTCCCATTTCAGCGACTGATGGGACCCGCCAGAATGTGCTGAGAATCTCTCCAGAGTCTCTACCCTAAACTCATTCTCTCTTGCACTAGTATCCTCTTCTGGCCTATTCTATTCTATTCTATTCTATTCTATTCTATTCTATTCTATTCTATTCTATTCTATTCTATTCTATTCTATTCTATTCTATTCTATACTATCAAGACATCCACAATTATGGTGCTCAGTACCGTTTGTTTAATTATTTATTTAGTGAATCTCTTTTTCTTTTGTGCTGGTTTGGTTTTCTTTTCTTTTTTCAAATTATTTTTTTTTCTTTTTTTTATTGATGGACAGTTAGTAGTTGGGAATAACACACCACCTTACAATCTTTAATTGCAATAGCACCGCCTGTTAATTTCTATCCCTGTTCGTCCTGTTCGTCTTGTCCAGTCTTTGTTTCCCCCAATCTCACACAATGTTGACTCCTCTTTTGTGGAGTCAAACAATGAGAACAAATGCAGACAAAAAAAAAAAAACATGTCTGTGACTTGAAATATGTTGAAAAGGTAAAAATTTCTCCAAAATGACTTGAAACTTGTCCAAAATACCAAAAATGTGTTCAAAATGACTTGAAAATGTGGTCTAAATAACTGGAAACCTGTCCAAAATTACTTTAACCTTGCCCTTGAACCGTTGTTTGCTCACTTCTATTCAAATTATGTTGCTATAGTAGCCTTCTGTTGATGTTTATTCTTGTTTTTAGCTCCAAAAAGCACCTTTTTTTCATTTATTTATTTTTTTATTTTTTTAAAAAAAAACAATATTCAAGAAGTACGTGTAGTTTATTTCAGTGCAGGATTCTGCCTTACATACGCAGAAGTTAGCGTCTCTATTGAACATGCAACCGATGCAGTTGTTAATAAAAACCAGCTCTTTGTGCTCGCTGCATGCCTCCCAGCTCGGCCTTAATCAGTCCACAGAGGGGAGTCCAGGCCAGAGCAGTAACCAGAGCACCGGGGCTCTCATTGTGGCACCAGGCTCAGATAACCTTGAGTCCACTTCCTGGCCCTGACTCGTCTTTTTTTCTTTTCTCCTCCGCTCTCCGGACAATGAGTTGAGCCGATTCTGAGTTCAGATACAAGCCGGGCCTTTGTCTGGAGGCTGCACGGGTCAAACGAGGATAACTTATGGCCGTGTAGAGGAAGCGTGGCTCAGGCTGCTGTTGTGAGGAGCTCGGTTCAAGCGGTGTCAGACGAACACGACTGGTCGAATGAAACTCAGTCAGAAACACACACAGACTTACAGACAGCCGACAGCACGGACTCTGATCAGCATCCTGAAGCCTGCTGGACCACACCTAATACACAAATACACACAGACGGAGCTTTTGTTCTCAGTTTGGGTGTCATTGAAAGGCTACTATCAGAAGACCTCAAAGGAAGGGTTCACAGGATAGAAGCAAATCTGATAAACAGAAAACACCAAGACCATTAAGAGTTCTATAAAGCAGTAAAATGGTTTCAAATATTTCTAGTTTTAAGAAGTTGTGAGATCAGAGTTCTGTAATATGAAGTGAAATTGGTGTGTTAGCAGGTAATTGAGGTGGCTCTGTGTTAACCTGCTAATCTCCATGGTAACTGATGATTCAGAGCTAGATCTCCATGGTAACTGACAGTGCAGCGATAGATCTCCATGGTACCTGATGTGGTAAGGCTAGATGTCCATGGTAACCAATGCTACAGAGCTAGATCTCTATGGTAACTGATGCTGCAGAGCTAGGTCTCCATGGTAACTGATGCTGCGGGGCTAGATCTCCATGGTAACTGATGCTGCAGAGCTAGGTCTCCATGGTAACTGATGCTGAGAGCTAGATCTCCATGGTAACTGATGCTGCGGGGCTAGATCTCCATGGTAACTGCTGCTGTAGAGCTAGGTCTCCATGGCAACTGATGCTGAGAGCTAGATCTCCATGGTAGCTGATGCTGAGAGCTAAATCTTCACAGTAACTGCTGCTGTAAAGCTAGGTCTCCATGGTAACTGATGCTGCAGAGCTAGATCTCCATGGTAACTGATGCTGCAGAGCTAGATCTCCATGGTAACTGATGTTGCAGAGCTATATCTCCACGGTAACTGATGCTACAGAGCTAGATCTCCATGGTAACTGATGCTGCAGAGCTAGATCTCCATGGTAACTGATGCTGCAGAGCTATATCTCCACGGTAACTGATGCTACAGAGCTAGATCTCCATGGTAACTGATGCTGCAGAGCTATATCTCCATGGTAACAGATGCTGCAGAGCTAGATCTCCACGGTAACTGATGCTGCAGAGCTAGATCTCCATAGTAACTGATCAGAACATTAATTATTCTATTGGTATTATGGTTCTACTGGTATTATTTATTTATTACAGATAATATTCAATCAGTAACATTAATTTCACTTTGATTGGACAAAAATGACATTTACATCCTGCATTATGGGATGGTGTCAGACCTAAATACACTTCAATACAGTATCATGTTTAAATATATGAAGTTTAAAGTTTAACAGCTCTAATGTGCAGCTGCCAGTTATTAATAATCTGCTGCATTGATCAGTAAAATCAATATATTAACACACGATTAACAGTTGTCAACCAGCATTCCTTTCCTGCATCATTACATCACTTTAAAACAACCTGTTGACTAAAGTAGGACATGATTGGTTCATTTTGTAGAGAAAAAGAGTCACATGATGCGTTAAACTTTTCCTTTTTTGTGAAGCAGAAACCTCCTTCATGATACCTGATATCACTGATTGGGCTTTTACTTTTTGTCCAGCCGATTTACACAAAAAACGTCTGGATGTGTTCGTAGTTCAGCTGTTAGATAGCAGAACTGTACAGCAGTTAGTCTTGCGGTTAATAAAAGCCTTTAATAGTGTATTAGCAATGTTCTACGGATGATTGAATGCATTTGTTCAGTTTCTAATGTGTTTTCACGTGTTGCTATGGGGTTAATTCTAGCTCTGACACTTCATCATTGAATTTCTCTTTGAATTTTGATACCGATGGAGATTAAATCAGTTTTGTCCCGGCATTGATTGTGCTTTTATAAAAGATTAACCTCATCCCTAACCTTTGCAGCTTGAACCTGCAATTCTATTTTTTTTTTTTTTTTAAATGAAGCTTTAGTGAATTATCAATATGATATGATTCTATACCACAATGTGCTGCTTTTTAAA
Organism: Amphiprion clarkii; assembly: GCA_027123335.1. NCBI lineage: Eukaryota > Metazoa > Chordata > Actinopteri > Pomacentridae > Amphiprion > Amphiprion clarkii. The sequence continues at coordinate 4,849,619 of CM049576.1, forward strand.
CTAAAGAAAGACAAATAATGGGAGCATCAGCTGCTATTGATTCAGGGTTTAAGGCACTTGACCCTTGTTTCAGTTGTGCGGAGCAAAGATTGACTTTGTTTATTGAAGGAGGACGACACAGACGGTAATTGCTAACTAAAGTCAAGAAAAACACTCTCAGGGGAAGCTGCTCACTTTGGAGTGTAAATCTGCACCGCTGTTCTGTTAAAACTGAGATTCCTTTTATTTAACAAGTGGAAGGAATCTGGGAAAATCCACTGAAAATTACACAACACCTTTTAACGATCAGTAGATTATCAGTAGTTTGTCGAGAAATTTTTAAAAATTATTCTGGCTGCTCAAAAGTCACAATTTGGTGCTTTTTATAGTTTTATTTTGTGTCTTATTTTGTAGTTTGGTGCTGTTCAGTTTGTTAGAAAAATGAAAATCTGCATTATTTTACACTGTTAATTGGACTAAACTGTACGTTGTTGTAGCTGATAGATGAGCAAAAGAACATGCAGTTAACATGCGAATTGGGCTTGTTAAAGAAATAAGGTGCAAAAATTGCTTATATTTACAATAGAAATGCAAAATTGCTGGTTTTTACATCAATAAAGAGCTTTAAAAAGTCTGAGTACTGTATAAAAATGGACATAGAAATAATAATAAGCATAGTACAATATGAAAATATTCACTATTTGTGTTACATTTAAGACAAATAAGGAAACTAATGTGTGAAGAACTTTTGAATTAATGTACAAACTGGGTTTGTTAAAGAAATAAGGTGCAAAAATAACTTTTATTTAACAATGAATGTGCAAAGTTGCAGATATTTACTATAATAAATAGTATTAAAAAGTCTAAATACAGTATAAAAATAGAAATAATCATAAGCATATTGGCTCTGAAGGGACTGCTTATTAAAATATTTCATATTTGTTCTGTCATCAGACAATAAAAACAGAATGATATGTAAATGAGAGCAGCTTTATTTGAAATTTAGCTGTTTAAAATGCAGCGTATGAGAGCTGGATGTAAAGAGCTGACAGCTTTAACTTTCTCTGGCCTCCTTTCAGCCCATTTTAGCTGCTTTTTTAGCATTTTTTTAAACTTAAACAGTGTTAGAAATGAGGCTCAGAGCTTGCAGTGAAGTTGCACTTTAAGTTTGTTTCTTAATAAATACTCTTCAGCCTGCGGTGGAGGATCTGGGGTGGTGTTTTCCCGGCGTTGCTGCTCTGTCTGGATTTCATTTGTGACCTTATTGAAGTGATTTTGGTGGGTTTAGTCTTTGAACACCATCCACCGGTGAGTCTGTGTTTTATTGGCTTCCCTCAGCCCGATGATTTTAAACTCGAGGTGAAGAATGTGTTTGTGGTAAATGATAGCGGCCTGATGTAGCTGCTCCGGCTTCTTCCATTATGAGATTACCTTGGTGGTTTGCCTGTGGAGGTGATCTGCAGCTTTAACCTCACTTTGACACTCGCAAGTTTCAGCCAAGAATTCACAACAACAAAACATTCTCTTCGTCTGATCAAAGGAAGCTCCTCTGCATCGATTCTGTTGGGCCGGATCCCATAAAGACACAATGCCAGATCAAACACCGCTTCGATTTCCAGCTTTTCCAATCGATGTGATCTCCCAGATGCATTCGCTGCTCCTCGCCGCCTCTCTGCAGGGTTTTGTGTGGATGTCGTAGTAACCTGTGAAGGAGCTTCTCCCCTGCATCTGGGTCATGTGTTGACATGATCGGCTCCCAGAGGCGAAGCAGCGGCGCCACGGCGGAGCGCTCATGGATGACGACCGACCGCTGACTCAGAGCAGAGCGGCAGCACAAATGGCATATTTATGTGGAGCAGAGAGATCCAGACTACGGGGTTCAGTCTTAGTGCCAAGACGTGACACGGTTACATCCACAAAGCCTCATGGGAAACAGCTGGAAGCAACAAAAACAACAATGCAAGTGCTTAGATTATATATATATAGGTGATGCAGAAAATGTTCGTTGCTCCGCTTTCCCCTGAAACTATTAATTTTATACTCAGAAGTGACGAGTAAAAGAGGTTTTATCAACAAAATGTACTGAAATATGCTTAATATCTCTTCAAGGTGTGGTTTTTAATTCTGATGTAATGCCGGGATTTTAATGAAACACAATACATCGTATTTTATACATTTAATATTTATATTTTAATCTAAATAATGAAATATTCTAAGTAATAGTAAGAATAATAATTACTATTATATCTAGATTTTTACCATCATTATTATTAATATATTCTAATATTCTGATATATTCTAATATTATATTAATGTTGTCCTTATTGTTGTTAATTATATTTTTAAATTTAAATAGAATATAAATATAATAAAAATAATAATAACAATAATAACATCATATAATTATTATTAATGCTATTAATCTAGCAATCTATTAATTTTATTTTTACGTTTGAATAAAATCTAAATAATAATAATAATTAATATAGAATTATTAATTTTGTAATAATAATAATGTCCATTTTTGTCTAACTCTGTCTAATTTTTTCACTTTTTTATTTTGTTTCGTTTATCTATTTTTTGGCCGTTTTGTTTCTCATTTTTCATTTCTTCTTTTTTGTCTCATTTTTGTCATTTGTCCATTTTTTGATGCTTTGTAACTTTTTGGTTTAATTTTTTTGTCTCTTTTTGTTGTTTTGTTTCACGTCGTTTGTCTCATTTTTGGTAGTTTTTGTCTTGATTTTGTCGTTTTGTGTCTCAATTTTGTAGTATTTTGTCTTGTTTTTTGTCTATTTTTAGTCTGACTTTTGTCATTTTGATCATAAAGTAAGATACTATATCATTTAGTCCCAGCTACCTTCCTTAAATGTGAACTTGTTGGAACTAAAACAAAGGCAAAATTCAGAGTTGTGGTTATTTATAGGTTAGTATGTTGTGATTTTTCTGGTCACTTGACATCAGATTGGGCTGAATGTGGCTCCTGAACTAGAGTGAGTTTGATCCGCCTGGTTTCCACACTCTGCTTGTAATACAGCTGCTGTGTCCACAAAGATGCCAAGATGCTGATCTTCTCAGTTGCAAATCAGCAGCATGCAGAAGTCTTTTTTTAAAGCTAAGCGCTGCCATTTGTCTCAGGCCTGAGTATATTAGTCTGTATTAGAATGAAGTGCTCGCCATGCGCTCTGTTGGGGTGGATTGATGCTGAAGATGCTGAACGACCTGCAGACGGCTCTTCCTCTTCCTCACAGTTTGTCTTCAGTTTTACGAGTGTCGGCCCCCGGAAGCTTTTATCCAAAGAACTTTACGGCTCCATTAATGTATACATTTTTTATTACGCTTCCTTCCAGTAAGCTTCTAGAATGATTGTGCACAAATGGTGGCTGATCAATAATGAACAAGATGACATTTAATCAGAATTATTGACACAATCCGTTGTGGCTTTGTCATTGTTTACTGGATGCCACTCAATCAGACTTTTTTTTATTTTTCCCACTGTTTCACCAGGATATATCATATTTGATGGCAATTATAGGAGAAGAAAAGTTAGTTTTGAAAGAAAAAGTCATTTTCACACATGTAGCAGCCTTTAATTTAGTCTAAAACCAGTTTAAAATGGGATTAAATGCCTTTTTGCCATTTTATGTTGAAGTTAAATACAATCAACAACCAGTTTTTACCTCCAAACTGTTTTTCTATTGGCTATGTTCTCTGTTGTAATGATTGAGTTTTAAGTTTTCATTGAAGTTAGGCTGAAAACCTCCATTTTTAACAAGACTTTATAGCAAAAAATGCTGACCAGTAACCTTGTTTGCATGTTCATATTGTGTTTTTTTATTACAGCATCCAACACTTCAAGAGACTACAAAATTGGACTTCAGAATGAGTTTCTGGAGCTTCCTTTTAGACAGGAAGTGGTTATTTTCATGGAAAAACCATTAAACCTGTATCTTTACTGCACAGATTTGAGTTTTTAACGGATAAGTCAAGGACTATGAAGGAACTTAAAAGCATTTATACTAAAAGAACAGTAGGTTTTCATCTACTGTCACTAAACTCTGCTGTCAGATCTTTTGAGGTTAATGTGGTCATTTTTCTAGATCGTTTGTAGATGTTTGCTTAAGTTTAACCTTCTGAACTCTATGAAATTTCTGCATGTTTATTTATTTGCTCCTGTCACATTTCTACTCACTGTGGATTCAGTTTTCACTTTAACAAGACTTTATTGCAAAAGAAATGCTGAAAAATAAGAAGTGGTGAACATATGCAACCAATAGAGCCAATGGGATGGGCATCTGCTCTGTGAATGACCTCCTCTGGGGTATTAATTTATTTTTTAACCTTCTTTACATGTCCATATTATGTTTTTTTGTATGCTAGAACAGACAAAACATCAAAAATCAAGAGACTACAAAAATAGTCCTCTTCAAAATTGGTTTTGTGTAAGACTTTTTAGACAGGAAGTGAGTATGTTCATGGAAAAACCTCTAAATCTGTAACTTTCCTACACAGATTTGAGATTTTAATGGTTAAATCAAGGACCAGAAAAGCAGTTTTGTGGTGGGTTTGTCCTGAACAACACCAGTACTATCCAAATAACTAAAGCTCTGACTAATTTAGCTTTATTAAATCCCTGAACTACAGGTGTAAACACGCCCAAAAGCAGTGGTTCATCCTTTGGCTTAGCACATATCGATCCGTCCAGGCTTTTTGCCAAGAAGACGAGCATATTTACTTTGTCGTGCTGCAGAAGGTCATTGAATATTGGTTCAGATGCTGCACTTATAGCATGTACAGGTATATGTGTATCAACTTGAGCAATAATGGTTCGCTTTGGCCTTAAAGAAAATAGTCCACAGAGCTTTGTCCTTGTTGGTTTGCTTCGATCATTGCATTTGAAGCTTGTTATATTCCCAAACTGGCAGCCTGGAGCTTGGAACTGTGGCTCCAGTGGCTTGTTTTTACTGGTAGCTCTTATATTTTCTTAAATTTTTGCGAAAAGAAATGATAGGTTTTATTTCTGTCAGATCTTTTGAGGTTAATGTGGTCAGTTTTCGATGTCTTTTGGAGATATTTTCTTGTTCAAGTTTAATCTTGTGAACTCCAAGAAGTCTTTGCATGTTTATTTGCTCCTGTCACATTTTTACTCACTGTGGACTCATTTTTCACTGCAATGTAAAGTATAAAAACAACACTCATGACTAGGCATAGAAAAATGTCATAAGTTAAATTTCTTACAGTATATATTTTGCAAAAAATCAGTGAAAAAACATATTATACATACTATACTACATATACTTTAGATATTTTACTGCTAACATTTTTTATGTTTCGATGATGTCTCCTGGCTGCAGTTCAGCTGAAAAGTCCATGAATTTTTGCAAAGTGACTGTTGGCCACTGCTGAGTCAGTAATGGTTTCTTGGTTGCGTTGAGGAGTGCAGAATTTTTGTTTTTTTGCAGTTTAATTTTAGTGCACACGATGCATTTTAGGCAATTTTTTAAATGAGGCTGGTAGATTAAAGTGATTTTGATGAAATAGCACGATTTTATGATTTTTACTGGTCCATTTTACCGATTATTGGACCGATTATTTCACAGGAAGTGAAATTAGATATAATAAAACGCTCAAGTTGTAAAAACAGTGCAACACATTCTGTTATCTTCTTGTAAAATGATTCATACATGCATGCATGAAAGTTGTTGGTATTCATGACTTTTCCGAAGAACTGATCAATATTGTGATGCACGTAACAGCTTTGTTTACATTTTTGCTGGAATTCCGACTTGGGGCAAAAATCGACTTACGTTGATCCGTAGGAACGGAACTCCAACGTAAGTCAAAGACCTCCTGTGATCGACCAGGTCGGTCTATCCCTTTCGAGATCAGTCTGGAAGTAAAAAATCTGATGATTGTTTCTCTGTCTTGCTTTGATAAATGTTGTAATTTAGATTTTAATAGATAACATGGCTTTATAAACCCACTGGCAGGTTTTGGGGTTCAGAGAATTAACTTCACCCCATTTCTTTCATACTTAAAAGCTCATATCCACAGCTCCCTCATCAGCCCCCCGATTAAAATCTCCCATTACACTAATGTATGTTTTTGCTACTGATGGAGAATTTGTGTTTCACTGATTACTACTCAATAATCGAGATGATTTTACCCCGTTGGATGACAACGACATGCTGTTAAACTGAAAACAATAACGCCCTTGAAAGGACCACACGTTGGCGGTGTGGATGATGAGGGGGAGGATGGAGTCGGGTGAGAGGGTTGACTGATGATGGCTTCATAATGATTGCCTGAGGAGCCAAAGCTGCCTCCTGTATGAGAGGGAGGACAGATAGAAGTACAGCTGAGCCTTCGCCGACCTCCATCCCTCTTAGTTACCGTTCCTGTGCCTGTCAAGCCTCACAATCTGCTGCTGGATGCTGTGAGTGTACAGCGGTAACCGTGGCAGGGTCACTAGCTGAAATGTTTGGTGTATTTTTGCAATAGTGGGTAGATTAGCATCACTGTATTTATTGTGTGTAGTACAGAGGAGGGATCCGTCTTCGTTAGTGTTTCCTAAAGGTTCTTCTTGTGAAATGGTTTGTTTTTTTCTCATCCAAATCCAGCACTGATAAATAATGATCTGTACCATACAGATTATGAAGCACACTTAGCTTAATGTTGTAATTTTTTTACATTTTTGGCAACATAAGTACAATTACAACTGGAAAAGCTTCTTAAATTGTAGTTGATGATATAAATGGATAGCTAAATAGATAATTCATTCATATCAGTAGCTCACACATGTTACATTTAAGCAAAATAAGGGAAATAACATGTAAAAATAATGTGCAAATGAAGCAGGTAGAAGTAATAAGGTGCAAAACCGTGCTGGTATTTTACAATAAAGAGTCTTAAAAAGTCAAAAAAGTACAAACACAATGGCTGCATCCGCAATATTAAGATAGTTCACCACTGTATATATAGGGTTACACGGTATTAGGATAAAATTAAACCACAATATTTACTTTTTCTGATATGAAAAGATACAGAAATTTTCACCAGCTGATTTAAATAACTTTATTTGGAAACAATAAATCAGTTTATAATGGTTGGGTGATTTGGCAAGAAGTGCATCCACCTAGAAAATTAAAGAAATATTTAAAAACAAAACAAAACAAACAAAAAAAACAGCTGAATATTGACCTTTTATATAAACAATGTTTGGAACTGGCAGAGGTATCCAAATCCCAAATCTACTAATATAAACAAGCAGTGGTTAATCATTTTTTAAATCAAATATGGTATAAACTAGGCAGGTGGCTGCAGTTTTGTGCCCCGAGAAGCTTCTAGTCTCCATTCGGTTGTGAATATTCCATTAACTGTGCAGCCCTGCAACTTTCTGGATGTCTGGATGTCAACTAATTCCTCATCTTGTAAGTAAAGCTCAAAAAAACAAACCTATTGTATCCAAAAACTCTAAAAATAACTCCAAAAATAATGTCCTCTCAGACACTTCTCTTATAAATTAGTCACTGTGTGAGTTCTCTTTTCCTACCAACTGGGATGTGTTTGAGTTACTCTGCCTTACTTTATGAATGCAGTGTCACTGTTGCACATGTTGCGGTGCAGAAACGATATATCATGCAGCTTCTGTGTGAAGATGAAAAAAGCACCGAGGAACAGTAAAAAGCATCCAGGTGCAGCAGGCGACATGAAAAATGTACATTCTCGAAGGCTAATGATCCAAGTAGAAGTAAATAAATGAAGGAGAATCATTGTTCCTGTGCTGCACCGCTTTATTATACTATAATGAAGTAGTCTAGCGCTGAATTCCTGGTATTTCATGGCAGAGGAAACCACACTGCTGAAAGCTCGCTAGCCAAGATTCATTAGCTATTGCGAGTTTTAACTCAAAAAAAATCTTTAAATGACTCCTGTTATTAAACAGCTTAGGATTGTACCATTTGAAACTAACAAACCCTGACCTGCTCCACTGAGCATTAATTGTTATATCTCCTTTTAGATGAGTGAGCTGTTACACAGAAGTGGATTAAATTCTGCCCCTAACAAGACTTCAAATTTACCCTAAGAACTGTTCGATGTGTCCGCCCTTCGCTCCCTTCTTTCCTCTCGGATTAAACTTTCAGTCGGGCTGCCGGTGCCAAACTGGTAAGCAGGAAACGGGAGGATTTGCGTGCCGTTGAGTCCTGCAGGAATGGGCACAAGGCTTCAAACAGAGCAGAAAAAAGGGGGAAAGTTTCATTATAAAACATTACCTTGCAAGGCCCTCCAGTGCCCACAGGCTTTAGCTTTTTTATTATTGTCTACAGTGTATGTGGCCAGATGATGATCAAGGCTGGAGCAAAGCACTGAAATACTGGAGGAGAAACTAACTCTGAAGCTGTTATCCCTTATTTTAATATTGATATAACTGGCTTGTTTAAGTGATCTGCTACCTTACAGAGAAGGGAATTATGAGGAGAAGTTTCAGTTTCATGCGGTTGGTCCTTCAGCTTTTACATTTTGAAATGTTGATTTACAGTGCCTGTAAAAAGCATTCAACCCCCTTGGAAGATTTCTCCTTTTATTGCTCTTTGACATTGCAGCATGGTCAATTTAATGTGACTTTTTTGGACAAAAGCATGGTTTCACGACAAAGTGAAAACTGATTTCCGCAAAGTGGTCACTTAATTAAAGATATAAATTATATAGTTAGTGAAATGACAATCATATGAGGACAGTGAATGTGTCTCAAGTGATTATAGTATGAAGACTCCTGTATCTGGAAGGTCCAGTCAGTGATCAATCAGTTCTCCTAGATTGAACTACACCATGACGATTCAAGAAGACTCCAAGAAACTCTGTGAAAAGCTTAAAAAGCAAGAATAGAATTCCAACGTACTGGAAAGTTTATGGAATCAAGTTAAATATGTCATTAAGAAATGGAAGGAATATGGCTCGTGTGAATCTTTCTAGAGAAGACAATCCTCAAAAACATCATGGCAGCATCATGATGTAAAGCATGGTGGTGGCAGCATCATGATGTGAAGCATGGTGGTGGCAGCATCATGATGTGAAGCATGGTGGTGGCAGCATCATGATGTAAAGCATGGTGGTGGCAGCATCATGATGTAAAGCATGGTGGTGGCAGCATCATGATGTGAAGCATGGTGGTGGCAGCATCATGATGTGAAGCACGGTGGTGGCAGCATCATGACGTGAAGCACGGTGGCAGCATCATGATGTGAAGCATGGTGGTGGCAGCATCATGATGTGAAGCATGGTGGTGGCAGCATCATGATGTGAAGCATGGTGGTGGCAGCATCATGATGTGAAGCACGGTGGTGGCAGTGTCATGAGAGAAGCATGGTGGTGGCAGCATCATGATGTAAAGCATGGTGGTAGCAGCATCATGATGTAAAGCATGGTGGTGGCAGCATCATGATGTGAAGCATGGTGGTGGCAGCATCATGACGTGAAGCACGGTGGCAGCATCATGATGTAAAGCATGGTGGTGGCAGCATCATGATGTGAAGCACGGTGGTGGCAGCATCATGATGTGAAGCACGGTGGTGGTAGCATCATGACGTGAAGCACGGTGGTGGCAGCATCATGATGTGAAGCACGGTGGTGGCAGCATCATGATGTGAAGCACGGTGGTGGCAGCATCATGATGTAAAGCATGGTGGTGGCAGCATCATGATGTGAAGCACGGTGGTGGCAGCATCATGACGTGAAGCACGGTGGTGGTAGCATCATGATGTAAAGCATGGTGGTGGCAGCATCATGATGCGAACTAAGAATCAAGAGAAGTTTGGTTTTCTATCAAGACAATGAGCTGAAGCAGACTAAATGCTGAAACACTGCACATGGAAGAGTGTGTTTTTTTTAGTTCTTGTCAACAAAAGCCAAACTATACTGACCATCATTCAATGTTAAAAAGCACTTTGTTCAGTTGATTTATCAGGGTTCTGTTCCATGAATATAATGTTGGATTTTGAAGTGGTTGCTGACCTTTTCCTTGCTAAACTACAACATAAAAGCTCATCTCTTGCTCTCCACTTCATTGCCCACGCTTTTATATCCTAACCAACATTCTCTGGTCGACCCAATTTACTTTAGTTTTTATATTTATGTTAGTCTTTCAGCTACATAAAAGCCTACGTTTTCACATTACACATATTTTAATCTATTAATACATTCTAAATGTAAGGAAACAACATTTCAAAGACTAGGTAGCAGTCATAGTGTTGAAAGGGAAAAAGAAAAACCAATTGCTTTCTTAGTTACCAGCTTAAAGCCCCAATATTCTGCATTATAGTCGAGCAGGTAGAAAATTTCAGTGGCTTTTTCGGTTTCTTTTAAATCTGGAGGTAGAGAGATGGAGTGCATGATGAAAAATATTCTTTGTAAAGTTTTTTTTTGTCTCACTGTCCTTGTGGGAGATTGTTGCCTTGAAGCAAATATGTGATTTTCCATTGATTGTAGAGCTGCTAGCCTTCTTCAGATTCCACATCTATTTATTAAATATCTGATTTTGTTGTCAGCTTTTTTGAAGGTCTTTTTAGAAGAACAGAGAACCAAAAGAAAAAAGGAAAATTGCGCCACTGTAGACCTACCAGATATCTATCTATCTATCTATCTATCTATCTATCTATCTATCTATCTATCTATCTATCTATCTATCTATCTATCTATCTATCTATCTATCTATCTATCTATCTATCTATCTATCTATCTATCTATCTATCTATCTATCTATCTATCTATGTCTGTCTGTCTGTCTGTATCGTCCTAATGTTCTATCGCTATATCATTCTACCGCGCTATCGTTGTTCTATTGTTCTGTTTATCGTTCTATCCTATCATTCTATCGTTCTTTCGTTCTATCTACCATTGTATCATTCTATCGTTCTGTCATCGTTCTATCATCGTTCTATCATTGTATCGATCTATCTATCTATCATTCTATCGATCGTTCTATCATTCTATCGTTCTATTTATCATTCTATCCTATCATTCTATCGCTCTACTGTTGTTCTATTCTTCTATCATTCTATTTATTGTTCTATTGTTCTATCGATCTATCTATCGTCCTATCGTTCTATTGTTCTATCATCCTATCTATCGTTCCATCATTCTATCTCCCATTCTATCTTTTTATCATCGTTCTATCATTATATCGATGTATCTGTCATTCTATCTATCATTCTATTGTTCTATCATTCTATCGTTCTATTTATCATTCTATCCTATCATTCCATCGCTCTATTGTTCTATCGTTCTATCATTCATTTATTGTTCTATCATTCTATCTACCTGTCATTCTATCGATCTATCGTCCTATCGTTCTGTTGTTCTATCATTCTATCTATCGTTCCATCATTCTATCGTTCTATCTACCATTCTATCTTTTTATCATCGTTCTATCATTGTATCGATGTATCTATCATTCTATCATTCTATTATTCTATCATTCTATCGTTCTATTTATCATTCTATCCTATCATTCTATCGCTCTATTGTTGTTCTATCGTTCTATCATTCTATTTATTGTTCTATCATTCTATCTACCTGTCATTCTATCGATCTATCGATCTATCGTCCTATCGTTCTATTGTTCTATCATCCTATCTATCGTTCCATCATTCTATCTTTCTATCATCGTTCTATCATTGTATCGATGTATCTATCATTCTGTCATTCTATTGTTCTATCATTCTATTGTTCTATTTATCATTCTATCCTATCATTCTATCGCTCTATTGTTGTTCTATCATTCTATCATTCTATCTACCTGTCATTCTATCGATCTATCGTCCTATCATTCTATTGTTCTACCATTCTATTATTCTATCGTTCTATCATCATTCTATCGTTCTGTCTATTGATCTATCTATCTGTCGTTCTATATATCGTTCTATCATTCTGTCATTCTATCGTTCTATAATTCTATAGTTCTATCATTCTATCGTTCTGTTTATCGTTCTGTTGTTCTATCGTTTGATCATCGTTTTATCTGTCATTCTATCTGTTGTTCTATCATTCTATCATTATATCGTTCTATTGTTCTATCATTTTTCTTGTTCTATTTATCATTCTTAGTCGTTCTATCTATCTATCGTTCTATAGTTCTATCTATCGTATTGTTCTATTTATCATTCTACCTATATCGTTCTATCATTCTATTTATTGTTCTATCATTCTATCTACCTGTCATTCTATCGATCTATCGATCTATCGTCCTATCGTTCTATTGTTCTATCATCCTATCTATCGTTCCATCATTCTATCTTTCTATCATCGTTCTATCATTGTATCGATGTATCTATCATTCTGTCATTCTATTGTTCTATCATTCTATTGTTCTATTTATCATTCTATCCTATCATTCTATCGCTCTATTGTTGTTCTATCATTCTATCATTCTATCTACCTGTCATTCTATCGATCTATCATCCTATCATTCTATTGTTCTACCATTCTATTATTCTATCGTTCTATCATCATTCTATCGTTCTGTCTATTGATCTATCTATCTGTCGTTCTATATATCGTTCTATCATTCTGTCATTCTATCGTTCTATAATTCTATAGTTCTATCATTCTATCGTTCTGTTTATCGTTCTGTTGTTCTATCGTTTGATCATCGTTTTATCTGTCATTCTATCTGTTGTTCTATCATTCTATCATTATATCGTTCTATTGTTCTATCATTTTTCTTGTTCTATTTATCATTCTTAGTCGTTCTATCTATCTATCGTTCTATAGTTCTATCTATCGTATTGTTCTATTTATCATTCTACCTATATCGTTCTATCATTCTATTGTTCTGTTTATCATTCTATCGTTCTATTTATCATTCTGTCTATCCATCCATCCATCGTTCTATCTATTCTATCATTCTATCTATCTTTCTATCCTTCCTTCCTTCCTTCCTTCCTTCCTTCCTTCGTGTAGCTCTTCTCTTTTCCTCAACCACACTCTCACATCAGATTGTGACATAAAATAAACCGTGACTCAAATTTGCAGAATCTGTTCCGTTAAATATGGTTGCCTGTTTTAAAAGATTTATTTTTCTTTTGCACGGTTTGTCTTCATCACCAGGAAAGCTGTGTAAATGCGCTCATTCATAAGACTTGTGGCATTAAAAACCAAGTACTTCAGCACCTGTTCTGTCCAAAACAAACCAGGCCAAATGGCTGCAGATAATTGTGCCACCTGTTTTATTACAACTGTGTGTTCAAGGTGGGCTCTACGGTGAATAACAAGATAACTGTAGACGGAACGCTGAAGAAAAAAACCTCCAGTATTATATGGATTTAGTGTATGCAGTCTTTGGATTTGTGCTGTACGATTCACTGTAATCCCTGCTTGGCCTGTAGTGCCGGCGTTTAGTTGAACATATTGTATATAATGTAGGCCTGTCGAATTTGGCATTGAAATTCAGAACTCGGCTGAGATGGTCCTCTGATGCCTCTCCGTCTTACAGAGTTATTTGCTTCCTTTTATTTGTGCAGACAAGCGAAGGCCATCGAGTGACTTAATGGTAGAACCAGTGCTGACGGAGGCTGCCTGGCACCGGGTCTGGAAGCAGGCATTCGGACTGGGGTTTATCCAGAGAGCTCATGTTGAGCTGGGGGCCCAGTCTGACCAGTAACCCTCCGAGGCACCAAACAGAACACAGCAGATGTTTCGTTCTGGTGCCAAATAAGTTGGTAACCGGGGGTCCGTTGCCAGCCAGACTGGTCTGGATCGGCCCGGGAGTTGACTTGGCGTTACTGCCTCTGGGCTTATTACAGAACAGGCTGAAGAGCCACGGTGGACCCAGAGCTGCGACTGATTCTTTCTAATCTAACAAGGACTAACAAGTTGGAACAAAGACTAAAAGGCTGAGCTGCATACAAAAGAACAACTCGGTGATGTTCGCTTTTTATGCCAATCAGACGACAACAGCCAAGCCCGGAGGCGTTGTGGATTCTGGTAGTCAGTCCATCCTTTCCTTTCTAGTGAACCCGATATCTCTCGAACACCTGGAGGGAATTTCTTCAAATTTGGCACAAACATTTACCTGGACTCAAAGATGAAATGAGTAAAGGTCAAACTCACCGTGCATTGCCTCAGAATATATATTAGCTGCACTGGTGCGAAAAAAAACCCTGAATTTAGTTTAATTGACTAATGTAGTTGCACCCGGTATTTTCCTTTTTTGCCTTTTCGTCAGTCTCCTTACATAGTGGTAATTTAGCAAGTTATGTAAACTAGTGCTGGGCAATATGGAAAAAAAATATATCACGATATGGATTATTTTATATCATGATAACGATATATATGACGGTATACCACAACAAAGTATGTTTTCAGTTATTCTCTGAAAAGTTTGACAAAAATTTCATTGCTTACTTTTCTCCATGAAACTTGAACCTGTTGCTAGGGCTGGACCCGAATATCTGAATATTCGGTCCCCATGGTGGTATGCGGATATTAATTTTGAGATCCGGATATTCGCCCCCTTCCACCCCCACCCCCCGTGGGGCGTTACGAACCGAGCCGAAAATTCGGCTCTTTCCTCCGTTAGCTCACCGCCTCTGGCCTCACGGACCAAACCGAATATTCAAGTCATTCCTTCGTCTGTTCGTCAAATTCCTCCCCCCACCCCGGACGTTAAGGAGGGGACCGAATATCCGGAGCCCAGAAACTTCTATTCGGGCCAGCCCTACCTGTTGCGTGTCCACCGCTCAGCACTCATGAGTTAAGTAACGTAAAGCATGTCGCAAACCCGCGTGAGAATTAAAGAACGTAAAGCAGCGTCATGTCGCAAAAACCACAAGACAGAGTTTCTTTGCGAAAAATCTTTTTTATTCTTCTTTATTTTCACGTATATAAACTTAGAGTATGCATAGTGACAAGAAAACACTAATACAATCATCGTAGGCTATTAAATGGTAAATTTGCTGTAATAATTGATAAAATTAGGTTAGAAACGATAGAAGAGAAATGGCACGATAGACACTTTTCTATCGTTCTCACGATATGTATTGTCATATCGCCCAGCACTAATGTAAACAACAATAAACAGGAATAAAGGTGCAGATAAGTTTTGTACGTTCAACCCATTCTTTTTTATGAAATTGTGCTTTTTTCAGTGTTTGAACGTGGAAAGTCAATGATCCGACAGTGATTTGGCCGCGCTACAGTGAATATTGTTAGTTGTTTTATCATAAAATTGAATGTATTTTCCAGAAGTTGAGGATTTGTTAGGTGGCATGCAGAGATTCATGCAGTTTTGAGGACTTTTAACTTCGATTGTTTGTACTAGATAATACGTCGTAACGCTAGAAAGTACTTTTTAATACTATAAATTATGTTTTAACGCTATAAAATACACCTTATCACTATACATCGTAGTGCTAGAAAATCTGTTTTCTGCAGCTAAACTTTAGAGATTCTCCTGAAACACAGCAGATCAAACTGTCAGTAGATGCTACGATTCGCCAATGTTTGGTTGCTCACTGGATCCCTGCTGTTTACGCCACATGTCCCATTGTTTGTGAACACAGTAAATCAGGAAGGCCTGGAGGGAATTTCATCACATTCAACACTAATGTCCACTTTGACTCAACCATGAACTAATTAGAATTTGGTGGTCAAATAACGGTCACAAAGACATAATACTTGGTCTGTGACCTTTGGTTGTACACTACTTTTCATAGTGCATTGTGGGATACTTGGAACACACTATTTAAGGTGCAGCAGTTGTGATTTGCAAATGTCCCAGTTCCTCTGATTGATGCACAGACCTCACAGTGAACCCGTCTCATTGACTCTGTTGAAGTAGAGAAACTCTCAAACTAGACCATCTAGAGGAACTGTAGCTGCCGTCCTTGGAGTCCTCGCTCAGCTGTACGGTTTCCAGTGTTGGGTGGAACAGTTGGATGATGAAGACGTGCTGAGGGTTGCATAGAGCACAAACTACAAACATGGACGCCCACGCACCATCTCTGCAGCTTCCTCCATCCTCATCTCCTTCAAACCGCTAATGAATTCCTGCTACATCTCCGACACGCATACCTGAGCTCTCCATCATCTCCCAGAGCCAACGCTTTACAAGACAGGCAGCTGAAGCCTGAATAATGGCGTCATGTTCCCCAGCCTCGAGTGAATTCACACCGTAGAGAAGCTCTAATGAAACCGGCACCCGGCGGGCGTTCGACAGCAACTGATAATGGAGGAGGAGAGAGAGAGCGAGGTGGAATGGTGATCGATGGAGGCAGGGTTTTGAAGAGAGACTCCAGTGGAAGCAGGGAGAAGGTGTGAATTCAATCAGAGGAGGATAAAGCAGCTGACATGCATCTGTGTCAGGAGTCGGTGTTCGCCATAATTCCCCAAATACGTAAACCTCATCCCGGCCAGTTTGTCTCAGATAAGCAGCGCCTGGCAACCCTCTAACCACCAGGAAGTTCAGCTTCATGTGATGCAGCCGGTGCTGCATGAACGGTGGAAGCTCACAGCAGCCGTTTCTACGAAGCTGTCAGGTGAAATCGAAGCAAACTTTTGAAATGTTGCAGCAAAAATTTAAAAAAAATTATTTATTTAAAGGGAAAAAATTTGGGTTAAAGGATTTTAAAAATGGTAAATTTTTTTAACTGTTGTATTACAGATTTCCCTGTTTTGTTAAATTTCAGATAATAGCTAGTAAAATCACAGAAAAATGAGTGAGTTTCATCAGCTAACCATGGTCAGTTTTGATGTTTTGACTGCAAATATGGAAGATGACAGAGTACGTTTGGTACGTTCCAGGCCTCTGCTGATTGGTCAGATGCCACGATGTCGCATGCTGTAACATAGAGTGATCTTTGCTGATTGGCTGGCTGAAAACCACATGCTTCTCAACCTCACTGAGAGGCGGGAGCATCGGCATATTTAACGTGTGCAGAAGTTCCCAATTACGATCACTCGCTTGATGAAGGGTTACTAATGCATTGGAAGGTTCTTAACCTGATTTTAGTAGTTTCAGAAAACTCCGTAGTTGTTTTCTTTGCTTGATGCAGGCCAGTAATTTGACACAGATTAACATCCTTTCCATGACCACAGGATATGTCTTCTAACATGGTTGTTTCGGAAATGAGAAGCTCCTCACTGCATCAGCTAGAGTTAAATAAGTTGTTACAGCTGAAACGTGTTCATCACTGCAGTAATTATCCAATGGAAGGATCTGAACTATTGGATTAGTTCAATCCAGGTGGTGACTTTTTGACTGACAGCAGGTAAAAACAGGGCTAAGGGGAGGTAAGAGGGGAAAAAGGAGTATTAGTGGAGGCTCAGTGACAAATATCTGGGGATCTGGGTTTGAATGGAGCGATGAGGGAAAGATTATAGAAAACGCAGCGAGATAGTGATGAATGAGAAGCAGCAGATGGTTCGGTTAAAAAGGGAGGGCAGATAAAAGGATGAAGCAGAATGGAGATGGAGAGACTTCTCAGGTGTGATCACGAAGTCGTTCCCAAGGTTACGAGAACAAACCCCAAACACGAGTAAACTGAGAGTTTAAATTCACTCCACTGATGGCACAAGTCTGGGTTGAATTAGATAAAAGCAGCCGGCTGTCAGTGGTGAGTTGTTACTGATAGGAAACATAATGAATGTGGGCTGGAGGGACAGGTATTAATTGATTAATTGGATTTGTAGTCGAGGAGGACATTGGACTTTAAGTATGATCCACTAAACAGGTGTCGACGTGTTGCTTGATTAATCACATTTAGGAAGAAAATGTGTTTGGTTTTTTTTGCATTTTATTCAATATTGGAGCTAATTAGAAATGTCACAATATCAGAAACTTCTAAAATTCTGCGATTCCTGATACATTTTTGATAACACAAGAAATAGTAAACTAGTGAAATTACCTTAACTTTAAATGAACTTTCAACATCAACTCTTTTATTTTGAAAAGCTTTTAAGTAAAACGAGTTATTTAAAGCAATACTGTGCCAAGAAATAAAGAAGCATTGTACTTTTTATGTCGGCATTTCTACTGCTGTGCCAACATTGTAACAAAGCAATTGTTTTTTCAACATTTTTTGACTGTACATTTTCCAGATTTTCACCATTTACTTAAATTTCAGGTAATTAGTAAAATTAAATAAATAAAATAGAATTAATTTACATTTTAATCCTTTTAAAAATGACCAAACTTGTAACTAATGTCCTCATAAAACATTATTTTTGCCATATTTGAATCAGCAGTTTTTACTTTTTTTTAAAATGATTGTTTGCAGTTATTCGCTGTTATTTAAAGGAAAAAATGTGTTAAAGGATTAAAAAAAATATAAGTAGTTTCTTTTAAACTGTTAGTTTACAGATTTTCTCTATTTTTGTTAAATAATGCATTAAAAAGTAGTAAAATCACAGGAAAATTAAATTTATTTACATGCTAGCCCCTTTAAAAAAAAAGACCAAAATTGTAAATAATGTCCACATTAAACGTCTGTATTTTTACAAATGTTAATTTGTGAAGTTTCTCTACTTTTACTGTATTTAAATCAGCAAAAATGTCAATTATTTTACAAATATTTGCTGTTACTTAAAGGAAACTGTATATTACAGATTTTCCCTGTTTTGTTACCAGTAAAAATGTCAGGATTTGATCTTTAATAATTCTGGATATTGTCTCCTTAATGTGCAAAAACAGCGTGCTAAAATTAGGTAAACGTGCAACTTTAAAAAAAAATAAATAAAATCTGTCTGAGAAGACTTGCTAATATTTGACTAATACCCACATGCTGTGCTATAAAAGAATCAGGAAAATCCCAGAAAGTGGAGCAGAAATTGTCCTAAAAATGTGACGGAATTCTGCTGCCATTTATAGATCCTTTGTTGTTTTTTTGTTTTATTTTGTTTTTGTTTGTTTTTCATGAGACTTTTCATGACAGCTTCCATTTCTTCTTTTCCATATTTTAACTCCCCAATAATCAGACATTCTTTGATCTCTCAGCGTGAGAAATACCAGCCGAACGTTGAATAATTCTTCTTATCATCCACCCAACATAGCAAAAACTCGTGCTAAAATTGGTTCAACTGGCAACTTTAAAAAATTCTCTTTGAGAGGACTTGCTAGTAGCTACTTTCTCACAAATATTCAGTTGTTATGCTATAAAAGATTCAGGAAAGTCTGAGATAATGGGGGACAAATTGTTCTAAAAATGTGACACTGAAATGAAGTCAAAAAAGCAAGAATGTTTTTTAAATTCTTACTAAATATTTTGCATTTCAAAGTAAAACGCGGCTTCGTTCTCTAATGTTAGCACCACATATTGTTGTCTTGGTAGACGTGTTTCTGTAGCTGTGGAGCATTAATAGCTCTGCAGCACAAAGCCCTGACATCAAACGACGGTTCTCCGGCTCTAGAACTGTGACACTTCTCTGTCTCGGTGGCGTCACGTTGCTCCGAAGGCCTGAAGCGAAGCCGGAGGTGACGGCGGCGACAGACGGAGGAGATGGGGGTCGCGTGGAGCAGCAGAGGGGCTCAGCTCGGCCGATCTGTCGGGATCCGGCAGGAGGCCAGAGCTGCTCGCTATCGGCCCCGCCGCCTGGCCGAGGTGTATTTTTAGAGTGATTTAGAGGTTCCTGTCTGTAATGATAATAACGCTGCAGCGCCCCGTTTGAATGCAGGCGTAGATAAGGAGGGACGGCGGCCAGGCTCAGGAATCCAACGCTGATATGAAAGGAGGAAGCTGTTAAAGGGCAGCACACTGCTACTAAATGTGATGTTAATGTATAAGCAGGAGAGAATAAAGCCCAGATAGCCTCGACATTGTAGAAGGAAGATGATCTGATGAGATGTGGGAACGCGTCGCTGCACTGTTTTACATGTTAATGAGGAGATTTCATTCAATCTGCTGTCTAGTAACTAGAATCAGATATACTTTGTAGATCCCAGAGGGGAAATGTTAGGGTCGCTTCCATTAGTCAGAATATAAACTGTACAAATATATAGATGAACATGAGGAGAAAAATGTCCTAAAAATATAAGCATAAGTAGAAATATGTCCTAAAAATATAAACATAAGTAGAAAAATGTCCTAAAAATATAAACATAAGTAGAAAAATTTGACCTAATAATATAAACATAAGTATAAAAATGTCCTAAAAATATAAACATTAGTCAGAAAATGTGACCTAATAATATAAACATAAGTAGAAAAATGTCCTAAAAATATAAGCATAAGTAGAAAAATATGACCTAATAATATAAACATAAGTAGAAAAATGTCCTAAAAATATAAACATAAGTAGAAAAATGTGACCTAATAATATAAACATACGTAGAAAAATGTCCTAAAAATATAAATCTAAGTAGAAAAATGTCCTAAAAATATAAACATAAGTAGAAAAATGTGACCTAATAATATAAACATACGTCGAAAAATGTCCTAAAAATATAAATCTAAGTAGAAAAATGTCCTAAAAATCTAAACATAAGTAGAAAAATATGTCTTAAAAGCAGTAGAAAAATGAGTCCTAAAAATATAAACCTAAGTAGAAAAATATGTCCTTAAAAAAGTAGAAAAATTTGCCCGAAAAATATAAACATCAGTAGAAAAATATTTCCTAATAATCTAAGCATAACTAAAAAAAATATGTCCTAAAGATAAGTTTAAAAAATTGTGCAAAAAATACAACTCTAACCCTCATCTTTGCATTGATTAATGCACAATTTTCATCTTTTTCTGTGTGGATTTGTGTTTTCTCCCTGAGATTCTGTCGATCTTTCCATGATTCCAGTTTTAATTGCATCCATAAAGCCTCGTCTGAGCGATTTCCTGTTTTTAAACTTGAAATTCCCAGAGGTTTTCCCACACATATCTAAATTGTAATTTGCACTGTTTTCCTGCAGGTAACTCTCAGCTGGGAGCCTCCATCGTGGACGCTCTGGACACTCTGTACATCATGGGTCTGCACGAGGAGTTCAAGGACGGCCAGGAGTGGATCGAACAGAACCTGGACTTCGGCGTGGTGAGCAACTTCTTCCTTTTATTCACCGAAAATATGTCCGACGGTCTTAAAAATGCAGTTTCTTCCCACTCTGAACAAACATTTTAGCCCATCTCAGGAGTCTTGTTCCATTTGACTGAGAATCGAAGCAACCTTTAGAAATGTCACCAAAAAAGAACATTTAAATTCTGTTCAACGACTTCTTTCTTCATCTACAAGAGAGAAAATGAAGAGAAGTCTGGAAAGTTGGAATTATTCTGTCGTTTTATGCTAAATGTTTCTATTGAAATGCTTCAAAAACTGCAAAAATCAGTCTTTAGTGGTAGTTTCATGTCCTGCTGCTTCTGAGAAATCATAAAAGAAAGATTTTGGAATCAAAGCTGGTAACTAAATGCTTGGTTTTGACTCTGAATGTGGCTAATTAACCCCTCAACGCTGATCATTTTTGGATATTTCTTCACCCTAGCCCCATTTTTGCCCACTGTGGGCTCATTTTGAACTGCAATATAAACTTCTGAGCTTTTAATTGTTTCTGTGTAAAAAATGGTGACTACTTCCTGTGATTCTTAACTTTCTAAAGCAGTTTCTGGGTGTTTTTTTACTCAATATTGGCTGCAAAATAAAGTCCTGCAGCTCTATGGAAACAGAACAACCATAATTAGAAGTAAAGAGAACTTAAAACTGTAAAGAACAGCAAATTTATAATGCCGCAAGTCTTTTTTTTTCTACGATTATTTATTTTACAAAACCTGAAAAAATAGAAATCAACATGTACAACGTGAAAAGTGGTGACTAAATGCTACAGATGTTTTGCTACTTACATTTTTGATTTCTTTGCATACTTGGACGCCAACTCTACAAAGATAGGCAGATGTTTCACCATGCTGAATGTATCTCCCAACTAGCTGCTCTGTTCACTGTTTCTGAGCCATGCTGCATTTATTTCATTGATCCAGGATGTTTGATTCTCCTGTCATGATCAGTTTGAGTCATTTTGAACAGGTTTTTAGTCATTTTGGACATTTTTTTAATATCATTTGAGGCAAATTTTGAGAAATTTTATTAAAATCATCAATCATTTTGAAAAAAAATGACAATTTAAGTCATTTTGGATATTTTGGCACTCATTTTAGATATGTTTATGTCATTTTGGGCACATTTTTAGTCACTTTTAACATAAGAACCTTTTCAAACTTCTTCTCTCTACTCTGCTCATTATCTGCAGAAAGATGTTTCACCATGCTGAGTGTATCTTCCGATAACTTGCTCCTCTGTTTACCGTTTTTGTGCTATGCTACGTTTATGTATGTTTTATTTTGCCCTCAATCTCTCAGATTTATTTCCTCTATACTGCCTGCAGTTCATCCTAAGAGTCCTGGAACTTCATCAAGTGACTGTTTTAGTATTTGTAGTGCTGTTTGTGTACATTTTTAAGTGAATCATGTAGAATCGAGTCGTTTTGATGGAAATTTTAAGCTTCGATTTAATTTTTCCAGATTCGCCTGCACGTCACACATAATAGTTTGAAGAAAGTTTCAACTCTGACGTTTGTTTCTGTTTTTACATTTTCTTGCTGTGATAAATGATGGATTTTGTAGCCCTTGAAACCCAGATTTTTTAAAAAACTAAAAAATATCTTTTAATGATGCTCAACATGGACGTCTTGTAAAAGGCGAAGGAAGCGTCGACCAGCTTCAGTCGATCCTCCAGATTTTCTTTAAATTATAAAAACCAGTCTGTTAATGATGCTCAGCGTGGCTTTTAACGATCCATCCAGTTCCGTTGGTCCACAGATAACACACAGAAGAGATTCCAACCCCAGTTTTTGTTTTGTTTTTACCTGCCGAGGGTCTGTTTGTATTCATAGCCATCATCCCTCATCTTTCTGTTCGTCCTTTTCGCTCCGGTTTCATTTCCTTTCCTCTCCTCTCACCTCTTTCCGTTAACTGTCTCTGGTTTCTGTCTCACTTGTCCGTCAGCTCTGCTCATTTATTTCCTTGTTTCAGTCCTCCTCTGCCATCTCCAGCTTTCTTTTCCTCCCTTTCACCTGCCAATCACCTTCCCTCCTGTTATTTCTTCTGCTCAGCTTCCTGCACACTCTCACCACCTCCATCTTTACATCTTTATTCGCATTTTCACCTCCACTCTATTTGGTTTTTCTTCCTCTCTGTTTTCTTTTATGACCTCTGCACTTTTACTGTCTTTATTCTCATCCCTTTTACTACTTTTAACAGTCAGAATTTTATCTTTCCACCATTTGTCAGCTGCTTTGAATGTCTCTGAAACTCTGTCCACCTTTGTAGTTAAGTTTTCTATTTTGCTTTCATTTCTTCTTCCATAATTTTTAGTCCCTTTTCCTTCTCTCCACCTTTTTTCCTTCACTTTACATGCCTCTCCACTCCTCACTTATTTTCCATCCAATTTTCTGTTTTGTTGCTAAAATCTCTCCCATTGGTTTCCTTTTTTTTTTTTTTAGAATCAACCATTGTGTTTTTAAATTTTTAAATTTTAATTGAAATTGGTATTTATTTATTTAAAATCTAATTAATTGATTAATTACATTTTAATAATTAATTTATTTAGCTTACTAACTAACTTGCTTTTCGGGCCAATGCCAACTATTTGGTCATAGAAAAAGATTGAAAACTGATATTTGAAGCCGATATAGATTAAATGTAATGTTTTAACAGCATGTGACCGTAGAGAACCTGTCATTCATAACTAGACTTCTTCATTAATGAAGGTGACTATAACTGAATCTGTAAAATGGAAACAGGATTAATTGAATCAGGACGTTCTCCTCTGTTTATGGGCTATCGACTGACCAAAATGTTTACAAAATGACTTGAACTTCTCTAAAATGACTTGAAACTTTTCCAGTGACTCAGTTGGGTTTTTTTGTCCAGAATGACGTAAAACATGACAAAGATGACTCAACAATTTCTGAAATGCTAGGAACATTTCCAAAGTGATTCAAAATTCTCCATAAGGATTAAAAGTTTTTCCAACATGACTCAAAAAATTTTCAGAATGGCTAAAAGCATCTTTCAAAATTACATAAAATTTGACATAAATGACACAAAATGTTCCCAACGTGACTCAAAATTTTCCAACTACAATAAAATAGAAACAGGAGTGCTTATATTAAGACACTGTCCTCTGTTTATGTGGGATCAGCTGACAAGAATGCTTCTAAAAATTACTTAGAATCAGACAAAATGACTTAAAAATTTTCCGAAGTGACTCAGATTTTTTTCAAAATGGTTATAGAATCGTCCAAAATGACTGAAAATATTTCCAAAGTGATTAAAAATTGTCCATAATGAATAAAAACTTTTCCAAAATGACTCAAAAAAAATCGACAATATATATATATATATTTTTTAAATGGTCCAAAATGACCAAAATTTGACAAAAATCACTGAGAATTTCCAAAGTGACTCTGAATTCTCCAAATGCGATAAAATAGAAATAGGGTTATCTCCTCTGATTATGTGGAATCGACTGACAATAATGTTTCTACAACGGCTTACAATTAGACAAAATGACTGAAATTCTCTAAAATGACTCAAAACATTTCCAGAGTGATTCAAAATTCTGCAAAATGATTAAAAAACTTTTCAAATTGTGTAAAATAGAAACAGGAGTGATTAAATTATCTCCTCGGTTTATGTGGCATCAATGACTTTGATCAGTTTGTCTCCTGCTGTTCTTCTCTATTTTCTTAATCTTTCACTGTTTAATCCCTTCTATTGTCCACTAAGGTTCAGATCTTAAATCTGTATTTCCTGGTTTGTGTTTCTTGTTCAGAGACATTTCTGAGACCACAGAGTGACGACAGACAGAGAGAGGAAGCTGATCAGACCTGAAGTAGAACATTTAATTTAACAATAATTAATAAATTAACAACAACACAGATAATTGGAAAAAAAATGCCAAATATCGGCCGTGATAATCGGTCAGGCTTCTATTTATTCATCCTTCAACCTGTCACAGCTTCCGTCCTTTGTTCTGCTTCTCATCTCTCTCCTTTATCCCCTTTTGTCCTCATCATTCTCACCTAAATTTATCTTCAAATGATCGTCCTGTCACGGCCGTCACTTTGCTCCCCTCCTCTTTTCTTTCCTTTTCTTTCCGCTGACGCCCGGCGCTTGTTAGCCGCCTTGCCGAGGCGATCAGAGGGCAGCTAGCAGGTAGCGAGGAGGGGATCTAACAGCCTGACACTCGGAGGGCTAATTAACCTCCGGATCGCTGTGGTCGGGCACCGGAAAGAGGAAAAAAGAGGAGAAAGGCTTAGATTGAAGGGGAGAAAGTGCAGAAATTAAGCAGGAAGAAGCTTCAGGGATAGAAAGAAGGATAAAAGAAGGAGGAAGAAGCATTCTGGTGGAGATTAGATAGACTGAGGCTGGAAAACTGAAGCAAGGAAAGAAAATTTTGGACAATATGTTTAGATGTGAAGGTGTAAAAAAGGCACATTTTAGTTCCTACATTTTTAATTTGTTTGTACAGTTGTTCTGGTTGCTTGCAGTATTTACAGATTCTGAAGCAACCTGTTTATTACATCATTTTGATGCAAATTTTAAGTTTAAATTTGGTTAATTTTCCCGATTCGACTCCACTTTATGCACATATTTTACTACTTACATTGAAACAGCCTGCAGTTCATCCTAGTAGCCTCTCAATATTTTTGTCAAGTGACTTTTGACCAGTAAAATACTTTGAAAGCTGAAGAATTTGTGGAAATTTATCTGCAATGCTCATTGGAGATTGAAGTTTCATATCTCTGTTCAGATTTGATTTGAGGTTTGAGTCAGAGAATGCTGAGGGTGATATTTGACCCGAAGATTTATTTTTCTTCTGACTGAGGAGCCTAAGAAAGTTTGAAAAACTCCCTTAAATGTCAAACATATCAGACTGCTACAGCTTCACTGAATTTATTAGCAAGTATGGATCCTCTGGAGTGGAAGCTGGTTGAAAATGAAACAAGACAAAGTTCAGGAGATGGAGCAAAAAGAAAAGCAGGGATGGAAAAAGAAGGATATATAGATAGATAGATAACATGCAGTGTAGAAAATCTATAATATAAATAATAATAATAATTTTCTGTACTGGAATCATTGAAACACATGAATCGTCACATTAAACTATCCTGCATTTTGGTTCGTTTATAGATTTTTTTAAAGGTCTACTGGAAATATGACAAAGTGCCGGATCATAAATATCCAAACAGAAATGTTAATATTTGGTGAAACATCTCTTTTTTCATCATTTCGGTTCTTCTGGTTTCAATCTTCTGGTTTATCTTTGACTCCTCTGGACAGAATTGGTTCAGTTCAACTAAACTTGTCGTCTTTCTGACTCAGACTTGTTTCTTCATCAGTCCTTAGGTTCTTGATGGGTTTCAGTCAGGACTTTGGGGAGACCAGTCTAGAACCTTCATTCCAGCCTGATGGAACCATTTCTTTACCACGTCTGATGTGTGTTTGGACTCATTGTCTGGTTGAAACATCCAACTGTGTCCAAGATCAACCTTCTGCTGATGGTTTTAGGTTTTCCTGAAGAATGTGGAGGTGATCCTCCTTCTTCATTATTCCATTTACTTTCTGTAAAGCTCCAGTTCCACAGAGCATGATACTGCCACCACCATGCTTGATGGTAGGTTTGGTGTTCCTGGGGTTCTCTCCATTTTCTATGAAAATGCACGATTGTTTTTAGTGAAGATGAATGTGTTTGAATCATTCCGTCATAGAAAATTAAAAGCTGCAGGAGTCATTGGAAGCTCAAGATTGTAAACATGGTCTTAACGAGTATATGGAAGCTTTTGATCATAACTGTATGTATAAACATGTGGAACAGTCTCAGGATAGAACATGTTCTGAAAACATTCTACTTGTGCGTAACACAACTGTCAAAATACAACGAATGAGAAGATAGACTAGAGTAATGCAATGCAGATTGGAAATTAGCACGCTTACCAACGTTAATCAATAGAGTGCCAAATATCAGCCATGATCATCTGTCTGTCTCTAATAATAACATCTGGATTCATCAAGCAAAAGTGTTTTTCTTGTTGTTGGGGCAGCCAGTATGAAAAAAACTTCCCTTAGCAACAAACAACATGAGTTTTGTGCCTTTTGGAAAATGTGGGGAATTCCAAAATATAAAACAAATGCAAGAACAGGAGTGTGAGACCATGAGGGGAAATATGTGTGGACTGAGCAGTGAGGAGGAGGGGAGTGTAGAGGGGAGATTAGAGGGAGGAGAGGGGATGAAGCCTCTGTTAATAAGTGAGAGGAGGAGGGAGGAGTGTCGCTCTGTTTTCATAAATGTCTTGATTTGATGCTCTTATACCTGCATGCATTAGCCGGAGGATTCGGGCATTAGCTCACAGCTACTGTAGCGTTCCTGAAAGGTTAAGCTAGCTTAGGCTAAATCTTAGCAATACTGCCATGGCATTACTCTGGCTTTTCACTCGGGGAGACTTCTCACAAAACAGGTAATTCCCCCCCAACTCGAGGAGAGCAGTATTTTTCCAGCCTGCAGGCACCCGGCAGCGTAATTGGCAGCAAAAGCGTTATTAAGCTCGGCCCTTGTGAATATCAAAGATTTGTTCGGCCTCTTCTAGTCGCTTCTCTGAGGCTGGAATAAAGCCATAGTCTGGATTTTCCATTTAGGAGATTAAAGACATCACTCTTCGTCGAGTTTAATCACTCTTCTGTGCATATACGAGTTCCTCGACATTACATCGAGTGCTTCCCTGATAGAGAACTGTGGTCCTTATAGTGAGGATGTTTCTACCCTTTGTGCAGAGTCATCAGTTCTTACTTGATTAGAAACGACTTCTAATTGGGGTCGAGTTTACCCTCCGATTCCCAGGCAGTTCGGGGACATTTTTATTTGCTAATGTCACATTTTTACTCATTGTGGACTCGTTTTTCACAGCGGTATAAAGTCCTGGAATGGCACGACTGTGGTTAGAAGTAGAGACCACTCCGTAAGAGATGCTTTGCAAACTTTAACAAAGTTATAATAAAATCTAAAAAAAAATAATTGAACTGGAATTAACATATTTGACGTTGGTTGGTTCGTTGTTTGGTTGGTCAGTTGGTAGGTTGCTACGTTGGCTGGTTGGTTGCTGGGTTGGTTGGTTGGTTGGTTGCTATGTTGGTTGCTATGTTGGTTGGTTGGTTGCTATGTTGGTTGGTATGTTGGTTGGTTGGTTGGTAGGTTACTACATTGACTGGTAGGTTGCTGCATTGGTTGGTTAGTAGTTTGTTATGTTGGTTGGTAGGTAGATTGATTGGTGGGTTGGTAGTTTGCTATGTTGGTTGGTTGGTAGGTTGGTATGTTGATTGATCGGTAGGTTGATTGGTTGGTAGGTAGGTTGGTTGGTTGGTAGGTTAGTACGTTGACTGGTTGGTTGGTTGGTAGGTTACTACGTTGACTGGTAGGTTGGTTGGTGGGTTGGTAGGTTACTACGTTGACTGGTAGGTTGGTTGGTTGGTTGGTTGGTTGGTAGTTTGCTATGTTGGTTGGTTGGTATGTTGATTGATAGGTAGGTTGATTGGTTGGTAGGTAGGTTGGTTGGTTGGTTGGTTGATATGTTGGTTGGTTTTACAGTTTTTCTAGCCTGTATGATCTCTCTGACATCATTTTAGTGATGTTTTACTGTTCCTGGACACATTTGTGAATGGCCTCCTAGGTAA
This sequence comes from Amphiprion clarkii, assembly GCA_027123335.1. Lineage (NCBI taxonomy): Eukaryota > Metazoa > Chordata > Actinopteri > Pomacentridae > Amphiprion > Amphiprion clarkii. The sequence goes on from CM049576.1 coordinate 4,878,289, forward strand.
CTTTACCACTGTAGATGGGAAAGCAGTGAGACATTTCAGGCTAATATCTTTGTTGTGATCCTGCTCTGCAAGTAATTTCTGACGTAAATAGTGAACATTTATCATTAACATCTCTAACATGATGTCTTTTGCCATCTTGTGACACTGGTTTGCATCATTTCAAGGCAGAATAAGCGTGTTGGTAAAAAAAAAAACAACAAAAAAAAAACACTATAAATCAAAATTTTGGCACGGTTATGGATAGTTTTGGGCATAACGGTACAATATGATGGTAAAATTTTGTAGCAGGATAGTAGTTTTCATTTTTGTGTAATGAGTGACCTAAATTATTGATCTGTCAAATTTCCAGCTAGTCAAGTAGCCGTTTCTGCTGTAAAATACCCAAGTGGGAATTATAGACACCGCCAATAGTCATGTTTCAATGTAAATTTGAGTGTAAATGCGAGACCTGATGTTATTTCAATTTGCCTCACATCAGTGTCTGTCTGGCGTTTTCATTCGGTGTCAAATATTCACTGATGAAAATCAGTTTTACCCCATCTCATATGCTTTTTACCAAATGTATGGACATTTTTTTTTACCGCACATGTAACACCCCTTGCTGCACCGCCTCTCGACTCAGCCGCCCATCTGCCAGCGCCTTCACCGGCTCCAGCTTCACCGCTAATGAATGATTAAATAGCTGCCAGGTCAGGTCGAGCCAAGCAGTGAGTCATTGTTGGACTCTCCGGTGTCCCGGTTGGGCCTCCGCACTGCAGCTCCCATGATGGATGTGTCGGCACAAGGTGTGCATCCACCGCTAGCACCGACGGATCCTCCAAATTAATAGACTCTGTTAACTAATAATCCTGGTTAAAGTGAAGATTGGATCCGACAGCAGAGATGGAGATGTAAATTAACGCAGGCTGTCGACAGCAAAGGTTGATTCTCTGGATTCGATTCAACAGGCGAACTCTTTATTGTTTTAAAAAAGGAAAGCTATAAAAATTTAATAGGAATCAAGATATTTAACGTTTTCCAGTTGCCTACAGGTGTTGTCAGTTCTGGAGCTAGATGGATAGAAAGAAAGATACATAGTCATTGGTAGAGATAGAGAACAATAGATTGAGATAGACTTAGAGAAAAATAGAGATACAGGTAGATATAGACAAAGATATACAAATAGAGGTGGGTAGATAGAGATATATAGATAGCGTTTTATAGATGAATATAAATTATTGAAATAATTGGATATAGAGATATAATAGTGTAACATGCATTTAATGTGCAAATCATGATAGATATATAGATAGACTATAGATATCGATAGATAGACTATAGATAGATATCGATAGATAGACTATAGATAGATATCGATAGACAGATATCCATAGATAGATATTGATAGATAGATATAGAGATAGATAGGCAGAGATAGAGGTAGATTGAAATAGAGATTTTTAGAGATGTAGATACAGATAGAGAGATAGATCGGGGTAGATGGATATAGAAATAGAGATAGATAGAGACATACATATAGATATAGATGGATAGAGAAATAAAGATAGATCGATAGAGATGGATAGATATAGTAATGTACAAAAATACATGCATTTATTGTGCAAATCGTGCTGGTCGAAGAAATAAGATACTAAAATTGCTGGTATTTACAATAAAGGTGCAAAATTGCTGGTATTACGATAAAAAATAGTATTAAAATAGTGATTATAATTAATAATAAAGAATGGCGGTCAGTGGTGAACTCTGGGCAGATGTTTCATTGTGCTGAATGTATCCTCCAACACCTTGCTATCAGCTTGCTCCTCTCTATATCATTGTTGAGCTGTGCTGAATGTGTTTTATTGATCAAATATGTTTTTTTTTTACTGTCAGTCTGATTTGTTTTTATGCCGAGAATTTCATACAGACGATTTTTGTCATTATTTATTGCAAACCTCAGCACTTAAACGCTTCATGTGCCGCTGTGTTTTTTCAAACAGGAGGAAATGTTTTATTTTTCATGTCACTTCTGAGCTTTCATGGCCCTCCGTGGTGATAGCTGTCATGTTTGGAATGATTAGAAGCTTCCTCTCCCATCTTTTCCCCTCGTAGCCTTTTCGCTGAAGGTGAAAGACATTTGACAGCGACTTCCGCTGCTCAGTTTTCTCCTCGCTCTTGTCACCTGGAGATGACAAGTCGTCGAACAATCTCATATTTTATCTGAGTTGCCCAGATGACATGTTTTTCAATTCTTCCTCTTCAGACTTGAGGGGCTATCACAGCGTTTTTTTTTTATCATGCTTTCCTGATAGTTTTGAGCCACACGTGGATGAACACCACATGCTGTAAGGGAAGCAAAAAAAAATAATGCTGCTCTCTCTCTCTCTCTCTCTATATATATATATATATATATATATATATATATATATATATATATATATATATATATATATATATATATATATATATATATATATATATATATATATATATATATATATATATATATATATATATACTTATTCTACAGCGGGAATCCTGAAGAATTTTTTTTACTCACTGTGGACTCATTTTTCATCGCAGTATAAAGTCCTGGAAGCAGCATGACTGTGGTTAGAAGTAGAGATAACTTCATAAGAGATATTATGCAAACTTTAACAAAGTTAAGAAAATCGGGTAGATTGAAAGGTCACTATGTTGGCTGATAGATTGGTTGCTATGTTGGTTGGTTGATAGGTCGCTATGTTGGTTGGTTGGTTGATAGATAGATTGCTATGTTGGTTGGTAGGTTGCTATGTTGGTTGGTTGATAGGTTGATTGGTCGGTAGGTTGGTTGGTTGCTATGTTGGTTGGTTGATTGGTTGGAAGGTTACTTCATTGACTGGTAGGTTGGTTGGTTGGTTGGTGGGTAGGTATGTTGGTTGGTTGGTTAGTTGATATGTTGGTTGGTTTTACAGTTTTTCCAGCCTGTATGATCTCTCTGACATCATTTTAGTGATGTTTTTCTGTTCCTGGACACATTTGTGAATGGCCTCCTAGGTAACTTTACCACTGTAGATGGGAAAGCAATGAGACATTTCAGGCTAATATATTTGTTGTGATCCTGCTCTGCAAGTATTTTCTGACATAAATAGTGAACATTTATCATTAACATTTCTAACATGATATCTTTTGCCATCTTGTGGCACTGGTTTGCATCATTTCAAGGCAGAGAAAGAGTGTTGGTAAAAAACCTCACTATAAATCAAAATTTTGGCACGGTTATGGATAGTTTTGGGCTTAACGGTACAATATGATGGTAAAATTTTGTAGGAGGATAGTAGTTTTCATTTTTGTGTAATGAGTGACCTAAATTATTGATCTGTTGTCAAATTCCAGCTAGTCAAGTAGCCATTTCTGCTGTAAAATACCCAAGTGGGAATTATAGACACCGCCAATAGTCATGTTGGTTGGTAGGCTGGGTGGTTCGTTGGTTGGCAGGTTGTTATGTTGGTTGGTAGGTTGCTATGTTGTTTGGTTGGTAGGTTGCTATGTTGGTTGGTTGGTAGGTTGCTATGTTGGTTGGTTGGTAGGCTGGATGGTTCGTTGGTTAGTAGGTTGATTGATTGACTATACATCATCTTGTGGAAACTCAAGGTGTCCAGCAGCTCACATGTTACTTTTTCTTTATGCTTTCCTGATAGTTTTGAGCTACATATGGATGTAAACCACATGCTGGGAGGAAAGCAAAAAGAAAGAATGCTGCAGTAGATATATATATAAACATGCACTTATTCTACAGAGGGAATCCAAAAGAAAGATTACTGCTGCATAAAGATATTTGCAGAGTATCGGCCTCCTGTGGACCTTCATTTGTTCCTGTAATGGGATTTGTTACATAACACGCCGTATACTTTGTGTAAGTGAGCAGATGCTAAATGAAGTGCATGCAGAGGACACAGAAACAGGTGATTTCAGCTTTAATCTTTACATTTCTGCTGACGTGATTGTACACAATTTGCAAATATGAGACTCAAAGTTGAGTCAATCCAAACATTCCCACGACCCCATTAGGAGCAAGTTTGACAGCAGTGACGGGATCCAATTTAAAATAAACACAGATTATCTTTGGCAGGAAGCTACACAAAGCAGAAAATAGCTGTTGGGATGGGTTGACAGGTTTTCTTCTCATACCGACGTGGTGGATATTAATAGAGAAAGCAGAGGTTGGAGTTTGTCTTTAAGAGCCGGTTCGCGATAGAAGATCAGAGGACTTCTTATTGTGTAGCTTCACGACAAAATCACTTATTCAGGTCAAAACTTAAAATCTTGCTCGGCTTTTCATGCATCAGCCGCCATACTTCCTGTCTGTGTTCACTGCAGACACTTTAAAATGGGGGTTGTTTTATAGCCCCGCTGCTCATTGGGGGTCTGAGCTCCTAAACTACGCTTGTAAACGGCTAACAAGTGAGGCCGACTGACAGACGGTGGACTTAGATAGATAGATGCTGCAGCCTCGGGCTTTACGAGAGCTTCCCACCCTTCATCAAGCTCAGCACAAGATCCTGGAAGTGCTGCATCCACCAGCACCAACTAAATACATGTGGGGTTCCCACGGCTTTGAGTTTTAGTTGAATACCCCTGTACTATAGTATATATGAATAGAATCCAATTACTCGATTAATCGCCAGAATAATTGATAGAATACTCGGTTACTAAAATATTCGATAGCTGCAGCCCTATGCCAGTTCGTGCAGATGAAAAGAAAGCAGTTCTTTTTGTTTCAGGTTCAGATCCAAACCTGTTAGGACCCAGAAATCTAACCTGATGCCAACATCTCACAGATCAGGAGATAGAGCAGTTGATGTTCAAAGCATTTCTACGACTTAGACTTAATACTGCAGCTCTCTGTAGATAAGGAGGGCGTTCTGGCGGGAAATGTGGGTGGAGGCATGTCAAGAAGTCTCGATGTTTCCTGTGCGAGCTTCCCAGCAGTAATATCTACAATTTATGGGAGTCCTTTGCATCGATGGAAAGGGCAGGAAGCAGGCACAGCAGCTTGAATGAATTAACAGTCTACTAAGTATTAAAAGCAGACCTCATCAGGTCACTCCACAACACCAAAGCATCTTTAAACTCTTCAATCCAACAAGTTAAAGACACACAAACGTCCTCTCTTGTGCCGGTAAACTCCTCGTCTTTCGCATGTTTTCATTTCTAATGTGGAAACATCAGAGCAAGGTCACATTGTAATTTGCGAACAGCGTTTGATTGTTGGTTCGGGATGAGTAATCTTCCTGCTTCGGAGTTTGTCGTGTCGTCAAGGATGCTGTCACTCACCGAGAGAAATTTCACGTGAATGACTTAACGTGATCGCATGAAGTGTTTTGTTTGCTCACTGACGCTAGACAAGGCTGCTGTGGTTTGTGGGAAGATGGAAGACTCGCAGTAGGGGTTCAAAAAGTGGGAAAAATAAGGTTTTCTTGAGATGTAGCCCCAATTATTCCCAGCAAGGATACTGCTCTTTCTCCTTCAGCTTTACAGCAATCACCATGGCGACGATTTCAACCTTAATTATCACAACTTTATCCAGACATATAAGGCTTGCAGTGCCTTTAGTTTAATATTTTTTCATTTTTCTGAGCTCTAATGTCTTCTACATTTTGTTCGGTTCCACGTCTCTGTGTTGGCAGGTTAAAGAGTTGTTTGTCAACATTCGTGACTCCAAATTATTTCACCTGGAGGTGCTTTTCCCGTTTAGATTTTACTGTCTGATCCAGAATTTGTTTAGGAATGCAAATAACTTTGTAATTGGAGTTTCAAAGCGAGACCTGCTTTGTATTTTCAGCTGCTACGAGTTTGTATCCGCTTTAAAGGGAAGTGTTGTGGTCCGCTCTAGTGCTTTGTTTTTTGCGCCAAAGTCAGAAACGTGCAGTTAAGTAATAAGTATTTTAAAATATATGGCACTGAGTGGAACAACACCATCTCTGGTTCTTCTCCCTGAAAGCAGCTGTGGTGTAACTGGTTTTGTTTTTACCTTTGTTTGTCTGTGGTCCACAAAAGCAGTTTTTCAGTGTCTTTGGCAGGTGCTTATACCGTATATCTGTATGTTAATGCGTTTTGCTAACACTATATAGCGTGACAAACATGCAAGATGTCAAGAAGTCATCAATCAGACTATATTTATAGAACAAACAAATGAAATAAATGTAAATGATGTTTTTTTGTACTCTCTTGTTTTCCCAGAATGCCGAGGTGTCGGTGTTTGAGGTCAACATCCGGTTTATAGGAGGACTGCTGGCCGCCTACTACCTCTCTGGCCAAGAAGTGAGTACTTTCCTCGTATGTTTATGTTTCTGTGAGGCTGCAGGTGAGATTTGCATTACTTGCATTTGACGGAAACGAACGCCAGTGTTTTGTTTTGAGGATCTCAGAGATGGCAGGAAGTAGAGGGACCGGCTGGTGTTTTATTTGAAATCCATCCTCTCCTCTGCTGCCATTAAGGCCAGCAGGCAGATTTTGTTTCTTGGTTAGGGCGCTAGTGAAAGTTAAATCCAACCATCCATCTCTCTCTCTCCGTCCATCCCATCGACTCCAGCTTTCATGCCCGGCCAAGCAGCGCTCCCTCCATAATGGAAGCAAATACATCAAATATGTGCTCGGTGCAGCCTCCACAACCGTCTAGTATGATTTTATTTTGGTCTTCGTGGCGGCCAACACTCGCTGATTTAAAGTATCGCCTCTTTGAAACTCGATCCGCTTCCCTGCTGTGTTTGTTCTCAAACCACAGCTGTCAGAAATGCCCTGTAGTGAACCCTGGAAGCACTGAAACCACACAGTGTTATGAACGGCTAGTGCAGAAAGTAAGCGGCAATATCAGGTAAAGATGTGACGGCGAGCATCAGCCAAGTCATTTTACACTGATTGGGGCAACTTTTTTAGCAGGAATTCTTTTAAATGAATGCTGCGATTGTTGAAAAGCACTTTTGAAGGTGAGATTTCATTGAACTGTTGTCCTTCCACAGTAAACTCACGCTGACACTCTCCTTTTCCTGGATATGAAACAAAATACAGTGAAACAAACACCAAAAAAAATCAGAACAACCAAAGGGAAGTGAAAGTTTGTCACACTATAAAATATTTAAATGATTTTCATGAAGGATGTCGATGAAATATGCACATTGCCGTTCAAAAGTTTAGGGTCACTCAGGCAATTTCATGTTTTCCATGAAAACTCACACTTTTATTCATATGCTAACATAACTGCACAAGGGTTTTCTAATCATCAATGAGCCTTTCAACACCATTAGCTAACACAATGTAGCATTAGAACACAGCAGTGATGGTTGCTGGAAATGTTCCTCTGTACCTCTATGGAGATATTCCATTAAAAATCAGCTGTTTCCAGCTAGAATAGTCATTTACCACATTAACAATGTCTGGACTGGATTTCTGGTTGGAAAATTGGAAAAAAAAATGCTTTTCTTTCAATAATAAGGACATTTCTAAGTGACTCCAAACTTTTGAACGATAGTGTAAATTAAATATCATAAATATCATTTGAATGGTAGTGTATAATTAGATAATAACTTGACGGGTGTGACACATGGTCTTTATACTATTTTAGCTTGCAGTCTTTCTTCTGTTGCCAATTCTTTGCACAGTTTTACTGTAAAGAATTAGTTTAGTTGTTCAGTCACTGCAAATCTCCCCATTCGCATTGATTTCATTCTACAGAATTTTGGAGTATTTTCTTGCCGGTTGTGATTTGTTCAATAAAAAAATAATTAGAAGTTGCAGACTTAACCCGTGTTTCCTAGGAAACAGAAATATCCTCACACTCTGAGTGAACGAGGTTGTGTGAAATAAGACATGAGATTGGCACAAATTTCAACAGAAGCTTTGGATTTTTTTTGCCTCATTTTTGTGTTGATTTTGGAATGTAAGAGCACAAAAAAGTAATAATTAAGCTGCAGTTTGGTGGAGGAGAAATGATTTGCAGAACCAGTTAAAGAATTCATTAGTCATCTATTGTTTGTTTAAAAGCGGAACTAATCACCTCATTTTCACCCACCAATAACCCCCAATGGACTTTGCTCAACCACAGTGAGTTATGCAAAGTAGGGACTGACTGATTGTCGAGGGAGATTTTTTGAATTTTTGTCTTATTTGTGTAATTTTTGTTGACTGATTATAGCAAAAGGAATTAAATATGCATCTTTAACTCTACTGCAGGCACTCTGTGGTCTCAAGAAATGCCCCGCCCACACCCCTTTCTGATTGGCTGTTGCATGTCACAAATAGCTGCCAACTAACAAAAGCCATTTACACAGAGAGACAGAGAAGCACTTCCACAAGCATTCCTACTGTTACACAGAAAGACCGCAATATTTCACTTGTAGGTGCTAACAAATGGTACAGTTGAAGCTTATTTCACTGATGGTGCTTTGCTATGGTTACTGCTAAGAGGTTTGTTGTGCCTGTTACCATGTGGCTAACACTATCTGGAGCACCGTAGCATCTTTCTAAAGTCAGATTAACACTAACGCTGTGTTCTAAATGACAGAAACATCTCTCTAGCAGAGACACAACCTGCAAAAACTGAACAAGAAGCAAAGCCATCTTCACAAATCAGGTCATTAGCTACTTTCACAGTGGCTAAGGCTACGCTAATGACTAGCAGCTAAGTTAGGAAGCAGCCGCAATTACCCTGAAACAGTGTCTGGAAAAACAATAACTAATAATGCTTTAAGATCTGGGCCTTAGTGGGCAGTACAAATGATAGAATATGAAAAGATTTGCAAACAACAGATGTAGCAGCAGGAGACAAACTGTTATTGATCTAACAATAAACAGGAGTACATCATAGCGTCACTCAAACAGCATCAGTCCAGTTTCTATTGTAAATACAGTTACACTAAGTATTATATATGAAGAAGCCTAACTATGAATGACATGTTCCCTGCTATCACACGCTGTTAATATATAACACTATCATTCAAAAGTTTGGGGTCACTTAGAAATGTCCTTATTTTTGAAATAAAAGCATTTTTTTCATTGAAGGTAACATTAAATGAATGATAAATCCAGTGTAGACATTGTTAATGTGGTAAATGACTATTCTAGCTGGAAACGGCTGATTTTTAATGGAATATCTCTATAGGGGTACAGAGGAACATTTCCAGCAACCATCACTCCTGTGTTCTAATGCTACATTGTGTTAGCTAATGGTGTTGAAAGGCTAACTGATGATTAGAAAACCCTTGTGCAGTTATGTCAGCACATGGATAAAAGTGTGAGTTTTCATAGAAAACATGAAATTGTCTGGGTGACCCCAAACATTTGAACGGTAGTGTATATATGCAGTAATGGTAATCCTTATTAATGACGTAGTCGAGGTATGAATTACAGGTTTCTTGCTGTTAATAAATAACCTTGAATGTGTATCGGTTCCAGATATTGGTTTTCAGCCCGAGAAAACCCCCGAAACTAAACAAAAATCCCATATCACTCGATCCCTAAAGCAAAGGATGTGCCGTGAGTCTTTGGAAGTTGTAAACAGAGATTTTGCTTAATCACTCTGAATACCAACACAAGCTGAAGTGCCTCAGCAGCATAACTTAACACCACTCTTATTCCCCTCCCATCCCTTCGCTCAGTTCCACCTCCTCCACCAAAATCAAACTCAGTCATTCATCAGAGCCCTCTGGAGTGATAATAGAAGCAGTGGGTGGTGGGAGGAGAGGGAGATGGAGTTCGGGAAGGCCGGGAGGGGAGACAGTGATGGAGGGAGCTGGGGAGAGGGTGGAGAAACCTGAGAGGACGGTGTTTGGAGGTGATTGTTGCAAATAAAGAGATGGGAGTGGAGGGTGAGGATGATGAATGGTCGAGGGGGGGATAAAAGCAAGCCAGGCTCATTCTTCACTCTCGGTGGACGTGTCCTTGAGCAAGGCATTTAACCCTCCCAGCTGATCCAGTCGATCCAGCAGCAGAATCGATGGACGTCACTGGGTGAAGGATACTGTGGGATACCGCATGAACATGAAGCAGCACCCACTACCTTCATAGATACCGGTTGTTAAAGTTTGAGGTTGAGAGGAGGATGTTTTCAAACTTTATCGTCATCTATCGCAGACAGAGCAATCACAAAACTGAGTGAGTGATGCCAGGAAAAATAGACCCACTCAGACACCTTGTGTTTAGAGGAGTGTGTTTGGACAAAAAATAATCCAGCCAGAGATTCAATTTACAATTTCGTTTAGCAGACACTTTTATCCAAAGCGACGTACATCTGAGAGTAGATACAAGGTAGATAGCTGGGTCAGAATTAAGGACCTCGCCCAAGGGTCCTCACTGGACAACTGCACCGTGATTGGGATTTGAACCATCGATCTCCCATGTTAAAGTCCATGGTGCTAGTCATTCATTATTGATATAGTAACTTTCTCACTCAATTTCTATTATTCACACAAATTAGGGATGGTAACAGTTAATCGATAAATTGCCACTAATAATTTATCTGATTGAAAATTTATTAACCGACAAGGAAGAAAACAAAGTCTTTTACTTTTAAAGTCTGTAGCGACCTGACAAGGTGGTCACATGATCTAGTTTTGTTTTGTAGAGAGCATTGTGGGGATTTATCAAGTAAACGACCACCATGACAAAGTCTTCTTTGACAGTTAGTGGCCTTGTGTTAATGTTTAATGGATAAAAGTAATGCAGTTCCACATATTAGTTACTACGACTACTACCCTGAGACCAAACTGTTAGATAATTAAGCATAACTAGAGCCATTGGAAAACTCCCAAATTAGCGTAGCACAGCGTAATACCTCTCTAATGCCTCTATAACCATATTGAACTGCATTATTTTTGTCTTTTTATATATAAAAAATCTCTGCTGTTGGTACTCATGACGGTTATTTAGTTTTCAAGTTTCATCCCTTTCTTCAGTGAATACATAAACATGCCTTTCATAATAAAGATTTGTTGTTTACACGTTATAGAGTAACCTTTTTACTCCTTTTCCAATACTTACAGATCAAATTAGGGATTAGATCATTTAAATAAAAAATAAAAGTCAGAAATGGGATTGTAGGTGACTTTCTAAGTCTGTAGCAATCCAAGAAGGCCATCATTAGGGCTATTTTTGTGTTTGCCAGCAGAGAGCATTATAGAAGTTTGGCTAGTAAAGGGTCACCATGACAACCTCTTCTGTGATGGTTAATGACTTTGTGTTTGGACGTAGCCCAACGACACATATATTAAAGCTGTTGCAGCAGCTTGTGTCGGATATCAGAAATATATATAATTAGCATATGAAATTGTTGCTTCTGTAATCGTTTCATGTTATCAATTATTGATTGAAAATGCTGCTGATTATTGGTGAAGAAAATAATTTAAAATTTACATCCCTAGTTTAAATCAAACCCAGGTTTCTGATTGGTCTGAGTTGGTGCATGTGAGTCTTTTCATGGCTTTTCCATTGAGGACAGCAGAATTTTTAGTTTGTTTACATGGCTTTGTGTTTTTTTGTTGGATGGGTTTTTTTATTTGTAAATTTGTAAATGAGACACAAAGAATATCAAGAATTTGGTAAAATATCGCACTTTGAATCTTATCTTTGCTTATGTTTCCTGATGAAACCATGCCCACGATGCATTCAAGGACTGCTGGAGTGTTGAAAATCCAACAATTCTCTCTGTTGTTACAGTTTCCGCCTCTGATAAAGTGTAATTTTGGCTATTTCTATGTTTATTTTTTTAAGTATAACATGCCTTTCAAACCTGACCGTGGGTTTTTAGATTCACAAGATTGTTCAGGTGTCATGTCCAAATAGATCTTAGACTGGACATGACAGATAGATGCTACAACTTAGAGGCAGCTGCTTGAAATGCTAGAAACTAATGAGCCACATTTTGTCGTGTTAGAGAGGCTTCCTGTCACATTTAGACTATTGAAATTTCTCCAGGAGTCACACATGCTGGCTGCTCTTTCCTCGGTTAGCCACCATCTGGAAATTTCACTGTTGGCTTCGTTACTCATCATGTCTCGTTAGTTTGGGAACACATTTTGATACACAGAAGTAGCTTTGGTCTAAAGAAGAAACAGCGATAGTGATGAACGGCATCATGAACTCATAAAAACACAATGACAGAAAGCAGAAAACAGAGCAATGAAAAGCTGAACAGGGAGAAAAAGATGTAACCAGACGAAGCTAGAAGAGCCCAGAGAAACAGATTTGGAGATCAGCATTCAGGAGGAGGACGTTTGGGTCTGGGAGAGTCGAAGCAGAGCAGCAGTGATGGATTGTGTTTACTCCTCTGTCTGTCCTCAGCTTTATTCCTTTCGACTCTCCTTCTGTTTCCACCTCTTCCTCTAACGTCCTCGCCACCTTCTTCTCTCTATTCACGCTTCTGTTTTGCTTTCCTCACCACCACCACCCGCCGATCTCCATTATCTCTTCCTCCACTCGTCTTCCTCTTCTCCATTCCTTCTGTTTTCTTTGCTTTACCTCTTGTTCCTACTTTGTGATTTGTTCATCTCGTCTTCCCCTACTTTGTTTTTCTCAATTGGTCTCATGTGTTTTGCAGTTTTTCTTTTTATCTTTTCTTTACAGGTTTTCTTCTTTTTCCCTTGTCACCTCCTTACAGAGTCTCTTTTCTAGATTTCTTGAGACTTTTCCCCGCATTTCTTCCATGTTTTTTGCTTCATGTCCTCCTCAGGTTTCTGACATTTGTCCTCCTTTTCCTTCTCCTCTTCCCTCCAAATTGCTGCATTAATTGCTTTCCCCTGTTTTCCTCGACTTTTACTTCCTCTCTTTCTTCCTGGAGAACTTCTACCTTCACCACAGCTTGTCCTTTTCTCTTCTCTCCTTCTGACATTTTGGATTTTTTTGTTCTTTTGTCTGCCTCTTTTCCATTTTAAAAAGAACGGGCTGATTTAATGTGCTGTTTCTGTGCTCATTAGTAACTTAAATAACCGACAGTTAGATTAGACAACATGCTAGTTAGAGCTGGTTGGACATTTCTTAACAAATATGGACGTCTGGTGCCCATATAAATGGTAAATCTAAATATTTTTGGCTTATGGAAAACATTTTAAGTCAAGGATTCTGTAAACTAAATGTCAGATTTGCATAGACTTGACCACCAGCAGCCAACACACAAAGACTTGACGATTTTGAAAAATCAATAACATGACTCGTGTGATCTTCTACACTGGCTGAGATACATTGTCCATCGATGTAGAAGAATGCTGTCCAAACAGATTTAAGGTGACATTAAATCTGACAGCTGTAGTTGGTAGCCATTAACTGCCACGAGTCTTTGTCATGGTGCCCCTTTACTAGCTCAACTCCCACAATGCTCTCTGCTCACCAACACTTCATTGCCCACAGTCCAGCTAACAGAGATGTTAACTCAGTAATATGACGTTTTAATTAAAGTACAATACATTATTGAACTAAAATAAAAAATAAGTCACAATAAAACTAGAACAGAAAAGTAAGAAGTAATACAGGCAGTGATACTGAAGTAATAATCTTACACATGATACAAAAACTGATAATGCACAATAAAGTAAAATATTCAAATTAAAGATGTGGCCATTAATATAGATGTACCCACAAACAAAATGACTGTGCAATTTAATCAATTATTCCTCATATCATTTCTGACGGATAAGTCCTGATAAGTCCTCAGCGGTGGATTTGTAGTAGGATCACAATCATGTGATCATCAACAGGCAGCTGACGTAGTGTTCACTTGTTGTCATGGTTACAGTGACGCTGTACCGCTATCTCGCAATGATACAGAAAACTTAACAAATCCATGGATCTACGCTATAAGCCACATCACTGCCAAACTCTAATCAACTGGTCCTAGTGTTATTTCTGACCTTCCCTGAAAATTTCATCCAAATCTGTTGGTCAGTTTTTGAGTAATGTTGCTAACAGACAGAATAACAGACGGACAAACCTACACCGGTCATCACATAACTCCACTGCATTCCTTGGTGGAGTAATTAAGTATAAATATTTAGATGAAAAAGTATAAATAAATTCAAGAACATCAATAACATTTTCATAATACTCAGGGTGGCTAATGGTTGTGAGGATGTTTAGTCTAGCTTAGCATCAAAATGGAAATAATAATGTTAAAGGAAACCCAGGTGACATTTCTCATTAATGGCTCATAGTTTATTCAAAGAAGAAGAAGCTGTTTACATTCCTGCAGACATTTAGACAGGAACAAGTTATAAAACAATCTTGCAGTGACTAAAATAGATCCACAGAGTTGACAGTGAGCTCTCATCTCGATTATTTATCTGCTAACTGCTAATATAAGTGACACTGACAGTTCAAACATTATCATGTTAATCTATCGGGCTGCTGTATCGCTCTTTGATTGTGGCCTTTGGAGTAAATACTGAATAATAGAGGAGCAGCTGAAACAAACAGGAGTTTGTCCATTTGCATCCATAATCACATAGCAACGCGTTTTAAAGACAACTTAAAGACGGAGACGTCACAGCTTTACTTTAGATTCATTCAAAGACAGATTTTACACATGAAAATGAAGGACTTTACTATCGGTCGTGTCACGTTTTCTGTGGCTTTCGAGGAGTTTTTTCAGGTTTGAGGAGAAAATGTCCGCCGTCTCTTTGGAGAGATGTTGGTGTTTAAAAGCCGAGCATTTACCAGTTGACCCAAACAGTTTAATCTCTCACTTTAATGACTCCCCGACTGACGGAGGTTCAGTATTAAACTGCTTGGAGAGCACTTTTAAATCTCGATTGTCTGCTAAGTTGAAGCATAAGTGGAATTTCTCTGCTGTTGCTCATCATTTGAATGTACACAAATACATTAAGCCTCCTGCTCATGTTTACAGCTCATTTCCATACGTTTTTCTTCCAGAACTCTGCGTCTCCCTCCCTTTGCATGCTGATTTAAATGAGATTACAGCGTAACAATGTAAATTCAACAGGTTTTCTGGCTTCCCTGCTTACTGAGATTCATATAGAGTGTAAATGCACTAAAAGAGGGATTATAGGTGACTTTTTCCTTATTTTAGAAAACTGACAAAAATGTTCCACTTGCAAATTCTTTCATACATTTTTTTTTTTAAAAGTGATAAACTAACATTCACAGGGTTGAATCCTGAAAAAAAAAAATTGATAGTTATCATTATGGAGTTGGTTAAAAGGTGAAAATAATACTAATAAATACATTAAATATATTTTACATTAATATTTTATGAAATTTTTTGACATTTTTGTTCTTAAGGTCTCAAGTGTTAGTTTTTTAAGCAAAACATACTAATAATCAAAAGTATAATATTTCACTTACCATGTATTCTATGAAAATACTTTTTTGTTGTTGTTTTTTTTTTAAATGGAAAAACAATAGTGACATTTGAACAAACTGGCATTTAAAAAGTTAAGAGCCAGTTCCTTAAAATTACTTAATATTTGGACGTTATTACCAGTGCGGATGTTAGTTAAAAAGTGGAAATAATACTAATAAATACATTAAATATATATTACATTGATATTTTATGGCATTTTTGACAAGGAAATTGTTTTCCGTAAGGTCACAAGTGTTAATTCATTGTTAAAAACAATTCAAAAGTTTAATGTTCCACATATCACTTATTTACATGAAAATAAACATTTTTTTGTCTTTTTTTGAGATAAAAACAAAAGTGACATCTGAACAAATTGACATTTGAAGAGTTAAAAGCTGAATATTTGTTATTACGAGTACAGACGGTTAAAAAGTGGAAATAATACTAATAAATACATTAAATATATATTACATTAATATTTTATGGCATTTTTTGATGAGGACATTTTTGTCTTTAAGGTTTTCAAATTTTTTTTTCAAAAATAAATAAATAAACAATCTAATAATGAACAAAATATATTGTTCCACTTACCACTTAGTAAATGAAAATAATTTTTTTGTTTTTTTAGAATGAACATCTGTGATGTGAACAAGCTGACGTTTAAAGAGTTAAATGCCAGTTTCTGAGAATTACTGAATATTTGGTCGTTAAAAGATGAAAATAATACTAATAAACACATTAAATATATATTACACTAATATTTTATGGCAGGGACATTTTTGTCCTTGAAGTCTCAAAAAAAATCTAATCAACAAATATAATGTTCCGCTTAGTTTTTGTTGTTGTTTTAAGTAAAAGATAATAATAAACAACAGTGGCATGAACTAACTGCCTTAAAACTTTATTAAAATTGCAGAATATTTATGTCGTTATGATGGGGACTGATTCTGGTTGAAAGCTCTCACTAAGTCAAAGTAGAAAAATATCTTAAAATGCATAATAAATGTACATTATATTAATATTTTTATGGCTTTTTAAAATAAATAAGGACTATTTTGTCCTTTAAGGCCTTTGTGTGACTTTTTTAAATGGACATGTGAGGGTTAAAGCAGATGTGCAGTCAGACCTCACTGTTAAACAGCATACTAACTATATTTATTCATAGATGAAGGAAGGAAATACTGAGATCCTTAATTTAAGTAAACGTAATGCAAAATAAAAAAAATAGAGAAAGTAAAATAAGGAAAATGTACCATGGCATTTATTAAAAGTCGTCAGAATTGTTAAAATAGAAAGCCAACTGTAGATGTGACAGGAAGTGAGAAAAGAAGAGATTGGGGGCAGAAGATGAAGGAACGGAGTTAAACAGCAGAGTTAGGGAGGGGAAGGAGGATGATTTGAGCCAGAACACCAGATTGCAGGGAGAAGGTCAGGGGAGCGAGCCGAGCCCTGTGATGTAGGATAATGAGATGAGAGCGTCTGAAAGGAAAAGCTGCAGACTCAACGACGGCGGAGGAACATGAAACGAAGCAGAGATAATGATGGAGAACAGAGGAAACCAGAGGATGGAGAACAGAGGGAAGGGACTGGAGGCAGACAAAACGAGTAGAAAGAAGAAAACAGGATGAGGATGGACACAACTTCTTCTGGTCAAAGTCAGGACAGAAACAAATGTTTTTCCAAACCTGATCCTTCAGTAACATCCAGGACTTTTCTCCTTGATTGTCTTTCATTAACCCAAACTTCACCTCCTCACCAGGGACAGACCAATTATTAATTATTGATGAATTAAATGTTCTACTCCAGGTCTGATCAGCCTCCTCTCTCTGTCTGTCTTCACTCTGTGGTCTCAGAAATGTCTCTGAACCAGAAACAAAACCAGGAAGTTAGCTTCTCTCACAGCAGCTAATGCTAAGCTAACGGCTAGCGGCTAAGTTAGAAGGCAGCCACAGATTAACCTGAAACAGAGTCTGGAAAACAATAATTAATAAAGATTTAAGATCTGGACCTTGGTGGACAATAAAAGAGACAAAGCAGAGAAATATTAAGAAAATAGAGAAGAACTGCAGCAGACTTATCAGTCTCATCGTTCCGACATAAACAGAGGAGAGCATCCAAATTTAATCAGTCTTGTTTCTATTTTACATAATTTGGGGAATTCTGAGTCACTTTGGGAACATTTTGAGTAATTTTTGATGGTTTTTTGAGTCACTTTGGAAACGTTTTCACTCATTCTGAAGAATTTTGAATCAATTTTAAACATTCATTCATTCATTTTTTTCAAATTTTGAGTCACCGTGGACAGTTCTTTGACCGTTTTATTAAAAAAAATTGGTATTACTTTTGAAAAGTTTTGAGTTATTTTAGAAAATTTGAAGTAATTTTGTCTCATTTAAGTCATTTGAGAAACATTTTTGTCAGTGGATCCCACATAAACGGAGTAGAGCGTCCTGATTGAATCACTCCCTTTTCTGTTATTTTTGAATTTGGAGAATTCTTTAGAATCATTTGAAGTCGTTTTGGACAACTTTTTTAACCATTTTGAGTCACTTTGGAAAAGTTTTGAATATTTTCCTGTCAGATTTTAAGTCATTTTGGACAATACTTTAAAAATACAGAAAAAAATCTGAGTCGCTTCATAATTTTAAGTTATTTTGGATGACTCTTAACCATTCTGAAGATTTTTTTAGTCACTTTGGAAAAGTTTTAAATTGTTATGTAGAGTTTCAAATCACTTTGGAAATGTTTTGAGTGATTTTTGTCAGATTTGAAGCCATTTTTGACAATTCTTCATTTATTTTGGAAAATATGCAAGTCCTTTTGGAAAGTTTTGAGTCATTTTTGAGAATTTTAAGTCACTTTGGAAACATTTTTTGTCAGTGGGTCCCATATAAACCGAGAACGTCCTGATTTAATCACTTCTATTTCTATTTTACACAATTTGGAGAATTCTGAGTCACTTTTTTTTTTCTTTTTTTGAGTCAGTCTTGGGGAAATTTTTAAACGTAATGGAGAATTTTGAATCACTTTGGAAATGTTTTGAGTAATTTTTTGTCAGATTTTGAGTCATTTTCAACAATTCTTTAACCATTTTGCAAAAAATCGGAGTTACTATGGAACGGTTTTGAGTCATTTTCGAGAATTTTAAGTCCTTTTTTAAACATTTCTGTCAGTCAATCCCACATCAACAGAGGAGAACGTCTTGATTAAATCACTCCTGTTTCTATTTTACATATTCAGTTATAGTCACCCCAATTAATGAAGAACTCTAGGCATTAATGACAGGTTCTCTGTTGTCACATGCTGCTAAAACATTGCATCTAATGTATATCAGTCCCAAATAATCAGCATCGTTGTCGATCGATCCTTACTCCTGTCTAGATGTAAAGCTGAGCCGTCACTACATCCACTATCTTTCTGTTTGATCCCACCGGGGAGGTTTTGACTCCTTCTTATTATTTGTCAAACACTGAAACCCGTCAAACACTTTCAAGGCGTCTTCCTCCTTTTCTGACTGACTGATATTTAACCATCACCCAGCAGGGCGTCGGTCAGATCAACCTCAGATAAAAGCAAAGGAAACTGGGCGATGGGTCGGCGTTGTCATCACTGTGACTGGATTAGTGGTGCAGACTGACAGAGACGTAGAATAAATACACAGCTGACGCATCTATCAGATCTCATAAACAACTCTTTTCTTGCTCATTAGCTTTGAACTTCGAGGATGAAGTAGCTGAAAATAGAAAGAAGGCGTCTGATAGCACTCAGGGGAAGAAGGACCTTTGCATTCCTCTCCTACAGCTTGTTAGGACTTTCTAAGTCTGGAATGAGACTGTGGTGAGTTTTTGGCTTTGTCTGCGTTAGCTGTTGAAGGGCAACGTAAAGAAGAGTTTTAAAGAAACTGCAGGGCTGTGCTCAGTACAGTAGGTCCATGTCGTGATCATAGGTCATGTTCAAGTAGAAAATTCAGATTCCATTGCTTATTTCTGGTTTACATTTTGGTTTCCGAAGTGATAAAAATCCTGCTTTAACCCTGTGACTCCCAGAACCAGCCAGTGGGTTAAAAAAGCACATTATGTTCCCTAAATGTGCAAAAAATAGACTGTAGAACCCATAAAATCTGATTCTACTTGTAACTGCCTATAACTAGAGAGCACCAGCTCTCTTCATCTACGCTTCTTTATATTTCTTTTATTGATTGATAATTAAAAAGACAAAACTCCCCCATTCAGCTGTTCTTATGCAATAAAAAGAGTGATGTAACAAATGGAAATACTGGAAATAGTGTTGTAAATATGATTTGCTTTGGAATTGCAATAACTTCCTTCTTCAATTAGACATTTATCACACAAGAAACTGTAAAAACTGAGAAATCTCAGAACCATCCAGTTCTATGCTGTTTTGTTGTAAATCTTCACCAAATCTAAGCTTAGAATCAAAATTTTTATTCAAAATCACTTCATTCTACAAGTTTCGTGTAACAATTTGCACCAGATCCGGTATAAAGGTTCAAACTTCAAGGTTCTGCAGTGGGAAGTAGTCTAATGTGGGCTGTAGCATTAACTAACTCCACAATTAAAGTGTTTTAATGTGGATTCTTGTGGCAATGCAGTGCGTTTAAGAACATACTCAGTGATAAGGAACCGAAGAAGAAGAGCAGGAAGACAAAGAGGAAGAAGAGGAGGAAAACAAGGAGAGACAGAAGATGATGAAGAAGAGCAAGAAGAAGAAGAGTTTCGATAGCAAATTTTAAGAAATCAGTTTACAAAGTGCTTTTCAGACGGAGCAAAAAAAAGAAGGAAACTCCATTGAACAACAGAAGAAGAAAAAGTAGAGTCAAAAGTGGATAAATGGATTTAAACACGGTAACAGATTTTAAAAATAAAATAATACAACAGCAGATAAAATAGTAAAATGCCACATCCAGGTAAGGAAAAAGGACAAGTGGAATAAAAGACAATGGAAGGTAAAACCATTAAAGACGAGGCTAGAAGTAATAATGTTAGTGAAAACTTGAAGTACATAATACATAAATAGGTAAATAAATAAAGGGAAAAACTGAATAAAATGAACAAATAACATAAATATAATTGAAAACACATTGTCACATAAAAGCAAGCCTCTAAAAATCAATAAGATAAGCAACGGAGGACTGAAAAATGTGAATTTCAAGCATAAAAACAATTTGTGTAAAGTCTTGGCTGATAAGGAAGCATCGACTCGAGCGTTCAAATCTCAGTTTTTAGTGTTTTTTCTTGTTTTCGGAGCACATATTGAGGCCACCCTGGTTGTTCCTAGCAGCAGCTTTAGAGCCTCCTCTGGGAATCCTTCCTCCCTTTGCAGAAATGGCTGTGATGACATGCTCAGTAAGCGGCTGCTGCTCTGCCAGCAGGCGAGAACGAGGAAAAAAAAAACAAGATGGTGCAACAAAACAGTGGAGAAATTTCTTCAGCGCTTTGTGCTTTATTCCACCCTGCAAACACACGACTCACCATGGCCTGCAGAAAACCAGGCGGCAAAAAGTGCAAGGAGAAAGAGGTTAGTCTAAATGAAGTATAGAGAAGAAGAAAAGAGTGAGAGATTTTAGTAGCGGAGATGACAAGCAGAAAGATGGAGGGAAATGGACCATGCAGTGGATACAGGAAAAGAAAGAGCACAGAGGATAAAGAGAATTAAGTTAATGAGGGAAAGATGTTGAGTCGGGAATGAATTAAAAGACGTGCAGGTGTACAGTTCAGAGGAAAGTTGGCGTTTAATCAAGAGCGCTAGAAGAGAAACTCATCAGGAACCTCGGCAGAGTTCCACAGATACGTTTAACCCTCTGGAGCAGGTTTTTTTCTTCTCTGGTCACATTTTTTACTCATTTTTACGACAATATAGAGTCCTAGAAGTAGAGAGAATTCAAATGTGCTTTTTGTTCAGTTAAAGAAAGAAATACCTCCATGAATCGTAGTTGAATTTCTTTGATTTATTTATTTTACAACAATTTAGAAAGTTAGAATCTTGGAATCACTTTAAATATTTTACTACTTGCATTTTTGATTTGTTTCCACACTTATGTCCTTTCTGCTTTAAGAAACGACACAAACACAGCCTGTAGTTCAACCCAGTATAGCGGAAAACTGTTTGAATTTTTGTCACGTCACTGTTAATTGCAGCTGAGTCACACATGACTTGATGGTTGTGCAGACAAGTGCACAATTTTTAGTCTTTTACAGAATTTGGTTAAAGTAGACAGTTACATTTTGGTGAATTTTTAAAGTCAGATATGTAGAATGAAACAAAAAGTTGAAAACCTGCTGCTTCTTTGGGTTTTCATAGTTTCTCGCTCAGATAAATTATGACATTTTTGGCATTTTTAAAATTTTCTTTTACATTCTTTCAAACCTGCGGGTTGTTTTTGGGTTTCTGAGGATTAATAACAAATAATTCTAACATCCAGTTGCGACTATTTTAGACGTCTTTCATTTTACTTGTGGTAAAATGAAGAATTGGTAAATTAGTGTGAAACCACTGAAGGTGTCTTCCTCTAGGATGGTTCCATCTTCTCCGTGGGAGGATTACTTGATTTTATCTGGATTCTGGATGATTTTTAACAATGCCTTTTAATCTGTTGATCATTTTCTGAATTAATCGATCGCCTGCTTGGTCTCAATGTCTTGTTTTGTCCAAAGATATTCAGTTTACTGCCACAGAGGAAAGAAAGCAGAAAATCTTAACATTTAACACAGAATTTAGACCGACTGTCCCACATTTTAATTTATGTTTTCTCGCAAGGAGAAAGAAGAAATCGGCTTTTGTTCTATTTCCAGCTGACCTCCAGGGAAAAGACATGGCAGAGAGGAACGTTTAGGTGGCTAATAGCGAGCGCAGAATAAACACATCAGGTAGGACAACAAACCAGCGGCTCATCGTCATACCGTCGCCTTCCTTTAACGCTCAATGCAAAATACGCGTCACGTCTGACAGCAGTCGGTTTGTTCCAGCGTGACGGAGAAAAATGGGAGCTAATTTGATGATGCCCCGCGACTTTTCTCTCCGTGGCGCCTCGTCTTTGATGCTAAACAAACGGATCAGCTGATGGCGAGGCGGCGTGACAGAGTGTGGAGATGACACGCGGTAACCAACGAACACTCGGTGGGTGACTTAATCCCGTCTCTCCTGCCGGCCCTCGGGGTCCTTCTTGCCAAGCAGCTGCATTCAGCACATTTCACAGTCTAGCCCTTAATCCCTTTTGGAGGCTCCATTACATGTCAACAGCGGCTCACTGCTTCCACCAGAGACTGAGTGAGTCTGAGTGCAAAGTCGTGTAGGTACAAGCTGATTCTTTACTGCACTGAGAAAGAATCTTGTGAAGTCATTTCGCCAGCTGCTCGCTTTATTCCTCTACATGCGGTGTGTTTGTTATGGAGTTCTCTCAGGTACTATGGAGGAAATTACACATCAATATTACCGTTGCTTACAAAATGGTAAAAATTAGTAACATTGTTTGTTGCTAATGATATTATAGGAGACATAGAGGGGGTCCTCGGTTTACGACGTCCTCGATCTACAGTGTTTCGTCGTTACGGTGGAACTGGTTATGTGGAACTAGTTGGCGAGTGGATGAATATTCAAGGTAATATTAATGTGCAACGTCCTCCATAGTAACTGAGAAATCTCCATAACAAACACACCATATGTAGAGGAATAAAGTCAGTAGTCGGCTAAATTACTTCAGAAATACACAACGAAACGCCGTAGGTCGAGGATGTTGTAAACCGAGGACCCCCTGTATTTAGGAGTTGTTAAAAAATGGTATAAGCTTTTTTTGATGGTTCCGTGGCTTCCTGCAGATGTTTGATTGTGGTTTGGAAGCTCTGTCAATGTACAATTTCATTTAGCAGACGCTTTTATCCAAAGAGACATAGATACACAGGCTAGGTAGGTGGGCAGCACTAAGGACCTTGCTGTCCTCATTGGACAACTGCACCCTGATTGAACCACCGATCTCCCATGCCAAAGTCAGGGGTGTTAGTCATTGACCCATCCAGCTGTCAAAGGACTTTGGGCTCTTGGTTGTGTTCTTCCAGTCAGTGTTTGCTGTGTGTCGGTAGAATAATGTGGGCTGTAGCAGTCTTTAGATTTGTGTCGAAGGAACACCAATCCCCAGATTTCCCAGCAGAACATTGAATTGCAGTGACACAATCGATGTCATTTAGTGGTTTTAATGTTGTGGCAGATCGGTGCATCTTTGGGCGTTTGGTGCCATTCCAGCCTTTTACGCTTGTCAGGTTCCTGTTTCTGCTTTCCAAAGACGCTCTCAAATTTCTCGCCCCACCTTCACTTTTTTTCCGCTGGTGTTTAGAATTTTTATGCGTGTTGTGTTTATGCACATGCCGGTGTTCGCCGAGAGAGAACATCCTTCAGTGATCGATTCCGAAGTGCGCCGTAATGCATTTTAAAAGGGGCTGAACACTAAAACTGTCAGCCCTGCAGGGAGAGTGATAGAAACGAGTTCGGAGACGCCATGCCACCAAACTGTCTGGCACTCATCCCCCCCGAGGATTCTTACCTCTGAGCTCCCCATATCCTAATCTCGTCGTCGTGCTACAGTAAATATGATGTCAACAAAACAGATGCCTCGTGGTTAGTGATTTGCAGATGTGTCAAGGAGGGAAAAGGACACAAACTTCACTTTGTTTTGTCGACAAAGCGACAACGGTACATTTCACAAGTCAGTAGTTATTGATAGAGCAGCGCAGAATGTCAGTGTGAAGGTTGGATGGCTTTAATTTAATATGAAGAATGCTAAATGAGCGCGTGCTTTAGAAACCACTCAACGCCGAGTATCTCCCCAGCCTTTTTAATAATATTCAGATGTTTTCCACGTTGAGGCATTTTTAATTATTCCTGTTAAATAATTTGCAGGGACATCCAGACTATGACATTTGAAGCAGCATGAAATTGAATTTTGAAACATCCTCCTACTGCTTAACCGCTGTCAGAACTAATTACACAATGAGTCGGATTACTTTGGTGAAGCTACTGAAGTCCACAGAAACAAGAAAAGTAGTAATACGTTCTTAATACTGGTGTGTACATGAACATTGATACGATGCTTGTTGTGAATCTGTGACTTAAGGACCCAAATTAGAGAACTTTAATTGAAAAGATAATGCCAAAAAACAAACTGCAGTCCAGATAGAACAAAAGAAAAGTGGTGGGAGCTGGCAAAAATCAACCAAAAGAAGATGACAGAAGCACGGCATACACTAAAGCAAGAAATAAACAAAAGGCTTGAGAACTTAGACTAGAAACTAACTCAGGCAGGTAAACAGGAAGTCAAACATTCGGGAGCTAAACTGGGTAAGAAATATAACAAATTGACAATAACAGACTATTTAAACATTCAGAACTGATTAGGAAGACAAAACTACTAATGGGGCAATCAAAAGGAAAGGAAAAGAGGGACAAAAACCAGAAATATTTCATTCTCATTTCTCATCCCTGTACATAAGTAAATATTATTACTACTATTTTATTATTATTTTATTACTATTACTGTTTGTTGCTACATAAGCTGCTGTAATAATGTGAATTTCCCCTTGTGTGGGGAGAAATAAAGGACTATCTTATCTTATAAAGACACACAAGGAAAGGAGATTTCAAAATAAAACAGGAAACAACTGAAAATGGGCATGAAACCTACACATAGATGAATGGAGACATGGGAAAACACAAGAATTCATCAGAAAAACAAACCGTAAACCAAAAACCCAAGTCCAAGACAGTGCATGAGTTTCAGTCCCCAAAGATATACATGGGGTTTGACACAGAAGTTCTCAAATTGGAAAATAAGTACACATGTAAACAGCTGTGCAAGAACAAAGAGAAATAATAAAGTTAAACTTTGACGAACTTTTGATCCAAATAAAGAGACCGTTTAAAAAAAAAAAAATATATATATATATATATATATTCATTTTTTTATTTTTTACAGGGACCGCATAAGCAGAATCTCCATATCTATGTCTGATTTTCTGACTGGGTTTACCTAACGGGCAACAATGCCACCCTTGTTTCTGGCTGCTTTTTGCTCACAAGCAGCTCTTTCTTTCATCGCTGCCCGTGGATGAAAGCAGCAGAGGAAGATGATTATCATAAAGCCAATGGTTTTTATCTGTGACGGCGGCCAACCGTCTCCTCTGATGGCTCGTTTGGATTCTGTTCCTGCTCGGTGGCATCAGCAGCTCCATCGCCAATAAAAGTCCGTTAAGGGGCCTTCGGTGCATTCGGTGGATCGGCCTCGGGTAGAAGGACGGCTTTACGATGACCGGGCAGACATGAACGCGCTGAACCTGACACAAGTTTACAAGTCCGTCACATGCACATAAACCAGAGATGCAGATGTCGCTAACAAATCTCCGCGCTGACATGAGCCAGCATATTTATAGTCGCCGTTTGACTGTGGTGGATGTCACCAATGTTTTCTGTTACCATTAGTGCTTTTATTTTTCAGACAACCAGGAACACAGCACAGCAGTTCTGCTTCATCCGTAGATTTACATGCAGATTGAGTAGACAGCCAACATGTTACGACAACATTACATGACTTAAAGCACACAAAAATCCTTTCAAAGTGCTTCTCTTTTACCTTTAAACAACCGTCCTGCTTCAGTTTGTGGTGTTTTAGGTGTTGCTATGATCATTTTGCCCTGTTTCAGTAGTATTTGAGGAAAGTTAGCTAGAAATCCTCATGAATAACAGGAGTAATACAGGAAGACTTTCCTCGGTGAGTTTCCTCCAGACACCAGGCGGCTTTTTCTCTCTCTCTCTGCCTCTTTGATCCCGTCTCAGCCTTCTGAGTAATTTTCCTCCTTTCCCATTCATGCGATTCATATCCTGCTCATATTCAGGCCTATCTCTGCATCTGTTTGACGGCCTCTGCCTCGCCTTGTCTGTCTGTATTTGTTTCATGTTTAGCTCCACAGTTTGACCTCCAAGTCTTTGGTACAGTGTCCCACTGGCTGCTTAAGTATTCTGCAAACACCAGCATGTGTTATTGCTCCCTCTTACTTTGGGAGACAGCAGGAATTTTCCATAGATCTGCTCTCTCTATAAAACTGCTCAGCCCTGACAGATTGTGTTGATGAATCAGCCTCCGTCTGCCTTGTGTTCAAGTACTTTTCTCTGTGGTGCTGCTCTGCCTGACTGCTGTCTGCCACTTATATAACTCCCTCTTTGTCCCACAACTGTCCTTCGCCGGTAAAATAAACATTGCAAATCTGAAAATCGAACATTTATTAAAGGCATAATGTTCTTGAGCCACGTAATTTTCCTGTTCTGGATTTGTCTGTCCAGCAGGTTTATAAGCCCGTCTGGCCATTTGGCAGCGGAGTCTGTCTCTTCATTAAAAAAATCTGATTTGTTTTAACAGATGTCACTGTCTCTCAGCTCCAATACTCCATGGATTTTATTTATTTGTTCACTTATTGGGATTTCAGAGTATTGTTTTGTGTTTTTCTGGAGGTTACTGTGCCCCACTACCACAGAACTTCAGCTGTTATGCACTTCAGGTTATCTACCCTCAGCCCAGCTGGTCGAGGCAGGTGGCTGCCCTGCCTCAGCCTGGTTCTGCCGGAAGTTTCTTCCTGTTTAATGGCTTTTTAAAAAATTATTCCTGCTGTCAAAGTGATTTGATTTGTTGGGATTCTCTCTGTTATATAATATTGTGAGATCTTCACTGGAACTTAAATGATTAATTGATTAGTTGTCAACTACATATTATATATTTATTTCCAACTGTTTTAATAATCACTAAATAATTTTCTGGTTTCTTTCCTCCTCTATGACAGTAAACTAAATATCTTTGTGCTGCGAACAAAACAAGATGTTTGAGGGCATTGTTTTGTTCCTGGAGCAACGCTTATGGACATTTTTCACCATTTTCTGAACTTTTATATACCAAAAAACGTATTAATTGAGAAACTAATTCACAAAAAACTCAAATGGTCTTGTGAGGCCTTGACTGGAGCTCCAATGATTCATCGATTAGTTGTCAGTTACATGTTGAATTAATTGCCAAATATTTTAATAATCATTGAGTAACTTTATCAAGAGAAAAAAAAATCTAACTTCTCTGATTTCACCTTCTTAAATTTGGTTATTTTCTGGTTGCTTTCCTCCTTTATGACAGTAAACTAAATATCTTGTTTTCTTTCAGAAACACTTGTGGACATTTTTCACCAATTTCTGGTCTTTTATAAACCAAACAACATATTGATTAATTGAGAAATAACTGACAAAAAACTCTACGGTAAATATTGTGAGGTGTTGACTGGAGCTCCAATTAAAAATTGATCAGATGGCAATGACATATCAAATTATTTGCTAACTTTTTCAATAACCTTTTTTTTAATTAAGAAAAATAATCAAAATTGTCTAGTCTCACCTTAAATTTGAAAAATTTCTGGTTTCTTTCCTCCTCTATAACAGTAAACTTGATATATTTGAGTGTTGGACAAAACAAGACGTTTGAGAACATTGTTTTGTTCTTTGAGAAATGCTTATGGACATTTGTCACCATTTTCTGACTCTTGTAAACCAAACAACCTATTCATTAATCGAGGAACTTATTGACAATACTCAACAAAGAATATTGTGAGGTCTTGGCTGAAGCTCCAACATGGTTATGATATGCTACGATATAAGATACGATAACACAGGGTACTATAAAATAAGATACAACATGTTACAATGTGATATAAGATACAACATGACAAGGTAAGATGTATAAGATATGATAGGACACATTATGATACGATATGACAAGATCCTACAAGATAAGATACAACATGTTACGATATGATAGGGGGCTCGCTTCAGGGACAGAAACTGGCTGAATAAGCTGAAAAAGAAGGCGAGCTCCACAACTGGTGTTGAGCTGAAATTAATACAACAGGTGACTGAGGTGAGATGCTTGGGAAACTGAACTCTATTATGAGCGATGCTTCTCACCCACTCCACAGTCTGGAGGTGTTTAGGCAGAGCACCTTCAGCCACAGACTCATTCCCCCTCAGTGCAGGTCTGAGCGCAGTAGCAAGTCCTTTCTACCAGCTGCAATCAGGCTTTTCAGTTCTCAGTGATTCACATTAATATTTTAACTTATGAGTTATGTTTATGGTCATACTGGTGACTATTAGTGTTGGTGTTCTGTTGGGGTTGTGGGTTTTCTGCATGTGAACATGATGCTGTAACAAAGTAATTTCCTGTAAAGGATCAATAAAGTCTAATTCTGTTCTATTCTACAGTATAAGATACAATACGACAAGATAAGATACTATAAGATCCGATACAGCATGTAACAATGCGATACAACAAAATGAGATTGAGTACAACACGTTGAGGTACGATATAAGACATGATACAACAAGATAAAATACGATACGACACAATAAGATATGATACAATAAAAAATAAGATATGATGCGCTACGATATGATATGATCTGACAAGACCAAATAAGATACAATACGACAAGATATAAGATTCAATAAGAAACGATGAGATATGTTGAAATACGCCAAGATACAAAAAAATATGATACAGTACAATACAGCAAGATAAAATAAGATCTGATAAGAAACAGTAAGACAAGACGATACAATATGAAATGACAAGCAACAATATGATAAGATAAAAAAATCTAGTGTGTAGTAGAAAAGTAATTAGATATTAGTACGATACAGTTCTGAAAAACGTAAGTAAACTAATACAATACTACAATAGAAAAGAAAGCAGTACTAACGATAATAAATCAGAGATCGTAAAATAATTTCAGACATAATAATGAAACATTTTACATTGACATTGATCATTTTCTGACAATGAAATGTTCTGCTGGTAAAACTTGGATGGTGACATTCATGGGGATCTTATTTTGAAATCTACCTCCTGCCTAAACTACCTGCCACACAGAAAAATATTGCTCAGCTTGAGGAACACGACCAAGAGCCTTAGGGATTGACTCAGCCTAAAAAACTCCCCAGATCCTGATCCGATCGAGAATCCCTGGAACAAATCCAATCCACAGAGGTTCCACTTGACCTGAGAGGCCTCCAGAAGTCTCAAGTCCAAGCCCCAATGGGTTTAAACTTTTTTCAGATGGGACCAGGAGGACTTACAGGACATTAAACCGGTGATTTTAATGTTGTGGCTGATCTGTTCGCTCACATCCAGTGCAGCAGCAGCATAACCTAAGCTTCCTTTTATCTCTTTGATTGGCACGCCGAGAAAAAGAACAAGGGCTGCGGCAGATTTTTTCAGAGCCTTCATCTGTCAAACGGGTGCTAAAACTTGTGTAATCTCAAAACGAACACATGTCCATTCCCCGACATCAGTCGGTATAAATTAGACGCCAGTCACGATAATGGAAATCCAACTCTGACTGTGTACTTTGGTCTGTCGCTCTGCTCTGTCGATGCGGTTTGACCTCCAAGCTTTTCTCTCAGTGGTGTTCTGCAACATTTCATATTACGGCGGCACAATTTGAAGGAGGGGGTTTTGCATAAATTAGGGCTCCTCTGCCCCATAAATCTGCTCGGCTCTGACACTTAGTGGCTATCATTTAGCAATCGTCGTCCTCCTGACGTCTCACTCTGTTCTCTTTGCCTTCGTCCTGCATTTGTTTTGGCTCTTGGCAGTTGTTTTATGCGTGTGCTTGTCAGGTTTTCGAGGAGAATATTAAGTGGGGAAAGTTGACGGACTGTGGAATAATCCGAGTGAGCACGATGAAAGAGAATTTTAAAGTTAACCAGTCTTAACTGTCTCTCTCTCTCCTTCTTGTTTTTTCTTTCTAGGTATTCAAACTCAAGGCAGTCCAGCTAGCCGAGAAGCTACTTCCTGCTTTTAACACCCCAACTGGGATTCCCTGGGCCATGGTCAACCTTAAGAGGTTAGTAACTGCCACTAAACACCAGCACAACATCTGTTAACGTACCTGAAATGAATATAAAGTGAAATCTGCCACTCAGAATCAGAAATGCCAGTTGACTAACAACCAGAAATAATCCAGAGTGTGTGTCTTTAACAGTTTTAGCTGTGTGTCTACGCTACCGTTCTAAAGTTTGGGGTCACTTAGAAATGTTTTTTTCATTGAAGATAACATTAAATGAATGATAAATCCAGTGTAGTCACTGTTAATGTGGTAAATGACAATTCTAGCTGAAAACGGCTGATTTTTAATGGAATATCTCCATAGGGGTACAGAGGAACATTTCCAGCAACCATCACTCCTGTGTTCTAATGCTACATTGGTGTTAGCTAATGGTGCTGAAAGGCTCATTGATGATTAGAAAACCCTTGTGTAATTATGTCAACACAAGAATGAAAGTGTGAGTTTTCATGGCAAGCATGAACTTGCCTGGGTGACCCTAAACCTTTGAACTGTAGTGTATATTAACCTTATTTTTGTACTAATTCGGAAAAGTAAAACATTTAATATTTAAGGATCTAAAGATGGATATAATCTCCAAGTCTAAAAAAAATGAAGCCAACATGGAACTTAAATGTGACATAAACCTTCTATTTTGTAACAGCCAACATTGGCAAAAAGAAGTCCCAATTTTGTAGAAATTTCTCGGTTCTGATGAGGTTTTAGAAGTGTCCATTTTTTATATAAGCATTAGGGATTGACTGATTGTCATGTTTGGGCGTATATTTTGCATGTTTTCCATGATTATCGGTACATTAGTTAGTCAATTACAGATCGAATTATTTCATCTTTTTATTCTGGATCCATCTGTAGTAACTCTGTGGTTTTGAGCAAAGTCCCGCCCACAACCCTGTCTGATTGGCTGTTACATGTCACGAATAACAGCCAATTAACGAAAGCCATTGTTTACAGAGAGAGACAGAGAAGCACTTCCACATGCATTCCCAGTGTCACACAGAAAGATCCCAACAATTAACTATTGGTGTTAACAAATGGTGCAGCTGGAACTTATTCTGCTGACGTGCTACGCTAATGCTAGCTATTGCTAAGAGGTTAGCTGTGCGTTTTGACCTGACGCTATCTGAAACGCTGTAGCATCTTTCTAAAGTCAGATTAACTTGAGCAGCCTCTAGCAGAGACACAACCTGAGTCATGTCCGGAAATCAGGACATTAGCTTCTCTCACAGTGGCTAAGGCTATGCTAACGGCTAGCGGCTAAGTTAGGAGCCAGCTACAGATTACCTCAAAGCAGTGTCTGACAAAACAAATGCCATTTTAAGATCTGGATCTTAGTAGGCAATAAAAGTGATAGAAGATTTAAAAAACGGTATCTGCAGGAGACAAACTGATCAATTAATTGATCTCAAGGTATACGAAGGAGCGCGTCCTAGCATCACGTGACACTGACATCTTCACCCTTATTTCTATTGTACGTATTCGGTAAAATTCAAAAACATATCAGCGAACTCACTGATTTCAAATACCTGAATGAGTTCTGCTTCCAGTTTTGAGAGAGCAGATTATGCTAGCTGGAGCCCTCTAAAAGAAACTGTTGCCTTTATACGTCTTATCCCAGATTGTTACAGCTGCTGAAACAACAGAAAGTCACATTTTAATAAAGTAGCTCATAGTTTGGTCCACCATGGCACGACAAAACATATATTCTGTGAACCTCAAACCCTTTAGCAGCCATGAAAACCTACAGCTGGCCCTCGTTTGAATATAAAGCATTCAGATTAAGGCATATATTGTAAATCAACACGGAGAAACATTACTTAATCTTGCTTAACCAACTTCTGCATCTAAAACAACTGCTTCGACAAAAAAGTTACAGAGCGACAAAAAAATGGATACAAGCGAGATAAAAAAACGACAAAAATGAGAAACAAAACGACAAAAACTATACCCAAAACAATGAATAAAGCAAAACGCAAAATGACAAAAATGAGACAAAAAACACAAGCTGGTCAAAAAGGAACACTAAACAACAAAAACATGAGACAAACAATAAAAATCAGACAGAAAAAGACAAAAAACGAAAACGAGACAAAATATTACAAAAATGAGACACAAAATGACAAAAGAGCAATCTAGTATTTTATTTTCTGATCAAAACAACTTGTCATGGTCGAGGAATTATTTTAAATTTATAGTTTTACAAATTTACAATCTGCAGTTAATGTCTTCTCTGTAATTTTTAAACTTTACAAAGTCGTCCTGTGGGCTGGATTGGACCTTTTGGTGGGCCGCCTTTTGTGTGTCTTTGTAGTGCTTTTGTGTCTCTTTATCTATTTTTTCAGTGCACGTATACACCTAACATTTGACTTTTCCTATCTGTACAGGTCCTTGATTAACTTGAAGGTTTATAATTGTAACTCAGCAGTTGTACAACAGTATAATACACACATTCATGGTGATCAAGGCCGCGCTAACAAACACATTTCAGTCTTCCTTGAAGCATCAAGGCTTTCAGAATTTCAGAGAGGTTCTTGCACATTCCTCATCGAGACAAAAATCAAAGCTTTGAATGACTTTGAAAGTCTTTGTGTTCATTTTGTGTCTCTGTGTGGCTATTTTACCATTCTTGGTGGCTGTTTTGTATCTATTTGGTGTTACTTTGTGTCTCTTTGTGATCATTTTGTGGTCATTTTGCATCGACTTCTGCATTGAAAACAACTGTCTCAGGCTTCAATCTGTGTTCAGGAAAAATATGTCTTTGAAGTTTAACCCTGTTTCTATGACCACAAAACTCTCATAGCTGTATTTTTCTTCACAACATACCAACACGACTCAAGTTAGTTTGGTTAGAGAGACACTGGGGGCAACTTTTCAGTTGATTTCAGGCTAAAAATATAGTCCCTTATTATTCTATATGTGGTTTTTCAGCGCGCAACACACCTAACATTTGACTGTTCTTATCTGTACCGGTCCTTGATTAACTTGAAGGTTTGTAATTGTAACGCAGCAGTTGTACAACAGTATAATACACACATTAATCGTGATCAAGGCTGCGCTAACAAACACATTTCAGTCTTCCTTGAAGCGTTAAGGCTTTCAGAATCTTGCACATTCCTCATCGAGATAAAATCAAAGCTCTAAATGCTGTTAAATGTTCACCCCTGCAATATTTGTTTTGCAATAATCTCACGTTTTTTAAAAGCTCCCACACGTCCACCGTCCGCCCACTCAGGTGTTTTCTTCTGCCTGATTACAGGACTGTGTGGGTTTGTGCTGCGAGGGCAGGACAACTTGCACCTCCACCGCTCTGATTATCACATCGTTTGTTTTCAGCTCGTGTTCCTCCCAACGTGGCTGCACTCGACTTCAACCTGACAGAGTCCATCTGAGCGGCTCCAAGGGCCCGTTTCAGGGAGATTTCTCTTTTGGAAGCTGTTGTGAATTTGTATTTTTTAACAGGCTGCAAAAAGAAAACCTAAAAGAAATGTTAAATTCAACTTTTAGAAACGTGCCGTCACCCCATTGCCCTACAGCTTGTTACACTGGTCCAGAACATCTCCGTCCCCTTCCCCTCTCATTTTGTGTCTCTTTGTGGTCATTTTGCATCTTTGTCGTGATTTACAGTGACTTTCTGGTCATGTTGCATCTCTTTGAAGTCATTGTACATCACTCTTAGGTAGTTTTGTGTCTTTTTGTGCTCATTATGCATCTCTCAGATCATTTTGCATCTTTGTGGTTATTTCGTGTCTCTTTGTGGTAATTTGCTCTGACTTTCTGGTCATTTTGTACCTCTTGGCCTTCATTTTATGTCTCTGTCGCTATTTTGCCATTCTTGGTGGCTGTTTTATCTATTTTTTTGTCTATTTGGTATCATTTTGTGTCTCTTTGTGGTCATTTGTGTCTGTTTGTGGTTATTTTGCATCTCTGTGTGGCTATTTTGCCACTCTTGGTGGCTGTTTTGTATTGATTTGGTGTCATTTTGGGTCTCTATAAGGTCCTTTTGTGTCTCTTTGTGGCCATTTTGTGTCTCTGTGTGGCTATTTTGTGTCTCTGTGTGGCTATTTTGCCATTCTTGGTGGTTGTTTTGTGTCTGTTGTCATTTTGTGTCTCTTTGTGTTCACTTTGCTTCTTTTGCATAATTGTATGTTTTTGAGATCATTTTGTCTCTCTGAGGTCATTTTGCAGCTTTGTGGTCATTTACAATGACTTTATGCAGTGGTTTTGTGTCTTTCTGTGGTCATTTTGTGTCTCTGGTCATTTTGCTTCTTTTTCTGGTAATTTTCTGTCTCTTTAAGGTCGTTTTATGTGTTTTTGAGGTCATTTTGAGTGTGCCTGCGGTAAATTGCAATGACTTTATCCTCGTTTTGTGTCTGTTTTTGGTCATTTTGTGTTCTCTGTGGTCATTTTGTGTCTCTTTTGTACTCTTGGCATGGGATTAGTGTTACCTGGGGATCTCTGGTAATTTGTGAATTACTCCAGGACGTCTGTGTTTCTTTCAGCGCATTCGCAGGGGATAAGCGAAGTCTGTGTTTTACTCGAATTTACTGACATTACAGCCCGGATATGATGTCAAATCTGTGCAGGTTGTAACATCCGCTGTTGTCATGTCCATGTGCAAAGTGGATGGCCGCCACTCGGAAAAAAAAAAAATACAGACACTGGTTACGTGAATAGACATTAAAAACATTAAAAGCCTATGTTGTAACAATGCTACTGTTAGGGTCTCGTTAGGTTTAGGCACAAAAACCACTTGGTTAGGTTCATGGAAAGCTTGTGGTTTGGGTTAAAATGACCACTTTTAACGTGGTATGTAGTCGTCATGGCAACAGTAAATATGTCTACAGCAGCAACGTGACTTGAGAACAGCGGGCAGCGTTGTCGGGATAACGGGCCGTCAGGGTGTTTGTATTCAGCCTGTTGAACGCTTACCGTACGCTGCTACATCTCATCCATCTCTATATCCTCCCAGATCTCCCTCTTCTTATAGATCTGATTCTGCCGTTTCTGTGAATGGTCCATAGGTCTGTTGTGTATCGGACTACTCCTGCATTTGCTCCTAAAATGCCGTCAATAATTTCCACCGCAGTCTCCATAATTTAACCGAGAACGATGTTGAAAAAGACGCGCAATAAAAAACAACAACTAAAATACCCCCCAATCACCGAGATGCAGATTCACACGGGACTAGTATTATCCCGGGACGTCGGTGTTTGGTGAAATATAGTAGGTGATTTGCGGGGGAATTATTACTTTACCAATTACTGACATACCGCATTTGCACGGGATTCAGATCACCAACCTCCTCCACAATTATTACAAATCACCAGAGGTCCCCAGGTAATACTAGTCCCGTGTGAATAGGACTTTTGTCGTCAATTTGTGTCTTTGCGTTCATTTTATTTCTCTGATTTTCACTCTCTGATTTTGCCATTTTTGGTGGCTGTTTCGTATCTATTTGGCGTCAATATGTGTCTCCTTGTCCTTGTCATTTTGCATCTCTTTTAGGTCATTTTGTGTGTTTTTTAGGTAATTTTGCATCTTTGCGGTCATATTGTGTGTCTCTGTGGTAATTTGCAGTGACTTTATGGTCATTTTAGGTCTTCATAAGGTCCTTTTGGGTCTTTTTGCAGTCATTTTATGTATCTTTTGGCTATTTTGCCAGTCTTGGTGGCTGTTTTGTATCTATTTGGTGTCAATTTGTGCCGTTTTGTTGTCATTTTGTGTCTCTTTGTGGTTGTTTTGTGTGCCGTTTCGTTCGTTTTGTGTGTCTTTGGTAATTTTGTGTCTCTTTCTGTTAGTTTTGTGCATCTTTGTAGTGCTTTTGTGTCTCTTTTGGTCATGTTGCATTGTTGAGGTCATTTAGCATTTCTTTGTGGTTAATTTGTGTTTCCTTGCATTCATTTTATGTCTCTATGTGGCTATTTTACCATTGTTGGTGACTGTTTTGTATCTATTTGGTGTTACTTTGTGTCTCTTTGTGGTCATTTTGCATCTCTTGTAGTGCTTTTATGTGTCTTTGTGGTCATTTTGTGTGTCTTTGCAGTAATTTGGTCGTTGTGTGGTCATTTTGCATCTGTTCATGGTGTTTTTGTGTCTCTTTGTGATCATTTCCATCCCTTCCTGCTCATCGCCTTCTGCTGCCGTTCTGTTCTTGTCATTTGATTCTACCTGTGAAGGGAAACTGTGTTTCTTTGTCTGGCAACATTTCACCTGAGTCACCTGCCGTACGTGTTATCAGTTCACATTTCCGTATTCGTGGCTGTGAAGGAATGAAGTGAATAATCTCGGAGGCTAGTTTGTTGCTAAGCAGCCGGGCTCGGTGAGTCTCAGATAAGCATCGTGTTCCAGGTATTTCCAGCTCCTTGAGGATATGCGTAGCACAAGAGAAGGCCTCGGTTTACTCAAGGTGATTCTGATTTTCCAGGTGCTTTGTGACAATCACACCAGAGAAAACGCAGCTCCACATGTTAACGTATTCGGCAAAGTTCCTCAGGAACGACTGTGCTCAAGGGAATTAAAGCTGAACAGAAATCTAATAATGTAAAAACCCAAGCATTTCCAGATGCATCTTATGTCACATGTGGTTCTAAACAGTGCTGAGCAAGTTGTATTAGGTTATTTTTGACTCTGTACACCTTTAAAAAACTAATATTATTTGACCAGCTACTTGGTATCTCAAGTAAATATCGCTTTATTGGTCAACTAATGTGTTTGTCAGTATCGATTAGTAATCAAGGAGGCCAGTAATCAATGTCTGGAACCAACATATGTCTGCAGTAAGAATAAAAAATGGCATTTAGAGTAACATAAACTCCAACGCAAGGCTTGGTTCATGTGTCTATGTTCATTTATGTTTTAAATATGACAAATTAAAAGAGAAATCAACATTTATCCCAGAGTGCTGATAGGCTATTGGTCATAAAATGTAGCCAATCAGATAGCACTGTGAGGCAGCTGCATCAGAGCCAAAGTTGTGCATTTTTTATTTTATTTTATTTTATTGAGAATTGGTCAAAAAAATCCCAGTTCGTTTCCATTTTGCGTCTTTTCGTGAGCATTTTGCATTGACTCTATGGTAATTTCAGGTCTCTTTGTAGTCATTTTGTGGTTATTTTTGCTCTCATTGTGGTCATTATGTCCTCTTGTGGTCATTTTGTGTCTCTGAGGCAATTTTGTGTCCCTTTATCGTCATTTTATGTCTGTTTGTGGTCATTTTGCACCGACCAAAGGACATGTTGTGTCCCTGTGGACATTTTGTGTCTAATGTCATTTTGTTTCTTTCAGGTCATTGTGTGTCTCTTTGTGGTCCTTGTGTGTCTCTTTGTGGTCATTTTGTGTCTTTTGAGGGTCATTGTCTGTCATTTTGTGGTCATTTTGCATCTCTTTGTGGTCGTTTTCTGTCTTTATGTGGTTGTTGTGTATCTCTTTGTGGTCATTTTGCGTCTTTGTGGTCATTTTGCATCTTTGTGGTCATTGTGTGTCTCTTTGTGGTTGTTTTCTGTCTTTATGTGGTTATTGTGCATCTCTTTGTGGTCATTTTGCGTCTCTTTGTGGTCATTGTGTGTCTCTTTGTAGTCATTGTGTGTCTCTTTGTAGTCTTTGTGTGTCTCTTTGAGGTCGTTTTCTGTCTTTATGTGGTTGTTGTGTATCTCTGTGGTCATTTTGCGTCTCTTTGTGGTCATTGTGTGTCTCTTTGTGGTCTTTGTGTGTCTCTTTGTGGTCGTTTTCTGTCTGTATGTGGTTGTTGTGCATCTCTTTGTGGTCATTTTGTGTCCATTTATCGTCATTTTATGTCTGTTTGTGGTCATTTTGCACCTACCAGAGGACATTGTGTCGTTTGGACGTGTGGACGTTTTGTGTCTAATGTCATTTTGTTTCACTTTGTTGTCATTTTGTCTCTTTCGGGTCATTTTGTGTGTCCGTGTGATCATTTTGTGTCTCTTTGTTGTCATTTCATTTCTCTTTTAGACCATGTTGTGTCTCTTTATGGTCATTTTGTTCCTCTGTGGTCATTTTGTGTCTTTTGAGGGTCATTGTGCGTCTCTTTGTGGTCGTTCTCTGTCTTTATGTGGTTGTTGTGCATCTCTTTGTGGTCATTTTGTGACTCTTTGTGGTCGTTCTGCATCTCTTTTGGTCTTTTTGAGTCTCTTTAAGGTAATTTTGCTTCTGTTGGTGGTCATTTTGCGAGTCTTCACATTTTGCATCTCTTTGTGGTCATTTTGCATCTCTGTGGTCATTTTGTGTCTCTTTGTGGTCGTTGTGCATCTCTTTTGGTCTTTTTGAGTCTCTTTAAGGTAATTTTGCTTCTGTTGGTGGTCATTTTGCAAGTCTTCACATTTTGCATCTCTTTGTGGTCATTTTGTGTCTCTTTGGAATCATTACCTGATTGGTTAGGACACAATAATGTTGAAAACTGCTCCTGAGCATATGTAAAACATTAACGTAGAAACTAGTTTTTAATAAAACCCTAATGGCCCTAATCATTTCAGCATTGCACTTCTTAAACCATATTATGATCCCTCGACTCAGTGATTAAATTATTTTTTAGACTTGATGACTTATTTCTTTGGCGTCGCCCAGAGTTCCAGTTAATGAAGCGTTTTTCAAGCTGTGGCTAAAAATATGATCTTAACAGCCACAAATCTCAACAGCTGCCAAAATTGGTGCTGAGTCACTGGCCTTAATTGAAAAACCTGTCAGATACATTCTGGTTGTTAAAATCTTTATTACCGCCTTAACCTGAGCGTACAGAATTTAACCTGTGTTTGTTTCCTTGTCCAACTCCTCCCTCTTTTTATTTTTCTGTCTTTACAACATCCACCTCCCCCTCTCCTCACCCCTTCCTCCTCTTTCCTCCTCCTCTCCAGCGGTGTTGGTCGTAACTGGGGCTGGGCGTCGGCCGGCAGCAGCATCCTGGCTGAGTTTGGGACTCTGCACATGGAGTTTGTTCACCTGACGTACCTGACAGGAAACCCCGCCTACTACCAGAAGGTAACAGCACGAAAGTTTGGATTTACGCCTGAGCGAGTCTTTCATGTCAGCAGGTGTCAAAGTTATAAAAATGGGGACTAAGTTGGAACTCCAAGCAGTTTATGGCCGTTTCTTTTTTTTTTGTTTTTTTTTTGGCTTCCTGTCTCATTTTTATTCACCGTGGGTTCATTTTTCAGTGCAATAAGGAAGAGGAGATATTTTCTCTTTGGGTTAAAACTCATGTTTCTGCCGTTTATTTCAGGTGATGCACATCCGGAAGCTGCTGGCCAAAATGGACCGACCCAACGGGCTCTACCCAAACTACCTGAACCCCCGAACAGGCCGCTGGGGCCAGCGTAAGTCCACCTTTTTATTTACTTTTTTATTTATTTAATGGCACCTCACCCACAGGGTTCTCGTCAGAACACTGTGTCTCTTTATGGTCGTTTTGATTCTCTTTTAGGTCATTTTGTGTCTCTTTATTATCATTTTATGTCCCTCTATGGTCATTTTCAGTCTCTTTTAGGTCATTTTGTGTGTCTTTGTGGTCTTTTTGTAGTGTTTTTGTGTCTCTTTATAGTCATTTTGAATCTCTGATGTCAGTCATTTTCTGATCATTTTGCATCTCCATGAAGTCACTTTGGGTCTCCTTGAGGTCATTTTGCGTTTCTTTGTGGTCATTTTGCGTTTCTTGGGGGTCATTTTGCATCTGTTTGTGGTTATTCTGTGAGTCTTACTTTTTATTTATTTAATGTCACCTCACCCTGCAGGGTTCACGTCAGAACACTGTGGCGTTAGATAACTACTTTACATACCAGCGTTAATACGAGACCCTCTGAAGTGAACGAGGAAAGATTAACGCTAAGTGAAGGAAAGACGAGGAGCAGAATGGATCGTCTTTAATGAGAACAAATTGAATTGAGTAGAAGAAGACAGAAGACTGGGAGCGCAGTATTCCCAGTGTATTGATTAATTTTGGCGAGCCGCCCGGGGAAATTAACAGCATCTCAGAGAAGTTACTAGCACTAGTCCTGCTCTGAAACCTGTCATTTCTCTCTTGAAGTAATTTCCCCAGAAATACATCATTAAACTAGAGAGACAACAAATGTGTTTGTTGGTTACACCTTGAAATAATGTCGTATTTCGCTCGACACACGATGAAGGATGTTTGTAATTGTTGTCACGGCGACGAAACGCAAACGCAGGCGAGTAGATTGAGAAGCACGGCGGATATAAACACACGAATCCCAGCGGAAATGTTGTTTTCTCAGACTTTTCACTGGCTGCTCCCGTGCATTTTAAGACGTTAGATACCTCTAATGACTTCTTCTGTTTGTCGTGTTGATGAAACGATCCCACTTCCTTCCACATTTTGGGTAAAAATCATTAATATTCTGACCCTGTTCTCTGCACAAGCTGCTTTTCTAAGTTCAGTGAAGTTGCAACGAGAGCATTTAAATAGTTAAATAAATCAAATTAGCTCCTTTCGAACTTGTGGTAACAGAATTCTTTCACGCTTTTCTTAAAGTGTAAAATTCACAATTTCCAATAATCTCTGAACGTCCCAGTAAAACAGCTGTGCTCACAACGGCAGCAAATCTGGACATTTCTTTGATTTGCATCCAAACATAACATCACAATCCCTAAATATGAGGTTTGAAATTTAGAAAAATGTCTTTTCTGCGTACATAAATCATTTCTTAATGAGTCATCATCGTTTCCATGAACACAGTAATAAAAAGGGCTCTGCAGACATAAAAATGTAAATTATCCAACTTTTTCAACTCATTTTTAGTTATTGTTTATAAAGAAATATTAAAATATGGGGGTAACAATAATATAATATTATTTATACAATATGCTAACATAAATAATATAATAAAAGGCATATTGGGGCAGAGGTCCTCTGTAGGCATGAATTTATTTACACTGTAAACATCCAGTTATCAGCATTCAAATTTCAAATATGGTCTGGAAAAACACAGCCAAGTAAGTAAATTAGTAAATAAGGAAGTGGGAAAATAATAAATAAGTAAATTAGTAAATAAGGAAGTGGGAAAATAATAAATAAGTAAATTAGTAAATAAATCATTATGGTAAATAAGCAAATAAATAAGTCGATAAATAAGTCAATAAATAAGTCAATAAATAAATCAGTAAGCAAATACATCAATAAATAAGTAAATAATAATAAATAATAATAAGTAGTTAAGTGAATAAGTCAATAAATAAGTGAATAAGTAAATAAGTCAGTAAATATGTAAATAAATAGATAAATAAATAAGTAGGTAAATAAGTCAATAAATGAGTAAATAGGTAAATAAATAAATAAAAAAGTAAATGAGTCAGTAAGTAAATAATTAAGTACATAAGTAAGTCAGTAAGTAAATAAATTGGTAAGTAAATAAATCAATAAGTCATTAAATAAATAGGTAGATAAATAAGTCAATAACTCAGCAAGTAAATAAATGAGTAAATAATTAAGTAAATAAGTCAATAAATAAGTAAGTAAATTAATAAATAAGTAAATAAATAAGTCAGTAAATGAGTAACTAAGTCAATAAATAAATAAATGAGTAAATAGGTAAATAAATAAGTAAATAATGAATAAATACATAAGTAAATAAGTAAAATTCAGTCACGCCTTGTATTCTGTTCCAGTCTCTCCTTATTTAAATTCAATGACTACTGAGAAAGTCGTCATAATTTAACATGTTTATGGTACAAAATGATGTCCGATCAACTCCTCTAATCGGATGTTTTTAGCTTTTAACTTTAATAAACTAGTCAGTAATAGAGTCCAAATCTAAATCTAGAAAACAAAAACACAAACAGGTGTGAAATCTGACCTGCATTCGAGGCCGATAATGAACTGCTTTGTCAGAATTAGTTTTCCTCAAACATTTATTCAGAATATTTCATGTAGTGTTTGTCTTGGGAGTGTTTCAACTTCTGTTTTTACTGTATTTGAATTTTTAAAAACTACTTTTATATATAATGTTCATTTACAGATGTTGGTTAATATTTGAAAGAAAAAAGATTTATATTTAGAATTGAAAAATGGTATTTTACAGATTTTCTCTGTTTGAAGTAACAGATAATGTTTAAACATTATGGGAAAATGCACTTTTCAGTCAATTTATATGTTAAATAATATATAAACAAAAACTCCACATAAAAAATATATTTTTACTAATAGGGTTTTTTTTTCTTACAATTTTCTGTATTTTTTCACAGTGTACAGACATGCCTGATATAAACATCAGTGTTAATCAATGTTTGACCTTAAATATATATAATAATTAATTTAATTTAAAATAATAATCATTTTCAGACGTTTGCTAATATTTAAAAGAAAAAAGTATATTAAGCATTAAAATGATGGTTAAAAAATTATTTTACAGATTTAAACTGCTTTGTCAGAATTAGTTTCAGTCAAAAAAGGATTCAGAGTATTTCTGATTTTCTTTCATGTAGTGTGTTTGTTTGTCTCCCTGAAGTTACTTCAACTTCCACTCACAGCGTTCTCTAAATATTTCTCTTTGTTTGCTCTCGAGCGTTTCAGCGGGGAGACTTTTTAAAGCGTTTAACGGAGACTCAGAAGGTCGCTGCGAGTTATCAGAACACTCCAACAGAATATTAAAACGCTGTGGATATTAAAATATTCCTCTTCTAGAAGTACTTTTGTCTTAATGGAGCTTTTCGATCCAATATCTGCTCTTTAGTTCGGCGAGAGGAAATGAAAAGATGGAATCTGTTTAAAATTGAATATATTATTGTGTTTTTGTCCAGGAGAGTTGAGCTGCTGTATTTAATCTGTTAAATTTCACTGTAATCACAAGTAAATGGGAAATACATAAATACACTAAACACCGAGGAGCAGACTCTTCTTAAAATACACCTGCTGTGGTCCAGTTCTATTAGGGTTTTTTTGGTTTTAGTTGTCAACAAAACAAATGGGTGCTCTCTGGAACAGAGATAAATGGAGGCGCTCATTAATGGATGGATCGGCGGCTCGGCAGCCAGACTGATGGACTTGTAAACGCTCAGACTTTGGGCCAAAGGCACGGAAAAATAAATGTGTGCACGGCGGAGGGAGGGCGGACTGATTGATGGATGGATGAGTGCATTAACAGATGGATAGTTAGTCGGAGAGCTGCGTGGCGAGGCAGGTGATGATGGATGTTTGTTTCTGTGACTCACAGAACGAGTCTGACGGTGAGTTATGGGAATTATTGTGTAGGTAGCAGCTCTGCACAGACCCACAGGGTGACGAAAGTAGGAAATTTAGCTGTAAAATAATCCGTATTTTTATTAATAGTAGCTTTTTTTTTTAACGATGTTTTAACTTCAATTATGCAATTTTTACTGGATATAAATATGAAAACTACATATGTATTTTTGATTTATTTAAAACAAAAAAGTATATTAAGAATTGAAAATTGTGTGTATACACATATATGTATGTATATGTATATATATACATATATATTTATACACATATATATATGTATACACACACACACACCCACAGATATATACACACATGTATGTTTTTATATATATATATATGTACACATACATATATGTGTGTCTAAAAAGGTTATTTTACAGATTTTCTCTGTTTGAAGTTACAGGAAATAACATTTTAAAATGGCTTCAAAAGAAGATAATAAATTGATGTAGAATGTATTT
Organism: Amphiprion clarkii; assembly: GCA_027123335.1. Lineage (NCBI taxonomy): Eukaryota > Metazoa > Chordata > Actinopteri > Pomacentridae > Amphiprion > Amphiprion clarkii. The sequence goes on from CM049576.1 coordinate 4,922,194, forward strand.
AAAAATATGTATTTTTGAAATATTTTATTTTATAACTTTATTAATTTTATTTTGTTTTGCAGATATTTGCAGTCATTTTTACAGTTTTGAACGATACACTGTTCCACGGTTTACAGATGTTTGCTAATATTTGAAGAAAAAACATGTATATTAAGATAAGAATAGTAAAATAGAAAAACAGCCAAAAGAATCCTTTGACTTTTCCTGTTTAGTGTAGATACAAATTATATCTTTTTAAAAATTCTTAATATGCATATTTTTTTTCTTCCAAATAATAGGAAAAATTTGTAAATTAGTAATATGTTTTTCTGATGTAAATGCCTAGAAATAGTGCTTTTTTTGTGTCAAACATTGTTTGAAAAAAGAAAAAGAATTGCCAAGACTTTTAATGTGAAGTGTTCCCAGTTTGGGCCTGTTTTTCAGCATTCTAAGATGAGAAATAATACTTCGTGTATTTTTTCTAAATGTTATCTGTAATTGAAGAAAACAGAGAAAATCTGTAAAATAAGTTCAATTTTTTTTCTTTTCTACCATTTTTTCAATTCTGAATGTCTTGTTTCTTTCTTTCAAATAACAGGAAACATCTGTCAATTAACAAAAAGATTTTTCTGATTTAAATACATTAAAAATAATTTCATTACAGGTCAAACATAGAAAGAAATTACCATTTATAAAAATATTAATTGATATGGACATTATATCAAATTTTTGTCTCGTTTTTGAACATATTCACGTGTAAAATAAGGTTTTTATATATTATCTGTAATTTAAAACATTCATTTTTTACAGGGTCGTGATACTTGTCTTTGACCTGGACACATTAATTAGCTGCCATCCCACCTCATTGTTGCTTTATTGAGTACAAGGAGTTTGGTGAGAGCTCCATAATTAATGTGAACCTTGACTGGACTCGGGGCAAAAATGTCCTTGAATGTTGATAAATTCCTGCGAAATGACAAATGATGAGGCAAAGGTTGCCCCAATGATTTCACCATATTTCTCCTTTATGCTTTGCGCTGTGAGGTAATCATGTCCAATCGTGCGACTGCTGTGACCTTGTCCACAGTCGATTATTTGTTGCTGGGCGACTCTTTGTAGAATTCAGGGGGAAAAGAAAAATTGAGCTGTTTTCATGAAAAAGCAGCTTTAAGCAGCCCGAGGCGCTAAATGTTGGCACTGAACAGTCAGCAGAGAAAGCTTCATCAACCAAGAGGCAACTATATCATAAAAATAAGCAACAGTGGGGGAGTTTCACTCGTGCTTGTTGGTTTCTCTAAGGGTTTGTTGAAAGCGAAAGCTAAAACATTTTGTTGAAAGTACGCTTGTCTTGCAGTGAAGATACGACCAAAAATAACACATTTATACTCAAGTTACAAGAAAACAGTAACCTTGATTTGCTTGGAATTACTGCAAGGTTTGTAATGAGTCTAATCTGTGATAAATCATGTCTCTTGTGTCGTGCACTCTATAGTTTGCCTAATTAGTTATTTTATTGAGTGCTAATCACTCGGTATGTGAGGATTATATTAAGTATTGCAGTCAGCATTTGTGTTCTGCTGATAACTTAAGCGTGTAATAACCTTGTTTCCCTAAAAAATGTTGATTAAAGGCAGCTTGTTCCTCTTGTTTAAGTAGCACTAGTGACATCTATCGTTTAAAATCATTTATGTTTTATTTATTTATGTTTTGAAGCATCATCCAGTGGTTTGTTCACTACAGTTTTGAAGCCTCTAGTCGCCATGTTGGTGTTTGGAAATCAGACAAAACAAACGTGGGGCGGATCTGATTGGAGAACCTGAGGACATAACGTACTAGCTATTTTTATCATCTATTTTTCTCTAAACGAGAGAAAAACTTACAAAACTAAATCCATGCTGTCTTCAAAAAAATCTTCAAACTAGTGGTTGATGTCATAAAGTAAATAGAAAAATGTTACTGATGTAAGAATTCAAGTGAGAAGTAGGTTCATTTTCTCATAGACTTCTATTCCGTTGGCGTTATTTTCTAACCAGAGACGTCGCCCCCTGCTGGTTGTTAGAGAGAATGCACGTTAACTAACTTAAAACGCAGGGCTGCTAGCAAGTGTTAACGAAGTACAAAGAGTACAGAATGACCTGCCTGCACATAGTCACACTCACCAGATGTAGACTGCAGGTGCAAGTTTTCAAAATCACCAAGATGATGCCCCATTCATTGTTTTGCTGGGGCACCATCACTGCATCCTGGGCTGCTTAGTGCCAAGACAGCTGTTGTTGTTGCCTGACTCTCTAGATGTAGGCTTCAAGTGCACATTTTGAAAAATCCGGCCTCATAGCAGCAACCTACATGCTGAAAATTGCAAGTTTTGTTGAGGATTTTGTTCAGAAAGTCTGCAGGTCAGCTTGATCCTTTTGGTAAATTAGCCATTTTCATTAGAGTTCTTGCCTACCAAGACAATCCCAACAGTCTCTATTTTGCAGGGTTACCATCCCTGCATCCTGGGCTTAGTGTCACCCAAGGCAGTTGTGATTGTTGTCAGACTCACCAGATGTAGACTTCAAGTACAAATTTTTGAAAATCCTAGCAACTACAGCTTCATAGCAGCAACCTACATGCTGAAAATGTCAAGTTTTGGTTCTTTTGGTACATGAGCAATTTCAAAGAGTGTTCGCCAAGTGTTTGACCGAGAGGGGCGCCATCACTGCCTTCTGGGCTTATTGCCACCCAGGATGATTGTCAATCTTGTCTAAATCACCAGATGTAGACTTCAAGTACAACTTTTCAAAATCCCAGTAACTACGGAAAACATCAACCTCGTAGCAGCAATCTACATGCTGAAAATAGGAACTTTTACAGAGTATTTTGCTCTGTAAGCCAGACCTGCTTGGTTCTTTTAGAGTATCAGACATTTTTTTGAGGGTACTGGCATATCAAGACGATCCCCGTGTCGCTGTGTTGCAGGGGCACCGTCACTGCATTCTGGGCTTAGTGATGCCCAAGACGATTATGATTGTTGTCTGACTCACCGGATTTAGACTTCAGGTACAAATATTCAAAGATCCCAGTAACTGCACAACTAAAAATGTCAAGTTCTACCAAGTGTTTTGCACAGTAAGCCAGGCCTGCCTGGTTCTTTTCATGAATCAGACATGTTTTTGAGGGTGGTCATCTACAAAGACCATCCCCAAGTTACTGTTTTGCAGGAACACCTTTGCTGTATCCTGGATTTAGCAACGTGATTGGATTAGAGAAATGGAAACGAGTCTGAGTGATTTACCATGCGGTGCAGTCAGACCATTCTGCAGCACTGACGCTGTGCTGAGATAGATCTAGCAATGCAATGTCATCAGTTTATACGCATAAAACAGCGTCAGAAAGAAGTTTTAAAGTCGCCAAGAATCAGAACACATTGTCTTTTGCAGGCCTGATAATCAGAATTTACAGACATTTCATTATCAAGTCTGTTATTTCACCAGTTTTTGAGAGTTGTTATTATTATTTGCAACAGCTTGCCTACTGTAGCTTTGTCAATCTCATCCACACTTGTTGCCAACTTTGTGACAACTTTTCTGGATCCGACACAAGACAATAATGCTCCATGTCTTTATTCTATCTATAAAAGTTTGATTGGATCCACACCAGACCTCCAACTTACTGAAAGAAACTGACCCTCTTTGTGTTTTTCTGGCTTTTTTCCCTTCCTGTGCCTTTTCCAGCTTTCATAAACCCTTTTTATTGACTCTCCAATAACTGTTGATTGCAGTGGAAAATTACATTTTATTTTTTTTGGCATTAGTGGTGGTTAATTAAAGTTTATCTTAGTTAAAAAATAAGCGCTGCCCGGCTAGATGTTGCCAGCTGTACAGAATGTGTAAATAATAATTTGTTGGTAATGGCTCGCGTGGGGCATGAATCTAAAATGAAAGTGGAGGTTTAAAACACGGGGGATCATTGCAGGGTTGAGTGCTGCATAGAAATGGATTTTACTGTTTGATAGCATGCAGAGATGTTTTTAGTATTACAGCAGCAGCGTGCGCCCTTGACCTGTGCTTCAGAACAGAATGAAAGCTTTGTGGAGACGAATCCTGCATCTGTGATTATGGTTTAATGTACGTTTGAAGCCCGACCCTGCCTTTGATTGACAGACACTCCCGGCGTGACCCAGATCCTTTGACTGGCAGAAAAGAAATGATGGAGAGCAGAAGAGTCGGGGGAGTTTTCGTGGGCGGATGCTAACTTAAGAGTGTGGGAGGTGATTGTGAAGCAGAGGTTTTGGTAAAAAGAGGAGGGAACCGCTATACAAAGATCAGCCAGGACTTGAATGAGCGCCTCCTGGTTCCAATTTGTGTTTTAATCTGCGTTTTCATGTTATTCTCCCTCTTTACATTCAAAAACTGTCTTGCATGAAAGAGCAGTCGGAGCTGCGGGTGATGTATTATCCATCTGCTCACCAATTTCTGTAATTTTACTTCTACGAATCTGTGTTTTACACCCTGCGATGCACCAAAGTGCATGTTTGAAACAAGTGTTTTTGCTTTCATGCACAATTGCTTTTGATCTTTCTCCATATTTTAGGGTAAAAAAAAAACTCACAAAGGCTCAGTATGTTAATGGAAATCATCAAATACAAATGGAGATAGAGGGAATATACAAGATTACAGCTCCAAGATAGTATTCTGAGTGTCTGGTTTATGTGTAAGGATACTTCAGAGAAGACTGTTGACTGTGTGATGATGGGGAGCAGGACTTGCGAGCAGGAAAATGTTCAATGTACATACTAGGGATTCAAGATAATTGAAGAAAACAGATATTGTGATGTATAATTTTTGTAATATATATTGCAACATGACAAAACAGCTGTATAGAATTGTTTTAAACCACCAAAACACTGCAGCCTGGTCCACTTGTTGTGGACAGTAAGACTTTTGTAGAGCTCCAGTGTCTGGCTAGACTTTGATTCTATTGTAGCTGCATAATATTCCACTTGTGACAGCTCCATTTTAACTTGTACCTTCCATTTTTTGTGCAACTATGGGTTGGCAACTTGAGAAAGTAGATGTGTGATGGTGTTATGGACAACTTGTCAAGCCACTGGTGTTTAGAAACATTGTCAATTGATGCAACTTTGGCAAAGTCGGATTGCCTTCAGATCTATCTTTCTAGTCATTATGCAGAGCTTTTTAATGCTGATTTAAATGGTTCAATAAGTTAGTTGGTAGTTTCATATAGTGGAAGCAATTGTCAACATCTTTCTTTCTGTAGACAAAATATCTTCACTCCATTTCATTTCACAACCAAACCTTCTTTTTCCTCAGTGTGCGCTTAAATCTGTGTACCCTTCAAAAGTTTGGGATCCCCCAGACAATTTCATGATTTCCATTAAAAACTCACACTTTGATTCCTAACATAATTGCTTAAGGGTTTTCTAATCATCAATGAGCCTTTCAACACCATTAGCTAACGCAATGTAGCATTAGAACACAGGAGTGATGGTTGCTGGAAATGTTCCTCTGTACCCCTATGGAGATATTCCATTAAAAAACTGTTGTTTCCAGCTAGAATAGCCATTTACCACATTAACAATGTCTGGACTGGATTTCTGGTTAATTTAATGTTATCTTCATTGAAAAAAATGGTTTTCTTTCAAAAATGAGGACATTTCAAAGAGACCCCAAACTTTTGAACGGCAGTGTATGTTATATTCGACCTTTCTTGTAAATTAGTCGTGGAAAATATGATTTCTGTGAGTTTTCTTTTCGTATCGGGAATCAAAAAGTTCTAACATCATGCATTTGAGTTAATATGCTTTACATTGCACTTACTACACTGTGGCTTTTGTGCATGTACCAAGGTGTCTTACACCAATGGTATCAACCATCAGTTGTTTCGCACATGCCCAAATGCCAAATAAATTTGTGCTTTGGAGTTTAGAGAGTATGTTGTGCACACAAAGGACTCTAGATGCCAGGACTGAGGTTACTTAAATGTCTGGAATACTTCAAATATTTGTGAAATCCAGTAGTATTATTGTAATTGGTATAAATTCATCCATCTTATGAATTATTTCTTGTCTTTTTGCAAAATATTAACCCAAAAAACTAAAGGACAACCAAAACTAAAGACGCTAATTCAAGATGAGACTTGATAGAACGTGGAACCATCCATCTTCCTCTTGTGAAATAGTGAAAGCTGCTTGTGAATTGTGGGTTTTAGTTGCATATTTCTCAAAGATGACAACCAAGTTGAGTACATTTTTGGCTTGATTTGACCTTTTCAATCTGAACGTGCACTGATTCATTCCCTAATAACACCATTAGGTTTGTTAGTCTCAAATTTCAAAGTCTGTAAGTTAAAAAATATGACTTAATTGTGGCTCTAACTTTACTACCCATAATTTCCTGCTTGCATGAACAATAAAAACCCACAGAGGGAAAGTCTTTCCTTTCTAAAACTCTCTTTCAGTCAGAGCTTCACAACTGTGAGATGGGTTCGATTTATAAATTTTTGCCCATCTATTTATCAACACTATCTAGCAATTTGCAGTTTGTCCAACTAGGTCCACAAAGTTATCAGCAAAATTAACATTTTCAGTCGAGATAAGTTTAACCCCACAAAATGAGGCTACACTTGAATCAGATTAGGTGAAAACTTCCATTTCTGCTGGGAATGGACATTCAGAACACATGTCAAAAGATAGCAGATGATCATTTCTTCGTATCGTTTATGGCATTTGGCAGAATTTACTCATCTATCCATCTATTCATTTTCTGCTGCTTATCTGATTCTGCTCAGAGCGGCAGTCAGATAAAGTGGTTTAGAATAAAGTAGGTCAGATGTCTTTATTCCCCCAAAAATGTGCTCCAGCATTACCTGGATTCACATGTAAGATAGAAGGTGGTGTTTTCTGGGTTAGAACTTGGGTTTGTTTTTTTTTTCCAGGGCTGAGCATTTGTAGCTGAAAAATGTGTCATAATATCATGTTTTAATGCACCAAATATTGATAATTTATCAGTTTTAATTAGCTATTTCTGATGAAGTCCAGGAGAAAAGAGGTTTGATTTACACTTCACCACTTTACTTTATTAGCCAGGGAAGCAGCACACTTGGGATTTGTTCATGCAACAGAACTTGGCTTTTTTTTTTTTTTTTTTTTTTTTGGTTTAATGATGGTTTTGGATCGAATGCATTTAAGTGGAGCCATTGAATACAAAAGTGTCCATCACTGGTTCATATTACTGTCATTTCTTTCTTTTAGACCAAGGTTCTTTTGAACTGTAAATGCCTAGAAACCCAAAAATGGTCTGAGAGGCTTCATTTTTCAATTGAAGGTGATTGTTAATCATTTATTCGCCATCAATAATTTAACTGAATACAAATATATTAGTCGTTAAGGCAGAAAACAGTGGGCATGCATGTCAGAAAATATAGATTAGCCTCTTACTGTTTAACACTGTAGCAGCCACCTCAAACTACCAGCAGTTAGGTGTTGACAATCAGAGAGCATTGTAGGAGTTTAGCTAGTAATGGGCACCATGACAAAGTCTTCTGTGACACCTAATGCCAGAACTCTAGTCTTGAGCTGAAATGCAATGTGGCAGCATTATCATGGTGTAGTGACTGATTTCAAAGCGGTTTCATCAGGTCCCCGAATGATGTAAGTGATGTGAAAATACCGTTGTACCCTGACCTCTTCCTTCCGATTTTTATTCCAAACACTCAGGACTGGAACATAAAGCAGACTCACTGGTTAACTGGGGAGTTTACAAATAAAAATAAGACAATTGATGCAACCAAATAACATTTATGTAACCAGTAAAGAAGATATAGCTCGTCATCTATAGGTGCTCCTCAACCATCTGCACAACCCAAGCAACCAATGATGCTACTTCATTGTTTCTGACTGCTGAAGGGAAACAACAGAACCAAAGACAAACACAAAGTATGCCAACATTCCTCCACGTCTGTTTTTTATTCCCCCTCTCTGGGTGGATGCAGCATTACTAGTTGGGGAATTACTGAAATAACCTCCCTAGTGCTAGTTTTAATAAAGCATTTTATTCCTTACGCATGCATTATTAGATAAAAGCACCCTGGAGAATGACGCTTGCTAATTCTGTTACGGATATCATAAAACATCTGTTGTGATAATCCTAAAATACCTGAAATGTCAAGACACGCAGGCAAACAGTGATTGTATTAAGGTAGAAACTGCAAAAGACTCTCACTTATTGATGTTACACCTCAGAATGACACTTTGAGAATCACTTCAACTCATGTTTGACACGTTTATTTCTTATTTCCAAACAACCCGTCTCAGAGTGGTTGTTTTAAACATGTAAATTCCAGACATGACATGCCCTCAGTAGCGTCTCCAAGGTTGTTTGTGAGGGTTTTTTTGCCGCTCTCTCCGTTACAAAAGATGAATAATTCATCTGTTCGATTGCTTTTTTCATCTTTCCCACCCCGTCGTTGCGTGTCCCTGAATTTTACCTCCGGGCATGTTAATCACATACAGAAAAGGATCTCCTTGATGAGACGCAAAGCATCTGCCCCGATATCAGACGTGATTTCACAGAGCTGAAGAGATAGTTAGACGTGGAGGGCGAGGGATGTTCTAGTTTGAGCCGCTGAGTAAACCCTTCATCCATACAGAGGTGACGATTCCTCATCTGTACGTTGGAGATTATACTGTCGCAGGAGGAAATCTAGAGGAAAAGATCTAATATTTCCTTCCTGAAACTCATTTCTAAGTATTTGCACAGTGATGCCTCTTTGGAATTTGTTGTCATCTGTGGTCGTAATGAAGAAAGAGGAGAAGTGTTGGCAGCTGTTACAAAACCAAACTGAGAAGAGCAGCTTATGTTAGGGATAGACAGATTATTTTAGCAGATATTTGGTATTTTTCTAACTGTATCTGTGTTTTTATTGACCGATTATTGATCAATTAAATGCTCTACTTCATTTCTGTAGGTCTCAGAAATGTCTCTCAATCTGCAAAAACTAAACAAGAAACAAAGACCAGGAAGTTAGCTTCTCTCACAGTAGCTAATGCTAAGCTAACGGCTAGCAGCTAAGTTAGAAGGCAGCCACAGATTAACCTGAAATAGAGTTTGGAACATTAATAAAGATTTAAGATCTTATTGGAAAATAAAAGTGAAAAAACTGAGTTGTTTAGAAAGTAGAGAAGAACTGCAGAGACAAGCTGATCAGTTTCATGAATCCCACATAAACAGAGGAGGCAATTTAATCACTCCTCCTGAATTTGGTGAATTCAGAGTCACTTTATGAACATTCTAAGTCGTTTTGGGCATATTTTTTAACCATTTTGATGATTTTTTTGAGTCACTGTGGGAAAGTTTTGCAGAATATTGAGTCACTTTGGAAATATTTTGAGTCAGTTTAGACAATTTCAAGTCATTTTGTCTAATTTTTGTCATTCAATCCCACATAAACAGAGCAGAGCGTCCTAATTTAATCACCCCAAATTCTATTTTAAAGAATTTGCAGAATTCTGAGTCACTTTAGGAACAGTTTAAGTCATTTTGGGTGACTTTTTTTAAACATTTTGAAAAATTTTTGAGTCACTTCTCCACTTCTTTGGAGAAGTCTTTAATCATTTTTGTCACATTTTGAAAAAAATCTGAGTAGCTTTGGAAAAGTTTTTGAGAATTTTAAGTCATTTTTTTAAACATTTTTGTCAGTGAATTCCGTGCCCTTATTTAATCACTCCTGTTTCTATTTTTACAGAATTTCCAGATTTCTGAGTCACTTTGGGAACATTTTGAGTCATTTTTGTCAGGTTTTACATAATTTTCAACAATTCTGGAACCATTTTGAAAACAATCTGAGTTGCTTTGGAAAAGTTTTGAGTCATTTTAGAGAATTTTAAGTCATTCTGTCTATTTTTTTTCAGTTGGCCTCACCCCATTTTGAAGATGTCTTTGGGCCTCTTTGGGAAATGTTTTAATTATGGAAAATTTTATCACTTTGGAAATGTTTTGAGTCATTTTTGTCAGATTTTAACCTATTTTGGACTATTTTTAAGCTATTTTGACAAAAATCTGAGTCACTTTGGAGAAGTTTTAGAGAATTTTAAGTGCACGTTTGTCTAATTTTAAGTCATTTTGGAAACATTTTTATCAGTTGATTCCACATTAACAGAGGAGAATATCCTAATTTACTCACTTTTATTTTTATTCTGCAGGATTTGCAGAATTCTGAGTCAGTTTGGAAACATTTTAAGTTATTTTGGATGACTTTTTTGATGATTTTTTGAGTCACTTTGAGAAAAAAAATTATGATATTGCATAATTTTGAATCACTTTGAAATTGTTTTGAGATTTTAAGTAAGTTTGGACATTTCAATCACCATTTTGAAAAAAAATCTGAGTTGCTTTGAGAAGGTTTTGAGTCATTTTAGAGAACATTAAGTCATTTTGTCTAATTTTTGTCAGTGGATCCCACATGAATCAGAGGAGTGTCCTGATTTAATCACTCCTGTTTCTATTTTACATATTCAGTTAAAATCACCTTTATTCATGAAGAAGTCTAGTTATGAATGACAGGTTCGCTGCTGTCACATGCTGTGAAAACATTACATTTAATGTTTATCAGCTCAAAATATCAGTTCCTGGCATTTCTCAATTACCAATAATCTCCATCAACCTTCTAAAATCAAACAAAAAACCCAGAGCAGTTGATCCCTAGTTTATATTTACACTGAATTTCTGCTCATCCTGGTGGTGAATCTCAGCTGCCCCAGCATCTCTTCTTTGCTAATACTGTAAATAACATTTTGTAGGTCAGTGGAATTGCTCCTGAAATAGACCAAAGTGCCATTAAAGTGAGCTCAAAGTGTCCGCTGGAGAAAAAGAAGTTGTTTTCTTCATGAGATCCGGCGCTGCCAGACGCTGGCAGGGTCCCATCTTCACCATGTGATGTCCTGCAAATTAGGCCGGCCATGAAAGCTGTGTAAACTGTGATGAGGACGACTGGGGACACTGAAATGTGAGCACATCAGGGAGAGGGTAAACAAAACTGGCAAAAACAAGAGAGGAAACACGCTGCCAATATATTGTGGATGTGGAGAAGAACAAAAACACCCAGGGCCTCGATAGATGCTTTTCATGCCATATGTTGCGCTCTGCCAAGGACTTTGAGGCAAAGTCGAAAAATGAATAATTCACTTCCTCGTTTGACCGTCTCTCGCTGTTTTTCCTCTGCCTCCCGCTCTGTTGCACGTCTCTCCTCCACCTTGCTCTTTCTTTAACTCCTTTAATCCCGGCTCTCTGCAGATCACACCTCGGTTGGAGGACTCGGGGACAGTTTCTATGAATACCTGCTGAAGGCCTGGCTCATGTCCGACAAGACCGACTCCGAGGCTCGCAAGACCTACGACGACGCCATCGAGGTACAGTACAAGGACGCTTGTTTTGACCCGTTATATCCAACTTTTGCAATCTTGAGGCAGAAAAAGTTCAGGAATGCAGATGTACACATGCAAACATGCACCACTAACTTGCAATTAAGTGTTATGTTAACTTTTAGACAGTTATATTTGACCAGTTATGTCCAACTTTTGCAATCTCAAAGAAGAACAAATACCGGAAACAATTCAGGATTGCAGATGTCCACATGCAAATTTGCACAAACGAACATGCAGTAAGTGTTAAATCTGCAGTTTAAAAAAAAAAAAAAAAAAAAAAAAACCTCATGCATGGTTATATTTGACCAGTTATGTCCAACTTTTGCAACCTCAAAGCAGAAAAATACCTTAAATGAGATGTAGACATGCAAACCTCCAACATCTGCATGGAATTAAATGAAAAATCTACTTTTTTTCCTTGAGCTTTTTTAAAAAAATAGCTCATGGATGGTTATATTTGACCAGTTATGTCTAACTTTTGCAACTCCAAGTAGAAAACCTAATGGGTAACAGTTCAGGAATGCAGATGTGCAAACTTGCACAACTAACATGCAACTATGTATAAAATCTGCAGTTTGTCTTGTTTTGTTTCAGGTTTTTTTTCCAAAAATAATTCAAAGATGTTTATATTTGACCAATTGTCTCCAACTTTTGCACCACCAAGTAGAAAAAATAACAGCAACAGTTAATAAATGCAGATGTAGACAGATAAACTTGCACCGTCTACGTGCAACTATGTGTAAAATCTGCATTTTCTCCTCAGTTTTTTCAAAAATTGCTCTTGCAAGGTTATTTTTGACCAAGTTTTACAACCTCTAGGCAGAAAAAGTAATGGCAACAGTTAAGGAATGCAGATGTAGACATACAATCATGCACCATCTCCATAGAATTGTGTGTAAAATCTGCATTTTTTCAAAAAATAACTTATGGATAGTTATATTTGACCAGTTATGTCCACCTTTTGCAGCTCCAAGCAAGAAAAACTAACAGCAACAGTTCAGGAATGCAGATTTAGACAAACTTGACCATCTACACGCAATTAAGTGTTAAATCAGCAGTTTTTCCTGAGTTTTAAACACAGGAAAAACTGCAGGAAATGTTTAACAATCCCAGCGCTAACAGTTACTCTGTGGAAATGTTGCATTGTTGTCAGAGTGGATTTAGCAGAGAGCAGACGCTGGTGGTTGTGCTGTTGATGAAGATGTCTGTTAATCAGTTAGTGTCAGATTGAGTAGAACAGATGCTGCAGAGCAGCGGGTGACGGATGTGGCTGGATTTTAAACTTGGCACTCGGCGTTCCGTTTTGTTTTCCTGCGTTTGCACTGGATGTCGACGACCCGTTCACACCACAGAACCCTCCTCTGTGCATATCCTAACTAATAAGTTCTGTGACGGTCCCTGTTTTCTCTTTAATGACCCACGTTCTCACATGAACTCTAGCTTCATGCGTCCACTTTCTAAAGCTCCCACTCCTCTCCCTCCAGGCCATCGAGCGCCACCTGATCCGTAAGTCCAACGGCGGCCTGACGTTCATCGGCGAGTGGAAGAACGGCCACCTGGAGAGGAAGATGGGCCACCTGGCCTGCTTCGCCGGCGGCATGTTCGCGTTGGGCGCTGACGGTTCGCCCGACGACAAGGCCGGACACTATTTGCAGCTCGGAGCCGAGATCGCGCACACCTGCCACGAGTCCTACGACAGGACAGGTGAGGAGGGAGAGAGGCCGCACACACAAACACTAACACACTGATAGCAGGATCCACCAGGTCTGTACTCGACTACTTCAGAACCAGAAAAGCATTTATGGCCAAGCGAGTTTGCTCACTCAAGGAATTTGACTTGATGTGTATAGAGACAGTAAAAGAATAAATACACAAATCTATACTTGAGAATTTCTAAATAAAAATGCCCTAAGAAGTATAAGAAGTACTGTGTAAAAGTAAGTGTAAACAACTGTGTAAAAAAAAGACATAAATTTGCTTAACCAGGGTAATAAATTAAAGTATAATTTAAATTACAATACACCCATTGTTATTAAGGTATTGCACATGAGATAGAAATGTTGTACTTTCAGCAATATGACATTAACCTCATATTGGTGGTAGAATGCCAGCTGTGCTACGCTAAGTTATTAAGAAGAGTGTATGAAGCTTGTTTTATTTGATAAAACCTCTGAAGAAACAATTTGCAGGAAATTCTGGAGCCGCTGTAGCTCATTTTCCATCACTGTGGTTAACGTAGTAGCTGCCTATGCCGGTTGGAGCGACACCAAAACAGCTAAATGGTCATCATACACTCGCACAATGCGACCAGTTGAAATTTAAACTCACATACTCTGAAGAAAAGGTTGTAAATGCCACCATGTTGGTCGCAGTCTGAAGCCCCGGACACGTTTTAATAATGAAACTAGTCTAATGGCATAAGTGAAGATTTCTCTGTAAACTAATATGCTTTGAAACAACCACGACAACCTGCAGATTATCATTTTTAATATTTATTTAGTGAAATTCCACACTTTTGACCTCAAAAGTAACTTCCACATCAAACCAGGCTATAATTTACATCTGATTTATTTCATTATAATAGTCGTTCTTAATGCAGAGACACTCTCACCTGCCCAACCAACTGTGACTTACAGTTTTTTAGACACTCGTAGGTCAGATTTTTCAGCTGGTTTTACATTTTCTGTGACCTGGGAGCATAAATCTATCATCAGTCCGACGGGGATCGATGGGTGTGTCGGCACGGAAACGCCGGAGTGTGATCTCGCATCGTGATTGTGCAGCGTTGGTGTGTGTAGTCGTGAGGCTAGTCTGAGAAAGAGGAGGGGTTGCTGTGGCAACAAATGAAGATGGAGGAAAAAGGGGTTTAGAGAAGGAAAAGGGCGGGAGAAGAAGAAGGAAACGGGAAGGCTGCGTAGAGTCGGCCTGTTGGCTAATGAGCAGGAGACTGTTTAATGTGTGTGTGTCGCTGTGTTTTAATCCTTTCACTGCTGTCACTGCTTCGTCAGCGTCTCGCCGATTCTCCTCGCTCAGACTCTTAATGCGTATCACACTTAATTAGCAGAAAACACTGGTTGTGGAAAGATGAAAAGCTGGTAAAATCAATGGGGTTGGAAGCCTTTTATCGGAGGCTCTGATTCATACCAGCCCCGACTTGTAATCACCAGCAGCTGAACCATTAAGACAAACAAGGAGCAAAGGATGGTGTTTATTTCATCAAATCCTTCTTTCTTCCACCTGTCACTTCCTGTATTTACTCTTATTTTCCTTCTCTTCTTTCTCTCTCTGCTTCAATGTCACATCTTTCCCTTTATTTATAACTTTTCTGCCTCTTTAACCGTCCTCCATCTTTTTTCCCTCTTTCTCCCCTCCAGTGCTGAAGCTCGGCCCGGAGGCCTTCAAGTTCGACTCGGGCCTGGAGGCGGTGGCCGTCCGGCAGAACGAGAAGTACTACATCCTTCGGCCGGAGGTCATCGAGACGTACTGGTACATGTGGAGGTTCACCCACGATCCGAAATACCGGCAGTGGGGCTGGGAGGCAGCACAGGTAAAAATCTACCACATTTTATCCAGTAAATACATCCCATGTTCATCTTTTACACACCTTTGGGTTTATTAAATGAAGAACGGCCAAAAATTCAATGCATGAATCATAACTTTCTCCAGTTACTTGCTCTTTAAAATGAAAGGGCATCACAGAGGAGGGAGCGGAGTTACAAATGGTGATATTTAGCTCATTTTATGGGAAATACATCCTCAAGTGCTGAAAAAATCTACATAAAATTGAGTTCATCTTCACTTTATTATAGTTTTGTCACATGGAAGTGCTGTAAAGTGAAAATAACAAACCATAAAACACAGTTATACACACCGACTGAAAGACAAATCTGAATAAACAAGAATAAGAAGGAAAAATTACAATAGCGCATGAAGTCCAGCTCTATTTGAATCGACAACAAACAAGATGTGGCAATTCAATCGTCTTTGTTCGAGCAGTTTGTACGTGAAAAGGTCAAATGTTCCAGAAATTATCCACGTACATTTGGTAGTTTAATTTCAGTTCTTACACAAAGATCTAAGAGTTCTGCTAAATAAGGTGGCACTGACTCGTTCAAAACATTCCAAACAAACACTAAAATTTTAAAATCAAACCCAATACTGGAGTTATGTAATTACACCTTCCTGTCAGAGGACAAGCAGCAGCGTTTTCTAGACAAGTACTTACAAAAGTCTACTTTCATGGTAATCTTGACATCTTTAGGAGAGGAATCGAAGTCTTGACTAATTAAAGCTAGTTTTAACCACTGAGATGAAAAATCTGAAGAAACACATCACAAATTTTTTTTGCAAAAAAAATAATTGTCCAATCAACTAAACAACAATCTCACTCTAATTTTCACTAAGATTGAGAAAGTTTAGGTCCATCTGGATTTAATATCTTCTAAACAGTCCAGAAATATAATTTTTCTTAGTGTAATGGGCAGATACATGTCTAAATCTGTATCATCTGCATAGAAAAGTACTGGGCCCAATATGAAGCCTTGAGGGACGCCACAAGAATGCAGGAAAGCAGAATATAATCGGTCAGATCTGAGTTGAACCATTCGACCTGGTATAAAAATCCTGAGATCTACGATGTTGAAGCAAAGCTTCCTGAATCAGAGAAATCAAGAGAAGATCAATAAAAACTCCTAAAAAAAGATGTTTAAATACTTTGACGGAGTTTAAAACCTGACTGAAATTTCTCATAAATGATAGTTATCTAACACATTGAAATGGAGTGCTTTCTTTAAAACTTCCACATGGCATTACATCACTCTGCTATTTTAAATAAATGTACATATTCTACATAAAAGAGCAACAGACATGTTACAACATATATGAAGTACTTTATGTGGTATAAACATCTACATGAACTGTAAACTTGACCAGTTGATCCTGATGGTTTTCCTCGTCCAGATTGGCACAGAATTCACTTTAAACAATAAATGGACATCAAATGTCATCTGAGCACCTCTGGACGATAAATACACAATATTTTTATTAGTATTATATTGATTTTTATCTTCTCAAATTACGCTTTTTGGTTCAGTCAGCTGCTCTTTGTTCTCACAGATTCTCTAGACAAACAGATGTTAAGCCTTTTCTTTTATTAACTGCCCTCACATCTGTTGACCAGAAGCCAATCATTTGTTATCATCAGAGAGATATTTGTCTCATCAGCGTATTTTCTTCTATATGAACAGTTTTTTTCAACAGCAAAGTTAGTTACAGATCCATTTTTTTGACTTTTTTTTCTTTCTTAAAGGAAATCAGAAAACCATTCGACTCAGAGTTCTGTTTGTTTGGTTTTACAATTATACATGTTTATACTGACACAGACGTAAGATTAAAGGAACAATAAAATCCAAAATAAAAGTACAACAGCAAAAGAAAATAGAGCTGTGAGTGAATTTAGCGGTTATTTTTGCAAGATTTAAAGATAGGAGAACATTCATTGGTGTTTTGTGGCTGATTAAAATTAAAAATACTATAATAGCTCATCACAGGTGGCAGGTTCATGCTCTGAAAACCTTCCCTTTGGCGATTGTAGTTGAAGATAAAGACTTAAAAATGGGCTTTACTGCAAATTTTACCTTCACTGTATTGGATTTGCAGTACTATTCTGTCCTCTTGAAGTGTTTAAACAGCGAGCAGAGTTAGTTTTTTGTGTAAAACGGGGTATATCATGAGAATTAGTTAGTTTTTCTGCTAAAAACATGTCACCAGTGAAATAAAGAAGTGTTTTTTTTTTTTTTTTTTTTAAAGCATTTCTTACCTGATCTTTTAACCAAACGTCATGGACAACCTGTAGAAGGGAGGTTTTTTGAGTTCAATTTCAGTTTGTGGAAGCTTCGAGCTTCAAACAACAGAATAAAGAGATTTAAAGTGGCCGTTTCTCTTATTGTTTCTGCATAATTTGCATAAAACTACATATACAGTAGATATCTTGTAATCACACACTTAAGGCTTGATTCCTCCTTTAAAAAAAACACCTTTTTATGCCTCCTCGTGTGGGAATTGTACGTTCCTGTGTCTGATGGATGTTTTCAGGTGTTCTTAGTTCCTCCTTTGTGCTTTAATATGAAAAGCTTTATGGAAATCTGGAACAGAATCCTTTTTCTATCCCTTCTACTCCTGACAGAGGATTAAAGTGTCTCCTCTCTATAAATCTCTTCTTCTCTCCCAGTTTTCTCTTGTTTTTTTCCCCTGCCAATCTCCTTAAAAAACTCCTTTGTTTCTCTGTGGGAGTAAATGTAAATATATTGGCAGGTGTGTTTATGAGGCGTCATTGCACCGACGGTGAGCGACACTAAAGAGAGCTGAAGGCTTCGTCTTAATATATTAATATACTGTACAGATGCAGCTGATAAATATGACTCCTCCTGTGCTGCTCATATTTAGTGTAGCTGTCAGGAAGTTTCAGTAAAAACAACTTTTAATTAATTTAATCAGTTAAAAAAATAACCCTGTGTTCTGGTAACTGTATTTTTCTTATTATTTGAGTGAGAAAAGAAAAAAAACACCTTTTTTGACATATTTTATTCCGCTACAAACAGCAACTTGTCACAATCAGGTTTATTTTCTTTGCTAGAAGGTGTTTTTAATTATGTTTTATCAACAGGCAGACTAGACCAGTTCCTTTCTTGCTCTAATTAACTTCTTTTTTATTTAGAACACTCCAATTTTTCCAGTTTTTTATTGGAAATTATCCATGTTAATGTCTCGTACTCTGAAATGTAAGCACAGAACAATTAATCAAATGAAGTAGAAGGAAAAGTCAGTTTAGAAACCAAAATGTTTTCTAAACTTTTGATTCTTCAAAGTAGCCACCTTTAACAGATATAACAGCTGAACACAATCTTATTATTCTTCAGAAAGTTCTTCCCAACTCTGGAGCAGAAGTTCCCATAAATGTGTAGCACTTGTAGGTTGCTTTATTTTCACTCTTCTGTCCAGTTCATCCCAAACCAGCTCCGTGGGGTTTAAGTTTGGAGACTGTGCTGGACACTTTTAGTGAAATTTTTTGCATCTTTTTGTGACATTTTTGCATCTTCTATGGCATCTTTGCATCTTTTAGTGACATTTTTGCATCTCTTAGTGACATTTTTGCATCTCAGTGACATTTTTGCAACTTTTAGTGCCATTTTTGTATCCTTTAGGGTCCTTTTTGCATCCTTCAGTGACATTTTTGTGTCTTTTAGTGACCTTTTTGTGTCATTTTGCATCTTTTAGTGTCAATCAAAATTAAATGCAATTTTTTATTATTTTTTTTTTTTTTAAATCATTTTTACATTAAATGTTTTCCACTTCAGTTACATTCCCAACATCCTCTTCATGATTTACCTGTTTAGGATGAAAGGTTGCAGCTAATTTTGCTAATTTATATTCTAGGTTTGGTTAATTTTGGTGTTTTTGTGGTTATAAAATATCAGTAGTTACAGACATTTCACATTTTGTGTCATTTAATTCATTTTTCTCAACCAGTACTTGAGGTTTTCTCCGCCCTCACACCGTTCTTTATTGGTCTCTTTACCTGAAACCGACACACATTTTCCACAAACACCTGCGGTCCTTTCTAAACATGGCCTCGAAGCTCAGCTGCTCACACACTGGGATTAAAGCCGGCCGGTATTAACGGCTGCAGTGGACGGAGGAAGCGTGACAAACAGGCGGTTTGGTGTAACAGATGGATGCAGCTGCGCTACAGAGGCGGTGTGTTGAAGTGTGTGTGTGCTCGTACTGTACGTCGTGGGTTTCTGTCGGTGTGTGTGTGCAGCTTCAGCGATGCTTGTGCATGAAGGTGAAGCGCAGCTGCTGTAATGTGAAATGTGTCCTCAGTCGGCTGCTGCAGCATCACCGCTCCTCCTCCTCCTCCTCCTCCTCCTCCCACAGTTGGACTTTTTATCAGATAATTTATTTAGCACAGATGGTCCTGAGACGTGTGTGTGTTTTAAATGCATGAGTACAGTTTTCCCAAGCCGAGATTCAACACGGTGAAAGATCTCAACTTTCCAGACTGGTGTTCGAGTCGCTGATGTGACTCGTGTTTAAATTGAAGCGGCCAGACATAATCGAGGAAACACTCGGCTGCTGCTGCTGCAGTGTGGCTGGAGAAGGACAGTTGCACGTCGGGGCGCAGCCGCCCGTGAATAACAGGAATTATGCTCCGAACTCCTCGGAAATCTGCTGACGATGAAACGGTCAATCGAGGACGAGATGGAGGGAGGAAGTGTTTGCGACAAGGACAAAGATAACGCTCCCGACTACTAGTAGTAAAAGTCGATAAGAGCAGGAAAGTCGTGCTTCCAGAATTTTTATGGATTTCCCCATAATAAGTCCTCATTGTGAATCAGGTAGTACTGAACCGTGGGCGTCACCACATGGACCATCGCTGCATTTTTAATGAGGTTAAAGCATGTTTTCTCCCCTGTGAGGCGTCAAATGCTTCAGACAACTAGCGTCAAATGCCTGATTAAGATGCGTAAGATTTGACCAAAACCCTGAACACGTGGACTCGCTATAAAGACTCGCGTTCAATTAACAAATAGCCCTTTTATTGCAGCCCGATGGAGACTTGTGGTGAAACATTTCATGGTGTGACATAAAACACATTTAGTTTGGTATAACATTTCTCAATAGGTACAATTTAGAGCAAAGTTAGTGTCCACATTGGCATTTTATGAAACAGATTTTATTTTGTAAACAATAGAAAGATTATATTCTATAGTGATTTCTATGAGATACTGTAGAGATTCATCTCATGTCGTTCCCCCAAAAAGCTGTTGATAGAACCAGAAACGTAAAAAGAAATGGAATATAAGCGATCTGATGTCGGTGTTAGCACAAATTTACAGGGTATTTGTGCTTAACTACACCTGATTTAGCGCACCATATGCCACACCTGCCGGTACATGTAATCTCATGTGAACATCAACACCTGTTACTGCCCTGAGCTGCTGCGGTTCCATTTTGTTGTCATTTAAATTGTACTGGTTTAATATTCTACCCTGAATTTGCACTTCCTGCCTCCTCCTGGCCCCACTGATTGGACGATACTTCAGCCCTGTGCTCCAATCAAACTTCACCACTCGATGGTCAATTGTCGCTATTCAGGAAAGTCATGATTATTGTTGTTTTGTAACTTATGCTGTATGACACACTAGTTTGGTCATTGGAGGCTGGGTTGTAAAGGTTATAAAGTTTGGTTTTATCCTTTCAGTTACAACTGTCTAGCCAGACCAGGTCTAGTGGTGCTACTTCTATTTGTAATTTTTGTTTGTATCTTTCTTTTAAACTGCTAGATGTCTTTGATAATTTATACTGTTGAGCTACCCAGATCCAGAGTTTGGGATTTGAATCACCTTCAATAAGCGTCTCCCATCAACCAAATTTCTTTTTACTGTCATAAATTTTGTTGACTGAAGTAGGCAGGACACAATCACTCTATTTTGTGCAAAGGAAGAAGAGTCAAAAGACGCTTTAGACAGCCCTTTTCACTCAGAGTCTGAAGAAGAAAACCTGGTTAACAGAGAAAGTTGAAAACCACCTTCATGATACCTGTTATCTCTGACTGGGGCTTTAGGTTGTGTCAAAACTTGCTTCGTAGTTCAGCCCACAGGTTCCACAAATCATCTTTTTGTTCATCTTTATTTTAGAGTTGTCCCAATCAAGTTTTTCTGCTCCTGATCTGATCTGAGTCATTTAACATTTAGCATTTTTCCCAATCTGACACCATTTTCTTAGATAACACACTCTTCAAGTATTGTAGATTATCCGTAGTACCTGCTTGCACCAACGGGTGGAGCCGCTTCTTCTTTATTTGAGAACTATAGCAGTTCTGTCTTGGCAAGGCAACAATGTTGTGGGGTTTTACGAGTAAAGGGGGCACCATGACAAAGACTTCTCTGAGACTTAATGACCTCCGACCAACGCCAAAGTGTTATATCAAGCTAAGATCAATTCGGACATCCCTCTTATATTCTAGTGGCCAATGGAAAAAGGGCACCATGACAAAGACTCCATTGATACTTAATGATCCCCGACAAGTGCTAAAGTGTCAACTCAAGCTAAGCACCATAACAAAGACTCTTCTGAGGCTTAATGACCTCTGATGAGCACTAAAGTGTTAAATCAAGTTAAGATCAATTAGGACACCCCTCTTTTATTCTAGTGGCCAATGGAAAAGGGGCACCATGACAAAGATTTCTGTGGGCCTTAATGACCTCTGACAAGCACTGAAGTTTTAAATCAAGCTAAGATCAATTCCTCTTACATTCTAGTGGCAGTTTGAACAGCTGTTTTGCAGCTTGATTTACATACCTATGTCCTGTGTGTGTGTGTGTGTGTGTGTGTGTGTGTGTGTGTGTGTGTGTGTGTGTGTGTGTGTGTGTGTGTGTGTGTGTGTGTGTGTGTGTGTGTGTGTGTGTGTGTGTGTACACACACACACACACACACACACACACACACACACACACACATACACACAGGACATAGGTATGTAAATCAAGCTGCAAAACAGCTCACTGAAAAATAACTTAACTGTGAACAAATGGATGTGGGAGTTCCAAAGTTTCATTTTTATATTATATATATATATATATATATATATATATATATATATATATATATATATATATATATATATATATATATATATATATATATATATATAAATTTTGGAACTCCCACATCCATTTGTTTACAGTTAAGTTATTTTTCAGTGAGCCAGGGACACCTTACATTTTAAAAAAAGATCTAGCTGTTTTATAGGAACTCATTCTAAGTGGAGTGCATGCCGTGGTTGATGCTAGAATTTACTGTACATCAAGAAAGTTCAATTTGTTTTCACCACAGGATATCTATGTTTTCATTCAGTTGTCTGAAAAGCACCGTATTTTCATCTCTTTCCTTCTCGGCCAACTCATGTTTCCCCCGTTTGAAACCATTATAGTCTAACTTGTAGACAATTCAGCACAACAGCATTTCTAAAGATGTTTAAGGTTCCTCTCGGGTCATCGATTAAACCCCTAAAAACTCATCTCTGTTGAACTGTAAAACTACTCTACGCTTCACAGTGGCCAGTTGTATTAGTGGAGTAATTCAAGGATACATTTGATACAGAAAAAGACTAATGTTACGGAAAGTTGTCAGGATAGGTTCCTGAAGTTTGTTATGTGGAAAACCACAGACGTCTGAATTTGCCATAGCATTGGCTTCTTATTTTACTCATAAAATGTCTTGTAGCACATAAAAACCGTCATATAAACTTGGGAACAAGGTCAAAAAAGTTGGTTTTCACCTTTAAGGATTGATAAACTTGGATGTTTTTGTGAGTCCCAGTAAACAAGGCTTCAAACCATTCGATGCTCCAGGTTCTGCTGTTATCTGACAGGCCGTCCTCCACGTTTTCCTGTTTTTGTTCCCGTTGACATGCTGACGTCACATCTTTCATGCTCGCAGAATCAGCGATAAAACCCTCGAAAGTGAATAGACGGAGGGGATTTACTTCACAATCCGAGCCCACCTACGAGCATGTTTTCAATTTTGTCCTGAACAGACCTTGCATCTGCAAAGAAACGGCCAAAAAAATGAGATGGAAACACGTCGAAGCATCTTCCATCATTTTCCCAATCAATGAAAACCAAACTTTCACTTCAGCAGCTACCTCACATGCAGCGTACCAGGAGGCTAATGAGTGTGTAGCCTCATTACGAAGCCGCTTTGTGTGGAGGAAGGACAAAAAAAATATGTATTTAGAGAATAAAATGTAAATGCAGGGAGGCAGTGTGGTAATCTTTTTTTTCCTCGTGTTTTGTACAGCCGCTGCTTCCCGTACATCTCCCCAGGACTCACTCTAATCTGTCAAAAGCAAAGAAATTAATTATAGCATGCTTTTATAAGCTTATTAAAACTGCTCTCCTCCCTCCCCCACCTTCTCTCTTTGCCCTTTTCCATTCGCTTCTCTTGCATTTGATCCATCTTTCCTTCTCTTACCTTTTTCTGTTTTTATTTCCATCTGTTCCCGTCACACCATTTGCACTCTTTCTCCTCTTTCGCCCTTCGTTTGTTTGTTTTCTCAACTCCTAACTTCCTCAATCTTCCACTACATCCATTTTTTCTCGTTTTTTCCCCCTCCAGGCCATCGATAAGTACTGTCGGGTGAGTGGAGGTTTCTCTGGGGTGAAGGACGTCTATTCGTCCAATCCGACCTACGACGACGTGCAGCAGAGCTTCTTCCTGGCCGAGACACTCAAGTAAGTCGTCCCTAATGTGTTGATTAATTGGCGCGATCTGAAAATCATCTGTAATTAATTAATCACTTTTGTGGTTAATGTAGTGATTTAGTGGGCGGTGGGCCTGCTGATTGAAGGGGCTCGTCAGAGATAAAGTGATTGCAATAATCGCTTGCTCACACTTTACACATTTTCTGTTAAAAAGAAAAAGCATAAAATGTCTTTGCGAAAGTAAAAGTTCAGCATGTATGCTTTTGTAGATTCTAACTAGAGCCTGATTGATACTGGATTTTGGGGCCGATACCTTACTTCCTGTAAAGACAAAGCTTGACTCCGCACCACTGTCTGCTCTGCTACATGTGCTGTCGATACCAAGATTAAGGGCAGAAGAAATACTGGTATCAATATCTCATCTAATATTCTTTATATATATGTTAGAGTTATGGTAAAAAGCGTCTTTTTTTTTTTAAAGCAATTTTCTCTAAGCACACAGCCTGACTCCACACCACTGTCTGCTCTCCTACATGTGCTGTTGATACCAAGTTTAAGGAAGTAAGAAATACTTCCTTAAACTTGTATTAAACTTTATATATATGTTAGATTTATTTTAAAGAGTCATTGTTTCTTATCATTTTAGCAATATATTTTGCAAACGAGCTAACTACTTACTATCAAGACAAAGTTTGCCTCCGCACTACTGTCTACTCTCCTACATGTGCTGTCAATACCAAGTTGAAGGGAGTTAGAAATGCTGGTATTGATTTTTTGGCTGATGTTCTTTAAATATATGTTCGTTTTATGTTGAAAAACGTTTCTGTTCATCATCTTTCCAACAGTGTATTTTGCAAGCTAGTTGGCAACTTTTTATAAAAACAAAGCTTGACTCCGCACCACTGTTTGCTTTGCTACATGTGCTGTCGGTACAAAGTTTAAGGAAGTAAGAAATACTTCCTTAATCTTGATATATATATATCTATGTTAGTTTTATGTTTAAAAAAAGAGTCATTGTTTGTTACCTCTCTTGAATGTATTTCACAAACTAGTTAACTTACTGTAAGTACAAAGCTTGACTCCGCACCATTGTCTGCTCTGCTACATGAGCTGTCGATACTGAGTTTAAGGGAGTAAGAAATACTGGTATCAATATGTCTTCTAATATTCTTTATATATGTATATATGTTAATTTCATGTTTGTTTATCACCTTTGCAGCAATGTATTTTACAAATAAGTCAGCAGCTTACTATAAAGACAGTCTGACTCCGCACCACTGTCTGCTCTGCTACATGTGCTGTAGGTACCAACTTTAAGGAAGTAAAAAATACTTCCTTAAACTTGCATTAAACTTTATATATAGGTTCGATTTATGGTAAAAGCATCATTATTTGTTACCTTTCTAGCAATATATTAAAAGTTTGACTCCACACCAGTGTCTGCACTGCTGCATGTGCTGTCGAGACCAAATTTAAGGGAGTAAGGAATACTAGTATCAATATTTCGGCTGATATTCTTTAAATATATGTTAGAGCTATGTTGAAAATGTGTTTATTATTTTTCTAGCAATGTATGCCAAAAACTAGTCAGCAACTTTCTATAAAAACAAAATTTGACTCCACACCACACTGTCTGCTCTGCTACATGGGCTGTCAATACCAAGTTATTCCAAACCAGAAATACTGGTATAGACTTTTTGGCTGATCTTCTTTTATATATGTTAAATTTATATTTAAAAAGAATCATTGTTTATTACCTTGCTAGCAATCTATTTTTGCAAATGTATCGATCAGGCTGTAATTATATAAGTTATAATATACAGAATCCTCTTTCTGTGGTCTGTGGGAATCCTTCAGAGTTAGTCCCAGGAAGGTATTTCCTTTCCTTGGTGCACTGAAGAAACTAAAGTGTTGTTGGCATGTTCTTTAGAAGGTAATAACAGGTTAACGCGCTGCCATCTGTTGTTAGTTCCTTCTCTTCGAGCCCCTTTGCTCTGAGCACAGTGGGCCGGCATCAGGCTTTGTTTGCAGCTACGCAATGTTCCAAAGTCTGATTAATGCGAAGGGCAGCTCTGGTCTCTGTGGAACATCGTCATCACTGATGGATGAAGGAAGAGGAGGCTGTGACCCAGAAGGGGAAGTGAAGAACAGTAAAGTGGTTCTCTGGCTCCCTCTGCTGGCAGCTCTGTGAACTTCACCTGCTGTTATTAGACTGTACATGTGTAATTCAGTGTCAGTCACAGTCTGACAGGTCAATCATAAAACAGGTTTTATCGGCTGCCCTGTCACCTCCGGTATTAGCATGAAGCTACTTATCAGCCCTTCGTTGTGGACTTTAATGTGTCGGAAATTAACACCCACAAAGCATCAAATGCCAGTAAAATTTGTCTTTGGTGTTCGAGCCGTTAAAGGTCAGCCGCCACGCTTGCTGGTAGCTCTGAGGCGATGACATTTCAGAGCCTCGGCGTTATGCAGCCTTTGGTGTCTGTCTGGTCTCAGCCTTCATCCCTGCTGGCTGCCAGCCAATCGCCTCCAAGCAACACAGCAGAACAGGCTTCTGATTGGCTGCCAGTCACACAGACGCAGCGTCCCAACTTACATCACCAAGTTAAAGAGCTGCAAACCAAGTGAGCAACTTTTAAAATCTGATGTTTTTACAATGAAAATTAAACAGGTGCCTGTCAGGTTTTATGCAAATCATTTTGACATGTAAAAAGTTAAAGAGTAAACCTCCAGTTCAGTGCAGAATTAGTAAAATATGAACCATTCTTTGATAAAAAAAAAAAAAAACATGAATGATCAGAGTAAATACAATCACGTGATAACAAATAACTTTGTCTGACCACTAATCCTAAATGAAAGAAAAGTTTTTCCATGATCAAACATGTTTTCTAAACAAAAAAAAGACAATTTTTTACAAATTTTGCCAGTGGATGAAAACTTACGAGCACAACTGTATATATACTCATATATGTATAAATGAAAACAGGGATTTTACTGTACAAAACAATAAGCAGTTACAGAAATCATGAAAATACCCATGAGTCATATCTGACTGTTGTGTAATCAGTTTGTGGTGAATTTTATTTGTTTACAGGAGAAATTAAAATGACAGTAAATGGACATTAAACTGATCTCCATCATGTATTAAAGTAAGAAAGGGAAATTAATTGACTTCAAAAAGAACAATAAAATGCATCTTGGGCCTTTTTTCTAGATTTAAAAAAAAAAAGCTTCTTCGTGAATAAAACGACTAAAAACCTACATCAGGTTTGGTCTTTGTGATGAGATGCAAATGAAATCCACAGCGCACCACAAATAACAAAGCCACCTGTCGCCGGTTGCTATAGCAACGGCCAAACATGGCACACAGTGTGCAGGTAACCGAGGACTCCCACATCCATGAACTGTACGTCTGACCAGAAAACACAGCCGCCTCCTGAAGCAAACTGTTGGTCCATCTGGCTGCACAGAAACCTAGTTCTTGTTTATCACTTGTGGAGGTTTTATAGTGAAAAGTTTCAACAAATGTTCATTTATTCTGCAGTGTGATTAAACAAAAATCGATTTAAACCAATGAGTATTGAGCAGAATTTGGGTATTTTTGTCTCCTGTCACACTTTTCTATGGAAGCAGCACAACCATAACTACAAACAGAAAATACACAAAAACATCAGTAAATTATAAAAATTTGTTGAATTTCCTCATTAATTATTTTACAAAAATGCAAAAACCTGGAATCAACACATCCAAAGGCAACTCTGGAAAAACTAGTCTTCATGTTATAGATATTTAACTCTTTATATTTTTGATTTGCGTCTGTACTTGTCTCCTCTCTGCTCTGTGTTTACACTTCCTGCAGTTCAGCCGAATAATCCTTGACTTTATGTTGGCGGCTGAGTCTGAATTTTTAGTTTGTTTTGCAGAATTTGCTGTGGTGCAAGTAGTTCATGTTTTTGCAGATCTTTAAATGACTTTTCAGTTGCACCAAGGACCACAGAAAATCTGTTAAAATGCGATCAAATGTTTTAAAGGGAGATTTGTAGAATGAAGTGATTTTGATGAAATATCACAACTTTTAGCTCAGATTTGGTTCATTTCCTCGATGGAATTCTCACGAATATGTTGCCTGCCAGAAAGTTGATAAACCGATAATGTTTTAAAGATTCTTGCTGTTATAAATGGTGTAATTGTGATTATTTATTAAAGACGTCATGATTTTCAAACCTGCTGGTGGCTTTTGGGGTCTGAACCAGGAAATAAAACATTTTTCTCCAATTTATGATGTGAAAATAGTCCCAGACACAGTTTCCAGGTTTGGATCGACACTACATCCTTTCACAAACTTATTCTCGTCTTTCTTCTTCCTCCTCCTCATCCTCTCACCTCCCTTCCCCCCAGGTATCTCTACCTGTTGTTCTCCAGCGACGACCTGATGCCGTTGGAGAGTTGGGTGTTCAACACGGAGGCCCACCCTCTGCCGGTGCTCCACCTCGGCAACATCACCCTGCCGGGCAGCGAGCCGGCTCAGCGGTAGACGGACCGGACCGTCCCCACCACAGCACCAGGGGGCGCCACCCGCCTGCCCACATAAAGATTAAACAAAACAAACGCACCCACCAACACCGGACAAACTTCCATCCAGACTCTCTACCGCTTCTGAACTGCAGCTCAGATCACTGCAGAGCGAGAGGCCGACTCTCTTCTTTCCGTTTTACTTCCTGACTCTTCTCTGCTGAAACCAGAAGGACCGACGGTGGGTGTGCCGCCTCGCGTTTGGCTCAAATCCACTCTTTTTCTCCGACGGACGGACGGAGCTCCGAACCAGAGGCTCGATTAGTTTCTTCTGTTGTTATTTTTAGTCTTTATTTGACCAAACTTTGCTCCCGAACAGGCTCGTGATGGGATTTTGTGAAGGATTACGTCGCAGTTTGACACTGTGCAGATGGATTTATTTTTTCTTTTCCAGACAGACAGACGTGAGGACTTTACAAGGTCTGCTGATGAGATGTGATTTTTTTTTTTTTTTTTTGTGGTTTTTGTTTTGGACAAATGGGGACACAGGGTTGAATCAAAGCCCTTCGCTTCTTCTTCTTCTCCCCGAGCTGAGCCCAGTTTAATCTCTACCAGACGAACTTTCTCCTGGAACTTTTCGCGGATCATCGTCGTTGCAAGGGGCGGGAACGGACCTCACCTCCTCTAATCCTCAGTTTTCAGACCATCATGAGTGGATGGGTTAAGACTCCAGCAGGCCTCCACATCTCCTCCTCCCACCCAACCCTTCTGCTGCTACTCGACTGGATGCTGCTTTTTTACCTTCATCGTTTCCTCTCTCAGATCTCCTGTCCTCTCGTTTCCCTTTCGCCTTTTTTTCTCCACGAATCCGATTGTTTTCAGGTTGCGAGACGACGAGGCGACCGTGCTTCTGTGACTGTATGTGTTTGTGTGGCGGTTGAGAAGAAACAACCTCCTGCTGTAAATCATTTTGTTTGTGCACTTTGTATGGAAAAGGCTATGAAGACGAGGACAGTAGAGGTGTAGCACTGAATAAACGAAGGCCTTCTCATGTCTCACTGCTGAGCTCCGTAAACCCGCCTCACGTCATCAGGTGCCACTTTACTCTCGCATTAACTCATCATTTTCTCTTTTTCCACTTTTTTTTCTACTTCTGCCATTCGTTTTTCAAGCTTCTGTCGTCTGTTTTACCCTCTCTCTCCATAAAAAGTCCAAAAACCTGGAGGCCTTCAGTCTCATGGTTCCTACAAGAGTCTAAAATAATGTTTAAATTTTGTGTATCACTTAGAAATGAATTTAACGTTGGAATCTAGTCCTTAAAAGTCCATTCACCCGTTGAATTTACTGCAAACTTCCAACCAGCTACTCTTCAGACTGATTGGTCTCAATGTTCAGCTTATAAATACTGATTTAAAATCACCAAACTGAAATCTGGGCACAACAAATAAATGCATATTTAACCTGTTTTTATACAGTTTCAGATGGAAATCCTCTGCTGAGGCTTTATAAATGATAAAAAGTCAGAATAACCACCCCGCTCTGTGTCCTGGAACATATCAAGAGTTTGTTGTTTTACTTTTAAAGATCTCAGTCTTCTTCATCAGTTGGCTCGTGAGTTTAAACGTTTGAGTTCCTTCGACGGATTTATCGAAAAGTCCCAAAATATGGCAGCAAGATAGCGACAAAAACTTAAAACCATTCATAAAATATCATATAAATATGGAAAGTGATGGACCAAGAAACAGATTTTGTTCCCAGATTGGTTCTCACATGAAGCTAAAGGCAGCAATGACACAAAACAGTCGGTTTGAGGTGCTATAAAGATGCTAAAAGTCAAATTTTAATAATCCAGCATCAACTTTAACGTTATTTCTCAGCTGAATGAACCATATCAGAGGCAGGTTGTGATGATGAATGAAGGAAAATCATCTGTCAGTGCCTCAAAGTTATGAAATAACATCTAAAAAATGGTTTTAAATCATGTTGTTCTAAAATCAGTCATATTTAGCTTTTTCTTTAATACTGATGTCCGTTACATGAGCCAAATGCTTTTCAGTTTATTTCTTATTTCCAGTCAGTCTAAAAGACGTTGTTCGGGACTAAACCAAGATTTTTAAACCATATTATGACAAAAACTCCCCTCTAAAAGTACAGACAGCAATCTAAATAATGGGCTGAGAGAGACTTAATTATATTTTCTAAGACATTAATCTCATGTGTCCAAATTCTGCATATCAGTGGGCTGGTTTAGGTAGAAGAAATCAAGAGTTTGACTGCAAAAATGATCCAGGTGAGAAAGCTGAACAGTTGTTTTTTAATGTGCAACTGTTAGTTTTTGACTTCTTCTCAAGCCTTTTTGTCAAATGTTTTTCTGTTTCACTGCTTTGTGTTTCTCATGCGTCACCGTGACGTAAATCCTCTTTTCTTCTTTTCTTGTTTGCTCAAATACAAAGGTCGATGCGATGGTGTGAAAACGTAGCTGACAAAAGACTCCAAGGACGAAAAGAAAGAGTTCGATGTTTTGTTTACTGCCATGTGAATCAAAACTTCTTTAAAAAATTGTTATATTATAAAATTCTGCTTCTTCTATTCCCACTTTTGACCAAAATTGAGTTAACTAACCAGCTGATTTAACATTTAATATCCAAGTTTGTACCATCTGGAGCTAAACGTACACAGATATTACTAACAACACATTTTCTGACCATAATTTCACTGTGACTAATCACAATTTTACTGAAATAAAACAACATACTGATCAGTCAGAATGACAGATATCTGTAATCTGGTTTGGTCTGGTTAAAATCTTTTTTTATGGAGCTCTTGATTATCGCTCCAACAAAACATTTCAAAGTTAAACAGCTGCTGTGTTGGAAAACGCCATTAAATAGGAAAAGCTCTTCAGAGAAGAGTTTGTGGAGGACGAGATCTTGTTGAATTTTACACATTTTTGTCCATATTTTCATCCCCAGACACACTTGTTGACCATTGACGAAGTCTGGATGTCGGGTTTTTAGCCTGGTTGAAATTTCAAGCGTCCTTCAACTTTCACTTGTTGTAGCTTCCGACGTAATTGCAGACATCAGCGACGCCATTTTGCCGACTCAAAGCCATAAAAATATCTGTAATATTCCATTTAGACAGGTCGGAATTCCAGTTTAAGGTATCTACGAAATCTGACTAGTTCTAATGTACCTCAAAAGAACGATGATCGAATGCATTTTTCACAAACTCGAGTAGTGAGTAATGTTAATTCTGAGCATAATGTACTGCTTGATTGCATCTTTTGATATCTTGAATGGAGTTTCATTGAAGATATCCTGAATGAACTTTGAAGATATCTTGAATGAACTTTAATTGAAGATATCTTGAATGGACTTTAATTGATGATATCTTGAATGGACTTTAATTGATGATATCTTGAATTGACTTTAATTGATGATATGTTGGATGAACTTTAATTGGAGATATCTTGAATGGACTTTAATTGAAGATATCTTGAATTAAGTTTAATTGATGATATCTTGAATGGACTTTAATTGAGGATATCTTAAACTGAAATTACGACTAGTCAGACTTTCATCATTGAAATCTGAAACTGGAGTTACAACTTGTCGTTCATTCATCGAAGAATTATGATTTGGACATCAAAAAATTTTCTTTTTGACTGGGAAGAACTAAATTACGGATATCTACGATGCATATCCATTCTGGCTATTAAATGCTTAAGATTTTAGCTGATGAACATCAATTAGAACAGGAATGGAAACAAACATTTGGTGGTAGTTGATGCGACATCACTAAGCCATATTTGACAGTTAAATACAAAGAGGTTTTGAGTTTATATTTAAGCATCTTATTGGGAAATCTTGAAGGTAGCAGTTGCAGAGGATTGATAAATGTCTTAAGTTTTGACTCCCGTGACATTTCATTAGTTGAGTTTTTATAGCTTTGACCAGGAGTCGGGTCGAGTTCATGTTAAATCATCCCAAACTCATTATTGACGCTCAGTTTTTTAATTTAAAGTTTAAAGGAACCTCTAAATTATCTTCCTGGTGACTCCCGTGAAGATGTTTTTATTTCCTCCATTTTTTTCAACGTCATCCATCCACAATCTTCTCACCTGAAGTCATTATTTCATTACTAACGGTCCATCGATGCAGTACCGTCCCGGCTTGGCCCCTCCTCCCAAGTCTCTGACGTCACTCTGACATCATCATCATCATCACCTCTATACAAGGAGGCGAAACCTGGGCGGCCGTCGAGTTGCTGGGAGTGATTTTGAAAACTGAGTGTTCTGTATTTGTATTTTTACTGAACTAAAAAAAAAAACAAAATAAAGTTAAACTATCTGTAAATATGTTTAAAACTGAGACACAAATTCAATAAAGATGTTATGAAAAGTGATCAGAAACGGAGAGCACATTCTTTATTTGAACCTCAACATGGATATGGTTTGTTTTGATGCATCAAATTTTGAAGAGACAGGTTTTTTTGTATTTACTATAAATGTTTAATATATTTCCGCTTTCTTTTGATTTTTATCTATTTATTGTGACTCCCTTTTGTCCCTAAAACTGGCCATGTTCTCCATTATGCACAACTTTAAGCCTTATTATAATAGAAATGGGTCATTTATATACTAATTTATCTTTTGTGTTGTTTTAATGAAGGTGAAAATTAGCTGTAGAGGCCAAAACTGTTTTCATTCCAGGCTATTAGCATGTTCATTTCTGCTGTAAAATTAGATATTTTAACATGAAGGTTTAGGGGATTGAGAATCAGCCTCTAGTGGCCATTTGAGGAACTGCAGTTTAGCCACTTTCGGTAAATACCTGCAATACTAAAACAATTCTATTTGAATCCAGCTGTACTTGATGGTAGATTCATAGATGATGAACTTGGCATCAACATGTTCTCATGCAAACATTAGCATTTAGCTCAAATCACTGCTGAACCAAAGTAGAACGTCAGAGAGCTGATAGTATGGGCGCGGAATGCGAATTTGAAAACCTTTATTGCCCGATTGACCATCAGCTGCTTCTCATTTTGTGTCTAATGAGGTGAATGTGTTCAGGGAGCCTTTTCAGTCCAGTTGCAAATGGGCCAGATAGAATAAAAACCAATCATCGAGGTCCAGATTCCAACAATAAACCCCCATTAAACGCTACTTATCTATCTGTATGTGAGAAATATCTGAGTATCTGTAGATGTCTTTGGGTCTTTTAGTGCCTTATAATGGCACCAACTGGTCCCTGAATGTGACCACATTCTCCATTATGCACAACTTTAAGCCTTAATATAAGTTAAACTGGTCAGTTACATTTTTTTTACCCCCTTTGTAGTTGTAATGAGGTTGGAAGTTTGCTCTAGAGACCAAAACTGTAAACATGTTTATTTCTGCTGTTAATGTAGATATTTCCACATGGAGGTCTATGGGGATTGAGAATCAGCCTCAAGTGCTTGTTTGAGGAACTGAAGTTTTCACCACTTGATGGACTGAATGGACTTCGTGTTAGCATGCAAACATTAGCATTTAGCTCAAAACAGTACTGTACCAAAGGATAGCCCCACAGAGCTAATAGTATGGGTGCAGAATTTAAATTCAAAAACCTTCATTGACCATCAGTAGCATTTCATTTTAGTCTAATGAGATAAATTTGTTCAGAAAGCCTTCTTACTTCAGTTGCAAAATAAACTAATTGAATAAACAACAGTGACCGAGGTCCAGATTCCAACAGTAAACCTCCAATGAACACCACTGATTTGTACGTAGGGAATATCTGAGTACCTCCAGATAACTTATAATGACTCCAACTTGTCCCTGAATATGCCACAATTTCCTTTATGCACAACTTTTAGCCTTAATATGAATTAAACTGGTAAGTTATATATACTTTTACATCCTTTGTAGTTGTGATGAGGCTGGAAATTAGCTCTAGAGACCAAACTAGCTGTTTGTTCCAGGCTGTAAACATGTTTATTTCTGCTGTAAAGTTAGATATTTTAACATGAATATCTATGGGAATTGACTCGCTTTGAGAGTCAGCCTCAAGTGGCCATTTGGGGAACTGCAGTTTAGCTTTGGACGTAAATATCAGCAATAATAATAAAATTCTGGTTAGTTCCAGTTGTGTTTGATGGTAGATTCATAGACGATGAACTTGGCATCAACGTGTTAGCATGCAATCATTAGCATTTATCTCAAAACACTCCTGTGCCAAGTAGAACCCAACTGAGCTGATAGCATGGTTGTAGAATGTGAATTTGGCTTCACTGATTGACCATCAGCAGTATTTCATTTTGGTCTGATGAGGAGAATTTGTTGAGGGACCATTTTCAGTTCAGTCACAAATTGGCCTGATAGAATAAAAACCATTCACCAAGGTCCAGATTCCAACAATAAACCTCCATTAAACCATGGATCTGTACGTGGGGGATATCTGAGTATCTCCGGATTAAACTTTGTTCAGATGTGTTTGACAGAATAAATGTGTTCCGGTTTCTCTGCATCATGCTGCCAGGAAGTTAAAGACCAGTTTGGACAAACAGCAGCTTCCTCCAAACAGCTCTCTTACTATTAAGCACCTTTTCTCTGTGGCAGGTTTTAGTTATTTGCAGACTATTTTTCTTCAAGCTAACAACTTTTTAATACTCTCTTCATGGTCATCACAATTGGCTGGCTTCCCCTCAACACGGCGAACACAAGAAGTAGTTTACTTTTGTTCTCACTGTACTTCAGCTTAGGGTTTATTTAGCAAATGGCTGCTGTTTAATACAAGCAATTAGTTAATATCGGCCTGAAGCATCGGTTTAAATGCACTCAGTGCTGCTGAGAGTCATTTTCCAGATGAAATGTGTCGTAAATCAACCAGAATGAGGTCAGCACTTCACAATAAAATGTTGCACTTTCCTTCCTTTTCAGGTACAGGATAAAGAGGAGGAGGCCAAGGACTGATCCTTGAGGGACACCATGGGACAGGGGGACGGTGGGGGATGTGCAGTTGTTGACCTTGATGAATTGTTGTCGATTAGTGAGATATGATGTGAACCAGGTGAGGGCGGTGCCGGTGATGTTAATGGAGGATTGAAGGCGGGACAGGAGGATGGAGTGATTGATTGTGTCAAATGCTGCAGAGAGGTCGAGAAGAATGAGGATGGTGACTTGTCCAGAGTCTGAGGAGAGGAGGAGATCGTTGGTGACCTTGAGGAGAGCAGTTTCAGTGCTGTGATGAGAGCGGAATCCGGATTGAAAGGTTTCATACAGGTTGTTGGAGGTGAGATGAGTTTTCAACTGGGCAGCGACGACACGTTCTAATGTTTTGGATATGAAGGGGAGGTTGGAGATGGGCCGGAAGTTGTGAGGGGAGGTTGGATCCAAACCAGGTTTTTTGAGGATGGGGGAGACAGAGGCGAGCTTGAGGGGTGAGGGGACACAGCCAGTACTGAGGGAAGTGTTGATGATGTTAGAGATGAGGGGGGAGATAACAGAGAGGAAAGGGGGGATCAAGTGAAGTGGGAGAGGTGACAAGGCTGCTGTGGATGGAGTTGATTTTGTATTGGAAAAAGAGAGGAATAGGTTGCACTTGTCAGTGGTGAACAAGTTTGAGACGGTATCCGGGGGGGCAAGGAGTTTATTGACAGTTGAGAAGAGGGACTTGGGGTTGTTGGAGCTGGTATTGATCAGGTCAGAGTAGAAAGTGGACCGTGCAGATTTCAGGGCGTCTTTGTATTGTTGGAGAAAGTCGGAGTAGGCTTGGCGGTGAACTGTCAGGTTTGTTTTCTTGACAAGACATTCCAGCTGTCGTTTTCGGGCTTTCATGAGGTGGAGTTCGGGGGTGTACCATGGAGCAGAGTGGGAGAACGTGATTAATTTGGATTTGAGGGGAGCAAGCTGATCGAGACAGGAAGAGAGAGTATGATTGTAGTGGTTGATGAGGTCAGTGGGGTTATTGATTGATGGGGGAGGGGAGACGGACAATGCAGTGGTCAGTGAGGCGGAGAATACAGAGGGGGAGAGAGATTTGGTGTTTCTAAAAAAGATTGTCCGTTTTTCCTTAGGCAGGGGTGTGGGGGGGCTGATGTCCATAGTTACTGCTAGGTGGTCAGAGATGGAGAGATGACAGCTGGAGATGTTTAGGACTTTAAGACCAGAGGAGCAAACCAGATCGAGGATGTGACCATGGTTGTGGGTGGGGAAATTGACATGCTGGGTGAGGTTGAGTGATTGTAGGAGGTCTAGGAAGTCAGAGGCAGATTTACTGTGAAGGTTATCCATGTGAAAGTTGAAGTCACCAAGGATGAGGACTGAGGGAGATGTAGCTGATAGCTGGGTGGCAAAGTGGGCAAAGTCAGGGAGGAAAGAGAGGTTTGGTTTAGGTGGGCGGTAAATGATAGCAGTGACCATTGGGGTGGGACCGGGTAATTTAAAAACAAGGTGTTCAAAGGAGGGAGGGGCAGGGATGGAAAGTGGGATGGTTGTGAAGACCGGTTTGTGGATGACTGCGATGCCACCTCCTCGACTTTCTGGGCGGGGTGAGTTGAGGTACGTGTATCCGGAGGGTGTGGCTTGGTTGAGTGGGTAGAAGTCCAGTGGTTTGTGCCATGTTTCAGTTAGACAGAGGAAGTCCAGTTTATTGTCCAGGATAAATAATTGTAGAATGGGGCCTTTGCTGTTGACGGAGCGGGTGTTGAAGAGGGCAAAGTTCAGGTGAAGTGTGGATGTGTGATTAGGACAGGGCTTCTGGGGACAGAAGCCCTGTCCTAATCCTGGATGTTGTTCTTTTCAGCTGTCAGTGGTCAGAATGTTGTGGCTGATCGGTGGATCTGTCTGCCTTTACTCTGACATCCAGAGTTATACAAAAGTGGAGAATGTGTGCAGTGCAGAAGAGATTTACTTTATTGGATGCAGTTTTAGTGGTTCCATCAGAGAAAATCATATCCATATACAGATTTTTATTAATTCCAGGGCTGGTTCAGTAAAGATTACAGTAATAACTACATCAGATAATTCTTGGTCGCAGTTGGAATTTTGCAGACTGAGAGATGGTTGAGAAGGTTTCAGTTCTTGTTTTAGCAAAATATGTTATAATAGAAGATCTTTATTGTCATTGTACATGAAATTATCTGCAAACCAGCAAAGTGCATCAGTCTCAGATATCTAAAAATAAATAAGTAAAGAAAAATGCTTCTAAAGCCAATAATAAACTGAATATTTTGAGGGAATCTTCTAAAAAGGAAAGAAAAGCTCCATTCTCACTCCTCTCAGGATAAACTGTCATTAAAATTGACTTTAAATTTAGCTTCAACACGAGATAAAAACATTTACTTTCATTACTGATGTTGTCAAGTTTTAATAAAGTTCATGCTTTTATAAAATGATGAAAGTGAATAAATTGTATTTCTGTGATCTGTGTTTGATTTCTGTCTTTTCTCCTGTCATCCAGATGTTCAGAGGGAGATGATGCCACATCTGGTCCAGCTGATGGAAGGTCTTGAAGTTCTCTGACTGGCCTGGACTGAAGATGGTCGTCTCACTGGATTTAAGGTTCAGATGCTCAGTAACAAACTCCACCAATGAGCCAACAGGGAAGCTTTAGGTTTATTAAATGTTGCTATGAAGGTTTTGCTGTTTTTCTTTGTGAATGCAATGTGCTCCAACTGAAACCTGAATTAGAAGTTAGAAGTAAATCCTTCCATCTGAAAGGATTTAGTTGCATTAATAACCTCACAACATTCTCATTTTTATTCCAGTCTTGGTTGGAAATAGAATCTCTGTATTGATTCAGGTAAAAACTGAACTTCACAGCATGTTGGAGCAAAACAACCAGATGAAAACTGTGATGGTGTTGGATTGTCAGACCGTAATGTTGCAGCTCAAAGCAGCTTTTCTAGCTCAGTTCATTCTGACATTCAGCTATGAATCAACACAGCAGATGGTGATCCATGCTGTGGAAGTCTCACATCTCCTGATTTAATGGAGCTGCTTTGCACTTTTTACACTGTTTATTTACCAACACTTTATTTAGTAAAAGTCCCATCTAGTTTTTATGAGGAATGTGATGTTTTAATTTCTCTGAATAACTGCAGTCTAATGGAACAGCTGGAATTGTAACATCTGTCCTGATATTGATCATGAAGTATTGCTCAGAATACTTATGGTCAGCAGTCATCCCTGAAGTTTTACATTAAAATCTTTACTTGTGTTGTGAACTTTGGTAAGAAGCAGAAACTTTAGCGTTGCCATGGATACATGAGTGTTAAATTCTGTCCATGTTTCCATTTTGGGAAATGAAGTCCAGTTCCAGAATGTGGAGGAATTTAGTCTCAATCACAGACAACAAATATTATCTGAAAGTCGGGTTATTGTTGTTTATCAGCACAATACAAAAAGATTCATGTTAGAAATATTCCAGTTAAGACTCTAGAATATCATGATTTATGTAAATTTACCTCAATAATATGAATGTTCAGGTTAAGATTGTTCAGTGATATTTATTATGCAAGTTTAGCTGATTAAAGTTTATGACTCTGCACTAAAATATTATTTAAATTGACATCATTATTATAATATTTATGGTCAGACCCTACAGTATTGAGATTAAGAAATCAAATATTCTATAAAACGTAAATACACTGAACTCATTTGGAGATATTTAAGTGAGACTCTACAATATTCTTTGACTAAATCAAAATTTTAATCATTTTTACTCCAAACATTTACTGGACTGATTTAAATATTAAAATCACTCCTTTCTAATCCTCTGCTGTACGTTCAAACCTGAGGCCTTAAATAGAGACACACAAGTATCTGATTGAAGGAACTTCTGCAGAGTCCTGGTTCCAGAACATGATGATAGAATTATAGACAAACTTTAACAAAAGCTGCCTGAGAGTTTACAGCGTTTTATGTTAGATTTCTTCAGTAATTTAATGAGAGTTATCAGCAATAATCAAGTGTTCATTTGATGAACTTCATTTCCTAAAACATCCAGAATTGGAGCTCGTATCTTTGGCAGCTGTAAAGTTTCTGCTCCTTCAAAGTTCACAACACAATGAATGAATTCCTAAAACACTCTCAATGCTGGAGAGTGTTTGATGCTGAAGCAGTGACCAGTTTTTCTGTTTCTTCTCTGGAGATGCACAATGAGGGACGTCTGCAGAGACTGAGAAAGAGTCTCACCACATCCTGACATGAGAAACAAGACTTTATTGAAGACTACAATGAGAAAAACTATCAGACAGCAGACGGCTGCATTCAAGGTGAGCTCTGAACATTTGATCTGGAACAGGAATTCAATAACGGCAGCATGAGCTGCATTTCAGTCTGTAGCTGCTGAATTCATGGATGAATCATCTGGCACTAGAGAGGAAGACCATCAAACATCCACGTCAGCTGATGGAGGTCCAAGAGTCTCACCCAACAAACAACCTACAGAGTGAAGACCTCCAATCTGATTGGACGGCCTCCTATTCAGCCACATGTGTGAACAAATGCCTCTAAGTTGATTTGTTTTCTAAAATAAATCTAGTTTGAGTCCTAATCTCTGCCTGTCTGTTTGCTTCTTTACACCGCTGTTAACAGTTTAGGCTGTTAGATTGTTCCAGACAAGTACAAGATTCTTCAGAGCCGTTCTACCAGGAGCCTGACAGGAAGAACTCCAACAGCTACTGAATGTTCCTGTGGTTCCCTCAAGGCTACAGGAGGAGTCCTACGAGGACGAGCCGGTCCACCTGATGGCGGCCAGTCGCTGCGGTTCAAAGCCAACACCGACTACGTGGACTTCTACTGGACCACACGGAGGCCTTCAAACCAGACCAACAAGTTCAGCGACTCCCCGACTCGTGGGTCTGAGGACGCCGCCGAGCCTCGGCCCAGCCGGCCGCCTGTCTGTGGGTGTTTGAGTGCTGAGAGGTTTGTGGATGCATGTGAACGTTCTGTGTTGAAACAGCAGCTTTGGACTCAGTAACGCCGGGAAAAATCAGGAGGGCATGAACAACACTCCAGAAAGGTTTTCTTTGAAAAAAAAATCATCATGAATTTTGGCGCAAAAAAAACGCCTTACTATACTATGTCGAAAAAAAATGCCATTTTTGAAACATGTTGTAAAAACGTGCCATATGATGAAATAATGTAAAGGAGGGCGTGAAAAACACTCCAGAAAGGTTTTCTTTGAAAAAAAAATCATCATGAATTTTGGCGCAAAAAAAACGCCTTACTATACTATGTCGAAAAAAAATGCCATTTTTCAAAGATGTTGTAAAAACATGCCATATGATGAAATAATGTAAAGGAGGGCGTGAAAAACACTCCAGAAAGGTTTTCTTTGAAGAAAAACTCATCATGAATTTTGGCGCAAAAAAAACGCCTTACTATACTATGTCGAAAAAAAATGCCATTTTTCAAAGATGTTGTAAAAACGTGCCATATGATGAAATAATGTAAAGGAGGGCGTGAAAAACACTCCAGAAAGGTTTTCTTTGAAAAAAAAATCATCATGAATTTTGGCGCAAAAAAAACGCCTTACTATACTATGTCGAAAAAAAATGCCATTTTTCAAAGATGTTGTAAAAACGTGCCATATGATGAAATAATGTAAAGGAGGGCGTGAAAAACACTCCAGAAAGGTTTTCTTTGAAAAAAACATCATCATGAATTTTAGCGCAAAAAAAACGCCTTACTATACTATGTCGAAAAAAAATGCCATTTTTCAAAGATGTTGTAAAAACATGCCATATGATGAAATAATGTAAAGGAGGGCGTGAAAAACACTCCAGAAAGGTTTTCTTTGAAAAAAAAATCATCATGAATTTTGGCGCAAAAAAAACGCCTTACTATACTATGTCGAAAAAAAATGCCATTTTTCAAAGATGTTGTAAAAACGTGCCATATGATGAAATAATGTAAAGGAGGGCGTGAAAAACACTCCAGAAAGGTTTTCTTTGAAAAAAAAATCATCATGAATTTTGGCGCAAAAAAAACGCCTTACAATACTATGTCGAAAAAAAATGCCATTTTTCAAAGATGTTGTAAAAACGTGCCATATGATGAAATAATGTAAAGGAGGGCGTGAAAAACACTCCAGAAAGGTTTTCTTTAAAAAAAAAATCATTATGAATTTTGGCGCAAAAAAAACGCCTTACTATACTATGTCGAAAAAAAATGCCATTTTTCAAAGATGTTGTAAAAACGTGCCATATGATGAAATAATGTAAAGGAGGGCATGAACAACACTCCAGAAAGGCTTTCTTTGAAAATAAAATCATCATGAATTTTGGCGCAAAAAAAACGCCTTACTATACTATGTCGAAAAAAAATGCCATTTTTCAAAGATGTTGTAAAAACATGCCATATGATGAAATAATGTAAAGGAGGGCATGAAAAACACTCCAGAAAGGTTTTCTTTGAAAAAAAAATCATCATGAATTTTGGCGCAAAAAAAACGCCTTACTATACTATGTCGAAAAAAAATGCCATTTTTCAAAGATGTTGTAAAAACGTGCCATATGATGAAATAATGTAAAGGAGGGCGTGAAAAACACTCCAGAAAGGTTTTCTTTGAAAAAAAAATCATGAATTTTGGCGCAAAAAAAACGCCTTACTATACTATGTCGAACAAAAATGCCATTTTTCAAAGATGTTGTAAAAACGTGCCATATGATGAAATAATGTAAAGGAGGGCATGAACAACACTCCAGAAAGGTTTTCTTTGAAAATAAAATCATCATGAATTTTGGCGCAAAAAAAACGCCTTACTATACTATGTCGAAAAAAAATGCCATTTTTCAAAGATGTTGTAAAAACGTGCCATATGATGAAATAATGTAAAGGAGGGCGTGAAAAACACTCCAGAAAGGTTTTCTTTGAAAAAAAAATCATCATGAATTTTGGCGCAAAAAAAACGCCTTACTATACTATGTCGAAAAAAAATGCCATTTTTCAAAGATGTTGTAAAAACGTGCCATATGATGAAATAATGTAAAGGAGGGCGTGAAAAACACTCCAGAAAGGTTTTCTTTGAAAAAAAAATCATCATGAATTTTGGCGCAAAAAAAACGCCTTACTATACTATGTCGAAAAAAAATGCCATTTTTCAAAGATGTTGTAAAAACGTGCCATATGATGAAATAATGTAAAGGAGGGCGTGAAAAACACTCCAGAAAGGTTTTCTTTGAAAAAAAAATCATCATGAATTTTGGCGCAAAAAAAACGCCTTACTATACTATGTCGAAAAAAAATGCCATTTTTCAAAGATGTTGTAAAAACGTGCCATATGATGAAATAATGTAAAGGAGGGCGTGAAAAACACTCCAGAAAGGTTTTCTTTGAAAAAAAATCATCATGAATTTTGGCGCAAAAAAAACGCCTTACTATACTATGTCGAAAAAAAATGCCATTTTTCAAACATGTTGTAAAAACGTGCCATATGATGAAATAATGTAAAGGAGGGCGTGAAAAACACTCCAGAAAGGTTTTCTTTGAAAAAAAAATCATCATGAATTTTGGCGCAAAAAAAACGCCTTACTATACTATGTCGAAAAAAAATGCCATTTTTCAAACATGTTGTAAAAACGTGCCATATGATGAAATAATGTAAAGGAGGGCGTGAAAAACACTCCAGAAAGGTTTTCTTTGAAAAAAAAATCATCATGAATTTTGGCGCAAAAAAAACGCCTTACTATACTATGTCGAAAAAAAATGCCATTTTTC
This sequence comes from Amphiprion clarkii, assembly GCA_027123335.1. Classification (NCBI taxonomy): domain Eukaryota; kingdom Metazoa; phylum Chordata; class Actinopteri; family Pomacentridae; genus Amphiprion; species Amphiprion clarkii. The sequence continues at coordinate 4,965,089 of CM049576.1, forward strand.
AAAGATGTTGTAAAAACGTGCCATATGATGAAATAATGTAAAGGAGGGCGTGAAAAACACTCCAGAAAGGTTTTCTTTGAAAAAAAATCATCATGAATTTTGGCGCAAAAAAAACGCCTTACTATACTATGTCGAAAAAAAATGCCATTTTTCAAAGATGTTGTAAAAACGTGCCATATGATGAAATAATGTAAAGGAGGGCGTGAAAAACACTCCAGAAAGGTTTTCTTTGAAAAAAAATCATCATGAATTTTGGCGCAAAAAAAACGCCTTACTATACTATGTCGAAAAAAAATGCCATTTTTCAAAGATGTTGTAAAAACGTGCCATATGATGAAATAATGTAAAGGAGGGCGTGAAAAACACTCCAGAAAGGTTTTCTTTGAAAAAAAAATCATCATGAATTTTGGCGCAAAAAAAACGCCTTACTATACTATGTCGAAAAAAAATGCCATTTTTCAAACATGTTGTAAAAACGTGCCATATGATGAAATAATGTAAAGGAGGGCGTGAAAAACACTCCAGAAAGGTTTTCTTTGAAAAAAAAATCATCATGAATTTTGGCGCAAAAAAAACGCCTTACTATACTATGTCGAAAAAAAATGCCATTTTTCAAACATGTTGTAAAAACGTGCCATATGATGAAATAATGTAAAGGAGGGCGTGAAAAACACTCCAGAAAGGTTTTCTTTGAAAAAAAAATCATCATGAATTTTGGCGCAAAAAAAACGCCTTACTATACTATGTCGAAAAAAAATGCCATTTTTCAAACATGTTGTAAAAACGTGCCATATGATGAAATAATGTAAAGGAGGGCGTGAAAAACACTCCAGAAAGGTTTTCTTTGAAAAAAAATCATCATGAATTTTGGCGCAAAAAAAACGCCTTACTATACTATGTCGAAAAAAAATGCCATTTTTCAAACATGTTGTAAAAACGTGCCATATGATGAAATAATGTAAAGGAGGGCGTGAAAAACACTCCAGAAAGGTTTTCTTTGAAAAAAAAATCATCATGAATTTTGGCGCAAAAAAAACGCCTTACTATACTATGTCGAAAAAAAATGCCATTTTTCAAACATGTTGTAAAAACGTGCCATATGATGAAATAATGTAAAGGAGGGCGTGAAAAACACTCCAGAAAGGTTTTCTTTGAAAAAAAAATCATCATGAATTTTGGCGCAAAAAAAACGCCTTACTATACTATGTCGAAAAAAAATGCCATTTTTCAAACATGTTGTAAAAACGTGCCATATGATGAAATAATGTAAAGGAGGGCGTGAAAAACACTCCAGAAAGGTTTTCTTTGAAAAAAAAATCATCATGAATTTTGGCGCAAAAAAAACGCCTTACTATACTATGTCGAAAAAAAATGCCATTTTTCAAACATGTTGTAAAAACGTGCCATATGATGAAATAATGTAAAGGAGGGCGTGAAAAACACTCCAGAAAGGTTTTCTTTGAAAAAAAAATCATCATGAATTTTGGCGCAAAAAAAACGCCTTACTATACTATGTCGAAAAAAAATGCCATTTTTCAAACATGTTGTAAAAACGTGCCATATGATGAAATAATGTAAAGGAGGGCGTGAAAAACACTCCAGAAAGGTTTTCTTTGAAAAAAAAATCATCATGAATTTTGGCGCAAAAAAAACGCCTTACTATACTATGTCGAAAAAAAATGCCATTTTTCAAACATGTTGTAAAAACGTGCCATATGATGAAATAATGTAAAGGAGGGCGTGAAAAACACTCCAGAAAGGTTTTCTTTGAAAAAAAAATCATCATGAATTTTGGCGCAAAAAAAACGCCTTACTATACTATGTCGAAAAAAAATGCCATTTTTCAAACATGTTGTAAAAACGTGCCATATGATGAAATAATGTAAAGGAGGGCGTGAAAAACACTCCAGAAAGGTTTTCTTTGAAAAAAAAATCATCATGAATTTTGGCGCAAAAAAAACGCCTTACTATACTATGTCGAAAAAAAATGCCATTTTTCAAACATGTTGTAAAAACGTGCCATATGATGAAATAATGTAAAGGAGGGCGTGAAAAACACTCCAGAAAGGTTTTCTTTGAAAAAAAAATCATCATGAATTTTGGCGCAAAAAAAACGCCTTACTATACTATGTCGAAAAAAAATGCCATTTTTCAAACATGTTGTAAAAACGTGCCATATGATGAAATAATGTAAAGGAGGGCGTGAAAAACACTCCAGAAAGGTTTTCTTTGAAAAAAAAATCATCATGAATTTTGGCGCAAAAAAAACGCCTTACTATACTATGTCGAAAAAAAATGCCATTTTTCAAACATGTTGTAAAAACGTGCCATATGATGAAATAATGTAAAGGAGGGCGTGAAAAACACTCCAGAAAGGTTTTCTTTGAAAAAAAAATCATCATGAATTTTGGCGCAAAAAAAACGCCTTACTATACTATGTCGAAAAAAAATGCCATTTTTCAAACATGTTGTAAAAACGTGCCATATGATGAAATAATGTAAAGGAGGGCGTGAAAAACACTCCAGAAAGGTTTTCTTTGAAAAAAAAATCATCATGAATTTTGGCGCAAAAAAAACGCCTTACTATACTATGTCGAAAAAAAATGCCATTTTTCAAACATGTTGTAAAAACGTGCCATATGATGAAATAATGTAAAGGAGGGCGTGAAAAACACTCCAGAAAGGTTTTCTTTGAAAAAAAAATCATCATGAATTTTGGCGCAAAAAAAACGCCTTACTATACTATGTCGAAAAAAAATGCCATTTTTCAAACATGTTGTAAAAACGTGCCATATGATGAAATAATGTAAAGGAGGGCGTGAAAAACACTCCAGAAAGGTTTTCTTTGAAAAAAAAATCATCATGAATTTTGGCGCAAAAAAAACGCCTTACTATACTATGTCGAAAAAAAATGCCATTTTTCAAACATGTTGTAAAAACGTGCCATATGATGAAATAATGTAAAGGAGGGCGTGAAAAACACTCCAGAAAGGTTTTCTTTGAAAAAAAAATCATCATGAATTTTGGCGCAAAAAAAACGCCTTACTATACTATGTCGAAAAAAAATGCCATTTTTCAAACATGTTGTAAAAACGTGCCATATGATGAAATAATGTAAAGGAGGGCGTGAAAAACACTCCAGAAAGGTTTTCTTTGAAAAAAAAATCATCATGAATTTTGGCGCAAAAAAAACGCCTTACTATACTATGTCGAAAAAAAATGCCATTTTTCAAACATGTTGTAAAAACGTGCCATATGATGAAATAATGTAAAGGAGGGCGTGAAAAACACTCCAGAAAGGTTTTCTTTGAAAAAAAAATCATCATGAATTTTGGCGCAAAAAAAACGCCTTACTATACTATGTCGAAAAAAAATGCCATTTTTCAAACATGTTGTAAAAACGTGCCATATGATGAAATAATGTAAAGGAGGGCGTGAAAAACACTCCAGAAAGGTTTTCTTTGAAAAAAAAATCATCATGAATTTTGGCGCAAAAAAAACGCCTTACTATACTATGTCGAAAAAAAATGCCATTTTTCAAACATGTTGTAAAAACGTGCCATATGATGAAATAATGTAAAGGAGGGCGTGAAAAACACTCCAGAAAGGTTTTCTTTGAAAAAAAAATCATCATGAATTTTGGCGCAAAAAAAAACGCCTTACTATACTATGTCGAAAAAAAATGCCATTTTTCAAACATGTTGTAAAAACGTGCCATATGATGAAATAATGTAAAGGAGGGCGTGAAAAACACTCCAGAAAGGTTTTCTTTGAAAAAAAAATCATCATGAATTTTGGCGCAAAAAAAACGCCTTACTATACTATGTCGAAAAAAAATGCCATTTTTCAAACATGTTGTAAAAACGTGCCATATGATGAAATAATGTAAAGGAGGGCGTGAAAAACACTCCAGAAAGGTTTTCTTTGAAAAAAAAATCATCATGAATTTTGGCGCAAAAAAAACGCCTTACTATACTATGTCGAAAAAAAATGCCATTTTTCAAACATGTTGTAAAAACGTGCCATATGATGAAATAATGTAAAGGAGGGCGTGAAAAACACTCCAGAAAGGTTTTCTTTGAAAAAAAAATCATCATGAATTTTGGCGCAAAAAAAACGCCTTACTATACTATGTCGAAAAAAAATGCCATTTTTCAAACATGTTGTAAAAACGTGCCATATGATGAAATAATGTAAAGGAGGGCGTGAAAAACACTCCAGAAAGGTTTTCTTTGAAAAAAAAATCATCATGAATTTTGGCGCAAAAAAAACGCCTTACTATACTATGTCGAAAAAAAATGCCATTTTTCAAACATGTTGTAAAAACGTGCCATATGATGAAATAATGTAAAGGAGGGCGTGAAAAACACTCCAGAAAGGTTTTCTTTGAAAAAAAAATCATCATGAATTTTGGCGCAAAAAAAACGCCTTACTATACTATGTCGAAAAAAAATGCCATTTTTCAAACATGTTGTAAAAACGTGCCATATGATGAAATAATGTAAAGGAGGGCGTGAAAAACACTCCAGAAAGGTTTTCTTTGAAAAAAAAATCATCATGAATTTTGGCGCAAAAAAAACGCCTTACTATACTATGTCGAAAAAAAATGCCATTTTTCAAACATGTTGTAAAAACGTGCCATATGATGAAATAATGTAAAGGAGGGCGTGAAAAACACTCCAGAAAGGTTTTCTTTGAAAAAAAAATCATCATGAATTTTGGCGCAAAAAAAACGCCTTACTATACTATGTCGAAAAAAAATGCCATTTTTCAAACATGTTGTAAAAACGTGCCATATGATGAAATAATGTAAAGGAGGGCGTGAAAAACACTCCAGAAAGGTTTTCTTTGAAAAAAAAATCATCATGAATTTTGGCGCAAAAAAAAACGCCTTACTATACTATGTCGAAAAAAAATGCCATTTTTCAAACATGTTGTAAAAACGTGCCATATGATGAAATAATGTAAAGGAGGGCGTGAAAAACACTCCAGAAAGGTTTTCTTTGAAAAAAAAATCATCATGAATTTTGGCGCAAAAAAAACGCCTTACTATACTATGTCGAAAAAAAATGCCATTTTTCAAACATGTTGTAAAAACGTGCCATATGATGAAATAATGTAAAGGAGGGCGTGAAAAACACTCCAGAAAGGTTTTCTTTGAAAAAAAAATCATCATGAATTTTGGCGCAAAAAAAACGCCTTACTATACTATGTCGAAAAAAAATGCCATTTTTCAAACATGTTGTAAAAACGTGCCATATGATGAAATAATGTAAAGGAGGGCGTGAAAAACACTCCAGAAAGGTTTTCTTTGAAAAAAAAATCATCATGAATTTTGGCGCAAAAAAAACGCCTTACTATACTATGTCGAAAAAAAATGCCATTTTTCAAACATGTTGTAAAAACGTGCCATATGATGAAATAATGTAAAGGAGGGCGTGAAAAACACTCCAGAAAGGTTTTCTTTGAAAAAAAAATCATCATGAATTTTGGCGCAAAAAAAACGCCTTACTATACTATGTCGAAAAAAAATGCCATTTTTCAAACATGTTGTAAAAACGTGCCATATGATGAAATAATGTAAAGGAGGGCGTGAAAAACACTCCAGAAAGGTTTTCTTTGAAAAAAAAATCATCATGAATTTTGGCGCAAAAAAAACGCCTTACTATACTATGTCGAAAAAAAATGCCATTTTTCAAACATGTTGTAAAAACGTGCCATATGATGAAATAATGTAAAGGAGGGCGTGAAAAACACTCCAGAAAGGTTTTCTTTGAAAAAAAAATCATCATGAATTTTGGCGCAAAAAAAACGCCTTACTATACTATGTCGAAAAAAAATGCCATTTTTCAAACATGTTGTAAAAACGTGCCATATGATGAAATAATGTAAAGGAGGGCGTGAAAAACACTCCAGAAAGGTTTTCTTTGAAAAAAAAATCATCATGAATTTTGGCGCAAAAAAAACGCCTTACTATACTATGTCGAAAAAAAATGCCATTTTTCAAACATGTTGTAAAAACGTGCCATATGATGAAATAATGTAAAGGAGGGCGTGAAAAACACTCCAGAAAGGTTTTCTTTGAAAAAAAAATCATCATGAATTTTGGCGCAAAAAAAACGCCTTACTATACTATGTCGAAAAAAAATGCCATTTTTCAAACATGTTGTAAAAACGTGCCATATGATGAAATAATGTAAAGGAGGGCGTGAAAAACACTCCAGAAAGGTTTTCTTTGAAAAAAAAATCATCATGAATTTTGGCGCAAAAAAAACGCCTTACTATACTATGTCGAAAAAAAATGCCATTTTTCAAACATGTTGTAAAAACGTGCCATATGATGAAATAATGTAAAGGAGGGCGTGAAAAACACTCCAGAAAGGTTTTCTTTGAAAAAAAAATCATCATGAATTTTGGCGCAAAAAAAACGCCTTACTATACTATGTCGAAAAAAAATGCCATTTTTCAAACATGTTGTAAAAACGTGCCATATGATGAAATAATGTAAAGGAGGGCGTGAAAAACACTCCAGAAAGGTTTTCTTTGAAAAAAAAATCATCATGAATTTTGGCGCAAAAAAAACGCCTTACTATACTATGTCGAAAAAAAATGCCATTTTTCAAACATGTTGTAAAAACGTGCCATATGATGAAATAATGTAAAGGAGGGCGTGAAAAACACTCCAGAAAGGTTTTCTTTGAAAAAAAAATCATCATGAATTTTGGCGCAAAAAAAACGCCTTACTATACTATGTCGAAAAAAAATGCCATTTTTCAAACATGTTGTAAAAACGTGCCATATGATGAAATAATGTAAAGGAGGGCGTGAAAAACACTCCAGAAAGGTTTTCTTTGAAAAAAAAATCATCATGAATTTTGGCGCAAAAAAAACGCCTTACTATACTATGTCGAAAAAAAATGCCATTTTTCAAACATGTTGTAAAAACGTGCCATATGATGAAATAATGTAAAGGAGGGCGTGAAAAACACTCCAGAAAGGTTTTCTTTGAAAAAAAAATCATCATGAATTTTGGCGCAAAAAAAACGCCTTACTATACTATGTCGAAAAAAAATGCCATTTTTCAAACATGTTGTAAAAACGTGCCATATGATGAAATAATGTAAAGGAGGGCGTGAAAAACACTCCAGAAAGGTTTTCTTTGAAAAAAAAATCATCATGAATTTTGGCGCAAAAAAAACGCCTTACTATACTATGTCGAAAAAAAATGCCATTTTTCAAACATGTTGTAAAAACGTGCCATATGATGAAATAATGTAAAGGAGGGCGTGAAAAACACTCCAGAAAGGTTTTCTTTGAAAAAAAAATCATCATGAATTTTGGCGCAAAAAAAACGCCTTACTATACTATGTCGAAAAAAAATGCCATTTTTCAAACATGTTGTAAAAACGTGCCATATGATGAAATAATGTAAAGGAGGGCGTGAAAAACACTCCAGAAAGGTTTTCTTTGAAAAAAAAATCATCATGAATTTTGGCGCAAAAAAAACGCCTTACTATACTATGTCGAAAAAAAATGCCATTTTTCAAACATGTTGTAAAAACGTGCCATATGATGAAATAATGTAAAGGAGGGCGTGAAAAACACTCCAGAAAGGTTTTCTTTGAAAAAAAAATCATCATGAATTTTGGCGCAAAAAAAACGCCTTACTATACTATGTCGAAAAAAAATGCCATTTTTCAAACATGTTGTAAAAACGTGCCATATGATGAAATAATGTAAAGGAGGGCGTGAAAAACACTCCAGAAAGGTTTTCTTTGAAAAAAAAATCATCATGAATTTTGGCGCAAAAAAAACGCCTTACTATACTATGTCGAAAAAAAATGCCATTTTTCAAACATGTTGTAAAAACGTGCCATATGATGAAATAATGTAAAGGAGGGCGTGAAAAACACTCCAGAAAGGTTTTCTTTGAAAAAAAAATCATCATGAATTTTGGCGCAAAAAAAACGCCTTACTATACTATGTCGAAAAAAAATGCCATTTTTCAAACATGTTGTAAAAACGTGCCATATGATGAAATAATGTAAAGGAGGGCGTGAAAAACACTCCAGAAAGGTTTTCTTTGAAAAAAAAATCATCATGAATTTTGGCGCAAAAAAAACGCCTTACTATACTATGTCGAAAAAAAATGCCATTTTTCAAACATGTTGTAAAAACGTGCCATATGATGAAATAATGTAAAGGAGGGCGTGAAAAACACTCCAGAAAGGTTTTCTTTGAAAAAAAAATCATCATGAATTTTGGCGCAAAAAAAACGCCTTACTATACTATGTCGAAAAAAAATGCCATTTTTCAAACATGTTGTAAAAACGTGCCATATGATGAAATAATGTAAAGGAGGGCGTGAAAAACACTCCAGAAAGGTTTTCTTTGAAAAAAAAATCATCATGAATTTTGGCGCAAAAAAAACGCCTTACTATACTATGTCGAAAAAAAATGCCATTTTTCAAACATGTTGTAAAAACGTGCCATATGATGAAATAATGTAAAGGAGGGCGTGAAAAACACTCCAGAAAGGTTTTCTTTGAAAAAAAAATCATCATGAATTTTGGCGCAAAAAAAACGCCTTACTATACTATGTCGAAAAAAAATGCCATTTTTCAAACATGTTGTAAAAACGTGCCATATGATGAAATAATGTAAAGGAGGGCGTGAAAAACACTCCAGAAAGGTTTTCTTTGAAAAAAAAATCATCATGAATTTTGGCGCAAAAAAAACGCCTTACTATACTATGTCGAAAAAAAATGCCATTTTTCAAACATGTTGTAAAAACGTGCCATATGATGAAATAATGTAAAGGAGGCGTGAAAAACACTCCAGAAAGGTTTTCTTTGAAAAAAAAATCATCATGAATTTTGGCGCAAAAAAAACGCCTTACTATACTATGTCGAAAAAAAATGCCATTTTTCAAACATGTTGTAAAAACGTGCCATATGATGAAATAATGTAAAGGAGGGCGTGAAAAACACTCCAGAAAGGTTTTCTTTGAAAAAAAAATCATCATGAATTTTGGCGCAAAAAAAACGCCTTACTATACTATGTCGAAAAAAAATGCCATTTTTCAAACATGTTGTAAAAACGTGCCATATGATGAAATAATGTAAAGGAGGGCGTGAAAAACACTCCAGAAAGGTTTTCTTTGAAAAAAAAATCATCATGAATTTTGGCGCAAAAAAAACGCCTTACTATACTATGTCGAAAAAAAATGCCATTTTTCAAACATGTTGTAAAAACGTGCCATATGATGAAATAATGTAAAGGAGGGCGTGAAAAACACTCCAGAAAGGTTTTCTTTGAAAAAAAAATCATCATGAATTTTGGCGCAAAAAAAACGCCTTACTATACTATGTCGAAAAAAAATGCC